>OY728129.1:1413472716-1414146466 GCA_963277665.1 Viscum album
GCGTAGAATGAAGACTTGTCTTACCGCATACCAGTTGCATGTGGGAAGACCAGAAGCGGGGTGAAGAATCAATAATGGGCGGACGATCACATCGTCCGATAGCTAAATGGATGGTACTTGGCTAACCCGAATCTCTTCACTCCTCATCTCACTCACTCACTTGAAGACCGACCGAATGTGGACATTAGCAGCGCGTAGTCTTTCACCTAAGTACTCTACTCTAATAGTCAGTACTCTACTCTAAACTATATAGGAAAAGTACCCGACTTCCTTAAGCCAAAAGCACCAAGAGTCGCTACTCCGACAAGAGCAGAAAAGGCACCAACATCGGTGACTAGTAGGGATCAGTTCCAGTTCAGGCATCATCCTAATCATCAGATAGGGAAGCCGGGATCCTCTACTGAATTCCCGGAAGTGAAAGAACAATTATTTCCATTTTTGATCTAGTTGCTTGCTCACTCACCTCACTTTCTTTTTAGTTCGAAAAAAGCTAATTCGAATCTCGATCTCTGGAATCGAAACCAAGACCAACGAGCCCCTTACCTTAACCTTAGGCAAGCGAAAGACTTACGACTTTGAATTGAGGTAGAATCCTAAGGAAGCTCTTTCAAGTCCTCTGGGCACAAAGGAACTACACAACTTTGTATCTCTTTAGTGATCAGTCTTTTCTGCTCTTAATAGAGAGCGCTGTTCCAGCAGAATCCTAATCAGACTATTGCTCGTACCTCATCACTGCTGAAACCCTCGGTGAAACTGGCTTAAGCCCGACTACAGAGCCTATCTATATCTATATAGGGATATACCACCTGTGAACCAAAGCACATTCTAACTCCCTTTGGCACAAAAGAAAGTCTGCTATCAAATCAAAATCGTCTTCTGTGTGGTTGTGAATTGTAAACTCTCCGTTCCTTCTTGACTCGCCTTCAGGCTGCTAGCTTCCTAAACAGGATTTATCACTATTAGAAGAGTACTGAGAGGTACAGGCGGCCGCACGAAGCAAGAGGAAATAGGTATAGGCTGGATCAATAAAAGAAAGATAACGAAAGTGTACAAGATTCCAATCTCAGAAGGAAGGTGGCGGCGAGGTTCGAATCTCGATCAAATAGCTACTACCTATATTATACCGAGAACCGTGCCAAGCTGTAAGCATAGCGAGTTAGGTATCATAAGGTTGAAGTACCGACTTTGAACTACCAGAATCAGCAGTTGGCCTATTGTTGATCGGTTGGCGGTCCCTAGTTATAGATAGGCTTTCGCCTTCCTTTTTCCGTCCATTTGAGTGTTTGGAGAATTCTTCCTATTTGACCCGATGCCGTACCCTTCGTGTGTTCATGATACAGGGCCGGGGTACATATTCCACAAAAACAAGGTTCGACTACGAGGTTGTTCATTTTGTAACCTTCACCTCTATCTACACAGTTTCATTTCTACGTCTTCGACGAGCAAGACTGACATAGGGTGAGGTTTCAACAGGGCAAGCGGAGATTCTCCAACCTGCGGTCAGCTATGATATACTCAACTTATTCTTTTCACCTCCCTCTTCGAGACCTTAGCGACATCTCAAGTCCTCCGGTCGAGTTGGAAAACAACCCTTGAGACCTACGAGCTCCTAAAGCAAAGAACGAAATAGACAGACTTAGACGAGGGCATCTTGAACCCCTCTCCCTACGGTCGAGTTAGCCCATGAACTCAAGATCAAGAAGAGCCAGCCATACATAGAAGACAAGGGCTCGACCAAATGAACGTAGCATCATGAGCTGATACTGATATATATTGCCGGCTGTCCATCTGTGGAACATGGGGCTGAAGACCTCTAGAGTACCTACTAGAAGAAAGACAGAACCACTTCTATATAGAGTAGAGTACTTGAGGGGACAAAACCATTTGGAGGAAGAAGCAGATGGGTCACTTGTGAAAGAACTAGCCGAAGGGGACCATCACAGTTGGGGCGGTGGATTACAGGCTAGCTCACCAAGAACATCAGGAGAGGTTGGGGAAGACTTGGCTGCGGCAAGGGGTCAAGGGATTGCAGAAATCAGTCCCATCAATCAGAAGAAAAGGATGTTCCAGGAAAGAGGGGAACAAGGATATCCAAAAGAATAGGCCTTGAAGGAAGGCATGAATGAGGGCTGCAAGATATGCTACAAGGTTGAATCAGTCCACTAAGGTTCTACATGATTTCAGCGAAGTGTTCAAGTCAAGGACTTAGGCGATCAAAGACAGGTACTCTTCTATTCTAATAGACAGATAGAGCGTCATATACAAAGAAATTATCCACAGCTAAGGCATCCATCCAATACAGATAGAGCGTCATATACAATGACTCTATCCTTTGGAAACCACCTATTCCTCTCATCGACTACCTTCACTAGGGTCAAGATTCATGGTATTCTAAGGGCCGGAGCAAGGGATTGCTTTCGTCTCTTTCTTTCCGCCTGGAATGGAAGTTGTCGTTAAGCTTCTTTGGATCAATCGATAGACACTATTAGAAGAGTACTGACGCTCTACTTCGCTTGATTCTCATGCCAGTGGACTCGTCGCTCAGCTTTAGGCCTTATTAGCTTCATTTCTGAAGTGAGCATGAAGTCCGATCAGTATCTCCGTTTTTTCTGTCGGAGATACTGAGAAAGCGTCTTTCGTGATGAAAGTAGCAAGTAACCGAATAGGGTTCAGTAGCCGAGTTCTAAACCCTTATATATTCAGTAGCACCGAATACCGAATAGGGTTCAGTAGCCGAGTTCTAAACCCTTATATATAATATGAATATATCAGTATCTGCTACTGATATCTAAGGGTTCTAAAGGGTCAGGTTCAAAGATCTGACCCTTTCTAAAAGGGTCAGGAGATGAACAAGTTCCTTTTCCTTGAAACCCTGCACCACCATGAAACAATTCTCCAAATTATTAGAATAAATAGAAACATTACAAAGAAAGCACACGAGCCAATAGGCTCAAGCATCTAAGGTCCCCAAATCATTCCAAGCCTTAGGTTACTACTACCTATATTATACCGAAAGGCTACGGCACCGCTCCGCACCTCGGTGAAACTATGTGAACTATGGATTCTCAACCTTGTCCCATTCCATCTTCTTTGACTATTTTGGCTATTGGATGAAGCCCGATGAGAGATTGTCTTCGATATTCCCAAGACCAACCTATTAGAGTAGAGTACTGATCTTTCTCCAAGACCATATACTGTAACAGGCGGTGACGTTCACAGATGCCCAAAGAAAAGAAAGTCCCACACCTTCAGTACTCTACTCTAATAGGTATGAAATTCGAGATTCAGTAGGTTGGTCAGTCACACAAAAAGGAGTAGCGAAGGGTTCAGTTGCATTCACTTCTGCGGATAGGAGGGAGAACTCGCTATTCCTAATACTAAGACTGCGTCTCTTGCATACACTTACTAAAATGCAGATAATCTTGAATGACCGTCGGGCATTTTCAGGTGGCGCCAGTATTTTCATGAAATAGGAATGACTATATAGAAGAGTACCTGTTTTCTGCCCGTAGGCGCTAACAAATCAGTCAGAAGCAGGTCCGATAGTGAAGGGAGAACACTTGCTGGGTACAACTCTCATGTGGACGTCCTGCTTGATACAAGCAATCAGTAGAAAATCACACAATAGGCAGAGGCTATTAGTCAAGCCCCTTAGGAATTGAGTGAATATGATACCTTCTATTCTATTGATCTGGAATTGGGCCAATACGATTGATGGGTAGTCGCCTTTTCAGGTAATGGGCTAGACAAATTCCTCTGTACACGCGTGGACTAGACCGTCAGTACTCTTCTAATAGTGGGATTGGAAGGCCGGGTAAGGCAAAAAGACTGGTATGACTCTCCTAGAAGAATGGACGTGTAGAAGCATCTCGATTAGTTTATACTTGTCAACGAAAACTCTGCTTGTACACAAGAAGTCGAATCCAGCAAGTGTGGCTTTTTCTTATTAGGACCAGGTACTGCTTTTGGATGATCATAGGCCCTCAGATAATGATTGTGTCAGTGCATGATGACCCGAAGTCTTAGTGTAGCTGACAAAGGGGCTTACAAGCTGGTATGACTCTCCTAGAAGAGTTGAACTAGCTCGCGCGGAAAAGAGAACTATTTAGTAACGAAGAAAGTGCTAATCTCGCAGTCAACTGCTAAGAAGCGGCGGAGAGAGGTGTAAATCATGAGTCAGCAAGCCTTCCAACAAACCGTGGAGATTTGGTCCTTATATTATGAAAGAATATGCATAAAAGAAAGACTTTACAACCTTGAAGCGGGTTCGGTTATCATGAAATGTATAGGGGCGGGAAGTGAAGATACTTGCATAAATATGGACTTCGGGCGTAGACTATTCTGATTCTACGGTACTCTTATATATAGTGATAGAAGAGTACCTGATCTGATACGTCAAAAAAGGAAGCGTGTGCCCCATCACTAACCAGGAGGTGGTGTTCATCAAGCCCTCTCTGTAATAACAGATGCAAGTATGCGCTAGCTAGGATCTAGACTTAGACAGTAATCAGGAGAGAAGATAGAGTGGCTAAAGCGCCTTTGTTTGGTATTTCAAGGTAGCAACTTCGGACCCGCGATGTTATGAATAAACCTGGAATGGCTTACGGCCTCTATTGCCTGAAATCCTCCCTACACGTGGTCGGGGTGTATCGACGTAGCAATTGGATGCCCTTCTAAGCCTGTTTAAGCAGCCATCATTGGAAGAGCAGCCGACCCCCATATAGAGGGGAGCAGCCATCGTTGACCAGTTTCAGTTTGTACTTTTTTAGTGCTCATTGCCCCTTTCCTCGTGGTTTTTGTGTGAAACTGATGATTTGAAGGTAGCCTCGTCTGTATCCTTTCGCGTTTTCGGGGTGTCTCTTAAGGCAGCATTGAAAGCATTCGCTGTAAAGTCCCCTTTTCTAATTGAGATGATTCTGGGACGGCAGGCTTTGTGGAAGTAGTAGTGACATTGCTCTCCTCTTTCTGTTTATGGTAATGAGATCAATCTACGCGCTTACGCTAAGGTGACTGAGAGTGGGACCGCTAACCTTTGGATTCGCTTTACCGTGTAGATTCATTACTTTCTATCTATAGAGCTAGCGAGTGCTCATTCTATGGTTGATCTTTTTATTCTGGTAGTCCTGGCTAACTGAACCGATTGCTGCTCTCTTTGGGCGGAGCCCTGTCCTAGCAACAAAGGGAGGTTCACGAGTCATGTACCCATTCTCTATTCCCCCTTTCTCTTCCTAACGTCCACGCACAACGAGAGCGAAGTCATGCGAACTCAGAAGCAGCAGCATTTGTTCCGTTTCCGGCTGGCCTATATTGTATTGCTTTCTCATCGCGGTATACTTGAAATCAATCTTTGCCTATCTGATGGAAAGCGAAGTAGCTTGCGCGCTTCTTTGCAGTGCTGTTCTCTACTGCATCTTATCCAGGACCCGATGCTTCGTCTCTTGTTGCTGTTTCGGCGGATGCACTTTGTCTAGGAACCTGTTTATCTTATTCAGTATCAACCGACGGGGTATCCCTGTGCTTCAGATAGGGACAGAGCTCGAAACTCCCCAGCGAATGAGGTAAAGACAGAATGAACAGTTGGTCGGGCGGTTGAAGCGGATCCACTTAAAGGAAGGCGTATAGAAGGCCGGGCAAGCAGCCAGAACAAAGAAAGAAAGAGGAGAGCGAAGCGAAGCTATCGAATGGCTCGAACGGGCACGAACCGGATAGGCAAGAGACATTTGTTTCTGTTGCTGGTTTGAGAGAGCAGGTGTAATAGGGCGAGATGAGAGCGGATAGGCAAAAGCTCTTTCTTAAACGAAGGGATCTGAGCCTTATAGTCTGTCTCCTTCGGTTGGTTGGTTCGGTCCCAATAAGGTATTCCGAAAGCGCGGGAAGAGCTCGTTCGCCAAGTCCCTTTCTAAACAGGTTTAGGGAAGGCCGTTACGTAATAGGGGACTCCGGGAAGCGAGACGAGAGGAGTCAAAGGGATAGGGATCAGAGGAAGAAAGCGCCCTTTTATGCCCAAAATCAGACAAGGTCTGTGTTTCATAGCTAATAAGATGAGGTCTTTCTTTCCGGGATCGATGTGTCATAGCCGAGGAAAGATGCTGATGTGAACTGAACTGATTATTCTTAAGTAAGCGAATCGTGGCTAGCTTTCATTGAAGTGATAGGCGCGAATCTAATCCCTGAGACTGCTGGGTCAAAGTGGAAGGAGAAGTATAGGCTTTCCGAAACGGAAAGCGAAATACCCATTATTCCATTTTCAACTACCAACCGCACAAGCAGAGGTTTTTATCCCTGTTGAGGGAGGAATAAAAACCTTTCTGACACAATGAGGTGTGGACTAAGATGTGCAGCTGCTCCTTCTCTTGTTAATGCACTCGGGGAGAGAAGCCATTATTGTACTAATACAAGAACCACCTATTTTCTTACACAAGCATTTCTGTACTAAAGCGGTCGTGGACAAAGAGCGCTTGCTCTTACTTCTATTGAGAGGTCCCATTATTCGACTAGGGAAGCCCCTCTGCTTGATCTGATCTTTCTCGAGGAATAGGATATTGAAACCAGCGAGACCTTAGCCCTTGCCGGGAACAAACTCAATACCTGGCCTCGAAAGGATAGGTCAGAAGGAAGCTAATTGGTTGAAGCTCCTCAGCTCTTCGCCTATTGGACACAATTCATCTGGTTATGCCTAGTACTCTCGACATACTATATATCCATTCCCGGGTCTGACCACAGGGTGGATGTCACGACCCTGGCAGTTGAAGGCCTTCACACTATTAGAAGAGTACTGAGGATCCACCCACTCCAAACCACAACCCCCAACTACCATCTCAATCACAACACCACTACCTACTGCTTTTCTACTGGACCACCTTCCAAAAGGCGACAATGGATACATGGTGGCATCACACTTGCTTGGAACGGATAAGCGGGGAGTCCGCCCGGCTAAGGTAGCACCAGCCCCATTCCATTCGTTCCCAATACCACAACCAGTGTCCAGGCATTCAAGTCTACTACCTATATTATACCGACATCCAAACCCCCACTCCTCACCAGAGATCTGCTATCTAGTATGTGATTCGCCACTATTAGAGTAGAGTACTGAGGCATGGTCCACGTGTTTATCGAACCGCTCCTGACTCTATATAGTAGGGTGCAGGTCGTCGTTCAAGTACCGAAGTCGAGTTGTTTGGCTATTCCCATCGCCGAATGCCCTGATACTGATATATATTGTCATGAGATGGCATCAATCGTACCGCTTTGTGATTTGTGATTTGTGATATAGTAGGCAAAGGCCTTCATATATATCAGTACCAGGTGGGGTCCGGAATCAAGTGTTTGGGTTTCACCAGTTGGAAGGCCATTTGTCCGTTGGTGGTTGGCCTCGAGCACCTCACCGTACCCCCCTGTCTCGGTACTTCAACCTTAACCGTGACGCGTCAAAAAACTCAACTATTAGAATATAATAGTGAATAGAATAAGGCGTGGCTTCTCTGACTGGGGCTCGATGACTGATAGGGATAAGGAACTCAGAGCTGGGCATCTATTTGTAGATACCTTGTGCATCAGGGCGGCCAACTCTTTGTCTGGGGCGAGTTTTCATTGGATGAAATCTATGCTATAGCCGCTGATCCTAGTCGAAAGAGCTCTCCTAAGCTAAGGAAGAAGAGCGCTACTAAGGTCAGTACGATCTCCCCTGCCGAGGAAGGCCAACTCATGGAGACGGGAACGTCTGACATCATCATCTCAAAGCTTAAACAATGTGAAAGTTGGTACGAGATATATAACGATCCCATCTTGCGAGATCGAGCTGTAAACTCCTATACAAGCTTAAAAAATCTATATGGCGATCTTATGTCACTTCGAGATAGTCAGACGACCCTAGGAGAAAGAATTCTATCTGATTTAGACAGAGAGGGTCAACCAGATGAATACGAGTTAGAAGAGCTTGAGCATATCTATCTTCTGCTTGACTGGTTGGCTTGTTGCCTGTGCTTTGACCGTAATATAATGTCGAAGCAACTCTTTCTTTATGGGTGACCGCGAACTCAAAGAAGTATCATCTTCCATATGCTATCCCGCGTGCTCAGGATACGATTCACCAACAGCTTCCGATTCCGAGTGGAAGAGACTTTTGGTAATCCCTTGGATCTCTGCGTCCTGGAAGAAGACCCTGATCAATGCTTGAACGGCCTTGACGGCAATCCACCGATCTTTCATAAAAAAGGTAATATACCCCTTACCCTTTAGAAAGGGTCAGATCTTTGAACCTGATCCTATTCGGATCAGATCTTTTAGAACCTCACCCTTTAGAAAGGGTCAGATCTTTTAGAACCTCTAAAAAGAGAGGAGCATGACCCCACATGAACAAGTCGAAAGAGGTTGATAGAATGCAAGTTCTTCCCACAACGTTCGTAAAGAGGTGTAGAAAGAAGTGACACTGCTATCTCCCTGCTTCATGGTGGCAATCTGTTGTTGAAGTTGGTAAATACGTGCATCATGACCTTTTTCTTTCTGCGACTTAAGGAGAGAGAGTCAACCTTAATGTCAGTGATAAGTGATAATAGGAAAGGCTTGAAGGAAGAGACAGAATCACAGCTGGTCTTCAGGATTCGACAAAAGAATCAAAACCATAGCTGTGAGGCTTAACAGACAAAGAAAACGGGATCCCACTGATACTACTGATCGCCCTCCAAACAAAACAACCTGAACTATATGTGACAGGGTAGGCCAGAAGCCAGCAAAAAAGGTATTATATAATTTTTTTATTTTTAGTTGCCCTTTATGTGATAGGGGTGCTTGCTGGAAAAGAAAGCCGGATGAAGGTGTTCAACACTATCAGACTGAAATTCACCTTATCTCTTCCGAAGGTGACTCAAGGGGAGGGTTCACAAACACTGACTTCATTTCCCCTGGGAGTCCGTAGGTCCTTGGTTGGCGAGTGGAAGGAAGTGACTCAACCAGGTGCGAAGAACAGAAAGGAAAGGAAGAAAGGAGAACCCTAAGAAAGAAGCGGGAGGGTTTTGAAAAAGAGAAAGACCCTCTATTCTCATCGAAAAGACTAGTAAGTGTATGTGATGCCTCCCTTGAGTCACCTTTCATTTAAGGAGAGGAAAGCGCTTTTGAATGAACGAAAACGAAACCTTGGGACTGACCTCTTGGCGACTTTTGTTTGCTAGTTTAGTTAGGTAAGCTGACCGGTGTACCTGTTTTGTAAACAGGTGCGTTATCTACACCGGTGGCCCTCTTCGCTTGATGAGCTCTTCGCTTAGTCAGCCGCCTTCGGCCCTTCTCGCGATAAAGCGGTTTGCAGCGGATTCTACGATCTGGGCGATTCTGGCAACCTTCTCCGAAGGGGTCCTGCAGTGCAGTTGTGATCCTCCTCGCCCGGTTGCTCCGGCTCCCGCTCCTGTCCATGAAGAGCTTCCAGTTCCGGAGCGTGGTTCGTTCCGGTCAGACTAGCGAGAGGCTTTTTCCTCTATCTCTGGTAGAACCTTACGTAAATCCAGAGCTGATGAGAAAGCTCTGGCGATTGCGCCAGGGCCAGAAAGTCAGTCCATTGGACACGAGACGAGTTGGCATGGACCCGTCGAGTTCTGGAACTTCAGTCTTACCGTGAGGCCCTATCTCTTAAAGACTTCTCAAAAACCTTATGCGTTCTTGATTAGTATTCAGGGGGCCGATCTATCTCAGCAATTTGATAGACATGGCCAGACCTCTCGCTTTTAAAGCGATAAGTGTCACTGCAACGCCATTCTGTGATCTTATAGTTGAGAGATAAGAATGGGATAAGCTCCTGACTTCCCCCTTTTCGGTTCATAGGCAGTAAGAGAGTACCAGGGCGACTCCGGTTTCAGCTTGAATCCCCGGAGTTTCTACCAAACCAAAGAAAGCCGTGATTCTAATCGGTCTTTGTCTTTGGCTTCGCCGTCCTTCCCCCCTTTCCTTATAAAGTTCAGGTCGACCTGGTCCATGCTCCCCTAACTGCAGCCCTCTCTGGGGCCTTTACTGGAAAGGCAGCCATCTTCTTCTTGAATATGACTGCCTATTCAGACAGGCCTTGCTGTGGGATATGGTCTACTACCTATATTATACCGATTCTTGTCAACTGCACAGTGACAGGATAAGCCGAGAGTTGGGGGGGGCGCTGCCCGGAGAACCGCACACAATGATAGGGGAGCGGCTCTATGAGTGGGTTTCGGAGCCTCTAAATCTTTGAAACTCTTCTTGGAAAAAAGGGGGCCACAAACAAGGAATGAAATGGATATCGTTCCTGTGCTCTTTCTTGCTACTTGCCTGTAGGGTTAGCACAAGCTAGGTTTTCAATCCTGTAGTAAGAAGAGGTTCTCCCTTAACTAACTGTGAGTGGAATAAGGCCAGTGAAAGCAGTCTGATAGGAAGGTGAGTTCCCCTTCTCTTTTAGATGTCCTTTAAGTCCTCTCTTAAGCCTTTCAACGAGCCTTTCCAGAGGTGAATGCCCCTATTCTAGTTCCTCTTTGAATCAAGAAATCTTCAAGTTCCTCTTAGAACCGCCGATGTGGCCTTTCCGCTGTCCGCTGTTAGGTCTTGGTATCTAGTGGGAATACCTGAGGCAACTTGCTCCTTGCCTTTAGGTTTAGAGCAAGCAAAGACAGATAAGAATAGATGAGTTGTTTGCTTTCTTCTAGGCTTGTACCTATGAGTGAGGAAGTCTTGGGTCTATTAGTTGAGTCAGTCCTCTTAGCTTCTCTTCTTGAGTGATCTTCCTGCCTAATTACAGAAAGCGGAGTCTTCCTGCCTAACTGTAAGCGGAGGCCCTTCCCTCTGCTCTTAGCCCTTAAGGCTTAACGCTTTCGGGAAAGTTCCCTGCTGAACTAACATATTCAAAAGTGGAACAACGATAAAGATATTCCTTACTGCCCGGAAAGCTAGGACGTTCGATCGAGTTCTCAATTTGATTCATTTGTCACATATAGGAATAAAAGATAACGATCTTCGAAGCTGTGCTAATAGTGGTCAAGAATAAGGTCAGAAGAGGTTTTCATCAAAAATACGGGTACGGGCTTTCGACAAGATGCTCTAGTTCCAGTGGGCTCGTATGAAGGGAAATGACTTTTCAATGAAAAATACGGGGTTTCGACAAGTCTTCTCCTTTTTATTGAACTCTTATGAGTGGAATCGGTCTTTAAGCGAAAAATACGGGGTTTTGACAAGTTGTCACTAAAAGGTAGGCTGCTCATTCATTGACTGAAACAAACTAAGTCCCTGTGGGAAGAGAAAGGATTTTCTTACTGACCTTAGCAAGGAAGAGAGGCAGGGTAGTTTCATTGGTCGACTAATCAGGCTAATAAGCTTGAGGTTCAAAATCCCGTCTCCGTTGAATATCTCACTTGAGATGTCACTAGTGATATTTTACTTATCCTATAGTAGAGTTAGGTACTAGGATTAAGAACTGGGCGCAACGATGGCGCTAAATTCACTAGCCAGCGCGGCAGGTCACCCTCTTACTAGTTTGAGGGAAGATCCTGGTTCCTAGCTTGAGGAAGAGTGTCTGACTCTTAGACTCTCGAGTGAGGTAGGTCACTTTCATCGGGAAGGACAAGTGCTCGGAAATTCGATAATTGACTAGATCTCTAGCCGGATCTGTCTTTCAAGTGAGGAATTTCATGCTTCTTTAAAAGTAGAGAACTACGGGGACAGAAAAAAGAGATGTGTATCCTTCACATGATCAAGGAAATGAAATAGAGAAAGAGCATGATCTTCGACAAACCAGATTCCCTACCCTTAAGGATCTTCTTTCCTTCTTATAGCCTGGGAGGAGACTTGAAGAATTGGGTAAAATACATGCTGGTGATGCGAAGGAGAACCATCGGTATGGGACCCGAGCGGTAATTCATTAATCAATCCCACTTGTTGGTTATTTCGCTCCTTGCCTGTGTCTCGCCTATAGATGAGCTTTTTTCATACTTATATGTTTTAGACCAACCCCCGGAATCGCCCCTCTCCCTATGGTCGAGCATTCGCTGATATCCCTATTTCGAATTTGGTTATTTGTTCGTGGGTTCATTAGCAAGATATGGGACTGAGTGATGATACCAAAGACTCCTTAGGCGCATAGCCACTCCTCTCTGGAAGCTTAGGCCGTAGTTTTGGCAGAAACAGGAACTGCTACGCCTCCTTCACTTGTTGCTGGCATAAGTCACCACTCGGTTGTCTCATATCCAAGGGATTCCTCTTCTGAAATCAAATAGCAACGGCAGATCCTGATCCCCCCTTCCTTCATTCCTTGGTACAAGTGGAATGCCCGATCGGATCAAAGAGAGGATGCGGCTACCTACTAAGAGTCAGAGTTCGAGTAAGGGTTCCAACCCACGTACATATACATGCCATAAAGGGGACACCGGCCGGCCCAGCCCTGCTGGTTGGTTGTATCGTCCCGTACACCTCTTTTCACTAACTAAAAGCTTGGGCTTCTTCTATGAAATAGCCAGAATCCTACCTCTATCCATAAGAATGGAAAGGTTTTCTAGTCGTACCTCTATTGATACGAGGAGCTGCTCAACTCTGACTCTTCTATTGGTTTAGTGCGAAGGGCTGCATTCCTATTGGCACGAGGCAGTAGCCGCCGTTACCCGGCCGATCAGTCTTTTATTTAAGATATCCCATAAGCAACTGAACTACCCTACGAACAACAGCTAATAGTCTCTCGCCGGGCACTTTTGTGAAAGAGGAAGAACGAAGCAAACAAGAAAATCCGAGCTAGGTGGTTATAACGAAGTACGTTGGGAAACGGATTGGCATAATAGACAGTCGGTACGGAATCATTGAAGGAGACACGTAGACTGCTCGAAGTGAGGGAAGTGCCTTTCTTGATATTGAGTAAGAAATCCTAATAGAATTTAGGCCCGCAAGGGTAAGGGTACGACCAATCCATTTGCATCTGCTCCTTTTCTTCCATTCGTTGATCGAACTTCCGGAGCGAATAAACTCATTTTCATGCTCATGTGGTGGTTACAATTCAACCCACCCTTTGATCTTAATATCATATCGATAAATCCCTCAAACCTCGGTATAGTATGATGAAAAAGCTCTCAAGCCACAGCTATTAAAGAAGTGACTCCCTCCTATTTATGGAACCCTACGAAGTCTTCGTCTTCAGCATACAACTCCTTCAAGCATGAAAAGCCCACTACTTCCTGGCTCATAGTCACAAGTCAGTCTACGGCTCAATGTATCAGCAACTCGATGAAGCTCGCCTGATTGTTGACGAATAGCAAAGGTAGGAAAGACCTAGCGTGCATGTTCTTCATGTGCTTCTGACTGTTCAAGAACTTCAATGCCTGGTGATCAATATACAAGACGACTCGATTAAGCAGAGGGAAATCAGCGCTTTTGCCTTTGTTGAAAGCAAGCAAAGACCCCGGTTACGTCGGCTAGAGCTCCATGATTAGACTCCCTTCTGTACAAACTCAGCAGCAAGGCAGAGAACATCTTAAACTAAACCATTTAAGAAGGATATTACTTCACTTCCGCCGTCACTTCTTCACTTCTCTGATCGATCGATCTGGTACATCCGAACTTTCTTTCTCTGATCGATGGTCTCTTGCCCACCGAAACGACTATTTTAATGATATGCCCTTCGGCCATTCCCCTCGCTCTTCAGACTGAGCTGAATTGACAATCCTTTCAGTCGCTCCGATCCTTAAGACTTGTTCTCCTCTCGCTCCGGGCTGATCCCCGTGTTCAAAACCTGTTAGTCTCGCCTCTCTCCTTGAAAGAATGGTAGGAGGATCTCCCCTTGGATTGCCTAGCGGTAATAGAAGGTAGACTCTGAAACTAGAGTCATCTCCTTAGCTTTGGTTTACCCCGGGATATGCCATTACCACATAACCCGCCCCTGGTATTGAGCTTTCTCCAGATTCCGTTTGTGACCCTATCTCCCTATTCTCTTTCGGTTGAGTAAACAGACCAACCCCCCTTCCAGTCCAAATGAGCATAGACACCAGCAACTTCAACAGAAGCAAAAAAAGAAGCCAACTTGAGTCACTTCCATGAATAGCAATCGGTTAAGAGATATTGGGAATGAAAGTAGACTTGACTCATCAATCCGATTCGGCAGCAGCTCTTCCGACATCGTCCTAGTGATCCAGGCTTGGGCATATTCCTTGTACTCTGGGAGATAGTCTGGGAGACTATTAGGGAATAAGGGATGGGCCTATAGAACGGAATCTGGACTCTCCGCTCAGGTAGATCAGCTTCTAAGGCAGCAAGAACAGAATACCATCTTTTAAAAAGCAAGAAATGGAAAGAAGAGGGGGACAGAAAGAGCGGTGAACTCTATCAGATCTGCAAAGAAGTACCAATAGAAGGTGATCATAAGGAGGGCCCTACTTAAGAGTCCCGTAGAGCAAGTGAACAGAATCCTAACCATCTTCACTTCAAGTTAGACCTTTACCTTCTTATCGGTGACAACAGAATAAGCCCAACCCCACGGGCAACATCCTCCCCTTTTGCCTTGGGAGTAGCTCATGCCTCAAAAAGAGCTGCTGGATCATGTTCTAAAATCAATGCCCTGCTACTCTAGTAGGAGGTTGACTATATCCACAACTAATTGTGTCATATCAAAAAGAGGTTGCCCTCGACGTTTTGGATTTATTCCGCCTGCAATGTTCGAAAGAACGTTAACTGGTGATGAATTCTTAAAGGATTTAAAGCCTGTTAAAGCCCCTCGTAAGACCGACTTTCACTCCGATGTGAGAGCAAGGGCAACTGCCAGCTTTGATTCCGGGTATTGTAAGGTAAAAAAGAGTTTATACGACCTGTATAGTATAGTACTTGACTTCATTCACAGCAGTAAAGTCAGCAAGTAGTTGAATCAGTAGTAGCTCTTTCTTGTCTTAGCGGTACTAGCTCTTAACCGCACGAACGGGAATAAATAGGGGTTAAGGCAAGCAGTAGTAACTCCTACAGTAACTCCTTTCTTTTCTGTCTCTAACTGTACTACTAGCAAGTAAGCAAGCAAGCGAGTGAAGTGAACCGAGGAGAGGGAGGTTGACTACTTAGAAAGTTCTCCCAGTAATAGCCTTTCTCTTCTATTTTATACTTCATAGTGTGGATGATTTCATGGGCCAATATGGTATTATCTTGGATGTGCCGGTGAGGGACAAAGGCCGGAAGACTCTAGAAGCCCAGAAAGCTCTATCAAGGTCTACCAGGAGGCCCAGCCCAAGTGCCTATCAATATAAAATGAGGGGACCCGCATCGAATCCTCCAGTGTTCAAGTGTTCTGCTCACTAGCATTGTACTGCCTTGTACAGCTACTAGTGTAGAGATTCTAGGCAAATAAGCTCGGACTTCTCTTTCCGCTGATAAAGGAAGGTCCAAGGCCAAGGAGAGATAGAGGTAGGGCAATCAATCCATTCACTGGTACCGATGGGGTCTACTTACTTAAAGCTTCCAACTGCTACTTCGGAGGGACAAGGGCTGCTATCTTCTTCTCTGATTCCGAGCGATGATGCGGGGATCTACTAACCAATGCAAGCGGTAGGGCTTTTGTATAAGGACTTCTCTGGGTGGATGACCAAGTGAGATTCTGCAGGTATTTCGCAAAAGAGTCTGGTATATAGTAATGGCATAAGAAGACGAATTTCCGCACTGGGAAAAAAGGTCAGCCAAATTCTGTTATAAAATGGGCATTGGAAGAAGAGGTGATCATGATTCTCTGCATCGACGCCGCATAGTCAACATTGGGTTTCCTGGGCAATCCCCTGAGCGACCATTCTATCTAGTGTACTAAGTCTCCTTTTTTTTGACAGCTAACCATAGTATCAAAGCGTGTCTGGGTACTTGACCCTTGAACCACACCACTCTATACCATGGCACCTGCGTACTCCTGTTCCGGATATCCTCCCATGCTCTACTAACTGAGAATGTACCATTGGGGGACCCCAACCATAACATCTTGGGTCTACCATCACCTCCTACAGATATCATCTTTCCCCGAGCTATGTCTCTTAGCTTCAGAATTTTCCTCCAAGCCCATGAGCACTCCCCTGGGTTCTTGAGTTCCCAGAAGTCCCTTTTTTTGATGAGGTCACTCCGCACCCAACTAGACCAAATTGATTGGTCGTTGTCAGTGCAAATATGCCATATGTGTTTTAACAAAGCCGCTCGGTTCCATAACTCCATATTTTTCACTCCCAATCCCCCTTCCTTTTTGGGAAGACACACACATTCCCAAGCCACCTTGGCACCCCCATTTTTCAACTCACTACCTTTCCACAGAAAAGCCCTGAGGGTTTGCTCCACCTGTTTCATCACCGCTTTGGGTAACATAAAGATGGAGGACCAATATATCTGGATGGCAAACAATATAGAGTTGATTAGCTGGAGTCTACCTGCGAAAGACAAGGCCCTGCACGTCCAACTCTTAGCCTTTGCCACAATTTTGTCCACCAAGGCTAAGCAATTGATTCTCCTCAGTCGGGATGTTATTAGAGGTACACCAAGATACCTTACAGGGAGGTTACCTTCTTGGAAGCCTACAATACCCAGAAGCTGAACTTTCAATTGTTGGTCACTCCACAAGTAAATAGGTGGCTTTTTTCGGGTGAGTCCCGACATCCTTTGGAAGCGAACCAAGCAATCTTTTATCGCGGATATAGATCTGTCTGCTTTCACCCTTGCTGAAAATAAGAAGGTCATCAGCAAAGCAAAGATGCGAAACTCTTTCTTTTCGGCACCTCGAATGAAACTTAAAAGAGCCTTCATCCACCATGGTATTCATTAGCCCTGAGAACACTTCCATGACTCAGACAAAAAGGTAGGCTCTAAGAGACCTGTCTCAAACCTCTTTGCCCCGGAAAGTAGCCATTGAGCTCCCCATTGATACTTATGGAAAACTTTGCTGTTGAAACACATTCCTCAATCCAATGTACTACCCTTGCTGGAAAGCCTAAAGTTCTCAACACTGCAAAAAGGAAGTCCCATCTCACTGTATCGTAGGCCTTCATCAGGTCCACCTTAAGGGCGGCACACCGTGGTGAGCCTTTGTTACGATGGTAGTTTCTCAGGAGTTCTTGTGCCAAAAGGACATTATCCCCTATTCTTCTTCCCTTGACAAATGCCGTCTCTTGTTTTCCCACTAAGTCAGGTAGGATTCACTTGATTCTATTGGCCAAAATCTTTGCAATGCACTTGTAAATGGTATTGCAGCAAGAGATCGGCCTAAAATCTTTCATCTGAGTCGGGTTTGCGGGATCAAGGTCACTGCAGTGGAGTTTATCTCCTTAAGGAGATTGCCCGATTTGAAGAAGTCTTTGATAGCTTCTATAACAGTGTGCCCTACTATACCCCATGCCTTCTTGTAGAATAACGCGTGAAAGCCATCAGGTCCCGGGGCTTTGTTATCCTTCAGAGAAAACAAAACCTCCCTTATCTCACTTGCTGATACTTCCCTGGCCAGTTCCGATTGCTGGGCCTCCGTAAGTCTTTTAGGCAAGGCTGAACGGAGGGAGTCAATATGACTGGTCGAATGAACCGGATAAGACCAAAGGAGATGATTATAAAACCGCACAATTTCCTCTTTCACATCGGAGGGATCCTCAAGTTTCATGCCGTCCTCGGTGCAAATGGAGACAATCTGACTTTTACCGTGGAGACTTTTAACAGAATTGAAAAAGAATTTAGAGTTCTGGTCCCCCGCATGTAGTCTCTGGCTTTTTGCCTGAAAAAGCTCTCCTCTGCCCTTCTAAGATTCGAGTCATCTCTGACCGCCTCCACCTCCTCTTTCCAAAGACCAGAATCAGAGGGGTTAGTATGAAGGAGATTCTGAATTCTAGTTAGATTTTCTCTAGCGACCCTCACCCTTTCAGAAATATCCGAGAAATGCTCTTTATTCAATCTTCCCAGAACTTTTTTCAAACTCTGAAGCTTAGAAGCTGAAACATAGGGGAACCGGATACCTCAGTCCTCCAGACCTCCTCAACCAAGGAGAGAAAGTGAGGGTGGTCAGCCCAAAAATCAAAAAACCTGAAGGCCCCTAGGCAGAGATGCAAGTTTGATGATCAATTGAGTGTGGTCCGAGACACCAGCTGGTAAGAAAGGGTATGTATGGGACTGACTTAGTCCTTTAGAAGGATCTTCCCCGGTAAAGTCTCCCGCTCGGTTATCGGCTGTCCGTCTGATCTGCCTTTCGAGCTCATGTCTGTGGTCTGTCCGTCCTTTATCCCGTGCTAGTTAGCTCATCCCTTGTAATGAATGACTTTTCTTTTCATTCAATATCCCATGCCCTGCCCGCCGCAGCCTACTTCTTTATCGGCGAATCGCTTTCAGTCTTTCTTTTGCTTGCCTAGGAGCTCTAGCTCTCCTGATAGTAGCTCTTCCGCTAGCAGTTGCTCTTCTGCTTTTCTGGAATATTTCTTCCGAAAACTCTCCCAGGAGATAGTAGGTTTTGGGGTCGATAGGCATCACTTTCTCGATTTCAGTATTACGAATATCTCCAGCTTTTGTTGTCTTGTATTAATCTCTTTTCTTTATGCCTTTAGCCTTTTGACTAGGGTCCTTCGAGAGGGAATCCCAGTCTGCTTCTAGTAGGTCAGTTAGCCACCCTGCCAGCGCACCATCATGAAAGTCAGAAAGCTCAATCCCAAGAGGCACAGCATTCCTATTTTTTTTATAACTTGATTTGCAACTTCCTCAGTTGTATGGATACTCCGCCGAGAAGAGGTCGACGAGTAGGTCGAACTACTATGAGACTGGGAAAGGTGGGCCCTTTGGATGCCCTGATCCGGGAACAAGAGAAGTCTTTCTTTTCCATTGTTTAGATCGTGCGAGAATCTCTCGAGGGGGGAGAACACAATCGATCGAGTAGAAGAGCTCTTCTTTCGCCCATTCCAGTTCCTTGGATTCCCATTACTACCATTCTGTAAGGAGGAACGAACCGATACAGATATTGTTTTGAATAACAACTGGGGCGGCTGGGGGGGTTAGTTCAGCCCGCCTAGATGGAGTACCGGCTGATAGGAACGTGTAAGGAAAACAGATCTAAATTACTGCAAGGAAGTAACCACCGACGATGGAAGCGGGTTTTTGGTTTAGGTGAATTAAAACTTGTAAATAACCTAGTTGGATTAATTAGTTGGTGACATGGATCGTCATTATTACGTGGGTTAAGGGTGATTTGGGGATTTCCCAAGAGTGATGGGATTTGACTCTAAATAAAATAGAAAGTGAGAGTTGGCTTAGTTGCTAAGCAACTAAGTTTCCTTTTTATATTAGATTTAGTAACTTCCTCCTTTCATTTTAAAATAGGGGTAGCCCTAATCCTAAGAACTCTATTTCCTCCCTAAGCAAGATAGTAGTTGATCCTCTCCTAGATTTTCCATCCCTAGACCCGGGTGGGTGTTGGGGGGTGAATCTACATAATGAGCTATGTTAGTTGGAGATTTCCACCATCGGATCGCCAGCCTATCCTCTGTACGGTTCGTGGTCGTAGAGATTCCCTGGATCGACGCACGTGGCTACAACCTCGGTTCGAAGAAGCACGATTGGAGCCTATGGCTATGCATAGACTATCGAGCCCTAAACAAGGTGACCATCAAGAAGAGGAAGAGTTCGGATACGATAGAGGGAAGGACGAAAGGACTTGATTGATTTAGACATCGGAGTCTGTATTGGCATCATATGCTCTTCACCCTCGGGGTCTTGAGGAAAGCGATATAGAAAGGTGAAATGGCACAGCAGAGGGACTTGGATGGATTGGACCGCCCGGTACGGCTGCTTGTTGCGTAAAATGTGGTTGACTTGCGAGAAAGATGTCTATTCCCTTCCCGCTTTTCTTTCTTCTGTCAGTCGTTCCGCTTGTCATTCGATCTTTTCAAGATGTAGCCAAGGCGATGCGTATGAAAATGGCATGGAAACTCGTTACTGAAACTAGCCTTTGGTCCACCTTCTTTAAACAGGAATACACGCAAAACATTCATCCTTGGTACGCGGCTGGGTTGCTCGAAACTTTGGACTGAAATCGCTAGTGTCATGAGATCCATTCTTTTGAACTCGTCTCATTGGCAATTCCGCAAGCTTTTGGTATGACATTTGCTGATTGTCCTTTAATTGAATTCGCATTGGAATCTCCTGAATACTCTCCTAATGTTGCTGAATTTGTTGACCCGAATGGTGAATGGTCCTCGGGTTTTAACAAAAAAAAAGAATCTAAAATAATCTGTAATGACATGACGAGAGATGTACAGTCGACTTGCAAAAGGATCGAAAGATCGGTAGCCTTTGTGGATAGTACTATAACCAAGAAAAACACACTTTGTAGATTGAGGCTGTAATTTCTCTTTTCGATATGGACCTAAGTGAGGATAGCATGCACAACCGAATACCCTGAGATGTGAATAGACTGGAGGAGTGAATCTTCGCCCTAACCCAATACATTATCTCATTTACCACAAGAGGGAAATATCTACTCTTACCCTGGTACATCCTGGCATGAAAGAAATGCCAGATTGCATAGACAGCAGCTGCAAGCATAAGTTTAGCTACCAAGGAGAATAAAGACTGACCTTTGAAAGGAGAGGCCATAGCCTGAATAAGATCCAACAAAATCCCACTAATCCCAGGCAAGTTACATCTATCCCATAACATGAGCCAAATGCGCTCAGAAAAGGGCCAAAGAAAAAACAAGTGGTACAAATTCTCCACACCCAGCCCACAGAACACACATTTCATTTCCTGCATAATACCCAGGCCATAAGGTTCAGACAGAGTGGGAGAATCTATTCTCAGGTTCGCATGCCACCTTCCTGACAGCCGGAGTTTCAGACCACTCTCCTCTAGTAGTCAAGGGGGCGGAGATGCCTCGGCTAAGATCGCCTTTTCACTTTTTCAATGATTGGGCTGACCATCCTGATTTCTTACAGATTGAAAAAGAGGTATGGAAGTAGGATCATCGAACGGATAGCAGCATCGCATTGAGAATTGACTCGTTGTATTAACCACCTTTAGCACGAAATGAAGATCCCTTCCACTCACCACTGAAGTCGAAGGATAGAACAAAGCATCTGATCTCCTATCTTTTTCCCCTGAGATGGAATTGGCCAATGAGCAACCAACCTACAACTCATTTGGGCGAGTGGATAATAGATAACTTCCATAACACCCAAGCATGCCGTGCTCCTTACCTCCCCAAGGTCGGGTGAGCGGTAAATCCCGTCCTTACTGCTTGTCTGGGGCATTCGAAAAAAGAATGGAAATTGTAGACACTAGGAAAAAGCGCAAGAAGTATCTGAAGAGTCAGCCAGAGCAAGTCATAGACAAGCTTCTCAAATGTAACGATTGATACCAAATAAATCTATAATGATCCGGTCTTAAGGAAGCTTGCCGTGCAGTCCTATGAGAGCATGAGGAATGCCAGGATAGCTTCTTTTTTTTTGGATAAGTCATAAGCTTTATTTCAATAACTAATGAAATACAACAATCAATGTAACCAAAGTACCGGGCGGCATCACCTGCTCCTTCACTTATAATGAACAAGGAAAATCACAAAAGCAAAGCTCCATAATACAGCAAGGGAAACCCAGCAGATACTGGCAGCACTCTATTCATACAACAATAGTCAAACAGATACTCCCAGTGCAGCAAGCTCCATAACCTGCAGAACACCCCCAGTGCAGCAACCCATCCAACCAAGCAAACCCAGACAGATGAACAAATCCAGCAGTACAACACAAACAAACCAAGCTGTGACAACAAACAAGGTTAGCTACAGATGCTGTCAGTAAGGCCCCAGGCTTCTACCAGCCTGATATTCGCAGATGACCTTGGAAAATTCCGCAGGTAAATGGTCCTAGTTCTGACATACTCCAGAATTTCCAAGTCAATTTGAACTAACCTCCTAGTTTTACCACTTTGCATCCTCATCTTCCTCTCCTTCCATAAGGAGTAAACAAATGCCGCGAACATCAATCTCACTATCAGGGACAGCAATGATTTATCACTGAAGTTTCGAGATAGCCATTCCACATTTGTCTCCCATCTCCGATGTGAACGTGGGAGCGCACACCTATCGCACAAGAGTGACCAAATACGAGCCGTAAATGGGCAAGAGGAGAACAGATGGTCAAGAGAGACCATGGATTCACTCAGCTCAGCAGGGGCCCTCTGTCCGAAAGGAACTTACGAAAGCCTGACAATAGGACACGAAGGGGGTGCCGAAAACTATATAGGAAGAGTACCCGCGTTACCCACGTAGGTAAAGATGGCTAAAAGATGACGGCACAGAAGAAATAAAAGCGGGAAGGCTTAGCTCAAAGACAAAGACTTGAAAGAGCTTGTTGGAGGAAGGAATTCCGGTAAGACTGATTGCCCCCAGGCTTAATGCCCGAGGAAGGGGGGGAAGGAACTTCTTTCCCATTTCTAATTCCACTAGGAATGGTATCGTCATGTTATTGTGGCCTACTCGCCTGGAGGTAAACTACCCTTACCATTTTATATCTGGCTTGGATTTACGGAGGGCTTCCTTCCGTCTCCCTCAAAGCCTATTCTGATTTACTTTTGTCCTCGGGATTCTTTTTGGCATCAAGCCTACCCTCACATGCAGGGGATTCGATAACCCGGTATTATTCCTCCTCATGGAAAAAATCGGATGCTTAAGCCAATAAGGTTGCACCTCTGTCTACCCTCTTATTTTACTATGCATATGGATCCGGGGTAGTGCTAACTAATCCTTCTTGTTCTAACTCTTCTCTTTCTCTCTGCTTTGACTATTGGGATACCATGCCCATTACGGGATACGATGTGTCAAAGAGCGGATGCTGTCCATCTTCGGAGGAAGGATTTGCTGCTAAGACCGGATATGCCGAATCTGAGCTGAGAGATGCTAGGTCTCGTCTAAGCCCTTCTGCGGATTCTCAAGCAACAGCAAAGAGAACAGGGGATTGCCCACTAAGAGCCCATCATTTACCCGCGAGCGAAATTGGACAGTTGCTCTATCCACTCTCGAATCGGATTCTGTTGAAATAGGCGAAATGGCCCTTCCCCTCTTCGAATCTGAGATGATAGTTACCTTTCTAACTGCGCATTCTTCTCACCCTTTACGGAATGCTTTCGCCAGAAACTTTAAGGCGATAGATGGCATTGCCTTAAATGTGATATCAATTAGAAGAGAAGGCACTTACTTAGCAGGCGGTTGGTATTAAGATCTCCATCTTTCCCGCCAGTTTGCGACTCTCCAATGCTAAAGGTCTCCCTCTCGGCATAAGGACTGCACCAACCCCTATCCCTGATGCTGCACACTCAATCAAAAGAATATACTTTTCTGGAAAAGTCAAAACCTATTCCGAAGTCATCACCTGTTTTAACTTATCAAATGCCTGCTGCCCCACTGAGATAAGGCCATGTCAAAGCCCCTTTGTGAGATCGGGCCAACAAACCTCTGATGAATCTTTAGTCCAGAAATAACTGCATAAGCCCATAAAATCCCAAAATAGTGTAAGGGGGTCCGTGGAACGGGACACTGACGCATCGCCTTAATCTTGATCATCATAATCAAGACTGAACCATTAAACACTAGTCGACCAATATAAAGATTTTCGCTCATGCCAAACTCACACAACGATTTCTTAGCATAGACACTTTATTGTTGCAAGACCTCCAATACATACATTTCCAAGTGCTCTAAGTGCTCATCCCAAGTCCTACTATACACACACCAAAATGTCAAAAAGAATGAACGAACCGCGCTTAACGCCCACTTACTTAGAGACTCTTAGTAGTATCGTTATGAAAGGTCAACATTAGCATTAGACCGAGAAGCTGAACTCATTGGGGTGTGCAGTGGGGTTCTTGCGGCGCGAGCTTAGCATGTTCTAGCTTCTCTATTGTCTTGTTGATCAACCAAGCTAGCTTCGTTCTACAGTTGCTATCGGTTGCTATACAGAGTCTAGTTTATCTTCTCATTCGGAGGTGGCTCTGGGGACACCAAGCACCGTGGTTTGGTCAGCTCATGCCCCATTTCGGTGGTTTTCAATTCCAAACCATTGCACCGAACGGAAAGGGAATGAATGCGGGAAGAGAAGGGATTGAGGGATTTCTAGAAAGATGCATCGGCTCCTCCAGCTCCTCCCAACCCAGAAAGAACTGGACTCGGATGGTACCACTTAGCCCTAAGCATCGATTGACCGATGGCGGAGAATCGTGGAAGAACCGAAAAACCTCCTTCAAACCTGGTTCGCTATTGGTTCTCCCTCTCCGGCTACGCTGTTCCGCCCGAGCCCACTCCACTCTTGGATCACCCCTTCACTGTTCTGTTCAGTTCCTATTGAGGAGATCTAGGAGTTGTTTTAAAATATATATCCGATGTCGATTCAAAAGTAATTTATCGAGGAAGATGAATGAGGGAGTCAGATTCTTTAACAGCCGATTCTCAAGCACCAGATTATAGGACAACCGATTCTGATTTATCAAGCCCTTCTGTAACAGAACTAGCACCGCTTACTTTGACAACAGGGGATGATTTTATAGTTACTTTATCTGTAACACCGGCAATGAACTCACCAGAAAGTCAAGTCATCTGTCCCAGAGCCTATGATTGCAAAGAAGACCTAGTCTGATTCACTGACTTCAACGAACCTATTTGAAAGCAAAACAGCTCATTCGATCACACCAAGAAAGACTAGTGCTGCTCCCTGGCTTCCTTCCTCCTTTTTTTTACTATTAAGCTATCCACCACTTGCAATTGAATCAGAAGGAGTTGTGGCACTTGTGGCATCTCTGAAGAAAATGGATGCAATGCCCCTCCATCGGTGAAAACATCTTGGAAGGGGGGGTCTTCCACCTGCTTTTAGAACTGACAAAGCACGGCACATACTGGAATTCTTTGTCTTCTACAGGCGTATGTTGGAATTATTTGGTATCATATTGGGGGGAATTTTGAATAGGGAATCATCAGATTAACCATGATGAATCAGCTCGCACCATACCGTGGGACCACGGCCCGATTGTTCCATCTGCTGGGGCCCGCTTTGAGACAGATGAAAATGCATTCTATTCCTTGGACAGGTTTGTATTTATTTAGCCATTAGGGCTCTCGTTCCGTTGTTACTACGGGACCATTGAACCCTTTTCGGTTGCCTAACATTTATGTGGCCCACTCGCCATCAGCCCCGACAGGGCAGATAACAAAATACTCAAAATACCTCCGTGGAACCACGGCACCTATTCATACACAAAATGTCATCTTCTCATTCTTGGTGCCTGGTGGCCACCTATCAAATTGTGCCCGGTCAGAATGTGGAGAAGAACCAAAACAGAATGGTTCCGCCTACTCAAAACTAAGAGGGGATGCCGCCTACTACTAAAATCCCGGTTTTTACAACAGTTGCGTTCTTCTATACAAGAAGAAGACTTAGAAAAAACAAAGTTTGGACCCTATGACTTCGCTGAGCACAACAGAATGAAGAGGAATTTGTATCATTTATTCTTATCGAAGAGACCTACTCGACCTATAGTTTACAACTCTTATTTATATAGTAATTTGGCCTATTGCTCCGCTCCGTTTACTATGAAGAGAAGGCCTACTCATTATTCGGAGGTTCATCATAGAACACTCAAAGCTGTGGTATCTTATGGACCTCACATAGGTCACATCCCTCACGACATAAGATTGAAAGATCCAAACCTTTTCCAGAGTCTTCTAAGACCTGGCCGTAGGAGCTATAAAGATCATTCATTTTGGGCCACCTCTCTCCTCATCCTTGGAATAGTTATCGTACGGAGTCTCTCTGTGCCTGAACCGAATCGGATAGCTAGAGGGGTGAGGGGTCTCACTAACCTGTCGTGCGACCCGGCGGCTTATGTGCGACCTGTGGCCCACGCCTCCTATTTGTTCAGGGCGGGCGGCGTGAACTCTGAGGGGGGAAGAACCAACAAAACCATAGATAGCTTAGAGGTCGAGTGTGGCTTCATCTATGTTGGATGGTGAACGGATGAGCGGGACGTTTCCTCGTTTGTTCCATTTGCTCGTCCTTTTGGGGCGGCACGG
Source organism: Viscum album (assembly GCA_963277665.1). Taxonomy (NCBI): domain Eukaryota; kingdom Viridiplantae; phylum Streptophyta; class Magnoliopsida; order Santalales; family Viscaceae; genus Viscum; species Viscum album. Next base: position 1,413,498,728 of record OY728129.1, read on the forward strand.
GCGGTACGTCATACATGGATAAGTGAGCGTACCTGTTCGGATCCCGCTGAAGATCCAGTTGGTGAGCCGCTTATATCTCTTATTTGGGGCGACCATGTGGATAAAAAGCCTATTACTTTGGCTCTATCGAACATACAGGGAATTGGAGGTAGCATTCTACCGATGTCAAGTCATGGACTGGGGGAAGTGATCTATAGTACCCCGACTCGGCCAAACTGCTTGAGAATTAGAGGCCAGGTCTCCCCGAAGATCCAGGTAACAGGGATGCATAGCGCGACACAAGGGCAGCCGGTCATCTCGGTCAACAACGCGCAGCTGTCATTCCTTCCTTCTCCCTCCCTTCCCCTAAGATCTATGACCATATTATGTTAACTGTTCGTATTTCGTTCATTCCATCGGGGACTGAGGGGGAGGTGTGATATCTCGTACGATGTCCATTCAGTACCATGGCACTCGCTCGCTTTAGGTCTTTCTCCTACCTGGCCCAAGGGGGAAGATGGAGTGGTTTATCCCAAGCTACCGCATTGGAACGGGGAAAGGGGGAGGAACCGGGCTGCTCTCAGTTTCAACGGAGGCCGGGAGTGAGGGGGCCGAAGAAAGGGGCAACAAGACAGGGCCGCATCCGCTACGCCAGCTATTGAAACCTCGGCGCAGTAGCATCTCTTCTTATGGCCGTCTCTCTATGTCCTGCGCGGGTAGCCGCATATGATGCTACAGCGGTTTATCATCTGTAGTTGCTATCGCTCCCGCAACTTCACGCTCAGGAGCAGCTCTAAAAATGGGGCTCTTTACTACTAGGCTGGTGGTTCACCAAGGACCCTTCCACAGAGTCTCTCGATCGACCGAGGGTGACTGATAAGTACTAGTGAAATTCTACCTCCGTTCTCACTGCCGGTTCCTCGTTAGCTAGTTGCTCAGATTTTGGGTCGAGTATCACAAGATAGGCTGCAATAGCCGGATCTGGAAATTGGGCTAAAGCCAATTGTGTTCTTATGCAATTGATACTCCTTTTTTTGCTTTATCTAGTGCTACTCTTTTTTTACATTTCGCCCCTCCATAAGATCTTCAATTGCCCGGACGACCGTGAAAGCTTTTTCAAATTCTTTGGGTTTCGAAAGAATGGAGGTAGCCGCCCGGAAGTATATTACAGAACTCATCTGCTAAGCTTGGCAACAGTGAATAAGAATCTTAGATCGAACGATCCGGAACTGGCTGGATAAACCATGTGTAGTATTCAAAGGGCTTTCTCGTAGATCTCGTATCTGCTGCTCCGTTCCCACTTATTGTATCTCCTATAGCTGCTGGAATCAAATCCCCGGGTAGGCATCCATGGTGTTCATTGGGTGGGAGATGATTTAGGTAACTGACTTGGTGCAACTACTAGGAAAGCTATGTCTCTAGCTGGAAGCAGACCCAACCCATTCGGGAACCATAGATAGCTTTGGCTCTACAGATGATAAAGGTCTTCTACCCGGTCTGACATCAATAACTAAATATGGGTGCCCATAGGAAGAAACAACCCTTTGCTTATGTTCATGCTGTAGGCTTTGCCGGCATATGATGCCTACAGCCATAGCTACAGAACTAAAGAAGACTCCAGGACGGATAAGATCATATGCTAATGCGGAACCCATAAATGTTGGAATATCCGCTGCATAATAATAAAGAGATAGAACTGGAATTGGAAAATCTGGTGGTAAGTCCGTAAATGATGAGTCCTAAGAATGTGCAGAGACTGGTGGTCTAACACCATAGACCTAATTGCAGAATATTCAGCTAAAGCTTCCCTAAAGTTGCTGATTCCTTTGCTTTATGAGTCCCAGGATGGGGCGAAAGTATGATTTGGCTAATGCCATTGGTTCAGATGTACTACTAACTGACGAGCCAGAATGGGTGATTCCAGCAGAAAAGAAAGAAGATATATCGAGTCCAGAAGCTTTAGCTTCATTATAAACTCTAGTACTACCATATGGTAAGTAATCGACTAGCTACTGGGACAGTAGTTGGGATCCAGAGATGCCATAGTTTTAGCGTGAACAACCGGATTATCTGCGCCTCTATACTATGTTGGATTTGGTGCTCAACCAGATGATGATACAATGGGAATATTCCAGTCATTTCATTACCAAGGAAGACTCCTGATTCGTGTAAACTAGAGCTCTTTGATCTAACCGGCTGGCATCTATTATTTCTATTGAACGCTACGGAATCCCTAAGCTATGCCGCAAAAAGCGCCTCGGTAGACGCCTGCGGCTACAACATCATCACCAGAACCATTCGCTTATTCCCCCTGGCAACGTAGAAGGCTACCGCTATCTTAGCTGGAGGTATTCTATCGGGTATTGGGATTTATGTAGTTGCAGCTATAGCGGCATCAACAACACCATTAGTAGATGCTTGAGAGTCATTCAGCGAATGTATGATTCCTAGTTCTCACCTCTACCCTCCCTTGGATCTCATCCTTTCTTTCCTAAATCAGTACTAGCTTATTCTCTTAGTTGGTGCCATGATTGGTGTAGCTACCTACACCAGATATAGAACCTTTACGGACGATGCTTTTGGTAGTTCATCGGGGAACATTGTGGTTGGCGGGCAACGTTAGCTTAGGTCTCATACTAGGAATCCACCATATGTTGTGACTTCTACTGTGGTTGTTGCATATTCTAAACCTATAGCTTTAGCTAAATCTTCCGAACCCTAGCCACCAGGTATTACCAATGCCATACGATGATGAATATACGAATACAGAGCTAAAGTATGCTTTCTTACCAAGTACTGTAGTCGCATATGCTGCTGGTGATCTTGCTTCTGTTCCAGATGGAGTGTTTGTGGTTGTTCGTCCTCGGTATTGGCTGCTGCCGCAGAATGTACCACAGGAAGAAACCTTAGTGGATATTGGCAAGAATCGATAACGAACCTATAGAAACAGCAACGATAATACACCTGCGGTACCGGAGGTAGAGTCCCAAATGACTACATAAGAGAGAAGCCAGAACCCCTAGTTCTTACAAGTTGAAGCCTAGTCATTTATTATGCTAGTGATGGTAGCTATCGTAGGTGCCACAGTATGAGTTTTATCCGGGTAGAACCGCTTCATAAGTAGAAGGCTTCATCGGGCCCATCCCAGCAGTCCCACAAAGTATGAATAAGCATAGCATATGCGTAAACACTCTAAATCACCAAACCGGCGAAAGAATAATCGTCAGAAGACTTGGTACGGAATCACTATAGTGATAGTTAAACCAGTAATGGTTCTACGATCATTCTTACAGTACTATATGATGCTAACCTGTCGATGGGTGTTCCATTCCGGCTAGTACTCGGCTGGGCCAACCGTCCCCGGAAGACGATCTCCGGTGCCGCTGAAACCAGATGTTCTGAAGCTTCTTAGGGACCTTCGGAACCATAGAACATCCCGGATCTGACTCACAGCCACTAGTGAACCTATTTTTTCGGGGTGATTGGTAGACTTGGTTCTATTCCTCAAGCTGACGGGGGGTTTTGATGTCGACTACAGACGGAACCTGTCTGTCATCTGTCAATTGGATACTGCGATGGTTACAAGATATTTAGTAGAATGGCTGTGTAGTAGACGACTGGTGGGGTTTTCGTTATAACCAGAATTGGAATAAGAATTCATAGTATAGGCGCTTGGGGGAATGGTGATTTAGTAGCAGTAGGGGGCAAGGTGGCTTTGTTACCCATTCCGTTGGGAACCGCAGATTTTTTGGTACATCACATTCATGCATTTACAATTCCTCCAATACCAAATGACTCCTCTTTCCGGATATGAGCTCGTACTAGATCGATCTATTCGACATATGCTAGCACGGGAGTAAACCGAGAGATGGTAAGTGATTTATCTTTGATTAGTACATACCCAAGTTCAGAAGAATCATAAGTCAGGCGGTAGATAAGTGGGTGATCGTGAGTAGATTTAGGTATAGCAGTTATTCATCTGCGACTATGAGTGGTGTTACGAGACATACAATACATCAGGAACTACATCTGAGGAACAGACAGAGTATTAGTAGAACCAGATGGATCGGTTTATGAGCGTATGTGACTGGCTATGCCGTTGGAGTTTATCCATGAGTTATGGCTTTCGGTAATGGCATCAATTGCATCAAATGCAGGCTATTCTAACTAAGAAGCAGCGGATGATGTAGTAGGCGCAGCCGGATATGAGGAAGGCGTAGCCTCCGATCGAGCATATTCACTGGGCTTTGATACCGGGTATAGAAGTGGGTAGTCTGGGACTATTCATGCATCTACTGTTACAAGTGATCGTAGATCATCCAAGGTGCGTTAGCAGCATTCTCATAAGACCTAGGCCCTACCCCTTTTTTCCATTTCTTTTGGCCCGGGTGAGATGCAAGGTGCTTCTTTTCAATTCATACTACTATATGGTTCCACATACGGTCATCCGTAGAGAAATCTAGTAAAAACGTAATATCTTGAGCGGTCGCTGGGCCATCTTTGTTTGGTTGTTCTGATACCTCTACCGGACCTGGCCCAGGGTTGGCCAGGGAACGAAGCATGAGGAGCGTTGGATGTATAACCAGTTACGCTATCTAAAGCTATTGCAGCTAGGTCTGACGGATAACCCAAATTAGCTAAACAAGCTTCTGCAGCAGTGATTTGTACCTTTTGCACTAGTATCTGCCGTCTCACCGTTTCGGGATGTTTACCAGACCGTTCCTACTACTTCTCCTGCTTGCTTTGGGCCGGCCTAAGGCCTACAAAGCATCCATTTCCTAGTTCCCTTTGGTCCCTAGAGTTTACGATGGGTTTCTAGTAGTTGCCGTTGGGAATACATGGGCAGTCTCCGCTGTAGGAGCTTTTTCTTGATCGTTCGGTGATCACCGACGTAGGAGATCATACTTCGGGTTCCAAACCAACCATAGTTTCGGTTACTCCTACCCGATACCTGGTCATAGTAATAAAATACATGAAGAACAACAATAACGAGATCTCCAGCTTAGCCCCACCCGATATATTCCTACCCGGTTTCTTAGTTATATGAGTTTATGCGGAAGCTTTTGAGGAATATTTGTATCGCATCTTATCCAGTAGAACTGGTATTTACCGATCCCTACATATATGGTTTCCGCTATAGCTCTCATTCCGAATGTCTACTACCTTACCTATATTCTACTGATTGTCTTCAACTCTGGATTCACTGCATTACCCGGATCTGGCCTCCTTCTTCATTTCGCTCCTAGTTTTCATACATTTCTTCAGGGTCTTGAGTCCTAGTTGCCATCTCATCTGGTTGACTTATGGTATCGGTCTCGCCCTTCGGAGACCTTCAATGATATCGATCGTTGACTTCACACATATCCAAGGATCGGCCCCCCGTCTTAGGCCTACCAGATCTATTTCTCCTTTCCGGAGATCTCACACCTTTCGTCACTGTCTGGTACCTGTTCCTCCTTTTTCCTCTTAGATTGGTTAGAAGAGCTCCTATAGTTCAAAGTGTACAAATCCTTAGAATATCTATTGGAGGGAACTCGGGGTGGGACCCCTTGGCACCAGCAGAGCACGTGATACCAATTCTTTAAGGAGCTTTAGCTCACGCCGTTTATTCCTTTTCTTATGCCTCGTCAGCCGCACATACCGTTTCACCCATTGTTTCTTCATTTAGGACTGTAGGAGGTTCTGGTTCACCATGGTTGACTCCATGGTACGGGAAACAAGCTAAACATCTACTCCAGATATACCACCATATCGTCTTCATATGCTTCTAAGACTATGGCTGGGGATTGTATTGGTTGTGGGTGGTATCTTGCTCCTGTTCCCATATAGAGAATCAAGCGGTAGAAAGCAGCAAATCCGGGGAAGTAAAATACCAAGTCAAGTTACAGCGATACCGAAGGATGGGACTAGTAGTAGCTTTACCAGCTATAGCTATAGCGGGAACTATCTAGGGAGAATCATAGTATACGAGATCATCATCATCCCCATCAGCGGTCCCAACTACCGTAACTGGGAATTCACAAGAAATGCTCGAAGATCTATTGTACTACCTGGGAATTCATATGAACCATATGGTTGGGCTCTTTCTGTTCCATCCCTACCACACCTACCTATACCAGAAGATCATGATCCGGATCTATCTACGCTAATAATATTTGGTGAATACCCATCAATAGTTGCATATTCATCAGTAGCCAGATATGGTGGGTTCCGAACCAGATATTCCGTAATAAAGCCATAATTCCCGTTCTCACTATTCTATGTTTCTGGGCTTACAGCCTTTCCTACATTCACATTGGATTACCAGTGCCATCACCGGATGAAGGCAGCGGGTAGCCTTCCGCATAGGACTCTGCAGATATCCAGGAAAAAAGATTGTGGTTCTACAGTTTCTTCATTACCCGGTGTATGACCTATGGTAGCGGCTGGATTTTCTGGTTTACACGCCTTCCGGCGATTATTGCATATGTTGTGACTGATTACGGTCGTTTCGAAACTACCTGAGATGCAAGGGGTCGAAAAGTATTCGAAAAATCAAGCATAAAGCTATCGCTATAGTAGCCATTCTGGTATCGTCTTGGATATTCTGTTCTTATTGTTTACCTTATCACTGGTTATAGCTATAGCTAGAGCTATGGATACAGTACTATATGGCTATTCGATAGAGAAGAAAAACTAGTATTTGGTGCTACAGGTGCTCCCCCGGTGTCTGATCTGTTACTGCAACTATGGCTGGGTATACTCAATGGTATTATGCTCATATTATGATTCTAGTAGTTCCGCTGGCTTCTCCATAGCTGGTATTCGGATTAGATCCGGTGATACCCGGAAGGAGATACCACGATAACTACCAGATACATTCTCTACTTATTCATATGATGCTTATTCATTCATACCCGGTCCTAGAGGCCCACCATCAAGGATGGTTTGGATCTAGCTATAAGGAAGGGAATGAAATCGAGAACTTCCGAACCTCTGGGAACTATCAAATACTACATCATCTGGCGGTGCTCCATACGGTGCTGCTGCACCTATATATGGAATTGCTCATACTATTCGAATCCCCTCCGGCGTCTTAGCTAAAGCACTCGAAGATCATCCGGTACCGAGCCGGTGGGTGAACTTCGTAAGGTAACAAGGTCCGGTATGGGCTAGGCATCATACTTCTGTGCAATGGACGTTGGGACTCGGTACCGTATCGATTCGCAAGCTTTCTAAATCATCGAAGAGGTCTCGCTTAATGCGCAAACAAAGCGACCAAGCTAGGGATGTTACTAACACGATGAACGGTGAGGGATCGAGCAGGCGTTCAACCAAGTCCGTAGCAGCTGCCTGTGTTGCCCTTGTCCGATTCGTTGGGGTCCGCTCCTTAGCCCTATCCCGAGACCCCTCCATCCTTGGTCGAAGATCTGGTGCGGTTCCACTCGGTTTCCCTGAGCAAATATTCAGAGATGTCCCGGAAGCAAACAGAGACGAAAAGTGGGAACTACACAAGATGATGAAAGAATTGGTTTAGAAGTAGCCCGCCTTCGGCTGAGTTCTCCCTAATAGACGCAGTTGGTCCAGATGATCCGATCTACTGCTTCAGGTCCGGTATCAACATCTAGTGGTTCCTGTCTTCTGCTCGATCACTATAAGTCCTGAGTTCCTACCCGCCCTAGCTGGCTCACGAGAACCCTATTCTATACCAGTTCCGGGTTGGCGGGCTGAGGGGAAGTCAGAATGCTCGTTCTATCTCGTTCGGCTGGCTCACGATCGTATCAATTATTTGTGGTTGCCTACGGACGGTCTCATCTAGTAAACAATTTGGCCGGGTCTTCGCAGAGCTTTAGCAGTTCCTGATGAATCACCAGTACTGTTCTACATATGATGGCGGTGTTACTGAATACTACACTGTTGGAATAAGCTTTATGCAGATAACACCAAGCATTTTAGATGCACCATAAGAAGGCGTAATATTCCCAGTAGCTGCTATGATGAATGCTGTAGTACCGGCTGCGCCTACTACAGCTAACCCTGCGTTGGGCCTAGTGCTAGAAACCTCCTACTGACGCTCCTGCCGAAGGATCTGTTGCTAGAAAGAAAGCATATCCCCGGGTGTTCGTAACCAAGCATTTAGGGACCCATATTCAGTCCTAGTACCGAGATACCTGACTTCTTTCTTGCCTTGTCAAAGTGAGGGGATGTCAGGAGTGAGGGAGTGAAATGGAAGTTTCACAGTGAGAAGTCTAAGGGTAAAAGATCCCTAGTCTGATAGCTTCAGTTAGTTGTTTAAAAGCTATGTTTTGAGTATGAGTTCCTCTTTTGACACAATAATAAGCAGTTAAGTTACCGTGTCCAGTATCGACAATGCAGTCTACAGATGCGGGCACAGAGTCGGCTTAGTAACAGATTCATTCAAAGAGGTGAGTTACCCGTCTTCGATTGAAAGATTCGGTTTAGTGAGAATAGCTCTAGTCTGAGAGCTTAAGCTATGAGTTGAAAAGTTCAGTATGGGCGCCTCTTTTCTTTAACCACAATAGGGTTCAAGCCTAGCGCGCAGAAAACAGAGAAGAAGCAGGAGCCGAGCAGTCCACCTTAGGGCTAATTGCCCTAAAAGAAGCAGTCAACGGTAGCCGACACCGGTTTAGTTACCATAGCCCTAGTCTTTTTGCGGACTCAAGGTGACTTCTAACCAGGAGTTCCTCAGAGCACACAATAAATAGTGCCGTTGGCGACTCTGGTTTCGGGTGAATCTCAATAGTATGATAGCGTATGTCAGGTAGTTACAAGTGAGATAGATGTGTAACTCACCTCTAAAACTAAGCCAAGGCCCGCCGATTGAAGGGAGGTAACCGGTTTGCGAGGTTGCTTGCAAGGTCCTGAGACTTAAACAACTTCCTCAGATACTCTTTTATGCTCCTTCCTCTCCTTTCCAGTCGAGCTATTGAATTCCTCAGTCATCTAATCCATTCCCTCCTTCACTGCAGCTTCAGGTCGACAAAAGCAAAAGGAGGAAGGCAGTAACTCCAGGACTTCACTCGACAAAAGAAAAGTCTGAGATGGCTACGGCTTTCGGACTAGGCAAGGAGAAGAGAATGGAAGAGCTTGCTGACGAGGCAAGAGACTAGAGGAGAAAGCTTGGTTGCTTCCTCAAGCGGGGTCTTAATGGAAGAGCTTTACTTACTGACTAGGAAAGGATAATGGTCCCTTCGCCTCCTTTTGCTCCTGCATCTTCGTGGCTTACCGCTTCTTTTTCTAAGAAGAAAGGCTTTTAGCTTCTTAGATTCACAAACCATCTGTTCTCTCTCCTGCTCTCAAACCGAAGAAAGAAGGCAGACTGGTAAGAGGGACGACCTTATATAATTATTAGATCCGCTATATGGTTGATCTTCATATTGGTAGTTATCCTACTATCTATTGCTATGCATCAGTCAAATACCCGAGGCTTGCTCCCTTTTTTCCTACTTATTATCGGATTGAAGACTTGCTTTCAAAGCAAAGGCCTAAAGGAGTCCTAAACCCGACCTGCTTATAAAGGGGCCTTCCCTCTCGTTTTCTGTCTTCGAGTTTTCTTCCTTCCGGATTCGGGCCTTGCTTTTCTTTGTTAGTGTAATAATTGGCTTTACCCTTCTTTCGAGTTTTAAGAAAGTTGCGCGAAGGACGTCTTCTTCTCTGCCCTCTCCTCTCCCCAGTGCGGAAGGAATGCAATCGCTTACGGTTAGATGAAGAAATGGGCAAGTTCTGAGCTTCACTTACTTAAGTGCGTCTAGGGTCAGGCGGTACTTAAGGGAATCTAACTCTTCAAGGACTCTTAACTCCCGTTCCCTCTTAAGACAGAAAGAAAGATCGGGCCGGGGACACCGGTATACTGTACTAATATGAGTCAGGAAAGGAAGCGAGCTCGACTATCGACTATTAAGGAAAGGAAAGCTGCTAGCTTAGCTCACGCGAAGCTGAGGGTCCTTAAGGAGCGCCCTAATCGAAATCGAATAAGGTCAGGAGAGAGGACAAGGGGGCTTACGTGAAGCGTGAGGAAGCTTGGCTCATGAAAGATTCGAAGGAGAGCACAGAAATAGAAGTGCTTTTATCGATCGGCTTGATTGAACGGCTGGCTTGATTGAGTACCGTAACTACAATACAATAGCTTTCTTGAGCTTGAGTAGACCGTTCGCTTTAGGGAAAAAGAGCTCCCGGGGATTGAATCGCTTTTATCCCCTAACATAGTAATGTGAGCTTGATCAAAATCCTTTCCTCCTTTATATTAGTAAGGCCTTTACTGGAATACTGTGCTTGCTGCTTATGGCTCACGATCCCTTACCTCAGCCCTTTCCAGTCTCCTTGCTCTCAATGCCCGAGATGCCCCCTATTTGAGTTTGAGTAAGGTGGTCTATCATAAAGCGATAGGGTAGGGTGCCTTATTGAAAACTAAAGTCAAGCAAAATAAAGGGTTAGATCCAGTATAGAATAGTAGCCTATCTACGACTGCCCAGCTGTCTCCGAAATGGAATCCGGTGAAAATGAACTCTCGGTTCAGATGCCGAGCTCCCCACGGCTAGACGGTAAGACCCCGTGCACCTTGACTATTCGCTTCGCTGTGAGCAAGACAGTCGAATGCCTCGTAGGATGGTAGTAGTGATCTGGTCTCCTACCGCCACCGCTCCACCGGGCCACTCGTTCGGTCAATGCCCAATGCTCTAACCTCATGAGTGACTAATATATTCTAATAGTTGAGACTCACCAGTTCCACTATAGGCACAACCTGGTACTGATATATATGAAGTATTAAGGCCATATCCACAGAAGGCTCCATCCAGACGATTCATGGATAGGTGCGGAAAGCGGTTCGGCCATTCATCCCCCTTGTTTCAAGGTTGCCCACTACTCCGATACGGTCACGGGGCAGCCTGAAATAGAGAGTATCATCTCTATATGGTGGTGGTCTTGGTGGACTTTATATGTGGGTATGATCTCTATATGGTCATGACAGTTGTAATTGTGACCGATATAGGATGATACCTTGGTTCATCAGCTTATTCATTCAATTCAAGTTCAAGTCTTGGGAACAGAGCGAGTTCGGTAGTTTATCTGGGGCGGATGCCTCCTAAAGAGTAACGGGTGGTGCGCAATGGCCAAAGACACCCAACTCTACCGGGCGCGTATTGGTGTTCAACGCCTGACTGCAAGATGGCACAACTCGAGCAGGGACAGACAATTCAAAAGGTAATCTGAGCTGTCGGCCATAGTGAACCGGGCAGTTCCGTGTGGTTGGGCGCTCGCGAAACGGATCACAGGTACGCCGGGGATAACAGGCTGATGAAACCCAAGAGCTCGGATCGACGGTTTCGTTTGGCACCTCGATGTCGACTCATCACCTCCTGGGGCGGAAGCTGGTCCCAAGGGTTCGGTTGTTCGCCGATTGAAAACAGTGGTACGTGAGTTGGGTTTAGAACGTCGTGAGACAGTTCGGTTCCTATCTACCGTGGGGTCATGAGAACGGAAAGGTACACGCCCTAGTACGAGAGGACTGGAATCGAGCGCGGGGCCAACCCATTGCGAGCCGGAACCCGGGTGGCGGTATACGGTGCAGCTACGTTGTTGGTATCATCTCTATTGGTGGTGGTCACTGGTGGATGGATCTTGGAACGCCACTTGGACTCGTTCTCGGACTCGGTAGAAGAACAGTACCCGAGCGGATAGGCGAGATGTGAACCATCCCTTTTGGCACTCTCACCTGCGGCGGAGATCGGGGAGCTATCATGGAGCAAGCGTATTCGTACTAATCGGACAGCTAGCTAATAGGTAGCTCGGAGCTCATGGGCCACCACCCCACTCAGGTACTCGAGTCGAACCACCACGTACACCGCCATATTCCACCATATCCAATACAACCAAACACAGATGAGTCGGATGGCCAACGACACTGGAACCACGGGAACCGGTCGAGAACGCATCGGAGTCATGGTCTGGTCGACCTTGGGGCCAATGCATCTGCCAAACCGAAGGCAGCAGGTTGTTTCGGGTTCATCGGTATAATCTAGCCAGGTACTCTTCTATATAGTCTATAGGCGGACCACTATAGGCACCTTTTTTGGTGCCTATAGTGGTCCGACTATATTATACCGACGCCTCATATGATAGTCGATGGTTCGGGGGTTCGATGGTGGATATGGTGGTGCTGGAATTGGAGTTGGAGGTACTATACTAGACTAGTAGTAGTAGTAGTACGACTATGATTGGCTGGTGGCATGGCATTGTCATGGTTGGGTTGAGGGTGGTCGGTTTGGAAGATCATGGTGGTCGGAAACTATATATAAGAGTACCCGTGGTGCGGTCGAATGTCAAGAAAGGTCGAATATCAGGGTAGTTGAGATGTCAGAAATGATATAATAGACAGTCTGGGAGTGGATCCAGGTACTATTCTATCACTATATATAAGAGTACCGTAGAATCAGAATAGGTCGGGTGGAGGTGGTGCTCGGGGAGACCTTGGCTTACAGGAACTCATCTCTGGCATTGGACCGAGCGGAAAGGGAAAGCAGCGCTTCGACGGCCAAAACAGTCATGCTACCCCCCCTTCCCAACATGTTCCACCTTCGCCACCAATGCCGTTTGAGTGAGTATACTCGAGGCCAATCGCCGCATCTCTGGCATACTACTACTAGTCTAGTATAGTGGTGCGTGCGTGCTTTCCGAAAGGTTTCTGCTGGACGCTTCCCCACTCGCCGGTACTATATATATAAGAATACCTGAGCGTTTCTCAGGTGGTTCAGTGGAATGGTGTTGCTGATTGTGATTGAGTGGATCTGGCGCTCTTGAGATCCCACCCTCTCGAACGCCACCACCAAATCACAAGGGTCATGGTCATATAGCACGAGCCGGACTATATAGAGTCAGTACTTGTGACCAAGAACGAAAATACCCAGGGTACCTGACCCTTTAGAAAGGGCTGCTACTTCATCTATAAGGGTTTAGAACTCGGCTACTGAACCCTATTCGGTTTGGTTGAGAAAGGGTCAGATCTTTTAGAACCTGACCCTAAGGTGTCAGATCTTTTAGAACCTTAAAGAGCTAAGAGTGAAGTTAAGGTCTTCAGCTTAGAGAGACTCAGTTAAGGAAGTGAAGCTAACTAAGTACCTTCAACTGCGTATCATGCATTCAACTGTAAGAGGGATGATACCTACTAAAGACTAAGGAAAGACACATAGGGAATTCAAAGCTTGTTGCAGGCAACAACAAGCCTTTTTCGATTCCTCCGATAGCTACAGAACTAGGGAATTAATTACTACTACGACTACCGCTTACTCATACAAGGGAGGGATAGCAGGAGACAAGACAAGGCTTTCTAAAACCCCAAGGTAGGCTGGAGACAGGGTGAGCTTTATCACTCGCTCTATCACCTGGCTGACTTATTCTTGCTTTATCACCTTTCTAGCTTTATCCCAAGATGGATGCAACTTTGCTTAAGACTTGGCATTGGAAGTGGGATGGAATGGATCTCCTTCCCGCTTTAGTTTCACTCTTATCTCGGTTACTAACCGGTGTGGGAGCTGAAGCCAAGTCCTTTCCCGAGTGGGCTGCCTAATCATACCCAAACACCATCTCGAACTACCGATCCGATAATATAAGTGATTTCCACATCCTGCCCTTTTGACATTCGAAGTGTAATTAACTGCTGAAAATCTTCTCTTTGTTGACGCTAGCGCTTTTAGTGCGTTAGGGCTGGCTTTCTGGCTCTTTCACTCGAAGTGATATATAGTTTGAGTGAAGATTCGGGACTAGATACAGGTATCTATCTCACTCTATAAAGTAAAATAATAGATGTGTCGAGCGCGGGCATGCTTCGTCCTGTTCCTTCGCCCGCCGAGAGTTGTTAGTGCGGCGAACGCCCCTAATTCCATTCCACCTGAGGGTTTGCAAGCTATGGCGGGAAGTCTATTTTCTCCCCAACAAATTACCTTCACTCAGAATGATTTTGACTTGACATTCGTTATCCCCATACTCGACCCCTGTATGTAGAGGCCTTTGTAGACCACTACTAAATAAAGAGGATCTTGATAGAAAGTGGTGCAGGATTTCATATTTGTACATTGAGTACAGCGATCCTTCTTGCTTTGCTTTGCTCCTCACTACAGCTGTTTGTGCATATGACGGGACCACTCGAACCGCGCAAGGTATAGTTTTTTTTTATCTCCAAGTGGGACCCCTTGTTCGGTCAACTCTATTCCATGTAGCGGATATCCTATAAACATATAAAATGTTGCTAGAATGACCTTGGATCCACGCCAACTTGGTTGTGGCATCCTCATATCATATCAGTTTGAAGTTTCCCATGAACGGGTGATGTCTCTACCTTGATAGCGACCCCGTCAACCATTCAAGTTCAGTCCCTTCTTCTCGATCCTGTATTGATCTACGACCATCCTTCTCTTTTTCATGATCTTTGGGGGCAGCCTCTGTTTCCGTGGCAACGGCTAAGAGCGGTAATCACCTCAAAGGAAACCTTTGCTACAGATGCCTAACTTATTCCGTCTCATGCTCCTACTGCGGTTCTAGAGATAATTCCTGCTGCAAAAAATGGATCTTCTGCTTCTTCCGGCCAACCAAACGATTCAAGCTATGAGGAACTCGCCAATGACTTTGATTTCAACCCTTTCCCGGGAACAAATGCTTCAAGGCTGTACTTCCTTGGTCCCGATCGGCCGTTACCAGTAGCAGGAGATTACCTAACTACAGGACCCGAGTCATCTTCTTCCCATCCTAGTGGCTAGGCACCTGCCAAGCAATGCCTTGTGCGTTCCCCATCCATTAGCAGTTGGAAGAGCAGAACTGGGACATCTAAGCCTGGAACCGCAAGTCAAGCCCTTAAGTCAGTCCATCTATTTCCGACTATCGATCTCACTCCAAAAAGAAATTTCATCTGGTGCTGGCTATTCATCTCAATCTCGTGCCTCTAATGGCCATGGAAGCCCATGCACCTAAACTCTCAGATCCAAGTCATGTCATGCTGGCCCAGCCAAGCGCTAGAAACCGGTAGGGGAGGCCATGGGAGCAAGTCAACCAATGGAGGCCCCAGATTTATCTTTTTCCGAGCCCACCGGCATCCGTATCAAAATGCTTGTTCTACTGGCCGGCTAAGCTAACGAGAAGCCTCAATCAGGGTTCCGATCAAATTCATCCTCTGCTCGCCTCCCAGCCAATACTGGATACAATGAGTTATTGCAATGCTGGGCCATCAATAAAGGAATTCGAGGAAGGTGGAGCAAGTCGATACCATTCTCAATCTTCCGAAGTAGCAGCAACCGGAATGAATGCACTCCAAGTCCTCCTTGAGTGGTACAGACTTTCTTGGTGGAGTCCACTTTCGGGGGCCTCTGCTTCTTAGTCGAAGGGCAGGACCAGGGGGCATCCCTTTAGTGTCGGAGGCAAACAAATGAAAAGCACTTGACCCAGTTGCAGGGTATTCAATAGGCTTCTTGGTCGGATCGGAAAGAGGACTTGGAGACATTGAAAGAGATGAGATGATACACCTTGCTAGCTCTCCTATTCGCCTCCCCAAGGGGAACGGGATCATGCAATAAAAGATTACTATCAATGAAGCTGGTACAGCCACTACGTCTATTGTAGTACTACTTTCGCTGCTCTTCTACTCCCTGGCACTCGTGTCGCCATACCCCCCCGCGGCATTTCCATGACCAACTAGAAATAACCAGCAAAACCCATTCTGAATAGAACCAAACCAACCCTTTTTAAGGAACCTCCAACTCTCTTCTTTGAGGATAGCTCCCCTCTTCCACTCGGGAAAGCTGCAGTCCTTCCTGACCTTTCATGGGATGAGACTGCCCCACTCTCTTGATTGCTGTCTGGCTTTGTTGCTTTCTTCTAGCTGGAAAGAGTGCTGGAAGAGCCCTCCCCGTCTGAAGAGAAGAGATCCCTACTCTCGCTTTGTTAATTGGCCTTTTGTGCCTGTTATGATCTCTCTTCGTCTTTGACTTCGTCCGTCCTATTCATATATCAAGATCGGGGGATCAAGAATCCAGTACTCATGTTCAATCCTTGTCTCTTTCCGTGTGTGCCAGCTTTCTTGAAGGGATAAGGGAGATCCTTCGAATCAACCTTCCTTCTGTTTTTCATTGTCTTTTTCTCTCCATTCCGCTTCTCTGCCTCTGGTTGAGTGGCATTATTCTCCTTGCTGAGCTTGCCGAGTAGTCCCATCTATGGCTAATTAGGCTATTCAATAAAGCCTTCTCGGTTCCGGGTTTTATTGTTCCAAGCCTTCCTATCCGGATGCCTTTCTCTCGAATCAATATCCATAGCAGTAGCTAGTCTAGCTGGTCGGGGAGAGAAATGCCGACGAGCTACCCTCCTCTGAGACCCCCTGCCTGAAGATACTGCTCTTGAGGACCCTACCTCCGGATAAGAGGAATTCGAATAGCCGCGGCGATTGCTCCCGATTCCACTCCCGCTGCAACACTGCAAATGAGTTAGGAGTGAAGGAGGCTTTCCCGACGATTCGAATAGAGCAATTGAGCAACTCACCCTCCCTCTCAGCCATGGTCAATCTGACTCTCCCCTCCCTCAGATTCAGATAAAGGGTCAACGTCGACTTGAATAGGAACTGGCCCTTTCTCATGTTGGGAAATCGATGAATCAAATAGATGTATGCCACTATTCCGTCTTTCTCAGCCCAACCCTTCGCGTTATCGCTTCAGTAATCGCAGTCATCTATCCATTACGAAAACTCGTTCTGGCGGCATCTCCGATTCGGTCATCCGGCCAGCGGCGGGGCCATCATATTACGAACGGACGAACTATGCTCTCCTATCCGGAACCGTGGGTCTTTTCGAAGTGCAGTTCGCGACCGGGGGATCGAAAGAAGACCGCTGGGAAGGAAGAGGTTTTAGCAGTTTTGCAATCGGATATAGAGTGGGTAGGAAGCGTCAGCAGAGCTCTTTCCTTCGCTGAGCGAATGCTATCATGTAGGTACTCGAGCAATAGCTGCTTCAGGCGCTCGACCGGTGGATCGAATTGATGAACCTGCTGAACCGAACATGGGGGAGACGAGACCGGACCGTCCTGCATTCAATAAGACCCTCTTTCCAATACGTCGTTTTTGGTTGGCACCGTATTGATCGTTATTACATAAAAAAGATGACTGCCCCTTATGTTAGAGGGGGATTACCGCCTTTTCGATAAAGCGGGTAAGGATATGGGAATGCCCCCACCCACGGCAAGGAGCTTCCTGAAGGTCCCTTCGGTTCGCTGTCCGGGGAGGAATGGGATAGAGAGAGGAGCATAGAACCAAAATCTCCTCTGTTCGTAGTTACCGAATGAAGGAGGAGGAGACTTCAGAGTCAATCTGTCTCCCCTATCAAACCAGGGTCGCTACCGCTCCACCTTGTATTCCTGATCGACCGGCAGGGAGAAGTCGCGCATTTCAGATAGGAGATATTCAAAGAGTATTGAAGACGGATCTTTTGATCCTATCTCTATTCATTCCTTACCCTAATGTAAGAGATTCCATTCCTTAGTCGATCCGCATCAATAGACGATTGGCAGCGGAGCACTGATTCCCAATAAAGGCCGGATGCGCTCGAAGAATGAATTTCTGCTTTTCACTCCTGGTTCGGTTCCGGAACCAGAGGCTAACAATGGCTAAAAGAGGGAATAGGGGTGGAACGAATGGTTAGGTAGCAGGTGAGGCCCAGTTGCTCCTCTGGTCTAATACCTCCCTCCTCCCATCCTCCGTTTGTTCCTTGACGGCCGTAGCTTCTTGCTCCTACGCTGCTTCCGTCGCTCTATTTGCTGTGGTATCTCTCTCAGTTGGTTAGCTAGTGTCATTGGCCTTCGGCTCGGCTTCTGCCGTCGCTAGAGTAGCCCCCGTTATTGACACGGCTTCTGGCTCTTCGGGCCGGCTACATGGAATTGGCTTGCTAAGTCGGAGTTGTTAATTGGTTCCAGTAAGCCGCTAAACATAGCATGAATCATTCAACTTCCGCCGCTTGCGTCTTTCACTATCATCACCGTTCTGAAGCATGGATTCATATCGATAGGATATATTTCATTCCATATCTCCTTCTGGCTGGCAACCGACCAATCTTTCTCTCTAGAGGGGCCCAAAAGATACAAATACGCTCCTGACCTGGGAAATTGACTCCTTCCTTTCCAACCGGATTCATGAGTGAAGGAAAAGATCAGATGGAAAGGACTCTCCTTCCTTCTCTCCCATCTGCTCGGCTACTGATATCTGCTCTACAGCGAGTGATGAAGCTTCGAGTATCCATTCCATCTATAAGGTTCCAGGAAAGAGGGATAGACTAGATGTGATATGGAGCAAGGGGATGCCTCCCTCCATCCATAGTTGATAAGTCCCTGAGGGAGGGGGACAAGGTGACTAAGGAATCAAAAATCAGGGTATATAGATTTCTTCATCGAAGAAGGCGCCAACTCCTGAATGGGCGGTTTGGTCGGATAAAGGTTTGCCTAACCCATTTCAGTTCATTTCGATGAAATCGACCCCACCCCCTGTTCTTAGACGGAAGCCTGGGAGTAGAAAGCTCGAAAGCTAGTCTCCGCCTCTGTATCTTTCTTTTCTCATCTCGGCGAGCTTTGCCCCTTATAAATGAGAGAGGTCATGATAACAGTTGACGAGTGAGGCGAGGGGCTTATTCCTCTCAATCGACGAGGGCTTGAGTCCCCTATGGCCAGTACAATGCGCTAGCAGCATCTTCTATAAAGAAAGCTGTCCTTGGGGACTCCGTCTCGTCTTTAGGGACTATATTCATTCCTTAGTCAATCCGTCATCAGCTTTTTGCGTATAATAATCGCTGAACGTACGGCTTGTGGTACCGCTTATGGTACTGCTTGCGGTACGGACTGCTCTTCCTGCTGTTAACAGCGCTTTCCTTTTCTCTTTTGAAGGTTTCAGGCCTAGCTTGACGCGGCAGTAGGGACTGCTTTTCTTGCTGTTGCGGGCTGGGTGTCATGCTTTTAGCTGAGGGCTTTCCTTGCTTGGCGCTTTCCTGACTGCTTTCCGACCGTTCTCTTCCCGAAGTCAGACTACTACCGAGCTCCGCACCAGGGCTCAACCCATGCCTCAAGGAAACAATAGCCCCACAACCTTCCGAGAGATCCGAGAGACATGGTTCAACTAATGGTGCACTATCCTTCTCCCAAACATTTCTCAGCGAAACCACTGAGTACAACTTATGAAACGGAAACTACGAACAAGATCTTAGAGCTGTCTCCATCATCCACAGCTCCGGGATTCATGTGCAGTTTTTTATGCTGGAGTCATGAATCGCCTCTTGAAACCATTCTTCAGCCATACCAGACTCATTCCGTCTACGTCTAATGAGCCTAGCCTAACGGTTCTAGGGCGAATTCCGTCTATTGCTCCTTACCCTATAGGTTATAGAGACTCTTCCCAGTGCCAAGAACTAGGATCAGAAGGAAAGTCTCAACCCTTTGGTACGAAAGTAGGCTATGATTCCCAGAGAGAAAGAAATGGTTTGATATAAAGGCTTGGCACCTAGTTATCTTTATTGAAGTCGGCCTTACTCGGGCTAAGTTCAAGCAAAGATCAGTCCTTTAAGCTAAAAGCTTAAGTGATCAACTAGAACACCTTCCCCAATGAAACTTCTTTCCCCGGAGCAGCAACTGAAAGAGAAAAGACCGGGTATGCCTGAAAACCTGAAACGGATTCGTGAACAACAGATAAGAGATATACCCCAGATACCATTTGAACCAGAGCTGAACCATGGAATTACCCGAGAGTGATTTCACTCCAGAAGACCTCGAGTCACTGGCTGCCTTTAGAGCAGACTAAGAATCAGGTACGGAAGGAAGTGAAGGTGAAGCAGGCTTGCTTTAAGGGCTAGGCTTTCTCTCTTCTTTGGCTTGACAATATGACAGAGATGGGCCCTTGAGCCTGGGCTTTCTTCTTTAAAGCCTTGAGCCGGGTATGAACTCGATTGTTGGTCGGATCTTGCTGGGTATTCCCACTTTGCTTGGATGGCGCCTTTCGCCTTTGATTAGGACTTTTCCGCATTTCATCTCAAAGAGGATCTAAGCTAAACAGTGCTTTTCTCTTCCTAAACCCAAAGAGTAAGAGTCAAGCATTCCAATTTCAGGGCTTAGCTTAGGCCCCTTCCTAATCTAATGCCATGCCCAACCAATGCCGAATCCAAGACCTGGTTCACGCTTGAAAGCCAGAGCTAGTCTTCTTCCCACTGACCGCTACTAATAAGATAAGACGAACCACTACCAGTAGTCCTTCTTCCGGGGTTCAATAGCTGCTGATTCTGTAACAGCTTGTTCTGTCACAGCTTCTTCAACTCAACCTCCCCCAGGGAAGTCAGTAAGGTAGCAGGAAGAGATCTACTAGGCCTTGAGTCGGGTTTGAACTCCTCTCCCCTCACTACTCTCTTTGGTTCTGCCTTTAAGAGGCCTGTAGAGGGAAAATTTTCACTGCAAACTCTTCTCGGTCTCTACGATTGCTTGACTTAAACAAGTGACCTCTTTTCTTTCATCTGTGAGATAATGTCTCTAATTCACTCTCGGATCTAACTCTCTTTCTTTTTCTTTCGGGCTTAGCCGGGAAGAGACTTTAGTCATTGATATCCATATGAAAAGGCGGGTATTCCCACAAAACAAAACAAAAGCGCCCCTGGTCCTTTACTTTAATCAACAAGGCTGCTTTCCCTGCTAACCCTTCTCGCCAAGGAAAGAAGTCCAATAGCAGCTGATCTTAGCTTTGAGCACTTATTCCTTTTGTTCCCAGCTACCTCTGAGAGTGGTCACGAGCTTATTGGAATCAGAGCTTTTTCAAGCATTCCCATAGTCAGAAGGTCAACCGAAGCCAATCTTAACGAATGCTCCTAACCGTTCTATATCCAATTCCTTAAGGATAAGGAAGGGAAGGAGAGAACAGCTACTAAGAGTTATAAGAGCCATACCACAGAAAGCTAAAAGGAGCCGGGGTCTACTACTTTATATACGCTAGCACCAAAGCAAGGAAAGAAGGCAAGGTGCCCAGGTAAAGGCTAAGCTTAGTCGGATGGAGAGAGTGGCTCATCCATCTTTTCGTCTTTTAGACAAGGAGGGAATCTTTCCTTACTTCTTCTCCTAGTGAGTTAAGCGCGTAAACAGCAACTTAAACAGCCTTTCCGTGCCGGTCAGCTAGGAATGAAAGCGACGTGCGTACTGGATTGACCAGCGTGTGCCAACTACTCTACTGACCAGCCGAAGAGCATCCTTATAAAAGAATGAATGGGAAGCAGGCCCGGCAAACGGAACTAGGGACCATGAACCCCCTCCATCATTATTTGATAGAGAATGCTCCCCGCTTTCTTTCTGTGGTGACTATTAGAACACAAGCCAAGGAACTCAAAACCACAACACAAGCACCCTTTACTAGACTAGTTTTTGAGTTTTCGCCCTTTGCTTCCGGCTTTTAAAGGTAAATAGTCAAAAGAGTTCCCCGTAGAACGCGAGCGTTGAGGCTTTCATCGAAACAAAGAGAGAGGCCCCTAGTCTAGTAAAGGGTGCTTTTTTGTGTGTTAGCCAGGCTTGCTTTACTATAAATAGATTAGTAATAAGGTCTTAAGGAACTAAAAAAACCGCTATTCCCGTTTGTTTTTGGGCTATAAGACTCTGAGCTTCCAGCGAACTACGTGCATAAGCTTTTTGACTACAAAAACGATTCCTCCCCCGGGAAAAAGTGGTCCGTCAACCCTTGTTGTGATAGGGGTACCACCTTTTCATTCCCACCAAGGAGCCGTAGCTTTACTTAGATAGGGCTTGACTGCCTTACATAAAGAAAGGGATGGCTGCTCTCCTTTATTTCACAAAGAGTGGACCTTGCTTCTCTTATGATTTTTGATACTGCTATTTTTGCCCCTTAACTCGCGTCCCAATCCGTTGGATCAATATACAGCTCGGACATCTCAAACGCACGTAAAGATGTACTTATAAGAAAGGCCGCCTACGCGGTTGTCCCCACTAAGAATACATGTCTTTTGAAAGCTCATTGTCCTGAGACATAGGTGTTACAGTTTTCCGGAACCTTTCTATCCGGCATACCAACAAACAACTTTTCACGAAAGCCCTCAAAAGAGGAGATGCGCTCAAATACAGAGAGGAATGGAGTAACTCAACTCCGAGAGAGGAACGTGGCTCTCTAACCGCTAGTTTCTTACTTCTCAGGTTCTTACGGGGAATCTCAAACCATACAGATCTTTGGCCATAGAATTGGTTGACCCGTCTTGAGGCATCCCTTGCTCTGCTTGCTCCGCCTAAATATGTATCAATAGCAATGGCAAGAAAAAAGAAAATGCAACTCCAGTAGACCTGAATACTGAACAACACTGATCTGATGAGCTGAAGTCTACCTGCATAGGAAAGCCGTTCACACCCAAGTGGCAGATCTCTTTCAAAAGGAAGATCAATTTGACCCACTAGCAATAGAGCAAGGAAAGATGAATAAAAAGGCACTCGCAGTCATGGCGGGGGCTGTAATGATGAGTTTTCTACTCAATCAAAACGCATTTAGTGCAGGAAGTTTGGTACTAAGAACATACGGTACTAAGTCAGAAATACTTCCTTAGTCCTGTCATGCCTTAGGTTCACGAACTAGAGGTTCACGAGCTAGAAACACCGTTAAACCATTTATCTGCCGTGCGAACGTATATAAAAAAAAATAAGGAATATTGGCACCGGACGATGTTCCGGAAATAGGTACGGGATATTGCATTGGTTATCGAATTGGAATGGACCTGGTTCACCTTATGGAAAGAAGTCATCCTACGGAAAAAGGATCTAATCCTAGAGAGAAACTGATCCTAAGGGGACTTCATCCTAGAAAATAGACAGGGCTGGACCATGACTGGGAAGGGCGCTGGGCCCTGTACCCGACTTTGGAGATAGACATTGTGATTTCCTAAGGTGTGATTCACCTATGGAAAGGGACCGTGCCTACTGAAGATTGGACTAAAAAGGCGTCGTGCCTAATTAGGGGTTGATCTTGAAAAAGGTGCTGTGCCTCGAAAGGTTTAAGTTATCCTATGGATCGAATCTCGAAAAGGCGCCGTGCCTTGTGTTTGAATGAATGTTTCTAGAAAAGTCTCGAAAAGCCTAAAACCTTTCATGTGGAAGGAGAGTGCCACCACTAATGGGAGAGTTCTTAGTACCGAAGCGGTAAGTTACCACTAAAGAGAGGTCATGTTACCATTATCGAAAACGTGAGGTACCACGAAGGAGAGGGATAAAAACCTCTAAGGAATGGAAACTTTGACAAGTCAATCAATGGTTTGGAAATTATGCAACACAATAAATGAAATGTTAAGGGTTGCTCTTTGAAAGAGGCAAGACGCCTAATAATGCAACGGTGACACAAGTCAAATCCTTCGAAGGGAAATGGCCCGAACCTGCGTCCTATCCATTCATCTATTCCGTCTAAGGGTAATACCAAGCTAGGCTAGATTCTATCAAATAAGATCTCTCAAGTGATAGCTATAGAGGAGAAGGGCAGATTAGACTGTATGAGGTTTCTGTTGTTCTTTCTTGGCAGTGGTATGTCACTCCGGTAGGTTCGGGAATCAAATACCTGAGACTTGCTCCTTCCTCAGGTTTATAGCACGCTAGGCTAGATAAGACTGTATTCTATCTGTTAGCTATTCGAAGAGCTTAGGAGCTAGAGGAATGCTCTTTTTCTTTCCTTGTTCTTCCTTGAAGTTGAGAAGGGATAAGGACAGAGAATAACTAATGAGATTGTAGCTGTCTTCCTTCTTAGGGTTAGGACTTTCCCCTGGGGCACGTAGCTCCTGTAGGTTTAGATCAAGATAGAATGAATTAGAACGAATTCTATCTAGCAAGCTGGTTGTTCCAGCAAGCGGATGCTAGGCGAAAGGAGAAGAATCTATTTCTTACCTTTAGGATGTAGCTTAAACCTTCCTTACTGTATCTATTCTAGAAAGAGATGCAACCTATCTTCCTCAATATGCATTGCCGCTGTTGCTGTGTAGAATATATTGTATGAAGAGAGGAGGATAAAGAGTCTGTCAGTGGCTCAACAGGGCTAACCTATTCTCCGAGAGCATGAAGTCCTTTGTAAGATGCCCTTCTTTACTTCTAGCCTCTTTACTTCTCTCTTTCTTACGAGGACTACTATTTAGCATCCTACATATGAATGAAATTTGAGGAGAATCCGTTTAAGTTGTTCTTTTTGGGAGTTGAATAAGCAAGCCAGGGGTGATTGGGCTTCCTCCCCCAAGGGCAGAGCGGGGATAAGAAGTCCTCTCTTCCTGCCTTTAGTAAGTAATAGAGTCAGACTTTGCCCTTTCCTTTCTATTCTATATCTCTAGATGGAAGTCCTGAGTGAGTCCAGTCCGGATAGTAGGCAGCCTTTTGCCTTTTTGATTCCCTCCCTCATCTAGTGAGGATTGTAATAGGTAGGTATCATCCCTCTGACAGTCCTGCCTTCAAGTAGCTTCTTTCTTCTATTGATTGATAGCGAGGTTTTTATCCCAAGCCTGTGCTCTTTCTTGCTACTTGACTGTAGGTTTAGATCAAGATAGGACAGAACGGAATGTATTAGAGGGTTGTTCCTGTAATCCGCTAGGTGAGGATAGATATCAAAGAGTAGCAGAGTAGTTATCCTTCTTGCTTTTCCCTTGCGATTGAACCATTCTCATTGCCTCTGTCCTTCTATCTAGAGAGATAGATGGGTCAAGTCCTGACTTTATTCCTTCCTAAGGTCAGGTTTTTCTTACGTTAGCTCATCTAATCAAGAAGCGCATCTTCAAGTGCCTCTTCAATGATTCTCCTAGTGATGTTCATATCATTCGATCGTCTTGTGTTACTATATCCTCATCCTCTATCGGACTCTTATGTCTGAGCTTCTTCTCTTAGTCCTATCGTCCCGTCCTGTTGTTCACTTTCATTTAGAGGAAGCTAGGCCGGCTAATAACCAATTAGCTCGTCTGGCTGGTAAAGAGGGAAGGGATAGGAGGGTTTCCTCTTCCTAAATAGGGATATGGCACTTCGTGTTGTCAGTTAGCTACTGCTGCTGGATTACTCAAGGTTGAGTCATCAATCACTTGACGAGGTGATCCTTTATATAGGTACGAGCGTAACCTGTAGGTTTAGAGCAACATTGAATTCGATCTAGCCAGCTCTTGATAGTAGCTCCCCTTTCTAGGGTCCGAAGGAGATAGGAATGAATGAAACAAATCAGATCTATTGAGTGAGAGCTATAGAAGAGAAGGCCAGGCCAGAAGAGAATGTCTTAGCTGGGAGCGGGGATTGTTCTTGTAGTCGGATAGGGCGCAAGGGAACTTTCGGGATGTTTCACCCTTAGGGGCATCTTCCTTGTTGTTCCCTGTAGGGATAGAGCAAGGTCGTAGATCAATTCTATCGAGCTATCTCAAGACAGGTAGCTAGGCGCATGTAGCCTGGTCGTAGATCAGATTGAAGCAAGTGGATTTCTAGGCATACCTTAGCGCTGGCGCAGGTCTCTTAGATATTGATTGATGACAATTGCCCAATTCCAGCCTTTATTTTATCTTAATGTCGATAGATGTAACGAAAGGTCTGCTATCAAAAGGTCTGAAGTGGATGCTAAACCAATGAGCTCCCCAAGGTCCCAACTTCCCAAGTGAGTTTGCTTTGCCTTCCCTTCCCTATGGAGGTGGTTTGTTCCAGGGAATAATCTGACTTAACTGGGCTCCCAGCTCCATAAGGACTTCTTCAACCCGTCCTCCCATTCCAGACGAGAGTCAGTACTAGGTTTAATAATTCCTCTCCTCCTAGCTACCTCGCTCCAGGGATCCTAGGATAGGGCAGGCAAACTCACAAACATAGAGGGCCCTTGATGCCTTCACAAATGGACGATGACGAAAGGGGCTCGAAGCCCGGAGTAGCACCCTGTCGATCGATGACCTCAATACGGGAAGCCCGAACCCCCACCTTAAACTACTAGCTACCTACGTCGGTAGTCCTACGTGGTGCTGGGTTACAGATTACAGAATTCGCTACAAGCACACTCGGATCCCCTCCTCTCTCTGCGCTCTGTCACTCTGTTCACTTACGCCAAGCTTCTTCTTTGGTAGTTTGTTCCTAGACCTTGCTTAGATCTAACCTCTTTTATGACTATGACTTGATTGTGAGATGCCTTAACCTCTATCTTTTTCTACACGGAACTGGCAATAGAATCTCAATGGAGTCCCTCCCGATATGCTCCTATTATCAGATATCGACTAGCGAGCCTATTTCACACTCTCCCACACAGAGATTCCAATAACAGAAAAGAAATAATAAGATGATCATCATTTGAAAAAGATCGTCTGCTAAAGATCGTCTTATCGTCTTCTATTCCTAGTTCTATCTTCCTTTAGTTCCTGTAAGCCAAGGTCAGTCCTATTTACTTGCCTGCAAGCGGATGAAGGATGAAGGAAGGTGCTTTTTCCCTTGTCTAAGTCCAGTTAGAGTTTTATGATATGGGTAGTTACTACGTCCTGTAAGAAGTCTCGATAAGAAGCTCTATAGTCCTCCTTATAAGCCCTTCTATCTATCCCTCTCTTGCTATTAGCTCCTGTAGCTAAGCGACTAGGGCAGCTATTTCAGTTCCGAGGAAAGAGAGGTGCAGTTTTCATATTGCGTATATAGGTATGCGAAAAGAGATGCTCTCATGAGAATCAGTCCTATGCTTCTCTTCTCCTAGCGCAGCAAGCTCGGGAACCCAACCCCCTCTATCATCGTATGAGGGGAAGAGCGATAACGAAGATGTAAAGGTAGAAATATGGAGACATAAAGCTAAAGACGAATTAGACTATGCGGCATTACCACTCACAATATATAACAAAGAAAGTAACAGGTATTCGGAACTTAGAATCAGACTATGCCGAGAAGAACTAGAACTGGAGGAAGCAGCGGAAAGGCTAATGAAAGAACTAGAACAACTATAACGAGAGGTAGAAATAGAAGGTTCTCAGGTACTCTATATATATAGTGATATATTATATCAGTAGCAGCCGGGTGAACTATATAGGAAGAGTACCCGTAGATCTTACCCTTTATTTAGAAAGGGTCAGGACTATATAGAAAGAGTACCCGGATCTGACCCTTTATAAACCGAATAGGGTTCAGTAGCCGAGTTCTCATAGATCTGACCCTCCCTAAAGGGCTGCTACTGAATATATAAGGGTTTAGAACCTTTTCTTATAGGTAGATATCGTCAGGTTAAGGAGCAATACTCCTATCCTAGTGAGTACCTGGGGTAGCATGCTTTGAATCAAGAATTTCCTTCTTCTCCCGCTGCGCACGACCGAATTTGTTTCCTTCACCAGCTTAGAAAGGTTCGGAATGCTGAGAGACGGCGTCAGTACTCTACTCTAATAGTGCTACTACCTATATTATACCGACGGCCTCATCTTTGAGATTATTCTTCTATTACCTACCATAAAGGTCTACTTCTATTACCTACCATGACGAAAATGCTAGACTCGTGTTGATTGATCCTTTTATCGTATATGAAGAGATGCATGGTCGAGTTGAGAACACGTCAGGCAATCGTCGAAAAAACGTCACCCGCTCGACCGTCCCCTTCAGTATTGTCCCAGCTACTCGACTTGTTTTTGGCACTAGCAAGAAACCGGGCCATAGGCAATCCTAGCAAGGGCAAGGGCATCTTGTGTCTCATCTCTCGACGATCAACCCAACCACGATCGTTGTGTTTCCTACTGACCTAAAAGTCAGCAATGGTCCAAGGTCGCGAACAGGCCTCTCATTTAGCCAACAACAAGCGGCTGGTCAGGATGCGGTAGCGAACAGCAGGTAGCCGAATTGAGGTGTTCGGTTCCTTTAGCCATGGGGGGAGGATCGAATCAGCGGGGGCTATGGCAACAACGGTCTATCGGACGGACAAAAGTCTTGGAATCGTATGACTGGTCGTGCAGGCCGTTGCCGTGGTTGTCGATTGAAATGCACACCTATGATTGGTGCTGCGATGCTATCGATATCGTTTGGCCAGGGCGATACCACCTGCTGACTGAACTAGGATACACCTGCCCTAGGAAGAACCTCACCCTTGGTACTAGTCTACGAGCACTAGCCAAGTCGTAGCTCCAAAACAAAGTATTGAGACCAAAGTATTGAGACCTCAGACACCTAAAGACTCAGGTCTCAATACTTTGGTCATCAAGGACCTCAGAACCTCAATACTTTGGATGATGCAACGGTGTGAAGGGGAACGGGAAAGAAGCAACGATTCATATGCGGGCGAATGCAATACGCGCAGGCGATTTAGTGTTCAGAGATGGAAAAATGCTATATACTAGAAAGGTGAATCCATAGAGGTAATACCATTGAGTTGTCCTCGTCCTCTCGTTCACTCCGTTCACTTCGGTCCTCGCTTTCCGGATGGATCGGGTGAAAGAGATGCAGCTCGTTCCGTTGCTTGCCCTTTGTGTTCCAGAGTCAGTCCCCGCTCGTTGTTCCGCTTGCTCACTCCTCGCTCCCCTCTATCTCCTCCGTTTCGGATTCGTTCGAGCCACCCGTGAAGAAAGAGATGCTTTCCTGCAGCTGCAGCAGGCAGCTAAGCAGTCGAAAGACTCACCCTCGATAGCAATGTGTGAAGCATGCATACATACCGAGCCGCATATGCCCATGCCATCCTAGGCATTCCTCTTCTTTAAGATGGTGGTTGATTGGGGGTACGGTTTCATGGATCGCTTGGCACAAATGGACAGATGGCCACTATGACTACTACGCGTCGGGCTGGGGTTGATGGAAGGTATGGCATGGATGGTTTCAGAAGGCCAATCTCGGTATAATATAGTCGGACCACTATAGGCACCAAAAAAGGTGCCTATAGTGGTGCCTATAGTGGTCCGCCTATAGACTATATAGAATAGTACCTGGCTAGATTATACACTATCTAGATTATATACCGAGTGGTGCAGTTGGCATTGCAGTTGTTGGGGGGCAGATGACAACGATGATACCTCGAATCACCAAGGTGTTTGGCAAATCAATGGGCACCATTTCAATGACAATAGAGCGACGGAAGCGGGTTGGAGGAATTGGCTAGACTCCTCAGGCTCATGACCTGAACGACTGCAGGTTCGAATCCTGTACCCGCAAAGGAGATGGTGCGAGATCGGCAATGCTAGGCTTGGCACCACCACGATCCGAATGGGGTTGATGGGGTTCAAGATGGTGACCTAGTTGATACCATTGGGGAAGTGGCACTCTTAGAGTAGAGTACTAAGGCACCCCTACTACTCTTATTGATTGGGTGGTATTGGCTTTTGACACCGATATAGGATGATACCGAGGTCAATCGGTCACGTACTGTATGGATGGCATGGAGTTGGTGGGGTTGGAATAGAGACCGATATAGGATGATACCACTGGAACGCTACTGGGGTCGGAGGGTCAGGAAGCAACTACGTACACCGCCGGCCGGGACCGGACATGCGATCCAGTACTCTAATCTAAACTATATAGGAAGAGTACCTGGGATCACTATATTATGAGAATACATGAGATGGCCAGTTCAGAGTTCCCGGGTACCGGTGAAGAGCAGCGGGAACGATTCGATTCAGAAGCAAGGTTTTTTTTGTTGTACGGAGATTGATGGAGTGAGCGTGGTTTTCCAGATGGAATGGACTCGAGCCACGGTACGACTTTGGGACAGGGTTGACTGGCAGCTACGACGATGGCTCAACGATTGGGCACCTATCGGCCGGTGGTGGTACCTCATGACATTCCAAAGAGACCAGGTGAGTGGTGTGCGTGCAACAGGTACTCTCTCTATATAGTTCAGCATTCTTGGATGGGGTTGAAACAATGGAATCGATGGTTCGTTGGAATGGAGATGGCCGTAGTGGTGGTTCATAGGCGGCTGGGAGAGCTGTATGCGGTTCAATGCTGCCAGTACAGTTTGGGGTTGGTTTTCCACCCTTATGAGTATTCGGACTGTTTCGACGGAACGGACAAGGCTCTCACTTTTGATAGTTATCCGATTCCAGAATCCGATCCAGCAATGGGGCAATCACGTATCTTAGAAGTAGACAATCGAGTCGTCCTACCAGCAAAAACGCATATCCGTATTCTAGTCACAGCAGCTGATGTCCCTCATAGTTGGGCTGTGCCTTCCTCCGGCTTGAAATGTGATGCAGTACCGGGGCGTTTAAATCAACTGAGCACGTTTATACTACGCGGTGGAGTATACTATGGTCAGTGCAGTGAGCTTTGTGGAACAAATCATGCCTTTACGCTTTGGCCCGGGAACCTCACCCAGTACCTGCCGGCTAGTCCAAACCACACCGCCAGCACCATTAGTTATTTATCCTTATAAGTCCAACCCCATGCGGCTTCCTTCCACTCTCATGCGCACATGTCATATGATTCATTGTAACTTGACTGACTAGCTACTACTTGTTTTGTTTTGTCAAAACAAAACAAAACAAGTAGTAGTTAGTGGAATGGTCTCGAACGGTACGGTCAGTGGGAATCGAGGTGGTACGGCCAACTAGACTATATACGGAGAAGCCATAGCCCGAGCGGCCAAGGGAGGATGGGGCATCTATCACACCTAGAAAAAAAATATTACCTTTCCACTCCAACTAGGCGTAGCTCAATGCCGGAGGGGCCAATGGCTTGTGCCATTATGGGATATCTCAGCGGTTTCACAAAGGGGGCAACGATACTGGAACGTCAAATCGTACAGCGTAGAACGCCAATACCACACTATATCTAATCTAATAGTGTCCTCAAGGTCTAGATTGTCGGGTATGCGCGATACTGATAAGGATAAAGAACTCGAAGTGGAGTGGGCGGAGCAATGGAGGGCATCGAGTAGCAACCGGGTGTGGGCGAAGCCAGCTCTATTCGAATAGTGATTTGATCGACCATCTCAGCCAACAAACCCTTTTTTGCCATGGGGCTCAAGAAGTCCACTATTAGAAGAGTACCTGTCCCCCACTGCACAAGGTACCTATCATGCCTATGTCGCCCAGTCGATCGATCGGTCGTACTACTATGATATGATATGATATGAACCCGGTAGGATATGGTAGATGGCAGAGCTGCTGGAATGGAGTTGGTGGTGCTCGGGTGATACGCTTTCGGTGTTCCGAGTGAATGGTCAACCCCGCTACTCAATTGATTCTGTATCTGCTGCGCCCGGGAGCTGGATACGCTCAAGCGCGTTCCCGTCTGTTCTACTACCTATATTATACCGACTCAACGGTTGGAGTGGAGTTGGGGGCTCGAGCAACCTAGGCCGCCTAGTTGCCCGACTTGCCAGATGGCGCATGGGGCGGCGTGGCACGGGAAGATGAGGTCTTCCATTGCCACTATCCTCACATGGTTCCACGTCGGTATAATATAGGTAGAAGACTACCCGCCCGGCTTCCCCACTGTGTCTAGTCGAACAACCGTAGACTATTGATGCCGATAGCCACTCCAGCTGAAAAAGGTCGGTATAATATAGGTAGTAGAACCACGACTATATATCTATCAATCGTCAGTACTCTTCTAATAGTGTGCTCACGAGTCCAACTCCAGACAGACAAATTGGCACCTGAAACGGGGTCAGGTACTCTGTCTATCTAGTGTCCGATCGTTTGATTGTCATAGATATGGTGGAGGGATCATGGAGTGGTGGTTGTGTTCTTACTACTGAGGTTGGTCAAGGCCGAAGGCACATATACCACACCGACCCTACCGAGTGAACCGGAAGGCCATGGAATGGATATGGGGCCTCAGTTGGCATAGCACCGAGGTGGCAGAACGACCCACTCGTACGATGAGCCCGAAGGGTGGGGGTACAGGTAGGATGAAGCGGAACGGACAGGACTATTAGAGTAGAGTACTTATGGGTCAGGTATGCCATGACGATATGGGGTGATAGAGTTGGTGGTGAGTTGCCTGGGAACTGGGGTGATTGATGGTTCAGGGCGAGCTCATGGGGCCCTTCATACTACAAGCATAGCTACCGTTGCCATACACCGAGCAGCAATAGGACGAGTTGATGTTTCACGACTATATGAAAGATATCCATGGGGGTAGTATTGGTTCCCCGACTCCACCGCCATGTTCAAGAAAGAGTGCTGTCATTGATTTGGCCACTGAATGCACTCGATCGCCCGCATGGTTTCATAGAGAAAAGGCCATATCCGCTGGCATTGGAGTTGAGATGGGTTGGCATCGGCATTGTCGATTTCACCACCAATTCAATAGTGTGAGTAGTTGTGTGAAGTCTACTACCTATATTATACCGACACTATTAGAGTAGAGTACTGAAAGAATATCCGGTTCTTTGAGAGTTGGCGGTAGTGGGAATAGGCGCATGGCGGTGACCCCACGTCTTGAAGCACAAGCAGTACTAGCGGCATACGGCTAAACTACTGTTTGAGAGGTCCGGTAGGCAGCCCCGTTCACCGAATCGATCGTCGTCGAAGCAGTGGATCGGAATGCGTTTTGTTCTTGGGTGTCAAATACGAGAATAGGGTAGGAATGGATAGGGGTAATGGCGGGTAGTGAGCTCTATTGGGTCCCCAGGGTCGCTTGGGAGCACCTTGTTGCTACTGAGGATCATAATTGGCCGGAGGCGCAGCGTTGTTATAAGCGGGTCTGGGCGGAGCTTGCGCTGGGTTTTGCGGTGGTAGGAGGTTTTTGAGTGGGTTGGGGGACGGCCCCGGCCCCCTGGATGGCTTGCTGATTCCGGGTGCTCTGTTGTCTCTGTGCATTCTGCTGTGCTTGAACCGCATTCATTTGATCCGGAGTGATGGTAACCTCTTGAGTTGGCTGCTGGGTTCTTAGGGTATTATTCGGCTTGCCTTCTCCCCCATTAGAACTGTTCCTGAGGAAAGTGATAGACCCGTCTTTTATACTCCTCTGCATGCGTTCAAACAGTTGAGGGAATGTTCGGAAATCTCTTAGCACCATCGCTTCCTTGATGGGCCCATGCTGGTTATCGATAACCATTTGTACTGCATCTTCCTCTTTTATGTTCCATTTTTCTTTAGCTGCTAAATTCCTCCATCGGTTCACAAAGGTAATGAATTCAAAACCGGGCTGCATTTTTTCATTCACCAGATCACAGAGATTGGGGGATGTTCCACCTAGTGCAACTACTGGCCGGTGAATCTGTCAATCACATCGTCAAAACTACGTAGAGCATCAAGGGGGAGAGATGAGTTCCACTTGAGTGCTTCCCCTTCTAATGACTTCTGATAAAGGTGGATAAATAACCCAGACTGGGAATCAAGGCCTCGGCAATCCCCACAGAAGGACAGCAAGTGATGATATGGGTCGCCGACCCCATTGTATTTACTAAACTTCGGTATCTTGAACCCTTCCGGCAGAGCTACATCTGGATGTCGGCAAAATCCTTGAATCTCAGTTTCCTCCCGTATTGGTCTGCTCTACTGCAGCTTGTATCATTGCCTCAATCTCCATCTTTCCGAGAGGCTTCTCCATGGGGACCACAGAGCGATCATAGTATAACTCTTCAATAGGAGATTCATAAGCGAATCGCTTTCGAGATTGCCCATTCATGAAATAAGGTGCAGGAGTTCTTTGCATCCGTAGAGGAGGCTCATCCATGATTGGTAATCGGAATGTGGGTACTTGACTGGATGCCCCTCCATGCTTGCTTCATTGCATTCATGAATTCTTTGTTTGATTCTTCGGGCTTCTTCCGATCCGCTTGACATCATTTCCCTCTACTCCAAGTATTCCGAAGTATGTTCCTCCTTTCGTGGTTCTTCAGGTGCATTATTCACCGAGCTCGAGGGCAATGCGCCTTCCCCATTGATCACCATGACTTGTCCTATCGCTTCGGGGATTTTTAGAAAATCCCCTCTTAGTTTTGAGTAGGTTCTGAAAGGTTCTTCTTCCTCTTCCGCTTTTCCCCATCTTACTAATCATAATATAGGCACTGATATGATGAATCAAGCAATTTCGGAAATGCCTCTACAACCAGTTCATGGAAATGGGGCAAACATCAAGACAGTCATCAAGACAACATGTTCCGGATGTCAACATGGTATTTTCAGAAGCGCCAGTTTCTCACAGCAATCCAGGAACCTCAAAAGTTCTTGAGATCCCAAGATACAATTGGCATTCAGGAGTGGTACCTCCCAGAGAGCAGAGATATACAACCATCTATCCAGACATGGACATACTCAAAGTGTCTCAAAACAGATTTGGTTATCTTGCCTTGACTCCCAGAAGGAAATAGGTAACTGACTCCGAGATAAAGCAGGAACACCATTGGGATAACGACATCGGATCATATTCAGAGGATCACGCAATGGCAGCAGGAACTTTGGGAGATGATTTTGAGCCTCCTACAATGGAGGAAGTGAATGAAATGATGCTCCGGCACAGGAAACCTGAATGAGATCCGTCTCAACTAATCACTCCTCCAGGAGCCCAGGTCCGTATTCGTACCAGCCAGGAACAGTTTTCCGACGTCAACATGGTCACTCCAGACAAAATACCCCAAGATCATCCCAAGCGGCGACCAAAGAAAACCCAATTTGAGATAGCAAATGACTTGTATGGACCTGTCTACCAAGTCTATGGCCCAGATGGTTCTCCCAGCAGACCCACAGTCGGATCTCCTGACTCGTACCGTTCTCTGAGCCACTGCTGAGAAGACTTTTGGTGACGACTACGTTTCTTCTTTGGAACATGCCGGGTGCAACTCAGATATCTCCCCTCCAGGTCATATGTGGCTGAAACGATGGTTCCAGGCTCCCCGATGAAGGGACTTGGATTCCACGACCCGCTGATAACATGTTCACCGCTGCATGATTGGGGAAAGGGTTGGTATTGACATTCGGCACTGCTGGAGTGGTGGCTTCTCCCTTCTGCAATTTATGATAATCCAAAATGTCCTGGATCCTGTGCTTTAGAGCATAGCAAGACTCGATGTCATGGCCCTGTTGCCCCGAATGGTACTCACACCTTTGAAGTTCCTGGGAAGAGGATCTGGCGGTGGTATTGCCGGAAGAGGTGTAACTGCCCCAGCTCCCAGTAAGTTCTTGTAGGCCTGTGCCATTGAAATTGCCAGAGGTGTAAAAACCCTGTTTCTCCGGGCAGACTGTCTCAATTGATTCATGGCAGGTGCTGGTGGATTCGGTTCTTTTTCTCCCGCGGATCCTGAACTTGTTGAGCTATCAGTAGTGGGCTAGGCCCATGCAAGAGTCAATTACGGCCTTTCTGCACAAAGTTCATCTCTTTGCGAGCGAGTTGAAAGAAAGAGACTGCTTCAATTCAAAGCAGCAAGCTTAGTTTTCCAAGCAAAGAGAGGCACCACTAGAGACTTCAGTTTCATCCGTTGAGCTAGTCTCATCAGCATCAGAAGATCTAGTTGACTATGACGCAGTTGATCTTGTTTAGCGAGTTGAATCAGAAGCAGAGGAAGGGGGGCAGCTTTTTATTCTGTTGTTGATTCCGAATATCCTCGATCTTTAGTAGCTTAGGCTTATCAAGCCAAGGTAGGTCTATTCTATTCAGAGCCACCACTTCCGTAACCTCAAATCCTAGGAGCGATACAAAGTCGACGGGGATACTCACTCGACTCTTAATCCGAGGAGACGGAAGACCAAAAAAAAGTTCCATAGGCGATTGCTTAACCCGTGCTTGTAGTCCTTCTTTCTGATAGAGATGAGACTCACATGCACCCACTGCTTGTTCTAAGGCGAAAGAGCTTTCTAGTCCCACCCGCTTAAGCCCGAATGGTAGAAGGTGGGCGGAATAGCAGAAAATCTATCTTCAATAGGAATTGCTACCCTTGGTGAATGGGTTCCCTTCTGCTGGATTTCTTTCTCTTCTAAATTGAAAGGTTAATGCTCAAGCCACTTTCAGTAAGCTGCTTGAGTTAGGGCTTGCTTGAGTTCGCTCCAGTCTTTGCTGTCCAGAGGGGATGAAATCCGTCTTGAATTAGAGTACCAGGCCAGGTCTTCGGGTTGCTGGTCTTCCGGTCTTGCTGCATCCGTCTTCGTGCTTGCTTCAAGGAAGTAAAGTAACTAAAGAGAGCCTGATTGAACTCTTTCATCTTACTAAACTAAGGGGCCTTTCGCTTCACGCTTTTTTCATTTTAGATTATATAGGATATTTATAGGGCATCCATTACCACTAGATTCCATTAGAGACCTCCTGACTATTAGACAGACATCTCACTTGGCTTCCAATCCATTTCGATCTTGTACCCACGGTGCGGTATACTTCACACTCACTATATCTTGATCAATAAAGATACCACTTCTTGTCGAAAGCTTTCTCTCACTGAATAGAAGAAAAGGGAATTTCCCCCGTTAATAGTGCTCCTCCTCCTATTATATTATCCGGAGGTAACGGTAACAATAGTCTGTATATTTTAAATAAAAGAAAAAGGCAGGCAGTGCTCGACTAAAACAAAAGGAGAAGCCACTTAGACGAAAGAAAGAAGAAGCGTAAGAAAGTCACTCGACCGAAGTACATTAAGCATTCCACTCACTTGGAAGACTCACTAGCGCTTGCACGAGGGAGCTTACTCGTTCACTTAAAAGAGAGAACCGCTCCTACCCAATTGGATTTATGCCATTCGCGCGTGGGGCGGCCTTGGCAACGCAAAAACTATTACTATAAAGACCACACTGCCGATCTTGGAAGTATTGCTAATAAAAGACTGCCGATACGACGAATACCAATCCACATTGGCAGTGTCATTGGCAGACTGATCTCTTACTGGAGCATGCGGTATAGGAAGCATAGAACTCAGACGGGAACAGAGAGAGAAGGGCGCATAACAATCACCTAAAAACTACCACCTAGAAAGAGAATAATCACCTCCAACAGACAAGAGATTCGGCACTACAATCTCGTCCAGCTACAATCACTTCCTCAAAGAAAGCTTAGGGCAAGGCCGCTTTCAGCAATGGGAACCCAGGCTAGGGATGAACCTCAAGTTGCAAACAAGACAGATGACATCGGTAATGGTCGAGATGAGATCACAGGCCTTACGCGGCTAAAAAAGAAAGAAAGCTCATCAGATAGACCGCCTCTAGTAGCTGTCTCGGATGAATGAATATAGTCTTTATTATCATTTCTGTTAACGCATTTTACTTTGAAGTTAGACTTTCCATTTCCCCCAGTGTAAGTCACTGTCCTTGAAACCACTTGAGTGGACTTGGGCTCCTTCGTTAGACTGATTTTTCTTTCTTTCGAAACTTCATTAACAGAGGAAAAGCAAGTCTTTTCAGCTGACTGACTAAAACAAAACAAGCAAAGAAACAGCTCCTTAAATTGAAATATTAAATAAAGGGAGGCAAGAGGGCAGTAGCTTAAGCTTACTCAAAGGGGCTTTCCGCTACTAAGAGTTGTTATGATTCTCTTTATGAGTTGTTCACGGGATTCTTATTCTTTTCCGAGGGGGACTTCTCCTCAATTTCTGCCTATCCTCAGTCTTTCCAAAGCCCAGGTTCGTAGACCTGCCATGCCAATCCCCACCTCCTATTCTATTCCCTCTGTCTTCTCTTCAAAGCTAGCCGAGTCGTTCCCCAGAGGTGTCAAAGAGAGAGATCAAAATTGTGACTTCAAAAGACTAGTTGCGCTTCTTCCTCTCCAACAGGTTCCATTTCTCCGCCAAGAGAAACCCTAGGGCATTCCTCTCTATCAATGACTGAAGAAAGAGGACTCGCAATTTTTGATTTTAGAGGGAGGTTTCTTTCACGGAATCAACTATTTGAATACGTTACCACCAGTTGCCACATTTACTGATTCAACAGCGGCTTTCAAAGAGGCTTTCGTACCGAGCTGCCTTTAGATTAGAGCTGGGTAATCCAAATGCCAGTCTCAGGTCCCATTCTTCCGAACCTTGCATTACCAGAGACAAAAATAATAGAATTTCGCTTACGCCCTTGGCTTATGTGATTGAGGACGGCACCTTCTTACCGAAATCATTGATCTTGTTGAGCCAGGCAAGCCCTTAGCCCTTACTACGATACGATATGGGGCACGAGCATTGAATGATTCTAGCTCGAGGGTCGATGAACTCTCTTAAGCCGAATGCCCTTCGCTCGTTAGAAAGCAAGTAACCCTAAACAGCATCCGTTCGCCCCCACTCTGACTTTCCTTCCAAGCCTACCCACAACCCTCTTTACCAGAACCGAACATGGAGTCTTAGCTTCCTGCGCTCCCTGCAATCAGTCAGCCAGCAGGGGTGGCGGTGATGGTACCCCTTTGGGGGGCTGACGGTACTCCTTTGGGTGGATGTCAGGGAGAAGCTCTTAAATATTCCAAATTAATGCACGGCTCTTCTCCGTCACAAAGACTCCCCGCTGTCTTGTTGTTCCTCGTACGCTGCTACGCGCGCGTATCAGGGGGCGGCAAACATGCCTTAAAACATCTGGAAATGGTCATACAAACGTTCTATCTTCTACCTAGGGGCCTTTCTCATTCAGTGGTAAACCTTACCAGCCTCAACGAATTGATATGCTTTTTCTTTTTGTGAGACCGGCAAATGCTGAATACGGAGAAAGACAATGAAATCATAACAAAGCAGGTAAACCAAGCAAGCTTACAGAATTCGGAGAATTTAAACTAAGAATAAGCTCTTTTGACCAATTAGCACCTTTGGTAGCCAGAAAGAGGATATCATAGAAAGCATTCACAGTACTTTCTACGGTCACTGATCAAAAGCACATTCATTCAGTAAGGGATTTCTCCTCAAAGTAGTGTAATCTAGCTCAATTCGCCTCATTGATTCTTTCTACAAGCCTGAAATCTCGACTCCTCCTTTCTTTCTGAGTCCAGCCACATTTCCATTTGGTTATGCTATACGCTAGTACTTGTTGCGGGGGCAGGCCATAGACCTACTAAGTCGCTAGCTATATATAATTTGCTCAAGTGTGAAAGCGGAAGGTCCTGCACATAAAAAATATTCCACTTCAGAGACCTTTTAAAGCCTTTGATTACGTGGTCAAGACCCAGTACTACGGGTATGCAGAAAATACCCATACATAAATGGGTGTAGAATGAACTTGCAGAAATGCCCGGTCGCTAGAACTCTGAAGAAAGGCTTAAAGCAGAGCTTTCTCACTGACTCAGGAAAGGCTCAATCATCAGAAATGGTTCGAGGTCGAAAAAAGCCTACTTATTCTACTCGAAAGCCCTATTAGGCAGTAGAGTAGTGGCAAGCACAACAGAAAGGAGCTTTCCTATTCCTAGATGTCAGGCGGGGAATCCTCATTGTGTACTACCTAGCCGACTCTCTTAGTGTATCACCTCCGTCTATCTAATGTCTCCTAATGCAGCTACGAAGGGCAATGCTTTGTGGAAAGCGGGCACTGAAAAAGATATTTCAATGGATACTTCAAAAGCACTAACTAAGGAGGAAGGAACCAGAGCAACCACTGGAAGGAAGCCTAATGGTATGATTTCAGACCATAGCGATATCGAACATCACTTACATTATTTTATGATCTGGAAGGACACAGAAAAAAGACGGAATGTCTGAAGTAAAATAGAGAGCTGGTCTTTAAAATAAAAAGATTTTTCTTCGAGTTTTCAATACAGAAAGAGGAGGAGCTATTCTCACTAAACCGAATCTGTAAATCGAAGACCGCTAAGGGAACTCTTTATTGATTGTGTTTACAGAGCCTTACAACTCTTCCTTTCCTCTTCTCGTGCCCTTTCCTAAGGGCCACGTCCTTCACTCTATTACCTTCTATTCGAAGTCTGACACTTCTCTTTTACCCTTAGACTTCTCACTGTGAAACTTCTATTTCACTCCCTCACTCCTGACCCTCACTTTGACAAGGCAAGAAAGAAGTCAGCTCTTAGCCCTTCTTTGGCAAAGACTACTCGCTCGCGGTAGAACTGTCTTTGCTAGCTTTATTGCTGGCTCTAAGCCTACCTCCTTGACTACATCCTGATAACCGCCTGCCTGCCTTGACAGAAGAAGGAGTGCAGTAAGCGTCTCCGGACATAGAAAGTAGGCAATCACTTACCCTTCGTTAGCGGTCTAGGTTTCAGTCGTAGTTTCTGGTATCGACACAGACAGTGGGAAATCTCTATACGATTGAAGTCAGTGTGCAAGACAAAGTCTAGTTTTGACTTCACCCGACGTGGTCACCAAGAGCCTCCCTTGCATCATCACCTCGATCGCTCGGGAGTGGGTCCCATCGCTGTAATGGCCACTGACGCTACCCCCGGCACATCAGGATTGAATCTCGCTTCGCTCAGTTAGAGGCCGCCCTCGCTCAGAAGGATGCGGAGATAACTGCACTTAGAGCGCGTACCGCTCAAAATCCTCCTCCGACAGTAGAAGTCCCGCCTGTGGCCTACACCACTGTTCCTGCAACACAGCCAACGACACTTATTCCAGAGGCTGTACAGCAGAGGATTACTGAAACTTTCAAAGCTCTTCAGCTAGGGGCAACGACCAGTTCCAGGGTATCAGAAACCCTATCCTGCGTACATCGACCTTGTGCTGTTTCCACCAGCAGCCCCAGTTCTCGCACTTCGACGGAACTGGATCTCCAACTGAGCACATCGCTCATTTTCTTTCTCAATGTGGTGACACTGCTCAAAGTGGACCACTTTTGATGAGGCAGTTCGTCCAAACTTTTAGAAAAGCTGCCTTCACTTGGTATAGCAAGCTCCCATCCAGTTCAATCGAGAATTGGGATCAAATGGAGCGCGCTTTCCTTCAACGCTTCTACAGCACTCAAAAGAGAGCGTCGGCATCACTGAGTTGACTCAAACGACTCAGCTCCACTCCGAGACCGCCGCCGACTTCATCACAAGATGGCGCAACCTCAGCTTGCACTGTTCACAAAGCATCTCCGAGCGAGAAGCTATACGCATGTGCATGAACAACTTGAAGCGAGACACAGCTCTCCTTCTCAATCATTTACAGGAAAAGAAAATATATCGGTGTAAATGATTGAGTAAGGCGAGAGGTTGATGTTGCTTGACGAAACGAGTAGCACTTTATGTCCACATCGGTGATCTCGATCATCACTTACGTCATACTCGATTGGCATTTCAAGCTAATGAGTTCGTAGCTGCGAGTTGTTCTTTGGCAGTCCGGCTGTAACTACGGGGGGTGTCCCTCCTGAAACTCTTACCTAAGACCCTTTATGGTTGCACTTAAAAAATAACAGTTTTAAGCCCCAACGACAAACGAACCTACGGGCGGGGCATTTTCGGGGAGTAGCCCGCTTCCCATTACTCAATAGGGAAATTCCTCGCAAATAAAGTACGGCCGGAGCTGGCGGGATCGGCTTCGTAATAGGACTAGTGCTGGAAAGATCGAGATCAACGAATCAGGTATGAACAACCCTGCGAACTACTTGAATACGGTAGCTAGGGAACCACCGTTGGAGAGTACGCGGGAATAATGGTATGAGAGTAGGCGGTCAGAAACCAATAGAAGAAATTGTTGAACTTTTCCGGGTTTTATAAGTGCTAAAGCCTCCGGATCTGATGTACCTTTCTAGGACCCAACGCCTAGGAGTATTGGTTTCTTGTTCCCGCCGGATATCTATGCGACTGGGTTGTATTTCTGCTTCTCGTTACACTTCGGCTCTTAACCGGTTAGCTCAATCATTGGATTGATAGCTTTTTTCTACACCGGATATTAGTTCAACCGTTTATTCAATGATTCTATTATGGGCTTCACACCATTGGCCATGGGGCCATGGACCAAACCTATAAAAGATACGCAGGAACCGTGGGCTTCGAATCAAACCGGTCCCTATAGCAATAGTCAGATGGCTAAACCTGGTATAGGTATCGGCTCAGGGCCAGTTTGGAGATCTATAGTAATCAGCAGAAGCAGGATTACGATGGGAAGCCCACCGGTGAGTTATCTGATGCTAAGGGCCCACTCTGTTGCTAAAATGCGCCGATAGTTTATTACTGATTGAGAAATGGGAGTAGATCTTTCCTTGATGTATGTTTGCGCTAGTCCACCATGGGTGGGCGTAAGCCAGTAAACAAGGAAACAAAGATAGTTCGAAATGGATGCTCTGCCAGATGAAGTAGTTTATGGATCTGGAGTCGGAGAGTATGCAGGTTATGTGGTTGTTATCGATTCTTTAGTAGCCAAGCCAATGCTAGTAGTTTCTAGCAGTAAATGTGCATCTTCGCCATATAGCGAAACAAGAGTCAACTAGGAGGCTACGCCATCCATGGATTCAGCAAAATCACCTACAGTCTCTACTGCATATGCCGGAGTTTCTTCTTTTAGTACCGGATCGACATCATTCCGAGCTATAGCTTGAAAGCTACTAGTAGCTCCGGGAACAGCAATATATCGGGTTGCAGCCATCATTGGTACGACATCTCCAGCCTTTTGAGCTTAGGATTAGGGATTCAGTAGCGTAACTAGCAGCATAGGAGAACAACCACCGAGCCAAAGCTTTCAATCTCCGGCCGCTTAGGTCGAATCTCCAGCCAGGGTAGCTACTCATATCACGTGCTAGATTTCTCATTCCCATACCAGTACTACTGGATAATATAGCAATGGAGAATATAGGTATGAATTAGTATTGATTTGGCATGATTTAGCATCGGAGACTTATGGCTCTGCTTATGGTTCTACCACTGTGACTGCAGTTGATATTATATGGTGTAAGACCACCATACTATAGTTGGTAATATATCCAGTGAAAAAGTAAGAAAAAGAATACTTTCCGACCTACTCTTCGTTTCTACTTATTGGCTCGTTTGCGCCCCAAGGTATCGGTACGACTGATATTCTGTTGTCTTGGCTGCTAATGCATCTTCCTACGTATTCAACAACATATAAAGCATATGCTCTAGCTCTGGGATTTGACCCAGTTTTGGGTGCCGAAGGAACGGAAAGGAGCTTCCGGTCTTAATCGAAATAGGGGAGCTCGCCGCCTACGGTGGGACCCATAGTATGTTGGCACAACCTACGGCTACAACAGAGTCTCTACCATACTACTACACCATACCATTTGGCTATATCCGCGGCATCCATAGTTGGATCAATTGTAGGAGCGGGAACGAACATCAATACAGAGTATGCCGAACCCCATACCAGGGAAGGAGTTGTATCGAGAACTGGTGGGCCCGCCTACGGCTTAAATAAGTGCACCAAATGTGCATGCATATACAATTGGGCGTAGCACAAGATACCTACTTAGAAGAAAAGCTCTTTGACCGATATGGTTTGGGCGCAGGACTATCTGCAATCGTATCGTTTTCTAGGAGCAACTGGCTGGGAAGAGTTCTGAAAAGCTTTGGTATTGGCAACCGGCAGGTCCCCAAAGCCGTACATCGAGAAAGAAATAACGGTTTTCTTCTGTTTTCCGCCTACGGAACACCAATTTATGCATTTTTTCATGCTTAAGATGTACATCTAGAAATCAATAACGCTTTTATTCTGTTTTCCACATACAAACCACCCGGTTCACCAGGTTCTACCACAGCAGGGCCCAATCATAGTAAAAATAAGAGTTTGATCCTGGCTCAGAAGGAACGCTAGCTATATGCTTCACACATGCAAGTCGAACGTTGTTTTCGGGGCCTAGCTAAAGGTAGCTTGTCTCGCCCAGGTATAACCTGGTGGTCCGTAGGGCTCCAGGTAAACCTGGGCCAGGTCCATCTTTATTTCGTATCTCCTTCCCATCTCGGGGTGGGCGGTATAAACAGTTGATGTCGGTGGGCCACACCAATCACTCGGTAGTGGGGGCCGACCCACGTGAGCAAAAGAAAGGGAGTATGCGGTATAATAGTGAGAACGAAATACGAAGAGAAAAAACCTAAATCTTCCTACTCTTTAACGGGCCGGAGCATCATCGAAACAATTCCTACTCGACTTCCGGAGAGGAGGGGGCATCTTATTAGTGAAAGCTTAGACCCTCACATAGAGATACAAAGAGATGCCTAACCGTGTAGTTGGCTGGCTGTCTCCAACTTATACCAATCATGGGAGGAG
Source organism: Viscum album (assembly GCA_963277665.1). NCBI lineage: Eukaryota > Viridiplantae > Streptophyta > Magnoliopsida > Santalales > Viscaceae > Viscum > Viscum album. Next base: position 1,413,542,655 of record OY728129.1, read on the forward strand.
GAATTTGCCGTGTGTGGGCGCTCCCACAAGTTATGCCTTTATAGTACAAGGTGGTCCAGATTCGATTGAAAGCTCTCCAAAGATACCAATGATAGAGGGCCTCATCCCATCCCATTTTAGGAAGCTTGCGATCGCATATTTGATTATATAGGGTCTTCTTTTGAATTCGAGAGAATGGGCTCTTAAATGCTCTTTTGTAAATGCAGCGCTTGGGATGATTTTAGGCGCCGCGTATTCTCTTTGGAAGGAACTGCAGCCCAAAGAACAACTACAGAATTGATGGAAAAGGGTAACTGTTTTAGTGGACACGAGCGAAATCTGACTGGTGTTCTAGGAGAGCCCCCGGAGCATTTTAAAAGCGAGACGTTATGCAACCGTTGATACGATCAGTGGTACACCGCCGGTACGGTAGATCGGTTTGAAATGACTTGAGGCCCAGGTAAACCTGGTTGAATGAATTCCCCAGGATGTAGACCAATCTTTGATTGGGCGGGAGTTAATAAAAGGGAACGAGAAGCTCCGCTTTGAGTGGTATCTCTCTTTCCTTTCTCGCCAGCTAGGTCAGATTGGAGCAACATTGTATGAGAACATATTACCCATATTTGGGTACTTACCAACCCTGGTGAACCGTCATAATTAGTGAACAAGTGTAAGCTTCGCTGCCCGACAGTATGGAGTACTGACCACACCGAGGGACAGGCCCTGAAGCGAAGGACGGGAACGAGCGGTTAAAGTAAGGGCCGCACGCGTGATGTGATACCACATCGCTTCGCCTACGCGGAAAAACCTCCCTACCCGACCGTTCTATCTTCAATTATTAGGTGCTTCCGGTGAGTAGGAGACCTAGGTACTAACCGATCTTTGGCTTGGCAACAGCTTGGGGTTCGAGATCCAATGACGACGAGTCATAAGCTAGATGTTCGGAATGACATAATTCGGGTAACATTGGAGTCTTTGATGTTCATTCACCTGTAGCTTTCATTCGGTAATTCGTCTAGCGTATCCCTTTTCACTCGGGTCTTCGTCTTATGTAGCTCTGGTAGCAGGCGAAGCCGGCTAACGCCTACAACAGCTCTTGCATTTGTTGTTCTTTGACCGTGTGAGTGGAGCTTAGACAATACACCTACACCAACTCGACGTATGATACCTGTATGACAGATGGAGCTACTCTAGAGCTAGCTGGTGATCCGGCCGGTGCTATAACAACTGGTAAGACTCCATAATTGAGGATTTTATTCTTCAGAGGTGGTTTCGTACTACCCAAATATGGTACTATTTTCATACCCGTCTACTCTTTGAATGGAATGGGACGTCGGAAAGGTTTGTCGATATTTCTAATTGCTGAATCCCGCTGAATCCCCCTTTCTTGACTTGGCTTGATTTCCGGAACGGGGAGATGGAGCTATGAATAGTGTGGGAGGCCCCTCCTCCTCGTTCGTAAAGGGCCATGGACTAAACCTAAACCATGGAATACTCATAGAGGACGTTCGGGCCAAAATCATACCCATTTTTTAAAAGTAAAGTAGCCCGCTCGGGAACGAAATAAGTATCAACTACTGATTATGTGAGTCCTCCGGCCTGAGATCTGGCGGAATAAGCAAAAAATCATACTACCTCAGGGACTCCGACATAGCCAAATAGTTGTCTTCCCGATATCAGTAGCCATTACGATCCATTGGATCTACTTTCTTTGTTTCTTTTATGGGCTGGTGGTGTAGCCGAAGGCGGTCTCACCACCAATTGACCATGCAGCTAAAGAGCCAATAGTGCCAATAGCATTTGATGTCGTTGACTATGTAGTCACCAGATATGCTTATTTACTCCCAGAGCTAATGGGAACTATTCGGCTGTAACTGCAGATCTACCATAAGGTATTCTTTTGTTGCATCTTCCGGGTATAGTAGGTTTTCAACCATGGATCAAGATGATTCCGGATAACTCCAATCCAGTAATAAGGAAATCAAGGAATGAACAGCTGGTGAGCTAAAGCTTACCACCCACAACAGCATTACCAGCAGGCACGATAACCTACCTATATAGAAGCAGCAGCCTTATAAAGCTACGGGAGACGAAGGCTCCTACTCCCAATATCGTACTACTTCATATCATATGCAAGGAATTGGCGAGCCATAGCATAGCTATTGATATGGCATTAAGAATAGAAAGAAGATGGGAAGTAACTAGGATCGGCATGAAAGTAGCCAATGGTCAGTAACAGGATGATCAACTGGACTATCCGTCGCATGATATGAGTAAGGGACCGATCTTTAGCAGTTCCTGCTTCTATAGCTGTACATGAATCAACAACACAATCCATTGCGGATCCAGACTGAACTGCTGGGTATAAAGCAAAGGTAGCAGCCGCAGGCGGTACCTGCTACCTCATATGCAGTTCTTCTGCCGGCCTAGGCCTACAAGCAGAAGATTCCCCAGATAATGTAATTTGCTCCGAGGGTGAGCTCATATGTTGATGCATAGTTCCGGATAGTACGAGATTTCCAACAACGGGCTCAGTAGGAGCAGCAAAAGCTATTGGAGATCCTAGATCCGATGTGTCCAATACCGGTAGAGAGATAATGAGCCTATGGTTCGTATGAAACTGGTGTAGATTCGATCGGAGAACCTTCCGGATGTAGTCTTTGATGTCTCTACTGTAGTCAATTGGTACTGTTTTTACTGCGTATGCCGCTCCACATCAATCCAGACTTAGTGGCTATACCCGAGACGGAATCAAAAACAGATAGTTACATGGTCATACTACCCGATCCAGAGTCTACCGAAGCAACTCCTACGGTTATTTCGGAGTCTGATTGAGTTCCATTCCCCACGTTCGGATCAATAGCCTAATGTAGCTAGCCCGGGTATGATCCCTGGTTGCACCAGCATACAGGCACCCTGGTTGCACCAGTTGTATAACAACCTGGTATGGTGGGTATGGATCCATATCTTGTTGATTCTCTTAGTCTTCCCTCTGGGCTTCCATTCAATGGATGGCTAGCCATGGACGGTTAGACCAGAAGAAAGAAAGGCAGCTGAATATGAAGTGGAAGAGATGGGAGAAGGCTGTTTTACAGTGGGAACAACTCCTACTGATGATTTATCTGGAAGCTCTAACTCATAATGCTCTAGCTTCTTCAGCGGCCTTACTTGGAAGAATATCTGAATCAACGAATAGATAGGAAAATGCATCAGAACTAGGGAGTTGGGGAAGGGGTAGAGAAGCGAAGATGAATATTGGGATTGGACAATACCCAGTAAGAACAGCTATTCAAACTACAGAACTCCAGAATATTCTTATAATACTCTAAGGCCTACGATAGTAAGAGCATATATTCACTACTACTGAGATAGCAGTTGCTAGTTCAACCGCTAGTCCGCAGGATATGGATTCAAAGAAACTAAATGAGCCAGAAGTCGAGCCAAAGAAGAATGAAGAAGGCTAGGAGCTTAGGCATAGACATCAACAAGACCAGCGCACCACCAGTCGACTCTCCTCTCCCATCTTCCACTACTTTCATCCCATCTTCTACTTTCTGGCTTTTTAGGCCATTATTCTCTTGCTTCGGATGTTGGTCAATTATCAATGTTTACAACAGCATTAACTGCATACGTGGTTGTTGAGACACTAGTAGTAGAGCCATAAGACTCAGTAGAATAATAGTCTTTTTTAGCTATTTTGGACTATAGGCCCAGTAACGGGTTCTCTACGATCCGTTGTAGGCGCAGCGCCGGCTGAGCCTGCTACTGCTTAAGTAGTTCCTGATTATTCCCCATGGGTTGTCCCAGAATCAAGAAATAAAGAAATATTAGCGGAATAGCTAGCTTCAAGGGAATATGGGAGGCAGTGATGTGGATACTGGATCGGAAGGAGCTGCATCTATGTAATGGACCGCAGGTGTTGATGATGATGAAGTTGTATAAGATTCCACATAGTATGCACCAACTCACATAATTAGCCGAACCAGGCAAGCAAGTCAGGGATTCCTCCCCAAGGTTTGGTTCTAAAGAGGTAGAGGTGTGGGATAGTCATCGGCGTAGTTTCACTCCGAATATCATGCATATAGCCATTTGGAAGTTCACCTTCCGAGTCCACACCAAAGAATAACGAATCAAGACCACTGCTAAGGCGGTCAAGCAGACATGAGATAACAAATCATTGGGAATAGAGACCAGTGGTAAGAATGGAAGAAAGTGAAAGATAGTTAATCGGTTCGGCTACGCCTTACTCTTCTCCGGTCATAGCTTCTTACGCAGTTTCTACATCAGTAGTTCATGCTTATAATGCAATGGTGTGACTTAGTTACGAGATCTGCCATGGCAGCAAATACAACAGTGTAAACTGTCCTATCCGGACATATGCAGGATGGCTCCCATAAAAATATGAAAGAGTAGCTACAGAAGCTTATTTGGATGCATTTTCCGACTCCGAAGTATCTTTCTTTGCAGTTATTGCCGAAGCTTCTCCTTACGTTATGGCTGCTGATTCCTACTTAGTTTCTTACCATTTTGGGTTCCAAACCAACTATGGGTAACCATTACCGGGGGAGTTCTCGAAGAAAAAGAATCTACTGATGGCACTGAAGAATGATAAGATACCATTGGAATTGGGTTGGTAAGAGTGTGGAAAGAAGACTGGTGTAGAAGTAGCTACTGGAACTCATAATAACATCTTCTCTGTCGCCCCTGCAAGCTGAAGTAAATCCTTTTGTACTATATGAGCCATTAGTTGCAGCCTGATTTAATGCTAGTGCTATACGTTCCATTGGTCTACTAGACCATGGAAGAGTAATGCGAGAAACCATAAAGCAGTAGCTATAGGTAAAGACAGATCCGGTAAGGATATAACACCAGATTTAGCTACAATTGAATCATAGGCTTTGGAGAGAACTGATGGAAAACTCCAAGTCTGAAGCCTTGCCTCTACTTACTACGTTTATCGATATATTCCCGAAGGCACCAGTTACAGGGTAAAATGCGGAAGCAGAGACTAAAAGAATACCAAATCCGGGTTAGGAGTAACCGGTTAGCTCTAGCGCTGTTCATGAATCCTCTACCGAGGGAGCCCCAAATTGTTCGACTCCGAACAAGTTCGCCTCCATCTGCTAAAGAAGCTAAAGCTAGCTATAGTTCTACTACGCCTCCGGATCAAAAGCCAGATATGAAGCTATTGCTTACAGTCTCCCAGATCCCAATCACCAGTAGCTGCATGAACTGAAAATTCCCCGGCTGAAGAATTGGCTAAAGAAGAACTAAAGGATTCGGTTTGGGTGTGGTTACTGTACATTCTTAGTCTTTCTTGCATATGTTCCAGATTATGTAGTTACTGGTTCAATGAGTTCATTCCCATGCCATATGGGGCTATAGCGATAGTAACTGGGAATTTAAGGAGATGGAGATTAGGTAATCTTGAGTATCTTGCTTACCGGGTTTGGTCTTGGCTATGCCATAGCCGCGAATAATGAAGAAAGAAACAACGGAGATTTTAAAGTAGCCAGAGCTGCCCGCAAGTATGGATTCTATTTCCCGGAGCTTAGGGAGGGCGCCCGGTATCACGGGCGCGTTAGTTTGTTGTTACTGAATTGATCCATAGACCAGATTTTAATGTCGGTAATGCGCTACTTCCACGCCCCGGAAACCTTGGATCCATTGCAGCTACTAAGCCCATTTCTTCTTTATTTTCTATTCATATCTTCGGTGTTCAACTATAGGTTCCCTGGACCAGGAAATATATCTAAGGCCTTCGGGAAGTAGTAAATAAACGCTCATAGGTCAGAATGAAGCCAAACCGGATCCCAACTAATCGAAATGAAACATCGCTTGCGCTCTTACCGCGACTTCTGCCGAGGCTTAGCCATCATGATTGTTGATTTCTTGTTTATCCGATAGTAGCGTTATTTCTTACTTCGGTTCTCATCCCTACCGGTACCGGTAGATAGTCATTGATCTGGTGATGCCATGAGCTACAACAAATCCAGTACTAAGTTGGAAATATAGGCCGGGCACCAGGGTCCCTGTATGCTCTGCTGGTGCAAAGCAACCAGGGTCCCTGTATGCTGGTGGCAACCAGGTTGTTATACAAGTTCGGGAATACTTACTTCGCCTAGTACTGTTGATTATGGAGTTGTTTCACTGATCGTCGGTAGAAGACGTAGCTAGTAGAGAATATTCCCGAATGCAAAGAAAAAAAGTAATGGAAAAGGAGTTTATGGATCATCAGAGGAGAAGTAGGAACAGAACCATCAGAATGTTGCCTAGTCGTTACCTTATGCCTGTGCTCATGCAGGGCATAGGAACTATACACCGGAAGTGAACAAAATAAGACTAATCATGGGACTATACCTAGCATCATTCCTACGCCTGTTGGTGCATCACAAGTTGGTCCTGTAGTTCCCGATCACTGTGCGATCACTGTGCGAGCGTAGCCGCTCGCCTCCTTTCCTACTCGCCCGGCTAGTCCAGAATGGATCTCTACTTATGGCCCGCGTAAGATCCTCTCCCCTCCGTGGCCGCCTGCCTGGTTGGTGTCTCTGCTGCTTCCGGTTCTTATCTGACTTTTGGTATTCCACCGCTCAAAGCGCCTTCGGGCCATCGCCGGTAGCTGGTGAAACAACTAGAGAAGGTAAAGAACATAACCCAAAAAGAATCAACAGAAGCAATGCCATAACCAGGATCCAGTAACGAGAACACCCGGAGAAGACCTCAGGCTGTTCTACAGGATTCCGAAGAGCCTCATGTTGCCGAGTTAGTACTGAATAGAGCGTTGCTTACTTCCTTATTATATACCGGTGCTTGTACACCTATAGTCAAGCGATAGCGGGAGAACCCATTAACGAAAGCGCAGAAACTCCTATATACATAAACCAACGATCCCTTGAATATCTCTCCTATGCCACTAAGTCTTCTGTCCCCGAGCTAAAGCTCTCCTCATTCATCTTCTAGTTCTTATTTGTCTTCATATTCTGGTATACTCGACCGAAGAATCGGACTCTTTGGTAGTGCCCAACCAATCAGCTCCATTGCCGAGAGGACGAGGCAGCCCTTCTCGAAATAGAACACGCCCCTCCCACTGGGATTAATCAATGACGTCTGTACGTGCTCAAGTTGATACTAATAGCGTACAAAGCTGGGGCAACGGGGATGGAATAGCTGTTAGCTCTGACCCCAAAACATCCAAGGTACCTTGAAATGACTAGGAGCTCGCATGAACCCATATCCACCCTCAAGAGAACCGGAACTAGCTGGAAGAGAAAAAGAAGTAGACCTTTGCTGGCGGGGAACTCAGAGAGAGTTCAGCAGGAAGGGTCTTCAACATCCTATCCGAGTTGCTAGTCGGAAGCTAGGAAAGCAAAGACAGGTAAGAAGCTAGGGGAAGAGCTCAGAAGAGAGGAATGAGGATGACCCACCTTTAGTTCCCGAGAGCAAGCTCCCCTTCTCTGATTTTGTTCTCTTTGCATAGCTCCATCGTTTAACAACAACCTTCTTCCGGGTTGACCATGTACACCGGTAACAAGGGAAAGAACTCAAGAAATAAAAAGGGGAGGTCACTAGTGGATCAGACTAGGCTACTGATTATGTCGCTGGTTGTTCTGGATAAGCTTCTTAGTTTATGGTCATTACCGCATGAGCCGGTTAGTATTGGAAATGTACAAGGTTCTATAAAATAGCCTTGTTCTGTGGTATCTCTGGATCCTGATCCCGCAGGTGTACTACTAGCCGCTACTACAGTCGACGCAGGAACTACTGAATGAGTTGATGTAGCCGGACCTGAGCTACTCTTTTCGTTGATTTCTTGGGTCGCACGATATGGTTCTTCTGTCATCTCCCACCGGATTTTGGGTTCATCATCGAGTTATAAAGCTCCTGCATGCAGGCACGGAGTAGCAACACAACTACAGGCACAGGAGGAACATAACCAGCAGGCAAAAGTGGGACTCGTACAGATTCATAACCAATAGTGGAAGAATCAGGCTTTTATGGTCAAGTTGCTTAGGATTTAGGAAAGTCAACCCTCCCAGGTGTCGGTAAAACTACTACTAATAGCTCTAGCAGAGCCAACTCATGCGAAAATCCCAATAAACTCAATACCGGGCATTATAGCCAAAGATAGTTATTCGATACTTCCAGTTGAATCAGTTGAACCCGATACTTCTGCAGAGCCCAATGATTATGAGATCGTAGTTTATTGCTCGGTGCTGTAGGCATCGATACTTTGGTGGTGAAACATCTCCGGGGATGCTATAACTGGTACTGAATGGACCATATAGAAGAGATCTACAGTAGAACTGGATTGAGCTAAATACCTGGAATTAGAACCAGAAGACGTCGTGAGAACACCCAAGACCATAAGCCAATAACGCGCAGGAACGTAGCAACAACTGCGTAATCAGTAACAACAGCGTATCCATATCCCACAACTACCCCAACAACAACTCTTCTACCGAACATCCAGAAGCTCCTTATAGCTATATTTTCTATGGTTGAGGGAGGCGGGTTGGCTTATCTACTCGGTGCTCATAGCTTTATCGCTATAGTTCTTCTTTCTTAGTTCCTTAGCTTGGGACTGATACTGGGTTTGGCGGCGTTCTTACACGACCTGCGCGACCCGGAGGGAACACGGAGCTAGAGAGATTGTGTAGGAGATCCATTTCCATTGAGGCTATAAGGTGAAGCTAAAGAAGAAGCTCTTGGAGTTCGGTTTGCTCTTTTGCTCTTATTCTTCTACTCGGGCGGTCTCTTCTCAAGGACAGGTTTTGTTTTTCTCGACGGGAAGGACGACCTATCCGCCGAATGAGCGTTCTTGTTAATCTCGTGAGCCCAATAGAATTGCCTCCTCTTCGCATGGGAATTATTGCATCTTCCAGTTCTCGCTAGCTGTTGTGCCGGTGGAGTGGATGAAAAACCAGCTACTCCAGATGATTTACCCATTCAATCTTCGCGTGAAACTAAGACTTCAAATGCCCAGTAGTACTGGGACAATAAGTAGAGCTCCAGTTAGTAAGGCGGTCCAGATGTTTGAATGCAAGGGTACATCAGAAGTAGCATCTTTGGATAGTTCCGCATCTTGCCAAACATTTCAACTGAGCCTAGTCCCGGATATTTTGGCTTTGGCTTTTCCACGTCTTCCATGTTATCTGCTCCTTCTTATTTTCCTATGTTCCATGGTTGTAAACCACACCATGGTTGAATAGAAGAGAATGAACAACGAAAGAAAGGTAAACAAAGAATGCAAGAAGAAGAAAGGACCGGCTTCGCCTACAGCATCGGTAGTTGGACCAAAATAATCAATCAATAGCGTACCGAGTCACTGGTACTAGTACTATATCCAGAAGAACTACTGCAAGATCATAAACTACCGATACTACTACAGATGAAGTCGCATAAGACGTATCTACTGATAATACAGCTTCATTCATTATACTATTAGCTTTGGCTGGACACTGGCATAGGCCGTAGGACCATAAGTAGCTTCGGCTTTCACATTAGTACCATCGTAGGACTTCTACTGGACTTGCATCTTATCATTCTTCATTAGCAGTTATAGGTTCTTATGGGAGTTATCCCGGTCTTCAACATAGTATTATCAGATAGCTATGCAGCTATGCTATGAATTATTATCTTGGTATTTACCGGATATGGTCTTACAGATGTTCCTTCTGATGTTGTACCTATGGATCCTGGTCCTAGAGTCCGGGAAAGCTAGCTATTCCGTATTTCGATCAATTGAATACCAGGCCTAGGGAATCTTCCAGGGAACCTATAAAAGCAAGACGATCTCCGGAAAGCGAGAATCTCTCTGGTTGAAGCAAAAAGGTAGGAACTGGTATAGAAGAGGGAGAGGGTAGGAGGTAGATCTGTCTATTCCTCTATTGTGGTTACTGAGTTTGGGTGGGCCGCGTAGCATGGCTTCACACTCTCGATCCTTCCACAAGTACTGTATCTACTTCCGGAACATCTTCCATATAGCTATATGGGACTAGAAAAGCCCCTGTGTAAGATCCGTAGTAGAACTAATGGACTACATAAGATATAACCGTGCCGATAGCTGTTCTACCATAGCTTTACATTTATTGTCCTACTGAAGATTCTGTTTTCTACCAACCCGGGACCGGTGGTCCACCTCCGCTCGTAATCCAGCTACTGGGCTTCTTCCGTATGAATATAAAAGACCTGATCCGGCCTACTTTGATGCATATTTAGGTGCAGTTACCGATATAGCCACTTCATATTCATAGCTTATGATCCAATCTTAGGTTGTATCATTCCTGCGGTCCCGGAAAATGTACAAGAAAATTCTACTGGCTTTATGGATAGGTTGGTGGAGGAGAATCAGGAACTACGGAATCATCATAGCACTACAACAACCCCGTCTTTGCGGCCAAATCCACCAATGGCTTACCACTGGTAGAGCATAGAATACTTTTGGTTATTATGCAGTAGGAGGTGTTTCCAACACTGTAACTGCTGTCTTTACGGATATTGATGCTTCTTATGCTGGAGCAAGGATTGGAACTATGGTCAGACCCTATCGGCCTCTACTAAGAGAATAAAGAATCAATTCTATCAGGAACATATGAGCTTATGCCGGAGGTACTAGCATATGATACTGGTCCTGCTGTCTCTCCGGATTCCCCAATAGTAACCGAATATTCATTCGTAGGCGGTAGACAATGACGAAAATAGAGCTTCTTCCGTATCCAAATAGCTATAAGTATTAGTAGATCCAGGAATTCGGTACGAAGTCACTCAGTGGAGGGTTGTTTGCAGGCTTATGCCTTTCGTTCCTCTGACTCGCCGAGCACCGTCCATGGATAATCATTTCGTCCTAATAATCATAGTATACCCGGTGTAAGCCGGTGGGTGAGTCAATAGACTCCGATTGGACCGAAGGTTGTTCTACAACTCCAGTGATTGAAAACCAGATACTACATCAGTCGATTCATACTCCGTGCCTTCTTCTCCATTTAGAGATCATAGACTAAGATCATTTGGGTAGGTAGTAGCTACTACCGGTAACGGCAGCATAGTATTCAGTATTTCAGGTATTAGCTATGATGGGATTGGAGATTATGTACCGGTTCCTGTTGATGCTAGTATTGGTAGAGAAGATGGGTCGGAGTCAAGTATTCTAGTAGAGGTCTCGACGGTCTTTCGTTCCCAGTTGCGCTGTTTACTGGTTGTTTACCAGGTTGAATAGATCCTATATATCTGGTACAGTATCGAATACTACGACTCTGACTTTGCTTGATTTTAGGGTTATACGGCTTTACCGATATTTACCATGTTTACGTTGTTTCGTCGTATCCAGCAGTAGAGGCATTCAACGTTGGTTCCATTCCAACTTCTTCAAAGAGCTCCTCCCTATTGGTCATAAAAAAAGAAATTATCCGGATAGAGTTGTAAAACCGGGATCCAGAGGAGACCCACCGACACCATACCTACCTTCTTCAGCAAGCTATGATTATTATTCTTTCTTGTGGACTCCGTACCATGGGGGGAGCTTTTGATGATCATCGAATCATTAGTGGCGTATCCGAGCGGAGGGAAAACAAACCTTTTTAGCCCACCTTGTCTATGCATGATATGAATAAATGTTCGGTTCGGTTATGCTCTTTTGCACGAATTGGTACGATATCTACGATTGGTTCTAATGTAGCTATTGTAAATTCACCGTGGTTGGGGTGGCTTGCTTCTTGTGCATCCTTGTCGCTTGCTGGCTCCCTTGTCGTGATATGTTTGAATTGCATGGTAATTTACGGGTACTCGATTTCATTAATTAGGGTAAATTCTTGCCTTCTTGTTCATCAATCGGAAATCAAGACAAACCGGGCACTACGGTGAGACGTGAAAACACCCGATCCCATTCCGTAAGTACCAATTTATGTTGCTCGAACTGGGCGTCGTATCAATAGAGAATCCTAGATAAAGTGCGTTCCCTCTTGGATAACCAATCCATTTTCAAATCTAGTTGGGTTGGTAGAAGGGGGGCCTGCCCTCTTGTTGTTGCCGTCTAGAACTACTGGCTTTTGTCGGGGGGGGCACCGACTCTAAATACAAAATGGGGCCTTACGTGGCAGGCTGAGTGGGCGCATGCTTACAATGGCATTTGCTCGATCCACCATAAGGAGCTTTGCGACGACGCGCGGTAAACGTAACCACTCCATGGTTTATTCCATGGTCCATACTATGTGGGGTTAACCCTCATAATTTCTTTGATTTTTATCTTCAGACAATGGGGTTTAGCATCCTTTCGCATATTATATTAGTTCCTTGGGGACTATGAATACTTACTATAGTAGAATACTAACTATAGCTATACGAAGTAACTCGGAGAGATGGGAATAACCGATACAGTACCGATCCTACTATTAGGTCAACCGGCGTACTAGCTCCCATGTAGCTGCAGTAGGTTCTTATGTAGTCTCATCCACGGGCCTTCGGATAGTTCCTTCGGTTATACCGGGTACCGATCACTGTCGTTCTCGCCTTCGGGTTTAGGATATGTTCCGGTGTCTCATGGTATGCTCCTGATTATACTGATGATGGTGAGTCTGGGTAAGGTCCCATTACGTAATCCAAGGGCTTACACACTGAGAATCAAGAAGAGCACAACGACAACGAGAAAGGAGAAGCTACCGATATATCTAGATATGAGCCGATGATACGTATCGAAAAGAGATGCCTGCTAGTGGATTTGATGCTTTGGAGGCGGAAAGTAGATTATTCTTCTAATGCCGTAGCGTCTCTTATGGCTGTTGCCGTTCTACTGATTGTATTCATAGGCCGTCCGAAAGCAGTAAAAAGATAATACCCAGGAGCCGTTGTAGCGACATAATAAGCTACCTCATCCGCAGTAGATACTGCCGGAATTGAAGCATAGGCGCGGCGTAAGACGCGATAGAACTGGGTCAGGAGCGGTGAGACCGGGGACCGGGTAAGTCCCCAAATGTTGCTAATGTAGCTATGGCAGCAAATGCTAATGGTTATACTGGATCAACTGCTGGATACACTGAGTCAACTAACTCCGTAAGGAGGAATGGAATGAACATGGTTCTACTGGTCCCGCTGGGCCAGGGATGGTAGTTGGTGCCGCTAAAGCTGCTACTAAGATAATAGCTAGAACTCCTTGAATCATTCATGGCAGGTAAGCTTTAGCTTCCCGAAATAGTCTACTATTGGGCTCAACACAGGATCTGCTATCACTAGGTATGGATTTTCGTATTCCGGTATGCCAGATGTTATAGCTTCTATAGCAGCGTATTCAACTACATCAGCTGCCGATACTGAACAGAACCCGAATCGAAACAAATCCGGGCTCATATCTGGCGTGGAACTACTATTTATGGGAAAGATCCAGTAAAAACTACTGCTACAGGATCAGATCAACTAGTTTTATGCTATTCTGGGCGTTTAGCCAATTCTTCCACAGTATCTCTATGAATGGAATGGTATACCCTTTTTCATGCTGGGGTCGGTTCTTTACCTTGCTTGTAGCCAAAGGACTCCTCCAGATGAGGAATCATCGAACATAGTACCGACTCCTGCGCTCCGGGGTGGCTCGACTCCTGCACCCAAAGAATTTGAAAAAGCTAAAGAAGCCCGAGGCTACGCCTTACTCATAGAGTAAGAAGCCAGGAATTAGTAAATAGTTAGGAATGGAATCATAGATCCAAATGCCAAGGAAGTTTCCGACCCGAATAGGCTCCTCATTACTGACACGATCCAGGTACTAATTAATAAACAAAGACCGATTCCAATAGCTCACTTATACTGTACCTTCGCCTTCTCCTTCTGTTGTTGACCTATGGCTCCACCATAGTAGTAGCTATAACCACAATAAATAAAGAAATATTAGCTTTAGCTAGAGCCTTGGATGATCATAGGGAGTAGGCAGGTTGAGTTTCGAACGATTCTAGCATAGCTTGTTTAGTATCCCATTGATAGCGCTTTCCGCCCGGTCTGTAGGTAGAAAGATAGCACGAAATCAACCTACCTTTCCCTGAGTTGGCTATTTATGATGTTAGGGCTGATCGTATCTCTTATTTCTCTGTGTAACAGCCTTATTTTCATTCTGACCTTTGGTAGTTCGGTCATTTAATGACCGGTATAGGAAGGATAAACTAAAGAAATAAAAGCAGGGATTGATTGATCAAAACCAAACGTTAGATGTCAAGTGCTGTCGCCAGTGCTAGATCGACCCCGAATACAGATGCCCCGAGTCGCCCCACGCACATGCGCAGCAATTCCTCTTCAGGCAGCTTTGATGACCTTTTCTAGATCCAACCTGTAAAAACATCTTTGATTACGATTAAAAGGAACAATCTAAAATAGACCAAGATATAATTTCGGGTCATTTCTTGGTTCACATGATCTGCCATAATTTCTTCGATCCAGATTCCACACGATTCACCACATGATCCAAAAACTATCCATAACGGCTGCCTTCTTGAACAATTAAATCGCCATAGGCGGAAAGAAGGGAAAGACCTGCAAAGTAGACAGAATAAGCAAGCGATGGGAATACTGCTATAGGAAAATAAAGAAGAAGAATTAACAGCTATAGGAAAAAGCAAGCAATCAAATCCCTGAACCCGCAGCAGAGAGGACGGTGCGGACAGGAATAGCACTAGCGAAGACAGGCCTCCGATGCTACGACTAGAAACTAGCCACTGTTACTTCGGTTGGGACTCCTTAGGCTCAATAACGCTTTATTTTCTTTTTTGTTTTGCTACTGCACGGGAGCATTAATAGCGGTTCGGAGTCAAGTCTTCTTCTGCTTTTGCTTATGTTTTCCATGATCTTCGTATCGTTATTGGATTGTTGTTCTTTTACCATTAATACTACGTACCATGGTTGCCATGGTGAGGAAGACCGGTATAGAAGAAAATAAAGAAAAATGCTCTGGGAATGGGAATGATACTTGGGACCTTAGAATCGGGAACAAAGAACTGACTACTACTGCCGGTAGCTTTGCTTGGCCATGTCTTTACGCGGGGTCAACGGCTTCTGCTGCTCATAAGCTTATTATGAGTCGGAGTTATTTCCTTTTGGTGTTCCACCATATGCATATGATAGCAGATCCAAGTACTACTACCCTCTTTCCACACCAACCCACACCAGCAGGGGGCACTAAGGAGCTCTTAAGAAGGCGGTACACCGTTGATTCTCCCAAATTATTCTTGTTTATCGTTGATTCATTATTTTATTGACTTTGCTTCATTGACTATAGTAGAACAACCTATAGCTATAGGAGAAGAACGCTCGACACTTTAATCACTAAGGCTTTATGGATCACCGGTGCATACCTTCCTACTGCTGGAGTTCTAGTCGCTCATGCATGGTATCCAAGGTTCCCATGAACGCCAATGGAGAAGAAAGAATAATGAGATCTAAAGCCGGAGCAGAGCATACATCCAGGGACTATGGAACCGATCTATTCCTTGAGTTATCTTTCCTTTCCATTTTATCAATTGGCGCTCATGGGCTATGAGACCATGATTGACCCGGCAGTCAGATAGAAATAAAAGAAGCTAAAGCATCCGGATCATCGAGATCATACCCGACTAAGCCCTTCGGTAGTATTCCACTCATTCTAGTTCCTTAGGTGCCCAGGTTTTGTTGTAGTATTCTTTTTAGTCCTGAGCTCATGGACATCTGTAGGCAAAGCCGGCTTATGCTGTTACTGTTTACACTGCTTACGCATGGGTGAAGCGTAAACTACTAAATATCCGCTCCAGAGACTATACCGAATCTAAAGCCATAGCAGCTATAGCATCAAACTACGCTACGCCTTACCCTTCTTCATATCCCGGTGCTCATGTACTAGCTCATTACCGCTTTTCATTATTCGGTTTGCTTGAGTATTCTTCTGTATTTGGGTCTAAACCCGGGATTGGTGCCGTGAGACTGGTAGCGGAGGGACATCCGGAGCGTAACTAGCATTAGCAGCTTCTTATTCTTATTCCTCTTAGCCTGAGCCCGGGATAGCTTCTTCTTGATCTCCTCTATCATCTGATTATTCATGTATTCTGTGCTCATGCAAGGCAGTAGGCCTAAGCACAAACTCGGTAAACAAGAAGAGAAACAAGCCGCTCCATAAGCAATAAACTGGTATCGATAAGCAAGAATATCGGAGCATAGAATCCATATAAACTCTGGACGTAGCAGTGACCAGTCACACCCGCCGCCTCGCCTATTCTCGAAACAATTCCTACTCAGTGAATAATCAAAGTATACCATTGGTGTTCTAGTTATGGCTTATAATAACGGTATCTACTTGATTTCATTGGCTCATCTTACTTCGGTCTTCGGTAGCTGCTTCTTTCGTTAAATACTTGGAATTGCGGCATATGACTAGCATAGCGAACTGGTAGATCGGAGAGAATCCGTATAACTATAGTTGAGCCAATACTGGGAATAACATCGCTACCAGACTCAATTGATGGTTCCACACCAAAGATCCCAGCCGTAGGCGGACAAGAGCAACGAAGCTAGCTGGCCAGGAAGATCCCATTCTTCTTACAGTTTCCGGTGATTCCTTTTATTGATTTGACTATAGGAGTTGAACACCATTGGCCTTTGGGCCATGGACACTAGAGGAACACAATAACGAAAGATCGGTAAACCCGGAATAATGAGAAGCTAAGCTATAGTCAAGAAAGCAAGAAACTAAACCTTCGGCCTGACCCCGACCCAACGCCTAGAATAAGGGCTTGATTCTTCTTGAGTTTATTCCACATAAGGAGCTTTGCGTAGATACCGGAATAGCTACTAGACCCAGGACAAGCCGTTTATACCAGATCCCAGTTCATATAGAATTCAATTGTACGGTTCCATGGTTGACTCCATGGGGTTCATATTTCTGGTCATTTACTACAGTCGCATAGCTCTCCGGAGCATATTCAGAACCATCAGTAGTAAGTCCCTGCGTAAGAGCTTTAGCTTTCATCATCATATACCGGTGCTATAGTACGACATACATAAGTAGCTGCTAGTACTCCGTAATATTCAACTATCGGTTCCCAGGAGTCCTAACGATGGATTTGCTCCGACATCATATGTAGAATAAGCAGCTATAGAGACCCAAATATCCGAGCAACTACCAGATTTAGCAATTCCTCAACTTAGTCTTCTTCTTATTTAGCCAATACTGGGCACGACTCCGGTAATATCGAATACTATCGTTTATCCAGTATCATATGCTACATGAAGTGAGGAAACCAAAATAGCTATGATTGGGGATTTCCCAGAGATCTAGTACTACGATACCGTGTTGCTACGCCGCTACTGGAACCATATCTGGAATTAGTATGATATTCCCTACCAGTGTTGTTGCACACCCGATCCGTCCTGGACCCGGTAGCAGCTGTATAGTATGGGTATGGTTTCCCACCGATATTCACTATGATTATTGCAGTGCTTGATTCACCGGAGGTCTAGCCGGGTAGTAGTTTTCTTTGGTTGTAGCACCAGATATTCGTTATTCCTCTACTTACGTAGTATGGGTATGTATAGGATCTATGGTCCTATAAGCTATATAAACCGGGAACGAGGCTACGAGGACAAACCCCGGCGCAAAAGCTAGAACTTCTAGCCCTACTATATCCATAATCAGCATCATCATCAGTAGAAGAAGGGAACAAGGGCGTGCATAAACTATAGATTCGATACGGCCGGAGGGCGTAATGAATAGATTTCCGGATCCTATGTGGTTATCCATGGGCCCATGGACCTTTAGCTACAGTAAGTATGGTATATCCCGCTACTAGTCCCAAGATGGTATGAACAACCAATAGCCCCAAAGCTGGATAATCAGCTAACCATAGTACCATTTCTATGCCGTCCACCGACGTACCGAGCGAAACAACCAAGGCGAGAACGACAGTTCTCGGAATACCAGATACCGGAGCAGAATAGTCTCTTATGGTCGTTCCACACCCTGCTTGATTCAGAATATTATACCGATAGTAACTGGAAAAGACTACCTACTGATGGGGCAGTTTTATCATCTATGGCGGGTGCTCCGGTTGGCTTCGCTGGTGTTAGGGATTGAATCCGGAAAGATCCGGCATTATTGGAATAGTATGGATAATACCGCAGGTTCCCTGCTACATCCCCCCAAAGCTATAACTTATGCAGGTTCAGGAAGAACTGGTGCCTCGTAAGGTCTGACTACTCCCCATATGGAGACGAAATAGATACCTCTGCAGCTGCATATGATCCTAATGGATCGTAACTCAAGTAGAAATCCTACTATAGTGGTAGAACCACTGGTACAAGGTACCATAGCTAAATAACCATTAGTAGAACTGTAGCTTACCATGGCAGTTACTATAGCATAGCTATCGGGTATTCCGTGCATCAACGGCGATAAAGCATCTGGATAAACTCCAATAGCTGAAGAAAATCTATGGATTGGTCTGTAGGAGGGAAGTTAGCCGTTTGCTATTGTTATAAGGGAATCTATCTGGGATTGACCAATATGGTCACAGAAGCTGCTGTAAAAGCAGAATGATAGCTCAATTAGGAGTTTCGGCAGAGAATGGATCCATTATTTCGGAATCGTGAGCAAAGGCTATTATATAGGCACCCATCGACAGGAACCGGAAGCGGAAGACACCAGGTAGCGAAACCCTGAAATCAATTCCCCGGTAACTCCCACCGATGCCGCATACTGTCCACTGGTTCTATCCGACCTATCCCCTACTTGCTCCTAATTTCTCATTTCTATCTCTTTGCACGAGCTCCCATATAGGAGGTTTCCCACTATTGGAACTACTAATGAGTCCTCTTGGGCCCCATAGCTATGGGTCTCCTGTTGCTCATGATGATACATCTGATGTAGTTCTAGTAGCTATTCGATCGGATGCTGTTAGCTCCGCTATTGTATCTGCTTTTACATCAGTACTTGGGATACTTCTTCCAGTTGCTTTTACTGCAAGAGCTTATGCTTACCCATAGCATCTCATACGCAGGATCTATATCCTTTCAATCAACACTTGGATAAACTACTGATCCCGACTACACGAATCCCCCCCTTGTATAAGCTTTCTAACTATTCGATTCCAACCATGGGCCATGGTGTCATACATGGCAGTAGGTAGCTATAGAGTAAAAGAAAGAAAGTAGCCGCCTTCGGCTACATCAACGCTCCTATATAATAGCCTCGAACTGTAGAATACCTATAGCTCTCAGCAGCTACTCTCTCATCATCTTATCCGGACATGCACGAATTCACAAGAGTTGTTTCCATTGATTGTTTTGAAGTGTAAGTAGTCCCTACCGGAATACCGGTATAGTATAAAAGTAAGAAAACTGCTCGGTAGGACCGGGTGATTCTAGCTCTACGCGTTCCTGCCGGACCTGGGAGCATAAGCCGTACATCCAGAAAAAAGTGATGCTTTTATTCTGTTTTCGGGTACGGCTTATAATAAAGTATCAATTTACTGAACCGCGTATCTCCGGGTGCATTAATTCAGGAAGAATATTTGGCCAGGTGCAAAGGCCCATCCTACTTCAACTTCTTTTGTCATGGTAGCTGATATTCTATTATGTGCTTCAACAATTTGAGTGAATGTTCTTCCGTTCAACCTTCATGCATATTTGATAGTCTCATTCGCCTCTTTGTGACTTGGGCTTTCTCGTCCTCTCCTCAGTGGTCCGGTCCTTTCAAGCTTCCAAAAGATACCAATAATAGAGGGCACAACTCGGGTGTTAATAAGCTACGGCTTATAATAAGGCTATACAATCAAGAAACTATAACGCCCATTCCTCTGGTGCCGTAAGCATCATAGTACTAGCAGGTGCCAAAGCGAATGCCATGTGATTCACTCAACAAGCGTATATTTTACACGGAGGAGAAGATTATTAATAAATATGAAGAGTAGCCACACCATAGGTCCAATCCATAAGAAAAGGTCTATGATGTCATAAAGCTCCCTAAGAAGAAAGAGAGAGGGACGTTATAGAAATTACATGAAACTTTTGGACCCGATCACATGATGACAGAAAGACTTGCTTCCATTTAAACATTGAGACCGAATTCTGTTACTATTGGACAATTTGAAGAGGCGAAGCTGCATACCGCCTGGTTCGTATACTTTTTCGTTCCCGAGATGGTAAAAACAACTGTTACTACTGGCTCTCTTCATCATTGGAAAACAACTCATCCTCGTTCCGTTAGAAGTGCTCTCAGGACTATTTGGCATCTCTTTCATTACTCCCTTGTTCCATCTTGTTCCTATTAACAGTTACCAGAAGATCTATATTTGTTGGGAGCTTCGACTTAGAAGCGAACCCAGCGCTAGGTATTATTTGTTCCTAAGAGCCGAAAAGTGAACCGTAGTAATTCCGAAATGCATTTATGATTATGGGTTGTTCAGTTTATCCCGGTGATTTAGGTTCATGTGCTATTTTTGGGCTTTCATGGCACTTATATAGAGAGAGAATTTATACCAATAAAGGAGGCCCGTTTTGACTCGCGTGGTTTGGTTCTTTCGTAAACCCAACAGCATAGAGCTTGGGAAGCTCGGACCCGGTCAAGATCCAAACAACAAGGAGGTGAAAGTGATAGAGCATGCTGTTGTCCAGGTCGGCCTGGACGTAGAGCACCCCAGACTACATATGAATTCCGAGACTAACTTCCTATTCCAACCCCAGATGAAAATGCATGATATTCCTTGGGCCACAAGGAATGCCCAAGCTACATACTATATTTAGCCCTCTCTTAGGGCTCGCCTATGTAGCTCCCATATTCTTGGAGGGAGCGAAAGGCCAACCATTTTTCGGAGGTTATTTCGGTCGCCGCGTTGGTGACGTAATGGAGTAGTACCATAAATCCCTGCACCCTTGCTCCTTTTCTTATTACTCTTGGTTGTCCGATGGTGACGATAGGTGGTCCGTGAGTGTCGTGCGTCAAATCAGGAAGAATTTAGTGACAATCATCAGTATGATGTTCGTGCCCACCAATTGGGCTAAAGCCAATTGAAAAGGTAAGCCTCGCTATACGGTCCGTAACGAGCGGGAGTTGATTTGTAGGATACTCAGTGGTAAGTCTTACTAGATCCAGAGCTCCGTGATGCATTGGCTATTTCCCCCTGTCTTCAATGAATGGAAATTTAGCCTCTCTTTGGGGAGATGGAGCTATTCATAGTGTGTTCTTTTCTTCCTTCCCTACGGTGGAATTCACCGTAGCCCCGATAACCAGGCCAAAGGCCACAGGAAAGCAAAAAAGTTACCTTTTTTGTGGTTGAGAAGGGTGGGGCCACAGCCACACACCTCACCTACGTACCCCACATCTTGGGGGACTACTACCCTTCTATAGCTAAGTAACTGTAGGATGGGATTAGAGGGCCGGTCTAAGGATTTGTTGCGGCATTGCATTGCATCGCCTTGGCCCTTTGTAGGGAGACCACCCCCTTTACTTGGGTTCGGGTTCGGGGAATCTGCCAACAACGCGGGATGGGCCTTACTCATGATTACGATGAACACTGGCGTAAAAGCTGCCTGATGAATGCAATGCTGTATTGCAACCGTTAGCAGGAGTATACGCTTTTCCGGGCATCGCAGAAGGTCTACGTCATAAGCGCTATCAAGGGGCGTTCATAGTTAAACGAATTCCGTGATGGTTTTTTCGTACAATTTTCCGCCGGGGTTCTCTTAATAGTTGCCAAAGATCGTTTCTTTGGTTCCCTCCGTATTCCTATTCCACAGTTGTTGCTCCCAGTTGAATGAACTAAAGATCGGTAACTCGGGAATGAAGTAAAACCGGTTCGCATCACAGGCAGCTATGGCGAATTCGAATCACGCTCCATTCATACGAGCACTGCCAATTGATATGGCCCAGAGCGAATGAGACCATTCATGCGAATTACGGAAGAATTAACCGTGGACTTCATTCATTCTTGGTTCCGGAACGTGGGCTGCGAAGTCTGCTTTCAAATATGGAAGGGATCGGTACGGAGCGAAGCGTAGCGAAGGGGAGTGCTCTCCAAGTTCCTGTACGAAATGAGACATAATCTCTCAAGAGGGTGTGGGTTCTATCTAGCACAACAGAAGTGGAAAATGGCATCGATTGTACAAATTATTGAAGAGGGTCCTAGACGGGAATCCAGAACTAAACAAAAATGGCTGCCCGTGAGGTCGACATACCCCTTTGTTGCCCCTACATCAGCTGCCTCTATTCGTTATAGGAGTTCCCACCCAGCCTTTGTGGGACTGCTCCGAGGTATCAATGAAATATGGTATCACTGGGGCGATAGCGATCATGACAGAACTGGGTTTGAAGCCCCGGCCAACTCCGTGCCAGCAGCCGCGGTAAGACGGGGGGGGCAAGTGTTCTTCGGAATGACTGGGCGTCAAGGGCAAGTGGGCGGTGGTCGAGTGGTGGGATTGTCTGTTGCCTGACTGGCTAGCCTAGGTTCAACACCAATGCCACTGGAGTCACCCGAGTAGAGTGGAATGTCTCGTTGGGGAGGGGTCAAATCCGGAGATCGAAGATGGAACGCCGATGAAGCGAAGGCAGCTCTATTGGGCAGCACGGACGCTGATTGGTTGCGACAGCATGGGGAGCGAACGGGATTAGATACCCCATTAGTCCTAGCAGTAAACGATGAGTGTCAGCCCTCCTGGTGGGGCTCGAGCACGCTTGGAACACTCCGCCTGGGAAGTACGGTCAGACCGAAACTCAAAGGAATTGACGGGGGCCAGATCAAGCGGTGGAGCATGTGGTTTAATTCGATACAACGCGCATCACCTTACCCGCCCGAGTAGGAACGATCGCCCCTTGGCAGAAACGGAAGCAATGGGGCCTATGGGGTACTGTCTGCTTCGGACTCGTGTTCACACCGGTGCTGCATGGCTGTCGTCAGCGCGTCTCGTGAGATAGCAATGGGTCATCCGATAACGAGCTCAATCCTACCTAGTACAGTGTTGCTGAGACATGCCAGTCGTTCCAATGTCTCTATACGCTGGTACTGATATATATTGTTCAGCGTCTAAAACTGGTACTGATATATATTGTCAGGTCCATCCACTCTTTCATGGCATAGGGGGTTCATGGTCCTCGCCAAGTACACCTTGGAAGGTGTGCGCTCAGTACTCTACTCTAATAGTCTCTTCAGCGTCAGTACTCTACTCTAATAGTGTTGGTATGATACAGAATCAATTGAGTAGCGGAGGAGTTGGTGGTGGACTTTATATGCTAGAATACCCGACCTTCAAGCAATAGTGGAATGACCTGGAAGAGATGGCCTATTCATGGAGTTGTGGTTGAGTTGATTTGGCACTTCGGTGGGGGGGGACTGAGTCATGGGCTGGCGTGCTAATCACTCTGGACTGCCACTCGAAAAGATGGAGGTGGTGGGCTGAAGTCAAGTCCGCATGGCCTGATGGTCGGGGCGACACACGTGCTACTAGTAGTGGTCCATGACAATGGGAAGCATGGCTGAACGGCTGAGCCAACCCGGTTCGAAGGCAAAGAGGATACCGCAATCAATCGTTCGGATTGTTCTCTGCAATCGGGAACATGAAGTTGGAATCGCTAGTGATCGCGGATCAGCATGCCGCGGTGAATCTGTACCCTGGCCCTGTACACACCGCCCGTCACACCCCTTTGCTGGTCGTAGCCCGACGCATCGATTCGCACCTCCGTCCCGTTGCTCGATTCATGGTGCCATTAGTTCCTTATCCCTATCAGTGACTCCCAAAGGATAGCGGGTGTTCGGCCAATGCGTGTACGTTGTGGTGCTCATGGTCTGGTTCGATTCATGCTATTGCCATGACCTTTTGCCCGTGGGGTGAAGTCGTAACAAGGTAGCCGTAGGGGAACCTGTGGCTGGATTGGGTTGACTATACTACTACGATGCCACCGATCGGCGCTATATGGGGCATCCATGCATCCGTATATTCGGCACATCAGTTCAAACATTGGGGCGTGGCATCCTGTCTTTTAGAACCTCACCCTTTAGAAAGGGCTGCTACTGAATCTATAAGGGTTTAGAACCTTGTACTTATATATATTGGTGGTTCAACCGTGTGCAGCTCGGCATCGCGTCATGGCACCTCTATGATGGCATGCGGCATTGGCACCACTCGGACCTCCCCGGACTGCAACATAAGGTTGAAGTACCGAGAGGCCCATGGCATTCCACGATCGATGCGTTCTGGCCACCTCGAGGCCCACTACTCCGAAAGGGTACGCACCAGATGGCGAACTGACCTTGAATTGAAGCTAGCTAGATGGGCACAGCCCGCGAACGGGCGCAAGGTAGTTGACTATGAAAACGAGACCTGAGGTATTGATGGTTTGGCACGATCGACCTAGCTACCCCGATCCCACATGGAACGCTACTCGATTCCTGGTGGTTCAAGTCGAATGAGAGCATTGGGGCCATTATGTACTGAGCTGTTCGGGAGACATGGTGCCGGAGCCAATCACGCGGGAAAGAGGCATATGGGGTTCGATCGATGTATTCATCTGGGTGCATGGCAACGGGTTGAAGCGGCCTTCGGATCATCCATCCACTATCCTTCTGAACGTGACTGATTTTTGGCCTTCGGATCTTATACGTAGCAATACCATGTGCCCCATATCAAGACAAAGGGCGACGTTTTGTCCATGAGTGGCTCAATATTGAGGTACGCCACCACCAATACCACCACGTACTACCCTATTCTGATTCTACGGTACTCTTATATTATAGTGATAGAATAGTACCTGAGCAATGACAACTCAATCACAAGAGATGAAATGGCAACGGTCACGCGGACGACCAATGGGGCTACTAGTGCACCGGGGCATATACTGGAGTTGAGAGGGTCAGGATACCACTATAGGTAAATATAGGTTGAAGTGGCGGACTTTATATGTGGACTTTATATGCTAAATACCAATCAAGTCCTGTCAAGGATGTCAAAATGGTGACGTTGGCAGGGTCATGTCAATGGTGCACCTACTTGTGGAGCTCAGCGATTTGCTGACCTTTCAGTGTTCCGACCATGAGCCAACTGTCAACTCGACCTCAACTCGTACTATGATGAGAGAGATGAGGTATTTCAACTGCTCCGATCTCTCTTTCCAGGATGCGCCCACGACCACCATATCAATGACAATGGGCGGGCATCCCCTTGGCTGCCAGCTGCTCGACCAGTCCCCGCTCGAGTACGGTGTTGAACAGGTGTCAAACAAAGAGGTAGCGCGGCGCCAACTCAACTGCTCATACGACTATGTCTACTACCTATATTATACTGTGTGCACCGAGACAGTATAATAATAATATAGGTAGTAGAGACAGTCTAATAATAATATAGTGGGCTCACCAGTAGTATACTCTTCATGATGGTGGGGTCAGATGGCTCGGGACAGCGGAAAAAGGTTGAGAGAGTGGTTGGTGACCTTGCGCGTGGGTCCATGTGACTGCTATTGCACCTACGGGCCTTCGGGATTGATGGGGTCGTACCAGTGGGAAGGAGAGCGGTTGGGACATCCACTCCATTCCCAATCGAAACGCCAGCAGTTGAATGGATTCCAACATTGGATCACTGTTCTACGACCGAATTGGCACCCTGCCTACTGAGATGGTACCGCTACTACGTTTGGCTTGGTATTTAGCATATAAAGTTGATTGCACCGACAGGGTTGAATGGGGTCCGATAGGTGCTAGGTTGTGTGATGGCGGATGATCCCGGTACTCTTCTAATAGTGAGTACTCTACTCTATATAGTATTGAATTGGAAGGGGTTCTCTGGGAAAATGGATCCACCTACCCCATCAATTCCAAAGGGGGGCGGGAAACAGAGATGGTTCAAGTACAGCGACGAGCGGCTGTGGTATTTGCTATTCAAATGGTGGGCGTATTGAGGTTGGTACTCGAATGGCATCACTGACACGACCGAGCTCAAGTACCTGGGCTTCAGTACTCTTCTAATTGTTCGGAGATGGGGGAGCGGGCACTGGAGAGGTCCGAATGCCCAAGCACCAGAGATGACCACCGAACTCAATAGCGCAAGGACAGTCCTTAATATATATCAGTACCACCCTACTACACCGGAACGCGCCATGGGGAAAACCCCGGAGGTCGGGTTTGATTGCCAACACCATCCATCCCCAATGCCAATACCAATACCAAAGGGGCAGGTAGGCCATATGCCTATTATTTTCTAATAGCCACTATTCAAAGAGTACTGAATTCCGGAAGGCACGGATTGTGAAACTCGATACGACTCTATCTATGTTCGTGGATATCCGAACGCACTCGGGACTGGTCAACTGGTTGGTTTGATGATGAGATAGCCACTGCCGGAACTGCAACGCCAATGTCTTCGACTCGACAGTATGGGGGCTGGTACTGATATATATTGCCGGGCCACTCGAATCGGAGCAGCGCTGGACCTGGTACTGATATATATTGCAGGTGTACTACGTTGTTCGGAACCCGGATATCCACGAACATAGTCTGCATTCAAATAGAGCCACCACTCACCCCCGTTGACCCTGCCCCATGCCGTCCGGTACGCTGGTACTTATATATATTGAATACCGAGGTGCTCTCGAAGCGGAAGGACGATGAAATAGGTACATGACGAGTATGGCCAACTCCGAAGACCGCCTGGTCATTCCCAGACAAAAATTTCACAGTGTGCTCCAGGCGATTATACGTCGGTATAATCTAGTTATGTTATATAGTAGGCTACCTATATTATACCGAGGGTACATGAAGTATCCCTCGGTATAATCTAGCCAGGTACTCTTCTATATAGTCTATAGGCACCACTATAGGCACCACTATAGCGGTGCCTATAGTGGTGCCTATAGTGGGCCGACTATATTATACCTTCTACTACCTATATTATACCGAACCAGGGCTCGGGGATCGGACCGGCGGTTCAGGCTAAAGAGCGCGCGTTTCTGAATCCGTCAAATCGTCCAATGTCGTTGAGCCGCTATTCGTCAACCAAGAGAACATCCCTCTTCTGCTTTGGGATGCTTGATGCTATAGATATAGATATACGGTCTGACAAGCGTTTCACGGATAGGCCAACTCAATATATATAAGTACCACGGGCAGGCGCCATCGATTCTACTACTTATATTATACCGAGTTGTTAGGAGGCTCAGAAAAGTCATCGGTGTCGGAAGAGCTAAGGTGGTAGTAGACATTCCGAAAGAACTTAGTCGATTAGTCGAGCTGATGTATCCTGACCCTTTAGAAACCGAATAGGGTTCAGTAGCCGAGTTCTAAACCCTTATAGATGAAGTAGCAGCCCTTTCTAAAGGGTCAGGATAGGGGGAAGATAAAAACTATCTTTAGCGGTTCGTAGGTGCCTTATTTGATCTAGTAAGGGGAGCTAGAGCTAGAGTAGCATTCCCAAGCACTACCCTCAGTTGCAGCCCCAGGTCCATATAAAGTCAAGCAGTCAATCTACCAGCAGCAGAGGCTGCAGATACATGTCCACCCATTTATCTACTACCATAAGCGAGAGCAGTTGCAGGTATCGAGTGTTGTGAGGGCTTTCATTTGCGCGTTAAGGGGTACTACCTATATTATACTGAAGGAATCGGTGCCGTTAGTCTAAGCTAAAACAGAGGGGCTTTGGAATCCATTCAGTATTCCGTACGCTAGGAAGCCGATCCGAACTTTCATCATATCATAGCCTTTGTTTGCTTGAACCGAAGAGAGCGATGCGAACAGTTCAGGAGGTCGCAGATCAAACCCTTAGTGAAGTGCCGGGTTTCATAAGTACTCTCGGTCAATCATATCATTCTCCAGACGGGATGAGACGATGTTTAGAATACGCTCTTGCAGGTTCTTTTAGATCTGACCCTTTAGGGTGAGGTTCAAAGATCTGACCCTTTCTAAAGGGTAAGGAATTCTGAAACCGCTAAAAGAAATGACTAATCTGCTACTTATATCTAAGGGTTCTAAAGGGTAAACTAACTGCACCAGATTGTGCTACTAGGTTTTGTTCCTCAACTTCGATCATTGGATCATGATTTCAAACTCGCCAAACGTCAGAATCAATTCGTATGAGAAATCGTCTGAGATCCGAGAAATGGAGAGAGAACTCCGCCCAGTGGGAATTCCATGATTCCAATCAGGATTCCAATCATCAGTTCAAGAGTTCGAAGCAGGTCGACACTGGCTTTTGATTAGGTTCCTCATCAGTATGGCATTCTTTCTTTAGTAACAAGCTGTAGCTTGTTCAAACAAAAGATCAGAGGCGTGAACTATTGATTTGAAAGCGTAATCCGGGCTAATATGTAAAAGCGGTTATCTGCGGCAAAGGCTTCTGTAACTGTGGAAAAGGCTGTGCCTCAATTCTTTTTTGTAATTGCGACTTTCCCTCTTCTGCCTTCTGTCTCCTGCCCTTAAGTATTCGTATACCGGTAATCAGTCCGTAGGCCTTAGTTAGCCAGCTTATAGGAAGGTAAAGGAAGGTAGCATGGTTATAGCATGGGCAGGCAATCGCCTGTTAGCGAATTTCTATCTGTAACGGTAGGAGCATTAGTCAACCATCTGTCGCAGTAGCAGTAGCCTTCCCTGCTCCTTGTACTTATCAAGCCTTTACTTTCAATATATATCAGTACCGTTCCTCCACTTTTCCAGTGCTTTCCTTTTAGCTCGGGCTATCTGTCCACGAATACACCGTCCTTAATCTTTTCCGTGAGCTACACACTATATATATAAGTACCCGTCTTTGAAACCCTTCCTGTATTGTATCACTGCTAAGGTAAGGGTAGCATCGGGAATCGGGAAAGGGCTGGCACAATCAAATCAGTACACGATTTCCTTCTTTATAGATTCAGTACGATTACGATTCCCCTTGCTTGCCCTGCTTGGTAGAACTGTTCCCTCCCCAACCCCTTTGGCACAAGCAACAGCCGGCAAACAACAGCGCTGGTAAGGAGAAACCACATGCAGGCCCACTACTGGCAATGTAGCCCCAAGAGCTTAGCTTCCTCGCTCAGAAGACCGATAGCTACTAGCTTTGAAAAGAGCTACAAGCGGCTTTTTTATCACATCTTTATCTTTTTCACTCAAGATGGCAGCAGGATGTCCTAACGGTATTTCAACAGGCCTTCGGTTTAAAAGGAAGAAAAATGCCCTATGATAGACTCCCACTCATAAAGGGGGAGAGTGAGTAACCAAAACAACAAGCGGAGCGCTAAGCCGGCTAACAACTAACTCCTTTATAACTCCTTTAGGGCGTTGCGTTCGCTAAGAAGCCCCATTCCCAGATCCAACCGAATCACCTCGTGAGCCAAGCTAGGGCACGGTCGATTGATCCCACCCTTTCTCGTCCCTATATTGATTTGTTTTCTTTCAATTCAATTATATTCATATAAATCTAATCCATCTGCTAGTCGTACTTGAAGCTTTCAGTCTTGTAATCCATAATATCGGAATCTAGTCTTATGCTCCGTGTAGTCAAATCGGACTCAACTATTAGAATATAAGGTTTTCCAAGGTGGTATTCCGACTCATTGCAGGAGGAAGGAACCGGTCTCAGGAAGTGAATCAAATAAGTAGTCAGACGAATCCGATTCA
Source organism: Viscum album (assembly GCA_963277665.1). Classification (NCBI taxonomy): domain Eukaryota; kingdom Viridiplantae; phylum Streptophyta; class Magnoliopsida; order Santalales; family Viscaceae; genus Viscum; species Viscum album. Next base: position 1,413,572,198 of record OY728129.1, read on the forward strand.
TCAGATAAAGGATGGATTACTCGATAACAAGCATCCATTCTATTGATTTTAGCTAGAAAGAACAAGCAGCCGATGACCCGGATTCCAATCGCTGTGACATATGTATGAATTCATGAAAGCTCTTCATATCGATCTCTCGATTACGCCTCCCCAGACCCGAACTACCCATCCATTCCGTTGACAATGACAATATATATCAGTACCAGTCTCCCTGAACCGGATGGAAGCGAATGAGCAGGCGCCATCTCCTTCTCATTGCTCTTCACCAATGGGGAAGCGAGTCCACCAATTCTTGACCAGGGCCTTTCAACCATCTCTTTCTCTCTCCTGGCTGCTAGCACCAACTGGCCCAACCCTACCTCTTATCTCTTCCGATGCTAAGGCGCAGATATCAAACTCTACTACCTATATTACCTTGTCCCAAACCCGCGCCCGTCGGCTGACCTCAAGCAATCTTCTTCCCATCCATCCATCAAGGAGTACGAACGAGCGGAGCAATGACCTGGATCCAAGCTCTCGACCTCCTTTCGCACCAGTCCTTGAATCCGATCTCAACTATTAGAATATAAAGTCTTACCCCTATTCGTTCGTTCGTTGCTACGCCTAGCCCCGGGAGGCAGTAGGCACAACTAATGAATATCGTCTCTGGCTTCCCATTTCACCCCTTTCACGTTGATTTCCGGTCCCCATCCCGGACCTGCCTGCTACCGCCCAATCTCTTATCTTCCCCTCGGCAGGACCAAGAGAGATGGCAAGGCAGGAACTATATAGGAAGAGTACCCGACTCTACTCTAATAGTCCAGTAGGAGACTTCATACATAAATGACTTCGACATTCCCAGCAGACTTTGACAGGTGTTTCAGGACCGGTTGTCAATAAGTATTAGCTGGGCAACCCTTGAATCGTAGATACCATCTCTAATAAGCGGGGGTGAACCTCTGCTCCGAACGGCTGTAGATGCATTGATAGAAAGACAAGCAACCGAACACCCGAGAGAGGAATACAAGGGGGGACAAGTGATGGAACACTCGACCACTGCCCCACCTCCCTGGGAAGTCTATAGAGATCTTGACCCCTCTGTGCCTTTATCGCTCTCCTCAATAATATTCCCGATCATTTGTCCCTTCTGCTGTTAGACCCGCTGGAACACAAGGCCAACTCTTCCCACTTCCCTGTATTGATGAGGCTGCTCAAGCAGTTCAGTCAACTGAGGCGGTGTTAGGCATTCTTTCACCTATCACTGACAAAGACCCCTCCATGGTCAGAATGTTACACCATACGGTTAGGCGTCCTATCTCGATCAGACACACACCATATTAGGGCGAAATCCACCGAAACCATGCTACCACCACGAAATAACAACACCTACCTCTTTGGGAAAGAGCAAAGGGACGAAGACCCTAGCTATTATTTTCTAATAGCCACTATTAGAAAATAATAGGCCAATCTCTCTTTGTTCATTCAACCAGACGTAGCTAGAGATTGAGTGCGAATCCCTCTCATGCTGGTTCAGGAACTCCTCCCCCCCCCCTATGGACTCTAAAGCCCTGCCCTGTTCTCGAAGGGATGAGGGAGCATCCGTTCTACTCCCAGCTCACCCCCTATTCTTCATTATTACCTTCCAAACAGGGTCGTTCTACTCGCAAAAACAAGTTGCATCTCTCCCGGGGGTAAGAGTGTTCGACAGGAAGGGAGGGTGACTTCTAGTGTCAATTCCTTTTTATTATATTCATCTGATGATGATGATCGACCGTTCTTCTCCTACAATTTTCGTCGAAAGGGAGTAGGGAGTAATGCTTACTACCTTAGGTCATCACTCAATCCATCAGTCTTTCTAGCGATGGTATTTGCCTAAGTCGACTATGGAAACGCTTGTCGGTCGAACGAAAGAAAGACTGCAAAAAGAATCAGAACAAAGGAGGAAGAAGAGGAAGAGGTATTTATAAACTAAGAGCCGAAAGCAAGGAATTCTTATTGCTTAGCGCTTGTGCTAAGGAAGAAGGGATACCATTTGAAGACTGAGAGCGAGTAGTGATTCTCCACTATTCATTCATATTTGTATAAAGACAGTCTGCTTCAAAGGGAGAAGAGCCCCCAATCTTGCGACAACTAACAGAAAATATGCTGTTGTTATAGCAACATATGCTGCAGAAGATGGGGCGGGAGCTCAAAGAAAGAATAGAATCAGAACAAGAAGCCGAAGGAAAATGACACTAGCTAACCATATGCCATTCTACCTGCCTGCCTCTGGGTCTGAACATCTCCAATGGTACTTGAACCTCTTATCACTAAGGAGAAAGTGCCCTTGCTGTTCATGTTCCACCTTACCGAATCCTGCCTCGGTGTTGACTCCATTTATTTATGCATTTATCTGGTAATAGAAGAGGGCGGACCTTTATTATAAGAATATCTGAGCTGCCCTTCCCTTGATAATCGAAACACTTATATTTGTAGAATAGGTGACTTCTGGATAAGGTTCACCAGAGGATAGAGATTCAAAAGTGATAGGTATGTGACGAAGGTCCCGACATATGTTTGAAAGTGGGGCTTCTGGGGCCCAGAAGCCCAGGAACATTGAATGAAAAACTATGAGTCATATGATGGGAGTTGCCGGTGTATTGGGCGCGGCTTTGCTATGTACACAAACTAATGGTTCACTTCTTTGGGAACGAAAGTTTGAAAGTCATCTACGACCGACGGAATAATATGCTCAATTTCTTGATACCATACTTATCCCGAATGGTGGACAGGCAAAGTACTGTGCGGCATTGGTTGAGAGAGGATGCGAATAGTAGCATAGTAACTACCGCAGACTTGTTCCACTCTTATGTGCTTCTGTTACACAATCAGGGGAGAGTGTAGACGAAAGAAGGAAGGCGGCCCTCGCTGAAGCCCTCAGTTCAACTCGAGTCTCCTTCGGACCCTCATTATGCCGAGCTCTTGATTGACTGACATTCAATCTTGCCACTTTATACTCATATCCGACAGTTAAGGAGAAAGGTGCCCCGACCTAAGATATCCTTCTAAGGAGGCCACACCAGACATCACTCTGAGAAACAGTTCCCCTAGACCTATGGTCATGTTGTGCAATCCTCAAATCCTCAAAGATGAGATATTTCTTTATTGACTCGAACCATGGGAACGAATCTACAGGGCAAGGGTCCGAAGGAGTGAATGGATCGTCTCCTTTAATACTTTACTCACCTTAGTTGGGTACTGTAAGAAGAGACAATCTAATCTAGTCAACTCTTGCCTTCTATGGACATATATCGGCTAGAGTGCTCCGACGTCAAGTGCTCGACAACAGCGATACAGGAAACCATACAATCGAAGGCTAGCAGATAGGGCTTACTGACGTATGTTATGTGTGCAGATGTAGCGTCGGTGAGGGAGTTAGTGGATGGGGGACTATCTATAGTCAGTCCACTATTAGAATAGTACCTGTCTTGCAGGGTGACGTTGGGATGATGAAGAGTTGCAATGAAACCATGTTCGGGCCTCGAATTGCTTCTCGGGTGGTCCAAACGAAGAGACCGATAGGGGCTCAACTATTAGAATATAATAGGAGCTTCTGCGAACGATTCGGTGGATAATTGGAAATGATGATAAGCGCAGCAAGGCAGTGATCCGGGGGAGACAGTTGGATCCCTTGTTGAGACTCAGTGATGAAATAGAAAGAAAAACAGCCGGTAGCTAAAATAAAGTCATCTAAAGAGCGAGATAGAAGCGGATCGCTAAAGATAAAATGTTAACGGGGAGCATACGCAACTAATAGAAAAAAACAACTACTAGACTAGTAGTTGAGTGCCCCATGAATCCGGACCACTGTCACTCTAACTGGAAAAAAGTAGTCCACGAAGCGGTCTCGACGAAAGAGCTTTACAAGCGGCATTGATGCAGTTATTGAACCGATTCACTGAGTTGTTCGCCTTTTGATCATACTTGGCAGCTCGTTCTATTTCCTTGTCCTTCGTTCGCTCTGTCCAAGCAATGATTACTAGCATGTGTACTAGAGCGGCTGAGTCTTGGGGATAAGGAGTCCTATTCTTTGAGGTATTTACTATGATATCTATATATTGGGACGGTGCAGCTCTCGATAGGTCGCTAAAAAGAAGAACTAAAGGAATGGAAAGAGGACTGTGCACCGAAGGGGACAACAGAGCAGATGGTGAGCGGCTAAGGATAGAGCTGGTGATTGATTGCCTTAGGAAGTAGGTCTGTCTTATGAGGGATCAGTATTTGATATAGATAGGAGGTATTACACGAGGGGAAAGCCATTAAGGCAGAACGAGACGACCCTTTCTTATTCAAAACTTTGCTTCCATAAGACACATGGTTCCGAGCACTAGTCACCTATTTCTCTGACGGAAAAACCGTTGTAACCACCACCTGAACAGATTCATCGCTGACTTGAGCTTCCCCGCCCATCCACCCTATTTAGCGCACCGCTTGCTTGAAGCCGGTTCTTCCTATGTGAAATATTATTCTTTCATTCCCCTCCCCTCCATCGTTCAAATCCATTCCTTTCTGAAGCCTCTGTTGTTTCGGCTGACGGATGCGTCTGCGTCTTTGGCTTCATCCGTAAATGATGCTAGAGCGGAGGGTCCGAAGGAGATGGATCTGATTTCCATCCAGCTCCTTCGGACCCTCTCTTCCTCGATCGGGAACATCCCTCATTCAGAGCAGTCTCTGGTTCAAGGTCGACTGCTTAAGCGGGGGCAGGGGCACCACGGGAGGGACTTTCATGATTGATGCAATTTCTCATTAAAACCCTAGATCCGAAATGAACGAATTAGAAATATTTCAGATTTGAACTGTATAATAAGGAGCTTCTTGTCCGTACATTTATGTCCTGGATTCCACTTACCATCGCAATGGTAGCAGAGTCCCTTGGCCCTTCTTTCTTCAATAAGGCCACAAACCTTGATTTCCCTGGAATCCATTGCACATACATTTCTGTATGGTCGAGTGGTCTTTAGGCCTAATTGATTCATCACTTTCAGGAACATCACATTGGTGGAAGCTCCTGAATCAAGCATGCAATTGTACAACAACATATCATTTCTCCTCAGAGTGATGTAGAAAGGGCTAAAGCTACCTTTCTTTCTGTCCTGATTCATTGCCTGGAACACTACCGGACAGTATTCATTCATATCCTTCACTTCTTACGTAAGCCCAAAAAAGTTTCTGACCTGTGAAGGGATCTTAGCCAATTCTGACAGAGGTTTTCTTTTTGCCAATTCACTCGCCAGATCTATATTTAAGTCAACATAAATAACAGGAGATACAACTTCGGCAAAAGCTACTTTGGTGGCTCCAACTGTGGGATTATCCTGTTCTTGCCTCGGCGGCCTCTGAAACACCTGTTTGTTTTTCCCATTATCTTGCTGCTTCCCCAACATCCTGCGTTCATACACCGCTGGAGAGAAAGATTCGGCTTTTTCCGCAATCTCTGCAGGTGCAGTTTCCGACCTAAAGAAATCAGTCAGTCTAGCCCGACCAGTCAAAATCGGTACTGTCAGTAGTCGCAATGGGAATCAATTGATCTTCTAGGCGATCGAATGAATGAAACCTGCTTCCGGAATGAGTCAAAGTGTCTTCTTCTACGTTCGGGAGAGTCAACCGAGAAGAAGAGAGCGAGAGTGGAAGGATAAATTCAAGCGAAAGGTTTCTGTTAACGGCTGCGTTAGTTGAATGAAATGAAAAGCCAGAGAGAGATAGGCCTCAAGATTGTTTTCTTGGGACTTCCCCTAGGCTAGGGTAAAGTAGGAAAGGGAGAAGGAAGGGGTAGAAAAACAGAAGATTGAGTGGCTGCACTGAACGGCTTGCCAAATTCATTTTCCCTTTCTGACATCACTATTATATTCTAATAGTTGACTCTCGTCACTAGCTTCTATCAATATATATAAGTACCAGCTGGCGATTCCCTCCTCTTCTGCTTTAGTCACTGCTCACTAGCTCGTAGGTCACTAGCCCCTCTCGTACTTGCTTCTGCTCGTATGAAGAGTTTGTACTTCTCGTATTAGGAATCAGAACAGGCACAAAAGGAAAGAGTCACACACACCTGGTGATATTGTTCGCTTGGCTTTAGCTCGTCTTTCCTCTCCGCGGGTGCGTAACTTAAAGCTTTCAATCAAGTCTTCGCGATAGTAGCCTTCCGCTCGGAAGTCATCAAGATGCTCCAAAATCCATACCTGAAGCAAAGCTGCACATCCAAAGAAAGTGCCATGCTTCCGGGTTGAGCAATAAGACAAAGAAAGGATAGTCTCGGCAAGTATCATGTGCACCACCGACACTTCCGCATTCATTTTCTCCACCAAAGAAGTGAGCCGACAATCAAGAATTCCGGGCTCGCCGGGAAAGACAACACTCCCAAAGATGGCAAAGGCCAAGGCATTGATTGCCCAAGCTAAACTAAATAGAAGGACTCGGCTGAGTTTTCCCCTCGCCTACAGGAGTTATGGATCGATAGACTCTTCCTGCGGCCAGGCATCAATTCGAAAGTGAGGACACCGTCCCTCTTATCTGGATCTGTCTTTCCTCGGTCTCTGACTATATAGGAAGAGTACCTGTCTCGGGTATCATACGATTCTGCCATACGATTCTCTTTCTTTTTTATCGGTGGAACATCTTCTACTCTTTCGGACTTTCGAATGCCTCTCCCTTCCTGACCCTAAGGTGTCAGATCTTTTAGAACCTGACCCTAAGGTGTCAGATCTTTTAGAACCTGACCCTAAGGTGTCAGATCTTTTAGAACCTGACCCTAAGGTGTCAGATCTTTTAGAACCTGACCCTAAGGTGTCAGATCTTTTAGAACCTTTATTAAGTACTGGGCTAAGGGCGTCGCTCCTAGTAGCAGGTTGACTATGTCCACAACTGATTCTTTCCCGTAAGAGGATAATAGTTGATAGTGGGCGGGCCTAAAGGCAAGTAAAAGTCCCCGCTAACTCCGAACTATATAGAGTCAGTACTTGCCTACGAAATGGGTACATAGGCACTGAAGCCCAGTCCTTTCCACAACCTATCTTTGTAGCACCCTATTTTGAAAGAATCTGTTGTTGAATAAGATAGGGGGAGACTCCTTCTCGTAGGGCTCAATAACTGTATTTTAGAGTACAAGTCAGACGATGCAGACGCAACGCTATACCTAGAGTCTGATTTGTTTTCACAGTCGATTGAAATCCTACACAGAACCTCCATAGGGAAGGGCGTCTAGCCAGATCGAGAAGAACCTTCAAATGATAGAACTAGAGTCAGGAGCCGCATAGATAGGCACGATAGAAGGAAAAAAAGGCCTTCCTTCCAGGACCTATGTCCCGTACCCTTTCCCTTTGGGTAGGGAATCCACAGGAAGAAGCAGGAAATCACCCGAGGAATGCCTCTATTTATGCCTGGCCGCAGTAGGAGCCAACTTATTTCTTTTACCCCTCAGAGGAAAGAGGCACTTATTCCACTGGGACCAGTCCTCTATTTAGGAACAATACCAACCTACTCTGTTAGCAGTTAGCAAGATCAAACAAAAAAGATGTTATTGACTAGGTTCGGAATTCTAGTGATAGTTATCTCGGGTTTTTTTCTTAATTAGGAGTTCACCCAGCAGCGGCAACTCAAGCAGCAGCGGCTAGGCTTACAGCGCTTACGAGAGCAGCCTATTAAGATAAAAGGGGGAGCTGGAAGTCAGGTACTCTGTCTATATAGTCCGACGATGCGAAAGGGCTCCATACGGCTTTCAGGGTTCGCTCTATCGTACTGCAAAAAAACTTAGCGATCACCTAGGGCTCTACTTAGATAAAAGGAAGGGATTGATAGTCCACGAGTGACTATTCGGGGATTATAAAGGAGTAGAGAAAGCCTCAATTTGATATGCAAGGCTTTCGGCTTTGGGGTTAGAGGGGTGAAAGTCAGTGTTTTGGGTTAATGCCCTATTTCGAAAGGGTTCCGGGCACAAGAAAGATATGGGTGATAGCACAAGGCATAGGAGTGTCAGTTCCTGATTGAGTAGATGACCGTGCGAACATCGCTATCGGTTCTTTCTCCTGTCTGCCTGGTCAACTATTAGAATATAATAGCTAGACTTTTACTTCCTTCTTTCGTGCGCTTCCAGGCCACTACTGATTTAAGGGAGATATTTCTGGTTCCTGCTGATTCCGATAGGGCCTATTATGGGGATCGGTATAATATAGGTAGTAGCCAAGGCATAGGAAAAGGTTGATGTTAAAAAGTCAAAGCTTAGAGATGTACTTGAAGTTACAGATTGAGGTGATTTGGGTTAGAATCAGATTCCGGTTCCTGTATTGGGTTTAGTGCGAGTCTACGTCTTTGTCTCTGTCGAAGAGAGAATATGGCTTTCCGGTCTCAGAGAGAGTGACTATCGGTTCTTTGCTTTAGTGCATGGTCGAAGAGACCTTATCAGTGATTGACTGCCTTTCGCTTCTTCCGGTTCCTTGATCGCAAACAGAGCTTTCTGTTCTTTCTGTTCCAGAGATAGGTGCTTCCGATAGGGACTGTGGTAACGCTAAGCTAAGCCAACGAATAGCTTTCCAGAGCTAACCAACGAAGAGAGCTACCCTAGATTCATTACTTGTCTTGGATAGTAGGGGGTGATTTCAACCTACTAATAATAGGGGTTGGAACCCTCTGAAAAAATAGGGGATCTGGGACAGGCGGAAGCGGCTAAGGGATAGAAGATCCCATTCGCTAGCCAATGAATCCCCAGGGGAAGAAGAATAAGAGTAGTTCCCCCAACTGCCTCTGTTCTCCACCCAAGTCGTCCAATTCCAGTCTTTTGCCTGAGGAGAAAGACTTTTTCCAGCTGTCCTTCGAGAAAAGTAGAATCTTGTTCGGTTTGCCTTTATCCTGGAGAAACGTAATGGGAAGGATTGGCCGCCTCTTTCCCTTCTGCCGGATATCAAATAACCCGGGCGGATTTGATTGGGAAACGGAAGCAGGGTCATCGTGAGTTAGGTTTCATAGATAAGGCAAGGTCGATCTATTCTATATAGATAGAGTACCTGGCCCGGGGGTTTCGAAACTAAGGATGGAAACCCCTACCTAAAGGCATCATCCCCGGGACTGCCTATCCACAAGGTCCCTTCATCCATGGTTCCAATACCGAAGCGAAGGAACTGGAGATCCATCAGCAAGAAAGGCAGAAGAATTACCGGAGAAGTGAAGGGAAGGTGAAAAAGAAGTGGACGATCCTGCCATACGATGAGTGGCACCAGAATCCATAATCCATGGTAGAGTAGATTGACTTTGGAGCTTGTTAAAAGAAATACCTGTAGCATTCGCAGTAGGAGCTAAAATATTACCGGAATTTGAATCTCCAGTCTTCATGTTCAAGGTCTGCTGTATGATGTCAAGAGGTACATTGACTGATGGTGCGACAGTAGGTGAAGGCCTATACTATAGACCGATTGACTAAGTAGCAGAAAGATTCCCGTCTTCAGAATGAGATACTGCATTGGCCGATGTAGATGAAGACTTGTTCGGAGGATGGCATCTATCTGCAGAGTGACCTGTTTTCAACCACCCTTATTACCACTATATAGACAGAGTACCGTGCCTCTTCCCTCCTATTCAATAACCTTATATTATAAGAATACCCGAATTGTGGGTCAAACCCCCTCGAGATGATACATTGAGAGCAGCATGATCTGATGCACTATTTACCGGATTACTCATAGCTTTCTGGCCATTGAGAAGGATGGGCCGTACTTTGTTGATCGATCGTAGAGAATCATTCCCCATTTGAATATATTCGAACTCATGTCGAAGACCAGCAAGTAAATGAAACACTTTATCCTTCTCTATTTCTGCAAAAAAAAAGACAAAATTTGAAATAAAGACAACTTCCTCACCCTTTAGAAAGGGTCAGATCTTTGAACCTCACCCTTTAGAAAGGGTCAGATCTTTGAACCTCACCCTTTAGAAAGGGTCAGATCTTTGAACCTCACCCTTTAGAAAGGGTCAGATCTTTGAACCTCACCCTTTAGAAAGGGTCAGATCTTTGAACCTCACCCTTTAGAAAGGGTCAGATCTTTGAACCTCACCCTTTAGAAAGGGTCAGATCTTTGAACCTCACCCTTTAGAAAGGGTCAGATCTTTGAACCTCACCCTTTAGAAAGGGTCAGATCTTTGAACCTCACCCTTTAGAAAGGGTCAGATCTTTGAACCTCACCCTTTAGAAAGGGTCAGATCTTTGAACCTCACCCTATTCGGGTCAGATCTATGAGAACCTGGTGTTCAAGAAGCGCTAATATATTTCATGCCGCAATTCAAGTAGAAATGAAGATGGTTACACTACAACAACCCCTTCCTATCCTGGTAACAGCTTCCTTCTTTATAGGACATCCAATGCCCAACCTTAACATCCCTATTATATTCTAATAGTGGGGGTCCTTCACAATCCGGATTCTGCTATTGCTCCTGTCGAAGTTGTTTAAGCCTTTATGCACTCATAACATGCATAGCTCGTTTCCACTATTGACCAAAAGACATGTACGCAGAGTGTTGGCTACAGGAGGCGGTGGGATCCACTAAGGCTTTCAGACTAGCTGAATAAATGGGACAGGAGCTAATAACCAATTCTCATGCAAGGGATAGATCCGTTATATCCGGAGCAGATGCACAACAAGTGTTAGGAGAACGCGATGATTGGCCCAAAAGTCAAATATGTAGCCGGTAAAAATGAGTCAGACCCGCCTTACGAACTATCACCTGAGGTTCACTTGAATATAGTATGGTGCATACTCTATTTTATGTTGATCGGCTCATGACGAGTTATGCTCCATTTCGTGCTTTCGAGTTATCAGTTATCATAGTAGAGCGAGAAGCCGTTTGAAGTTTGAAAGAGAGGGGAAAGCCACTAGGGTCTAGCTCAACACTATATAAGGGAGAGGAAACGAGTGCAGCTACCAGCGGGAGATAGATGTGGTTCGAAATTCACTATATAGAAAGAGTACCGTTGGTAATTTGGTAAAGAGCTATTCTTTAATTGGTTTCATTTTTCTAAAAAATACGAAATAATCAGATAGTCACCTTCTGAATGCAACAAATGGCCCATTTAGTCAGAAGAGTGGTGAGACCTTACGTTCACCTAACCATGAGGGAAATACTTAAATAAGTAATAAGTCAATATCTCAAAAGCCATAGAATACTTCCGCTTAATGGAGCTCCTTGACTTGAACTGTGGAGGATGTGCGTAGCATTATTAGCTAGCTGGTGGAAATTCCTCAGAGTTAGAAATGAGCTATCATTTGATTTGACTTTTTAGCAGCCACTTGGAAGACCAAAGGCCAGCAAAGGCTGATCTAAGTCTCAAGCTTGGTGAAACGTCAACTATTAGAAGAGTACTGAATATACCCAAACCGTGAAAAAACAATCTCTTATGATTCTTTTTCAGATGAAGAAGGGATAAGGCCCTAAAGATGGAAGAAGAGCAGGTAGAGGGAAGGATGAGGCACTTGCTTCAAGACCGTTCACTCGTTATTTGAAATGGGGATCCATAAGGATGTGCCATCAGGAACGGCGGGATACACCACATTTGATGGATCTGATCGTTCTAAATACTGCAAAAATAGTAGCATCCTGACAAGGAGCTAGCTAGGCCCGTGAGGGGCCCTTTGAAAGATCTCGGTCATGAATACCAAGAAGATTTTGGTTACAACTGGATGGTCGTAGGATAACAATAACTGACTGACAGCTCGGATAAGGAAACAGTACCGGGGGCACTGCTAGAACCCCTATTACACTTGGAGATTTCTTGCCTATGTCACTTGTACAGTCCTGTAACATGGTAAGTGTGCCTTATCCTGGGGTTGAGGACGCTTCAAAGTCTGATTCTGAAGAGACACCGACCCTAGTCAGTGTAAATGATGTAGACGGAAGGCTTGATTACCACCCCCGAGACGGTAGACCCCACGGTGAAGACCCGGCTTAGATGAGCCTTTCGATTATTCTTTTTTAGCACAACTAGCTAATGTCCCAGCTAGAATGACCATGTATGACTTGTTGAGGTTGTCACCTGACATCCGACAAGCTGTTGTCAAGGCTCTATCAGAAGCCGATCAGTATGCACCCCATGTACACCAGATACAAGTGAATGATGTACCTCAAGAAGAGAACCGAGGCATACAAGAGAAGATGAAGGCGGAGGAGCCGGACCTCACATTTTCTCGAGAAGACTTGTTGTTAGGGGACCTTCACCATAATCGTCCACTGTACCTTTCAGGATATATTGGTGAAGTCAAACTCCGCCAAGTGCAACCCTAAATGTTATACCCCTACCCCTAAAAACGGTAAGGAAGCTCGGGATCCCCACCAGGAAGCTGAGCAGCACTAAGACCCAGGGTACAACGCTGAGTCTCAGAAAGCTATGGGGCCTGATTGCAGATCTTAAGACAGAAGTCACTTGCTACGTGATCGAGAACGAGACTTCCAACAGCGGATGGGAAGGCCGTGGATCGCATTGTACCTTCAACTTTGCACCAGTGTTTCAAGTACGTTGACAAGAACGGTAAAGTACAAAGAGTCTTTGCGGAGAGGAAGCCTAAGGGGGTTGAAGCCTATTGCAAAGATGTACGCCAGTGACCCGGAAGACGAAGAAAAACGAAGCCCTTGAGGAAGTGGTCAGGTCCAAAAGGGAAATATGTCATCCATATAAATGATGTTATCGAAGTCCCTAGGTCCCAACCTATGAAGAAGTTCGTTGTCAATGTAATTCCCCTTGAAACTCCTATACCTCCGATGGAGGATGGAGAAGGCAAGATGGAGTGGCCGAATAAGAATAGTGCCCCCACTATCTCCAGAGTCGAGAGCTTTCAATGTGTTTATTGTAGGTGAAAAACAAATCATATTATTTAGGGGGTCTGACACACCCTTCAGGTCAGATCAAGGAGGGTTGGTGTGGCACCTCAGGCAAAACCCGAACTCACATACTTCCCTTCGGAGAATCATGAAAAACATGGGATACGACTTTGAGTACCCCAGGGGCTTGAATGGGGGGCAAAGGCATAACTACACCCCTGAAGCCTTACCTAAGAAAAGACCAAGAGGAGGCAATGGCATCCGGAGGATACATTGACCTTCGCCCGTACGGCTTGGGGTATCAATGACCTATAATGCTACCTCCGAAAGCGACAGCGAAGTCAGTGAGGTTGGGGAAGCTTTCCCTTCTTCCACTACCACGAGTTGGGGGTCGGCTATTACCCTGCCAAGCTTCATGAGACAGCCGAGTGGAGACGAAGATGAAGAAGTACAATCATAGCGAAAGGTCAAGCCTTAAGTTCTTAAAACGGTGTACAGTGAACGGTAGACGAACCCTCGATGAGGAAGATGAAGTGTACGAGTTCGTCGAAGAAGAGACAGAACAGGAATCGAACCCTATCCCTCCAACTGAAGATGAAGTTCCGGGAACACAACCAGGAAGAAAGACGGTACTCTTTCTATATAGTCATGCGCCTGTTACAGGAGTTTTCCGATGTATTCGCATGGAGCTATGCGGAAATGCCTGGAGGAGGTCGCGATGCATCGTCTGAATATCAGGGAAGATACAAAGCCAGTGAAGCAACCCGGCGATCATGGAGAAGATCGAGAAGGAAGTCCAGAAGCTGAAGGATGTAGGCTTCATCCGTGAAGATGGGTATAATATAGATAGTGGCAGACTGGTTGGCGAACATAGTCCCAGTCACTATGAATAACAGTAACCTCCTTGTTTGTATAGACTTCAGTAACCTAAATGATGCGTGTCCACCCATCACAGAAATAATGATAAAAAAGACTTTTGGTTACGAGCTTACAACCTCATTCCGTACGCGTTGACTGCTAAACAGTAATGCCGTTTGGACTCAAGAATGCTGGTGCGCCTTACGTGATAGGGCCAGAGGGCCATGACCAAGATCTTCAAGGACATGTTGCATAAGACGGTCGAATGTTATGTGGACGACCTTGCAGTCAAGAGCCGAGACAAAGAAGATCACCTGCAAGACCTCCTTCGAAAGGTTACGACAGCACAACCTGAAGATGAACCCTCGGCTCCAAGACAGAGAACAAAGGACAAGGTATGTTCTTATTGCTTTTCTTCTCGGTATGGAGAGGCTAAAGTCAAGAAGTAGTGAGCTCCTTTGTGCGTGTGTGTTCTTTCGCCTTTGGCCACCACTATATAGAAGAGTACCGTCATTAACCCGAACAAGAGTTTACAGCTGACCGCCACACCTCCGAAAGACTCAATCACTTGACACTTTCTTATTCACACCGAAGAGCTAGTGCGCAACTAGTGCCCAATGAAGACCCAAGCAATGCATCGAGAAGGCGAAAGAGAGAAGCCAGGTCTATCTCTTCCTGACAAGGAGTCCAGTCGTATAATAAGTCCTATTCTTTCAGAGTCATACAGGTACTCTATATATATAGTTATAGAAGAGTACCTGTCGAGACCTTCCTCTTAGGGGCAAGAAAGAGGTTCAACAAGGCTACGAGTTCTGGCATACTTGACTTTAGAAAGGATGTCCTACTTCTATTTCATATTTCACCTTCACTCAATCAATCTCCTAATCTTAATCCTACCACCCTTACTACAAACGCAGGAAAGGTTCAAGGGCTCTCTTTTACCTAATAGATGCAAGCTAGGAAGGAGAGTCAAGCCAGGAAGGCACCTACCTAACCTAACAGTAAGCCAACTACGAAGGCACCTACCTAGAATCCCACGTTGAACCTATTTCCTAACTAAACTAAAGGAACTCTCTCCTTTGTAGTGGAGCTCAACGCTTAGAAGTTCATAAGTCCTACTAATAATAATAAAGGAGGGAGGAGTGAACCCAAGGAACGGAGGGACAAGCTCGACGATAGGAGGGGGAGAGGAAAGTCTTCTACTTTTACTTTATGTATTTCATTGTTTCACTTGAACCTATATTTTCTAATAGTGGGCGAGGAAATAAAGTGAGCTAGACTATGATATAGGGGTTGGACTGACAAGCTCTTAGCACTTAGATTAGCTAGGATCGGAGTTTACGAGTGAAGTTATGGGATAGTCAATCGTAGATGCTCGAGCGAGACTAAAGGGAGAGAATCTCTAACCGTCAGGCAGAGGTAGAAGTCACAGAAGAAAAGAAAGTTCTGACCTTTCAAGTACCAGCAGTGGAAAGAGTTTCAGAATAGAAGCTTGAATTCTTCGTAGTTGTAGCAGAATCATGGGCACGCGTCACTCCTCGAATCGAATAGAGGAGAGTAGGTACCAAAAACCTAGTACCCTTTAGGCGGAAGATCTACTTGAAAGAAAGGTGCCAAGGTTGTCAAGGTCGGACACCTCCTTCTTTTAGAGTAGAGGGGGGAGGAGCGAAACGATAGCTTAGGAACGAAAGGTACTCGGCTACCTGTGCAGGAGCAGGAGAGAGCTGATAGTTCCTTGACTAATCTAATGAATAAGCGGAAGCTACTCGACCGCCTAAAGGATTTTTTTGTATTGGTACTTGCTTTCCTAATCAAATAGGGGGAGCGGGGACCAGCGAGACTAGGAAGGTTTGGAAACAAAAGGGGCTTTTCTCACTCAAGGCTATGAATGCCAGAAAGGAACTCTATCTACTAACAAAGAGGAGATTTGATTACCCGAAGAATAGGTATGAGTTCACAACCCCCTATGAAATGCTCATCAAACCTCTAACATTCGATATTCTATATATATAGTGCAGAAAGGCTACTTTCGAGGAGGCAACAAATCCATCTCCTAGCCGGTACTCTTTCTATATAGTCCCTTAGACCACTCAGGTAAGAAAGAAACTACCTTCTTTTCTTCTAAGATAGGCCCAAAGGCAGAAGAAGAATTGTCTGATAAGAAATGTTTGAGGTGACCTTCGAAGAAGGGGGGAACCCTTACTCGACGAAAGGGAGAGAGACGAATCCGAGAATATAGGGTGAGGTGCCATATCCCGGGTCGAACGAAGAGGGAAGTTTTAGATCGACCTCGACCAAAGCCGGGGAGAAGAAGGGGACAAGATGCTCCACTAAGCTAATAGGGATAGGGGTGAAGCGACTCGACCAATGGCTATTTAGAAGCTGGAAAGTCTGATATGATGAGCGGCTAAAAGCTTCAAAGAAAGCTAAGCAGCAGAGGCATCAGAAAGAGAAGAAAGAGAATCAGAAGGAATCAGGATTTGTGGAAATGGGGTCACCCTCTACCGGGTTGAGAAAGGTCGATCGACTAAGACAGAAGAAATAGGGCTTCTTGCTTTAACCAGTCCTGGAAAGACTAGACGGATAGTAGGGTAAGACTGGGTCACTCATAACGAGTAGCCAGGGCATTTCATAACTAGTGAGGAAAGAGGCTTCGGAAGCTCGCTCAAAACTACAACTAGACTACCACTGAACGGGCAAGAAGACCTACTAATAGGAAGAAAAGGTGCTATCCGATCTAGCAATAAGTGAAGGAGCTTGACCAATCCCAATGAGGGAAGTTGCTGAAAGAGAAGCGGAAAGGGACATCTTGAACTCAGGGGGTTAACGACAACAAAAGAAGTGACTATATAGGAAGAATACCCGTCCCGATCCTTGAACTCACCTTCATTCAACAAAGAAATTGAACGCATGAACTCTCCTCGGTTTCTGACAGCCCTTTTGCCAGCGTAGCGCATTGAAGTGGGGAATGGAAAAAGAGAGGAAGTTTGAACAGAAGCTACATCTCCTCATGTCTTCAACAGTCTGGAGTTCGGGTTAATGGACGGGAAATGAAAGGAGTGTCCAGCCGCTCAACCATAGAGCACTAGTACTCTAATCATACTGTGTTTCCAGCAAAGCAAGAAGCAATCAAGATTCCACGCCAACATAAACCTAATGAAGTCTGTGAAACGGGAAAGAAACATAGAGATCCTTTTCCCACAGGAAAATCATGGTCCCCTACTCGCTTGCTAATGGACTATAGCCGGAACGAAGGCACGGATTATATACCAAGTCTTTCCTATTCTCCTAGTCTCGCAGCCTTAGCTTTGGTTTTAGCCCCTTTCCCCTTTTCATAATAATAAGGTCAGCTTGCTTGTGTTCGGGCTTTCGAGTCCATATACTGGTGCTAGTGCGGGTGAAAGCCTCGAAAAAGGCTTAGAGCCATTTCCGAGCTCTTAGGAAATCCGAGAAAGGGAAAGGGCCGAAGCTGGTGATGACTGCTATGATGAATAAGAATTGGCAATCCCTAGGGGTGAGTGGTTTTGGATTGCATTTGTTTACATATAGAATGAACATAAGGAATGCTTTTTCGTGAATGCCCCTATACCCATAAAAGGAGACGAATAAGTCTCTAGGTGATGTCTTCTTGGTACATCGTGTGGTCAGAACCTGCCCCCAGCAAAGGTTATTGATAGTTGCGATAGAATAGGTGTATAAGGGTGCGCTTGATGTTGAAATTCCAGGTTGGAGCTCAAAAAGATATAGTCCCTAGCGATTCTTAGTTTTTTTATGTTTCTCGCGCCCCAGGTTTACGAGAGGTTGGTCTATCTCTCAAGCTTCAGGTCAAGAAAAAATGGGAGTCCGAGTACACTCCTTCGGGTACCTTTCCTTACCAGTACTAGTAAAGCATGATAATCCCTATAGTAAGAATAACCATAAGACCCCGACTCCATGTGCTCCAAAGCGGAACACACTTCAACTACTACCTCCCCATGGCCCCCTGGAATCTACCAATGGCCGGGTAAGGAGCATCAGAAGCGAGAACATTCGGAAAGAGCCAAGACTGGTATTGATGCCGGTGAATACATTCCGGTAACGCCACTACCTTTGGCAGCATCCACGACATAGCTCTGGGTTTACGATCGTTGGTTGAAGCCATAGGAAATATCCTCTAAAACCCTATCAGTAGGAGTCCTCGGAATAATATAATGAAAATAAGCTGGCATTTGGCATGCTTGGGAGCATACTCCGGAAGATCTATAACTATGGTTCCATTTACCAGGGTATCATCTGAAATCCCGTATCGCATCGCCGGTGGATTCTCCACCTACAGCCGAAGCGGAGTATACCGGGTACCTGGGACCAACCAATCAATACGAAGAAGAATCGTAAATCATCTCCATCTTTTGGCCTAGCTAATCTAGCTCAGTTGCTTATTCATATAGCATCACAGCGTCATTTCTAGTATTTGAGGCTTCCGGGGATTCTCTCCGATCAATCGTATAACTGGTAAGACTGAATATTCAGCATGAACTGGTAAACTAGAATAATAAAGAGCAGGCCGAGACTCCTAGAGATGATTATGATACATTAGCTACTATAGCTATAAAGCTTATAACCGCTAGGCAGCCTAACCCTATGATTGGAAGTAACGGGTGAAGACCTTGCGCTTTTAGCGCCTTCTTTCCAGTCCTTGGCTAATCGTTCGGTCTCCGTTCCCATTGGTCTTAGGATTTATGATTATATAGCTATAGCTATAGGTGAATACCATACCTCCGGTATGAAGAACAAGAAGAACGAAAGAACTCAAAGACGATGGATGATCAGATGGACACAGAAGAAAGAGTAGATTTTAGGACCAATGCTAGAGATGGAAGGTCTGGGATTGCTGTTTACAATATCTGGCATCATAGAGGTCTGCCTGCGAAACACCCCGAAAACTTGCTGGGCCTGTGTCTGCAACTCTGTGAAAAGCCTAGATAGGTAGCCCACTATTGCTCATTTCAGCATTTTACTAGTAATTTAGTTACCGGTTGCCGATTTGGCTTAGTATTCTTGTTCTTTATCTTCCCCTTTGGCCGTAGGCCAGGGAATATGATCTTAGTACTTGCATACCGATAAAAAGCATAAACTACTTATTCTGGTTACTCGTTCGTACCGCTCCACAACCTTAGGTCCGGATTTCCCTTCTTTTTACCTGGAATCTTCCGATCGTCATCTTATGGAACGGGAGGGAGAACAACCAACCCAACCTTAGGTGCGGCGACCCAAGTATATAACGCTTCTGGACCTATGCCTGCACGCTTTCTTAAATGGCCAGCAACACCAAAGCTCACTCGTCCACCGGATCTTCTCGCCTTTTTTCTTATTTTATTTTGAGTTTACAAGCGCTAGCGTCTGGCCATAGGCCAAATGGTGAATAGAAGAGATGAAGAATCCTCAACTCAAGGCAAATAGCGGGGTAGGTCCTCATCTGCAGGAGTACCGGTATTGAGTGCGTATATGATGATGCATGTAGCTAAGACTCTAGACCTTTCCCCGATGATCTTCGGATTGATTAGTCCCTATCGGGAAAAGAAGTGAACATGGTATCGGGACTAGTTATCTTGTTGTCCATAGCTCTCCCATCTTTTTCGATACTAGCTACGTCTGACTCTAGGAGTCTGTAATGGAATGTCACCATACGGTGAGAACTCATATGCAATAGAAAGATCGTAGATCAATCCCCAATAGCGGTAAACTAATCATAATCATAAGCTATGGCGCTATAGTCAAAAAGCATACTCATGGGTATTTGGTGATGCAGCTGCATTCACTGAAGAAGAAGGGGCTGGTATCGGAGCTACCAATTTAGGGCCAGTGCCGGTAATACAGTTCTACAACTTATCCGGATATTTCTCTATTTGACTATAGGTGGCTAACACCGGTATAAGTAGTGAATCCGTATGGAATAAACTGCCTTTCTCTAGCTATAATCATTCTAGCAAAATCATTTGAAGCTTTAGCATATCTGGATAAATAAGGAACTCCTATGTCTGATTCCTATGCATGGTATGAAAGACCCGGTATACTCCGGTAATGCCCCACCATGGTTCCCATGGGCAGCTAGTCCTGGTGCCGTAAGAGCTCAAGATTCTGCGAATGATTAGTAGAACTGGGCTAACGGTGTTGATCTACCGATCCGAAGCTACTGTAGCTCATATTAAGATCTTATTCTGCTATGATCACCCATATATGCTTTATTTAACCAAGTAGCAGGAGTTGAATACGTTGTTGGCGTAGCCAGATATTTAAAGCTTTATGCTATCCCTAGCAAATGAATAACATCAGATCATATGGGATCCGGAATAGTCAACTACTTACACTATCTATCCTAAGCTCTGCCAATCCTGTTCTCGAGGGTGACCTTCAGTGGAGCGGCCATAACTCCAACAATCCCAGGCCCCTAAGCAGGTTCGCCACCAATCGTTCGCAATGGCGCTAGCACTTTTTATTATTCTTGTAGCCATAGGCGGAGTAAAGCTCAGAAGATCAGTTGCGATATTGCGATAACCGGGAACGCTCACTCTAACAACGGCACCAACGGATACTATCACAGCAAATTGAAGTGCTAGTACAGCAACAGCGGTTAGTAATTCAATTGCCAGTCCTCTACCACCGGTTAGAATACCCAGATCTCCTCAACGCAGACGCTCTTGGCATAGAAGTTCATTTTCGCTCTTGGTCTTACCGGTGCTTTAGCCATATCTGTTGTTTGCCTTTGCCTACCTGCTGTTGGTGTAAGCGTAACCGGTCTTACTGCTATCGAATCCGCTCTTGGTCTATAGCTTTTCATTTGATTGCTGGCTATACCCGGGATTCCGGTATCATCAATTCAAAAATAAAACGAATCGAAGCGAACCAGGCGAATCGACACCAGATACTCCACTGTTTCAGGCGCACTACCCAATAAAGCCATAGCTCTGGTATAGTACCATATTCATACTCCTTCCTTTTCAACTACTCTTCTATTGCTTTTATTGATCCTCCGTGGACGTATTATGGAGAAGACTCCGGGTAGGACGGAATAAAACTCTATAGCTATAGTAAAGGCCGGATCAGAACCAGGACCCAAACATCTACTGATACTCCTCCACTAGAGGGAAAGGAGTAGTAGAACCTGGGACAGGAGTCGAGAGGAGGCTGTTATACAGCTCAAGTAGGAGTCGAAAGCTTTCTGGCAACCTTTTTTATTTGAAGAGCATCGATCGGAATGCTGAGAGATGAACCAGCGAATGAATTGATTGAAGTCTGCCAAGCTGCTCTTTGAGATTCTTTGTCGGAGGCTCGAGTATAGCAGCACGCACCTTGGACGGATCCACGCTTAACGCCCTAAAGGGTCATATTGTAGGTGCCTTTTCATATCTGTAATGATGGCGCAGCCTCCCCTAGGCTCTATATAGAAGAGTACCGTCTACCTTATAATAAAGGATATTCTAAGAATACCCGAGCAAGGCGGGCAATGCCATTAGAATTTCACTACCTAACCTCTTTGTAATAAAATAAAGGACCCCGTCACAAAGAAGGAAACAGAAAAGATTCACACTTCTACGGCCCCTATGACGTAGATGAAGAAGTGAGTCCATAAGGAATTCATAGTAGAAAGGGGCGTACTTGACATAAACTAAAGCGCAAGGTTGGAAGGGCGACTAAACTGGTACTGATATATATTGCCGAACAAGCTGGAACCCATTCATGCGCTAGCTTCACCGTAGAAGTTGAGCCGATGCTGCTGCTGTAGAACTAACCGTAGGTGAGCAAGCATATGGAAAAGAGTAGTACCTCGTTGGAAACACCGAACACCATGCACTCAATACGGAGAGTTTGAACCGCTTCACCGAATCCAAGGTCTGAATCATGAGATCTTGCGCTCCGGTTCACTTCGTTCTCCCCTACAACAAATGAAGCAGAAGCAGTCTTCCAATAGCTATATCAAATGCTTTTCTGGGTTCACACCTACGGATCA
This sequence comes from Viscum album, assembly GCA_963277665.1. Classification (NCBI taxonomy): domain Eukaryota; kingdom Viridiplantae; phylum Streptophyta; class Magnoliopsida; order Santalales; family Viscaceae; genus Viscum; species Viscum album. The sequence continues at coordinate 1,413,593,850 of OY728129.1, forward strand.
AAAAGAAGATCTAACATAGGCGAACTTGTTCGCTGCAGGTATTGATGGGTTAGTGTTCTCATTCATACTACTGGGCTTCATCATGCTCGGAAGCATGGGACGGGCAAAGGGTTTGGTTTTTTCCATTCCGAGGAGCGGCAGATGCATCCAATGTTACCGGTGTTGTACTCAGTTGGAGCTAAAGCTATCTTTCCCATAGTTCCTGAGTCCGTTGTTCCAGCATTTGGTGTATAAGCGCTTCTACTACGTATGAAGAAGGAAGAGCGTAACCGTAGGAATCCTATAGCAGCGGGGAACAACAAGGTTATTCTATAATTTAGCTTGGCGGTTACAGAATATGCTTTAGGTGCGGAGTAGCACCAAGGGATGGAGAATATGATTAGCGGCTTGCTTCCCTGGAACTGTAATAGGCCAAAGGGAAAGTAGATACAACGAAAGAAGAAGTAGCCGCCTTCGGCTACATCCGGAGGACTCTTTGGAATATTCGAGGAGTTAGTGGTGGCATCGGGTGGAGCAAATGGATCGGGATCATGAGCAGGAGGTAATATATTAACATATGGGAATACATCTTCAGCCAATCCTAATCCCTTCGTATTTATTCTCCAGGATATGTTTTCGATCTCTTTTCGTACTATGTTGTAGCCTCCGGCTTAACAACATATAGTACTCTCTGTAAAACAGCCTCGGAGCATATTCTTCTAAGTCTACTGATCCCGCGGGTGTACTACTAATGGTTCTTCCGATGCCGTTGGCTCCATAAACTCCATTTCTCGCTACGATCATCTCGACATATGCTGATGTTATCAATGCATCTTCTTTTCCGGGTACGGCTCAACTAGGTCAGTAACGAACACCAAGCAAAAACTACCGATACAAGCATTACAGCCCAAGAGTTAGCAGCCAAAGCATCTGGTGGCCCTACTAGTCAAAGCATTATAACTCGCTGAATTCGCTGCATAGTAGCAGCCACAGGCGGCTACCTAACCTATTAGCTACTGCAGTTTAAGATCCTTTTCCCGAAATAAAGCTAACTGATAATGGAGCTGATGTTACTGGGTCAGGAGATATTGGTGGAGAAGAACTACTAGGACATATCCAGTTAGGAAGCGAACTCCTAGGGACTATTGAGCAGGAGCAAGAGTGGGAACACCAACGGAAGAATCATAACCAGATGTAGCTAATTCATCCCTAGCAGTAACATGAACACCATTCCTCCAAGTAGCTATATTCACATTGATTGTTTGCTTCGGCTGTTGGAGATGCTCCTCCATATGCCTTCGGTAAGGGATCCAGCCCGGGTAAACCGATATAAACTGGGATCCTGATAGCGGGCATGTTACTCCAATTGATGTTGGGTCCACCTCTCTACTTTGATTAGCTACTTTTCGGCGGGAGGGGGAACTCTGAGCCCACGCAGGATACATGACCGACACTGAGCACTGCAGCAGCGAGCGGGTTAGCCAAGCAGCAGCTTATTACGGGTCTTCGGCTGCTTTATATTCTCTCGAGTAGTTTGGGTCTATGTCTCACCTTCCGATCCCTGGTTCTCGTTACACTCACACCCGACCAATAACGGCGGATACATGCTTCTTCTCCTTGGATCTGGTATCATATTTGGCTAGCTTCCGGCTGCTGTACTGGATCTGTGGCACCTGGGATTGGATGAAATATAGTTGAGACGTTCCGGGGGGATTTAGGGTTGATCTAAGCCAAGAGACCGAAAACAAAAAAATTTGAATTTTTGATCATAAATAAGGACATCTTTATATACCAAAATCATACCCATTTTTTAAAAGTAAAGTAGCCCGAGCTATTGATGTTGAATCTCGTATCAACACATGTGGTCTTATCTTAGTTAAAAACCGTAGCTAAATCGATTGAAAGGTATCGTTCGGACCCCAATAAGAGAGGATGGGAAGATAGAAAGGAAGAAGTGGGGACGTTGGAGTAATAGCTATAGCTATACACGGTGTTGAATACATATCTTGAGTTGGTTCGGAGTCATCTGATGCGAATATGCTTTCTTCTATATTTATGGTTCCTCTGGCCGGGTGGATTACCATTTACTGGTTTCGTAGTCTTATGCTTCTTCTTATGCTTTCTTGGCACCGTAACCATTGGCCCTATGGGCCCCATGGACAACAAGGAAAGCAAGACTACCTCGGTGATCCCGATAAACCAATAAATAATAATCTCCGGAGTAAATAGGCAGTGATACTGACCGTGGTATCGAAGCAAGATGTGTTACAGGAAGTGGATATGACTCAGTGTTCACGGGCCCGTGAGGGCGACCAATGGGGACTTTAGCCAAATGATTATCGTAGATACTAGAGCGACATCGTATGCATAGGCTGTTGATGCGTCATCGGTAGATGCAAGATTGAATCCCTGCAGTAACTGAAATAACAACTACTCCCGGGTCTGGAACAGGAAATGTATTGGATGTAGCCGTAGGTTATGAAGCTAGTACTAGTGTAAGAAGAAAAGCAACTCGAATCAGACCATTAGCCCAACCCAACTAATCCAATCCTGTATTGATGTAGGATCCGATCCGGCCAACTACTAATAGCTCTGCTATGGTTATTCCAACGGAATACCAGAAGTCGAGAAAACAGCAGTGTAAGATCATAAAACCTATAATCATTCCTGAAAAACCAGCTCTAGCTGTTGGTTCCACTACAGAAGGTTATTATATAACGCCGGGACAACTGTAGGTTATTCGGCTGGTGTTTCGAGTGGTAGGGTTTAGGATCTAGATCGTGTTCCTGCACGGTTGCTTCGCCAACCAACTAATCGTCTACCCATCCCGCGTCTGACGCCGCGCCTACCAACGCATCTGATCTTCTTTTTCTGGATTCTAGTAGTCTTACAGGGTCCGGGTCCTACGTACCCAAATGTTAGCATAGTTCCTGCTTCTTTTATCATAGCTAGTGGATCTGCAGTGGGGTCTGTATCTGATGCTTCATATGATCGTTTACACCTCTAACAATGCCCGGTGGCTATTGGGCCTTTGCTAGTACTAGATTTATTATGATTATGGGTAACCGCCTATTCCTATAACAACCTTCCTCTGGCGATGCTCTCGCTTCTGATGCTCCTTCAGGTTGAGTAGTCGTAGACTATCCGTCCAGGTCGGGGAGTAGCTGTAGGAAGAAGAGCCCAAAAAGAATGAATTCCCGGGTATAGCAACCATAAAAGCAATTTCATACGCAGCTACACCAGTTAGTTTCATACTGGGTACGGACGGAAAACCAGGCGCATATGCAGTGGTATCTTTCTTACCATGGTGTTGAATACATATCTTGAGTTGGTTCTAATTCGGTGGGAACTCAAATGAAGAAATTATAGCGGACCAAAACTCATGGGCTAAGGAATAGGTCTCGTACGTCTTCTTCATACAGTACTATATGCCGGGTAAATCCTTAACCCTTCCCCCGATGACTAAGACTACATCATGTTCTTGTAAATTATGGCCCAGGTATATAAGCAGTGACGAATTAGTGTATGTGCCAAGTCCATCGGACTATGGTAGATCCATATTACCAGAATTATTGAACAGCAAACACCCAGATATGAGCCAATCATAGGAGCTGCATTGGATGTATTAGTCCTTGGTCTCGGTATGCCTGATGTAGTTGGTACTGAGGGCTGCTTATGTTGTTTCCTACCGGAGGCTAGCTATTGATGCTGCAGTAAGAAGCTTTGGATGGTTTATTTCCTTATCCGGGTCGATGAATTTAGTACTGAACTGGAGTCAGTACGAGCCAATCCCTGATTGGAATAGAACCCTACAGCCACCAGTTGCAAAAGGTTAATAAGAACACCTAACCCGGGTAAGAAGAGAACTGAAATCTCGATCGTAGCAAATAAGAACTAAGAATTTACCCAGGAGGAATAGCATTGGCAATGACTGGCGCTAATACTCGTTCAAGAAAGACATTGGTAGCTTCGGAAGAAAAGGGCGTTGGATACTTTTAGAATGCTAACGACCCGAACTCAAGGCGCGGCTTCAGACGCGGGGAAGGATTTGGTAGGAACTTTGGTGAATAGCTTATAGCCGATAATCATTGGTATACCGGACCCATCCGCAGAGGTATTTGGTTCTTATAGTACTACTGAGAATACTCATATGGTTATCCGGCCGAAGCTACACATTCCTAGTCCTATTCCAGTTACTCAACCATATATTCTATGTGCAACACCATAGATGGCATTAGGTATTATCTTCCTAGTCATAGTCTTTGACCGATCTTCTGTTTTCGATATTACCATAGCTCCTTAGAGGGCTAAACAACCGTAGCTCATGCATAAGTAGATACTAGAGAATCACATAAGTAGGCGAATCTAGTATGACAATACGGCGCCATAGCAGCTGTAGGACTTGCCAATCATCCGTAGAGGTATACTCTTATTCGGGTAGTGCTGGATATGGTTCTTTCCATAACTAGGTAGAACAGCAATCATTAATCGTCGCGTACCAGCGCTACGTTATTGTCCAGTACTATATGATGAATCCTCAGCCGTAACTAATAATCAGCAGACTTGGCGAATCAGAACCATAAGTCATACTGGAAACACCATAAGCAGCACCGGTGACCACATCAATAAGCCTTGTTTGCGGGAATATCTGCTTTCTTCTAGTACGGAGTCTCTGCGTATTATGATTCTACTCTTACCATGACTAGCGGCCTTAACTACTAATGCATACTATGGTTCGAAACTACTACCAGCATCATAACTGGGTTCCATCCGGGGTCTCTCTGTTGAGTCAGATGACTCATATAGTGGTAAGACAGGAACCGGAAGAAGAGGTGTTGGAATATGAATAACAAAGCAAGGTATGCGACACCAGTTATACTAATCATTCCATACATAACCATGTCACAAGGTTGATACAGTAACAGGATTTGCATAGGAGTCTTATAGCACCACTTCTAGTAGAAGTAACACCAATTCCGACTTCCAGTTACTAGAAGAAGACCTGCCACCGGGCCAGCTCAAACCATAGCTTTACTAGTAGGCTATTTTATAGGAGCCGATTGATTATCTACCGAAGGGATCTCCGGATTTCTTGTTCAGCTGCAAATGAGGAAGGCTACGCCTCCGAAGAATCAACTGCTAAAGAAGACGAATCAGATGTAGAATCATCTATCGACTGCTACTGGGGGTTCTGTTACTGCTTGTGCTTCCGGAAGTACTACGGGATCCCTTTCTAGTAAACCAGATGATGCCTACTGGTGGTAACACCATGGCTGCCCACCGGCAGAGATCTGCAAACACTATGACCAGAAAATGGTCAAATAGGGACGAAGCGGTATCGAAATTCAACGCTGGGTGAAGGATTGGTGGGAGAGTATGTTGTAGCATTTGATGCGGCATCGGGTAATGATTCTCCAACTCTGGGATCGGAGGCTGTTATACAGGAGTGAGAACTCCGGTAAGCCGTCAAGCATAGAAACTAATCCATATCCTACAGCTACAACATAGTCTCTCCCAGGTGTGCCACCAAGGATCTATCAACTACAGCCGAATAGGCTCTTTTAGATACTTTGGACCAAGTCCATTGATTTGACTATACCGATGATGCAAAGACTAGAACTACAGGACCAGGATCAACTCCTCCCCATACTCCAACCCATATTTCTTACCCGTTGCTTATTCATCAGTAGCTACTGATATGGTTTACATTGTTTACTTAGTCTTCCCATGGTATAGCTATACCAGAATTACTGCTTTTGCACTGTCTTCCTTAGTACTACTAGAATACCTTGCATATACTTCTGCAATCAACCCCGAAACAAGGCAATTTTATTGAGATCAGTAGTGGGAGTAGTTTCATACGTTGCTTATGCAGCTGATGATGTTACATCAGTAGGGATTGCATAAGTAGGAGATTTCCGGCATAAGGTGTATATTCATAGCTATCTTGGTAGAAGACCTATGAGGCAGGCGGAGCCGAACGAAACCCCCCAGAGCTTCTCCCGTCTTCTATTTCGTTACCAGCTCCCTCTCCAACGGTGGCACCGATGCAACGTACCGTCCCGATACTCGGTACTACTATACCTTTATGCTGCTGCTTATGAGTTTGGGATAGTCTCCCAAGGAATACTACTACATGGCTTAGTCCATGGATGAAACCATGGCAACTATGGGAGATCTAGATCCAGCCAAAGCTGAGAGCAGCTATAACAAAAACCGAACTCATACGAGCAAAGTCCTTCCCCGGGCACGGAGATCGTACAATTCTTTCAGTTTAGCCTACCGGTTCTTTCGTTGTTTACCGATATTTCGGAATTGGTGTGACGAGCAAGCTACCCTCCGGTAATACAGCAACACCAGCGGAATCAGGAACAACTATAGACCTTTCTTCGGTACGATAAAACCACGGAATATTCAGCAGCTTTTTCAGGCCTTTGCTTCACCGGGATATCTCGATGGTTCCACACCTACTATATAGCATAACCAGTTGACACCCAATCTCAACCCAAACCCAGCAGCAATACAAGCAAGGCCGACCGTTTCCCTATTCTGATGATCATTTTATTAGTCCCTGGATGATCGGGCTTGTGGACACATCTCCATTTAGGTCACCTCCGGTCGGTTGATTCCTACAGCTAGATACAGAAAGGGATCTTCGATTCCTCCATCTCGGTCTGGCTCTATTATATAGTTATTCCGGAAAGCCTCTGAGCATAGTATTTGGTGGGGAAGTATCGGAATTGTAGGTATTTTTCCCCTGATTGAGTCGTTTAGGACTATAGGTATTCTACCGCTATCGCTTCGGAGAAGGGACCAACGACATAATCTACTGAGTACTAGCTCAGGGTGCCGTTAGCATTAGCTTACTTATTTGGTTTCTTTCAGGCCATATCTCCACTAGTAGAGGAGCTTCTTATCCATCACTAGCATAATAAATTACTAGGCTTCAACCGGAGAATAAGTCGTTGCAATGGCTGGGTCTAGCGGACTAGCTACAGGCTATTTTATAGCAACGGGACTGGTAGTGGTCCTACTGGTGCGTCTACTGCAAAAGTATGGGAGACTTATGGTTCTGTTACTGCAACTATGGCTGGGTATGAATTATCGGGAACTAACTCTGCGCTAGTAGCTCATGGAGCATATCTATGGTGAAACCACCATAAGAGAATAGAAAGAAGATGGTCAAAGACCAGTAATAGTTGAACAAGCTCCTGCATAGACTCCTACACCACTAGTGTGGACCAAAAAGTATGCTATGCCGTTAGAACGAGATAGAAATCAACCATGAGCATATGAAGAAGGAGCTTCTATAACTGGGTAATATCCAATAGTGCAACCGACTACTTATTATTTATATTTGGTTGTTTTATGGCGGTTCTTCGCCTTCTAGGCCTGCTCCCATAGATCCTACAATAGAATTCATACCTTGCAACAACCCTTAAAGTCTGCTTAATCCAAGGGCCCTAAATAAAGGGGAACATACAGAAGAAGTAATCGATCATACCGCAGCAGCTTCAATTGTTTATGTTATGGATAAGGATCTCTCCGATCTGTAACGCGTCTAATGCTAACGCATCCCAGTGGTATAACCAGATAGAATAGATTCGCCGTATGCTTATCGTGGAGCTTATGCAGGACCGGAGAGTTACCCCGATGTCGTTTCGTATCTTAGAACCAAAGCTGGAGCAACCATTGGTTAATTTCTGTTGCCGTGGGCTTCTTTTGTTCCTTCTATTGCTAGATATTCGGTAAATACCGTTTCTGACTATGCACCTGCTTATGATGGGTTGTCTGGACTTACACTTTTATTGCTTACCCAGTTCCTACTGTATCTACTGATATGAGCTCAGGCTTTCTTTTGGCTCGGAATCTACGGTTTATGAGCTCTCGCCTTCTGCTGTTTACGTTGCGGAGTTTCTTCTCTCTTTATAGCCTGGTTATTCCGGGCACCAGTTATTCCACATTTCACCATTCCGCTACTATAGTTGTTAATTCCTCTTCTTCTTTTCCGGGATGTTTCCCATGGTACCGGTGTACATGGTTTCTTCCGGTAACTCTCCGAATAGAAATTAAGTAGTAAGAATAAGCAAGCGATGGGAATGCAGAAGAAGACTTGGAGTAGCTAAAAGAGACGAAGGAACGCAATGCCGCCTAGCCCCAACTGCTCATATGACCGGAACTGCTGCGGAATCCATGGTAAGCTTTAGCTTGACTTCTGATCTTGATTCTGCTACCAGTGGCTGTTCTTCTGCTCTGAGTTTATCATCAACGTCCGGAAACCAACCCCAATTTTGGATAGAAAGCATGGTACATGCTACATAATCTTTGCAGCTGTTGTCTCTGCTATGAGTATGACTTAGTAGGAACTATCCGAAATATACGCTTATTGTCTCCCGCATCTTCTGTCTCATCCTAATCATCCATGGAGCTTTTTCCTGCTCATGATTCTTTCTTAGTAGAGTTCCTACCCACGGAGCTATCCAGCTCTGATCCGATCTCATTGCCGAAGCAAGCGGCTTTGGGCACAACAACGAGAAAGCTAGAGGAAGGAAAAATAGAGATGGCAGAGTGAAGTCAAAGGTAGCCGGACTAAGAAGAATAGATCCGGAGGCCTCGTAATGGAAGTATGGGACCCGAAGCCAAGGAAGAATAGAACGGAAGACTAAGAAGAAGAAGAAACTCGGAGATTGACGGAGACTGGATATGGAAAAGCTGAAGTTGGTGAAACTACCCTTGTCGCTGAAAACTACTGTTCGACCGTCAAAATAGCCAAAGCTAAAGAAGCCTGTGCAGAGACCGAAGTCCGGAGATGTGCTCCCGCTTGCAAACCATTGTTTCTTTATTCACCGGGACTATCGTTATTTTTGATTCTCTGATCGTAGTCTTGATTCTTATTCTTCCTACGCTCCTAACCATGTCCATATGGCCATGGCGAAGAATAAACCTAAGCATATGACTCCATACCGGTAATTAAAGAAAAGTAAGAAGATGCTGGTAGTATCGGAGTCTGATTGTTGTCCCCGGGTCTTCTACGATAGCTGATTCTCTATAGTAATCCGTAATAATCTGCGGAAGCGAAGCGTAACCATGCTTCCTTGAGTACCAGAAAATGCAGCTGCTATGTCTGATGAGGAGGACTTGCCTTCCTGCGGTTAAATCCCTTGTTGCCAGTTACGGTAGTTGGGACCGCTGATGGGGATGATGATGATCTCGTATACTATGATGATACCTAGATAGTTCCCGCTATAGCTATAGCAGATCTTGCCTTTTTTAGGGTTCTTGCGCCCATAGATGATTCATCATATGGTATTCATTCCATTAGTCCTCCACTGGGTAATGGAATCATCCACTCCTACGGTGGACCACATCTGCTCCATCTGAGCCCACAGCCCCAACCCGTTCGGAAATCCCAATAAACCAGAATCATCTGACTCACCCTTAGCTATAACTTATGACAAAATCATAACAACGGGGCTAGGGACTCCGACACGGGATCAACCACCTTTTATGCCATAGGTAGCAGCTAAAGCGGTACCGCCTGCGGCTGCTACCGATACTAGCTATAGACATAATTCCTCCAATCTCCGGAGATTACCTGGTTGATTGTGTTATTGGTTTATGCGAAGAATCAGCCATTTGGCATTATTGGAGTAATTTCCGGATCTTCGATCTCTGCCCGCAGATGTAAGGTCAGAGCTATAACTTTGGGGTACTCCCAGATGATATTATATCGTTTACAACGGTGGGACCAACAGCCGAACCAGTAGGAGTGTACGACATATGCCCCAAAGGCGATAGTTGACAACAGAACCACCAGTAGGAAGCTGGTTAAACCCATTGAGATGTCGAATACTGGATCATTAGGGACTGGACTCGGTAGATCTTCAGGAAGTGCTCATGCGGTATTCCAATCATTTGACTCAGTACGGGGTTTCGGATCGATTTCTCTAGTAGTTTACCCATATGGTTCTTTGACCACCGGGTATTGGCGTAGAGCTAAAGCTATAAAACTAGAAGATGAAGGAGAGTTGTATAACAACCTGGTTGCTACCAGCATACAGGTCTACTGGTTGCTACCAGCATACAGGTCTCCTGGTTGCGTTGCACCAGCATAGCATACAGGTACCCTGGTTGCACCAGTTGTATAACAACCTGGTGCTGCTGCACCATTAGCCATCGTTGATTCATATGATTCGCCTTCTTTTCCGGGGGCTGCAACTGTTGGACATAGCTGGGATTCAGTCGACCCATTGATCTTATGTAGTTTCTTGTGCTTCAACGGAACCCATACCTCCGGTAATGGAATACAAGCATAGGCGGACTCATCGGGCGTAACAGCAACGGCACATCTGGGTGTCGACATGGTTTGAGTCTTTCCAGACAGATCCCGCGTTACTCCGGTTGGATCCCTCTCTTCTTCTATTTTATTAGTTGGAGGCGATTTCCGGCGCAACAACGGGCTACCTGGGGTGGTCGATCCAGATCGTTACTAGCCTACTCATCGTAGACTTCCTGCATATTCTCATAGTATTTATGATTCCCCGGTAGCTTCAGTATTTTCTTGCTCGTGAGCCTAATGGCTTGAGAATCTCTGTATCAAGGTACGATCGTACTAAAAATGTAGCTACTGGAGCTAGGGAACAAGGAATTGGAAGGGGTAGGCATGCTTCTATAAAATAGCCTGCTGTTATTCCGGTGATTTCTTTCTTTATTTCTATTCTTACTGTAATGCTATGGCTAGCCATTGCATAGCTACAGTAATAAGATCAAGAAAAAGAAGGCGAAAGAACGGTAGCACCAAAGACTAGTAAAATAAATGGTTCAATTCGGAGTTGCCAATTGTTGATAGTTGGGGGCCGGGAAGATCCAATAGGCTTTGAAGATGGGCGATCCCTCCCACTCTGTCGGACATGGACCAAACCCAACCCAAACGTACCCAATTCATCCCACCGAGATAATCAACCGAGGAGAAGTTTACCTTCTTTCGTCTATTTTGGGGTCACAGTTTCTTATTCTTCATCTACGTATGGACAATGTCCATGGAATAAACCATGGGCCTAAAGCTATTCTAAGAAGAAGATGCTGGTGATGCGAAAGCACCGGATGTATATGATGTAGTTGTACCTGCTACTGGTGCTCCTACTAGGATCTTTTCTTGTTTTCCTTCATACCGGAGGTAGTAGACACTACAACAGTAACAGCAATAGCATCAACTGCGAGACCGAAATAAGAACAAAACACCTTCCCCGGAAAGCAATAAAAGACTCCGAACCGGTTGCCAAAAATAAGGCTTTCTTACCGGGACTTGGTTTTGTTGGGCCACAGCTCTACGATTAGCTATCCGACTGGGTATATGTTCGAATATTTAGGTTTCACTGGGTATAGCTATAGCTATGATATTGATTTCTCCGGTACAGTATAAACAACTATAGTTGGGGCCGGGATCAGTGAATCCATTGCATACGGCAGCCCTTTGGCTGCAATCCGCTTCAACCAGTAAATCATATGCAGCGAATCCTCCTGCGTAGTCTATAGATACTCTTTCACCGATGCCAGTTTCCAGTACTAGCATTAGGAGATCTGGTTATGTATATAGGTGGTATAGCCGTAGTATGAGATCTGACCGAAATATCGTGTAAACCCAGCAGGACTGGCCCGCTTTCTTGGTTGTTCATACCTTCTTGATTTGGCTATATCGCTGGGTGTTTTCTTTCTCTACTTATCCAGTTCCATTTGGAGTTCTATTTTTTGACCATAGGGAGCTTCAAAGAAGCGAACGTAAACTAACAAAAGAAGAGGCTGTTCTACAGAGGTAAATCCCTACTGGTTGGATGGTCGGATCTCTTATTACTTTGATTGATTCTCTATAGCTACGAACTAACCAGTAGAACTGGTAAGGTAGCTGCAGATGATGAATAAGAAGTACGAACTAATTCCCGACCTTGTGGAAGATCTAGATCGTTGGTTAGTTTTCTCGGCATGGAAGAATTGAGTTCCACATCTTCTCCGGTTTGGTTCGACCTATAGTACTAACTATAAAATTCCCAATTGGTGTCTAGCACGCTCTTCGGGTTAGGCTGTTCTACTGTAGTGGATCTGGATCCTTTTTCATAGTACTTAGTGGATTCCGGTTGAGAAGACTAAAGGAAGCATCCTATGACCATGATTCATTTGTATTTATCATCTTCATCGAATGACCTTCGTTGATTATACCAACCGACTCGGGGACGAAAAGTTTATAAAACCCCTACTACGATATTCTTCTTTATTTTGGTTTGCTTTAATGGGCGGTGAGCATCGACTCATATTTTTGGTTATCGAGCCATAATCTCAGGGCTAACAGTGTAAACTGGAGAAGGCAAAACGAAAGAAGTCGGGGAGCAAAAGGACAACAGGGTTCAAGGTCCCTTATAGCATATGTCGATCCAGTCGAAAGACCATTAGTTGCCATCGCCGGGTATCACCCTTTACAGTAGGACTAAGCTCAGCAGCTCGTAGTTGGACAACCGGTCATTAATTGACTAATATTGCGTAACCAGCATTAACTGCAATAGTATAATTTGCCACAGCTGAATCTCTTTCCTATGTCTTCCCATGGTTGCTATCCATGGATAATCAACAGCTGTAGCACTAATGTACGAAATATAAACTCATTCCGGAATGGGCTTCTGACCTATAGTAAGAGGCATGAACTCAGGAATCATCTGAAGAAGTGGCCACGGAAATCAAAGCAGACCCGTTTGCGCCAGTGCCCGTTGGTGATCCATGGTGTAGCTACAACAGTAGCGGAAGTAACTACATATGCAGGGTTTGGAGCCGAAACTCTCTGTGATTGAGCAGTCCCAGTAGAACTGGTATGAAATATCTGGCAAACAAGAAAGGAGGCACAGTTGGGCTACCGATTTTATTAGTTATTTCTTGCTTTTTATCTTGGCCCAGAGGGCCCCAATGGTCTATATTCTTTCACCGCTTATTGTTTACCTACTTAGTAGTACTCCATCATGGAGTTTATCGGAGCCAACTATATGGAAAGCTTTAAAATAGCAATCATTGGACTAATCGGACTGGACTGCACGCTGTTGGTTTTCGCGCTGGATTAGCATCTGGTGCGATTGATATGGCTAATGATGATTCAACGACTGCTATAATGTCCTACCCGGATAGTGGATAGTTTGTCTGTATATGTTGCTGATTCGGGACCCGTTGCTTACTTTAGCTTTTATCTCTTACTGAGCCCACCATGGGCGAATAGCATAGGCATGAAATGACTAGTAGTTGTATAGCCACAGTAAGAAGAGAAAAAGCAATAATAAGCTCAGAGTGAGGAAATATGCCAGACTAGCAAGGAGGTTCATAGCTTTATACCAGTGATGTACCAATGCTAGTCTTTGGCTATCCTCTCGATTGACCTTTTGGTTCCAGATTCCCCTTCAACTATAGCTTAGTGATTTCAGACCGAACTGGTTTTCTTTCGCCTTCTTCATATTCATCAATGGAATGGTTCCGCATCGGATGCTACACCTATAGGCGAGTACAAAGAATCAAAGGAAATAGAGAAGATATGGATAGCATCGGATCACAGCAGCATCAAAAAGAAAGGCTGTTCTACAGGGGACGTAGCACAGCGGAGTACTTGTCGGGATAGATCGGTTCCTAAGCTTATGAGTTCTGGTACCAGATGCATACTATGAAAAGAAGGAACTACCCAATTCCCTTCTTGGGTAGCCACCCGGCGGGATGGCTTTAGCAAGTACGAACGATACGGCATCGGCCGATGAACCCTAAGAGGAGAACAAGCAGCTTCGAACACGAGAGATACTCTGAGAAGGAAGTAGGGCCATGTGCAAGAGAGGCGTATCCAGATCCAATCCAGCGAATAACCTACAGCAGCCACTGCCGGGTATACAACGAGACCTATAGCTCTTCTTGATCATATACTACCGGTGTTCTACCGGAGCTAGAGCTAGTCCTGATGTAGGTGATTCCATCACCGGAAATAACTTAAAATGCATATAACAGCATAGGCAGCTAGGAACCCGGATTCTCAGGAGGAGTCTTCTGAGCGCCAGGGATATTCCCGAATCATAGTTTAAGCTGCGTTAGTAGCCATAAGGCGAATAGAACTGCATTTGGGGTTTTATCCATACCGGTACTCCGATACATAATATTCTACTAGTAGCTATGCCCAACCATGGTTCCCATGGGCAGTAAGACTACTATAGTATGAAGATAATACAGAAGACTACAGCTTGCGCTTAAACTATTCTTTCTTGCATGAGTGAGCAGGGGATGTAGTTGGCAGCTACTCTGCTATGACTGCTTCTAATACTATGTCTGGTTGGTATTGGATACCTCGGTGTATTATCGGTATAATCAGGATCGGGTCGGAAGAGAGGGCCTCGCCCGAACGGGAAGCATACATACCATGGGTAATCCATAATCAAGGATAACTCCGGAATCTATATCTGGTGTATCATCTGATCTTATAGTCATTAAATTCCGACTTCGCCAAAGGTCAGCGGTTAGGTTTACTTTTTAACTTTCTTCGCATCCATGGCTCGCGCCATAGTACCACAATTCCTCTACTGGACCGATCTACCACTAATATGACCACAATGATTCTTACAGCTACTAGTATTCTTCTGTACCAGGGCTAGCCCAAAGGTACTATATGAATAAAAGCAACAGCAGGAGATACATCATCAACTATCTTCGCATTCTGATTCTAGGATCTATTTCACTAGGTTTGGGTTGCTCAGGACTGGGTCCGAAAATGCTTATGATTGTACAACTCAGTAGCTACTAGAGCTATTCCGCAGGTTCCCTGCTACATCCCCCAAAAGTATTACTAATAAGCGAAGAAACGATCTCAACCATGTATGTCCACCGGCTAGCGGCATTAGGACCTGAAGCAGTAGAAGGCAGTGTATACAACTTATGTAGCCGTATGGTATTGATGTACTTACTTGGTAGGTCTAGTCTATGCTGGTTCCACCAGTCTTTCCATTTCTTGCATCACCTTCTTTCTCGATACTATGAGTCAAATCCTGGGTTCACCGGATTACTCTATTAGTGGCTCCGCTAATGTAGTAGGTTTTATTTTTCCTACATCATAACATATGCTCTATCTGGTGTTCTCACACCGCCTGCAGTTGAGGATTCCGTATCAATGGACTTAGATCTACTTGGTGTGTGGTGGGATTGGGCTTGTACCCGCGGTGCTACTGCAGGGTGGGAGGCATGCTTGCATACCGAAGGTCTAGCTTATGTTGTCTTACCAGTTGAAGCATATTATGATTCGGTCATAGGTGTAGCGGCATCAAGCACCGGTACCTGCAACTACAGAAGGAGAAAGACCATGAATAACAAGAAAACAATCAGAAGTCGCATAATCACCGGACCATGGCATAGTAGAGTAGTAAGAAGATGCAATAAGTAGAAACAACTAGACCAGCTGTATCACAGCCTGGTTGCACCACAATAGAATTGCCTGGTTGCACCAGTTGTATAACAACCTGGGACTATAGTATCTTAGAATCTGATTCCCCTGCATCTTCTCTACTACCGGGTCAGATCCATCGACCCGGGGAATGCTCCAAGACCAACAAAAAAGCTAGTACCAGTTGCAAGTATCCCCATCCCATCTCCAGTATCAGTCGTTTCTAGATCCTTTATGATCTATAGCTAGTTGCCTGCAGTTGCTGTAGCCGAAGGCGGCTACTAACGCAACTAATACATTCATCGATTCTACTATAGGTAATCCGATACCGTAGTCCTAAGCTACCAACTCCGGGTGCTCCGGTTGTCCCTCCGCTACCAGTCCAGGAAGGAACTCAGATAGTCAGAAAACAACTAAAGACAACGAGAGAATTGCCCCTCTCTTACTATACCCTGGTAGCTTCACGCAAGCAGAACGATTCTTCGATCTAATACAATACCGGTGCCGAGAAAGCATATGTACGAAATCAGTAAGCCTATTCGGATGTTGGTTCTTCGGTCTTAGACCTTGATCCATGGATCTGTCACACCAACTCATGAAAGAACTCAGGAAAAACTACGACTATCTGAAGCTAATGATTATTCCGTAGACTCACCGATGCTATTCCTCACCTTTTTCCCATTGTTTCTTCCAGAGCTTGCAGAGGATCTTAGTTTTCTAGTAGCCATCTCCGGCTTCGCCTCCGGTAACGGCAGCCAGTTCCGATTGCTAATGACCTAGAGTACTACAGCGTATTCACTGGTGTTCACGATGATTCAGGAGTTACCTCGTTAGTAGCTCTACCTGGATTTATGGCTTAGGATCTATGTCCGTAGCTAAAGCCGGATGAAGCTAAACAATATAATTGCCTGGTTGCACCAGTTGTCCGCTCGAAGCCCCTGGAAGATTTCGTACTTTCTTCGATTCCGAGGGCTTGCTCAGTCTGCTCCGGCTTTCACCTCTTGCTTTTATTCTTTTTTCTACCAGTATGAGCTACCATTCCGGGTTGACCATGTACACCGGTAATAAAGAATAAGATAGAGAAAGGAATGCTGTAACTAATACCATAAATAGATACTGGAGGATCAACTGGTTGGTAGTCACGCGACTACGATTGGCCATTGGAGAAACAGAAGCGGGAGGTCGATTGGATGAAGGAAGAAGTACGATACCATTCAGATGGTATGCATGCACGAGATAATGTTGGAATAGCTATAACTATAGGGGTTTGTTTTCACTACTTGAGGAACGCCTTCGGCTGATAAGAAGAAATGTTTAGTTGGATGGGTCGAATGCGGGCCCATGCATAAGCATAAAGTCCGAAAGCAATCAAATACTAGTTCCATAGCTAGAAGTCTACCGTTGATTCCATTAGTAGGCGAAATAAGCCCAACCCGCCTGGCTTCGGCTACGCCTTCAATTCTAGATCCACTTATTGCCACCATTTACTCCGATCCCAAACCAACCCCCTTCCCAAACTGTACAAGCTTAATCTTCTTATCCGGGTATGATGTAGGCTTTTGCTTTCTATTCTAGGATTCCCTTACGTGGCACCATGGAACATGGTTCCGGTGAAGACTAAGAAGAAAATACTTGGAATAAACGCCTATAGTAAAAACCAAAGGTCATAAAACCCTGATAGCAGGTTCACCTCGCCTACAGCCCCCACGGCCCCGGATGGCACTACTACTCACATTATTTTCGCAGCTTCTAGCTTACCGCGCTCTTGATCCCATCCAATGAGAATACCAGACAACAAGAATAAGGTGCTTTTATAACCGAACCGCCCCAAATAATTCCTCCAGAAGACCGGTTTTTTGATGAGTCCGCACCCATTTCTGAGCAAGCGCTAGCGTAACCCAGTTTTTCAATCCCTTCCCCGGCTACCGCCGCCTCCTACGATACCTCCGGATTCCTTCTTCTTACGGTGGAGTATTGGGATTTAGGGTTTCTTCCCGATTCAGTAGTATTCGTAGAAAGATCAGTCGATCTTATATTAGTAGTAGTCAACTCGTGCCTTAGGGCATTTTCTGACTTTACCACTGATGGCTATGCCATCCCGGTAGCAAGTAATTCCTGAATAAGCTATAGAACAAATATGGGTAGAGAAGAGACGGGATAGGCATAAAATGGATAAACTACTTATGCTACTATCTCCGACTTCTCACCGGGGTTTGGTTATAGTATCGGTATTGGATATGGAACTGCTTCTGTATTCTCATTTGCTGGTATCGCATTTTAGAGTTCACCAAGGCACCGAGGAGAGCTTTAGCTATCCGAAGGCATATGCTGTAGCATTTGATGCCAAGGTAGAACTATAGCTATTCATACAGTTTATAGCCCAAATTCCCCAACAGTTGCTTATGCTGCTCATTCCACTTCTTCAGTACGCCTCGTCTCCGTCTGGATCGGGATAGTAGACGAAGGTTGGTATTGTTGCAACGAATCGGTGATATATCTGCTGCTTATTCGCTCCTAGTCCCCAGTAGTACTTGCTTTTCTCTTAGTCCTGGTAGTAGAACTTGGTTCTTTAGAGTCGGCCCGAGTTAATTAGTCTTTCTTCTTCACCCTTGCATCATCATCTCTTTCATTTGGCATAGATCGGAGATCCCTTCACTCCCTATATAATAGCCTCCTCTCCAATCTTTACCGTTCGGTCTGACTCCATCTCTCCTGACGATCTACTATACCCTACCCATGCATCCTATTCGGATATTACCTAAATTCAGCTCTTGTTGGTGTTTCTTCACCAGTAGCCACTGGTTGTCTCGGATTGCAATGAGGAAGAATCTGGAACTGCTATAGCAAGAACAACAAACTACGCTCAGGGGCTCTCGATACAAGTACCGGTTTCTTTCCAATGATTGCATCAGCATATGTTGTTGGGTAGTTGTCTGGCTGTAGGCGCTAGCCGGCTATGAGTGATATGGTGCGGTATGGCACCGGCAAGGTATCGCTGGAGATCGTAGAGAAGATCTGACTAATCAACGACTACTGGATCACTCACGGCTGAAGAAGCATCTACCGATGATGCAAATCCTCTACCAACATCAATAGACGAAACTACAGAAATCGGGGATAAATCTGGTAAAACTAATGGGAGAAGAAGCGGTGAGTAGGAGAATTGGTGGTGTTGCGGATAGTCTGGCTGTAGCTGCAAGCGGCCACATCTTGGAATGAAACTACGGTCGGAAATTATATATTACTAAGCCCGATCCACCTCTTGCTCCGACATAGCTTCTTCTCTTATGGCCATAGGAGTAGCGTAGCGAACAATATAATTGCCTTGGCCCGGTATTGGCCATACCGGTGAATCATAGCATAATCAAAGTACTCGGATAAAGAACTAAAGCGGAATGAAAGGATCGATGAAGCTCATGGAAATGATACCCGAAATAAGCGCCTGGACTATAGCTAGTGGGAGTGTAACGATCTGGGCGGAGATAGTTCCGGTCTTATCTTTCACTACTTAAGGACCCGGGCACCTACTTCAACTCTTGCATCTACCTTCTTCCCATCTTTTGTTTATTTAGCGTAGCAGGTGAGGCTATGCCTTCCCATCATTTCTGTAGATTTCGTCTCTGTCCGGATATATAAGATCGTCAGGAGATCTGGGCGTACGAAACCCTATTGTTGTATCACAACCTTCCTATTCCGATACTGTAGTCATTGGGACTATATGCCTAATCAACGAAATCCATAGCTCCTATGCAGATACATTCGATGCGACATAACCAAGAGCGTACCTACGCCGCTGAAGCCCTGTGCATATTCCTACCCGAAGTTGGGACATAACTGGAATAAAGCAAAACACAGATTCTCCGAAAGACTACTAAAAGTAAGAGCCAACGCGCTCAGACAGTAGTGCTTTAAATCCTTACCCAAATGACACTGGGTAATATCTCTGGTTAGGATCCAGGTCTTGCAGGCTCAGTAGTTGATCTATATTTACCAATCTGGGTACTACAGGTGTAACAACATAAGTAGGATCACTTGTTCCGCCACTGCTTCCCGTTCGGGCGAGGCCCTCTCTACCGATTTAGCACCTTAGCCACTAACCATATCGAAACCAGGCGACGAAGAAGAGAGTTATAATGCTTTTACAGCTACTGGTCTTCTGAAACTCATAATGCATCTACTGCCAGCGGACCTCTTTCACTCCCCTCTTAGTACTACTCGAAATTTGTGGATCATGATCCGGCTTCGCCTACAGCTGTTACGACAGGCGCTAAAAGCGCATTAATAGTTGAATAATCTGAAGGAGGAGTTAGCAGCCATAGCTTGAAGCGCGTTGTTTCGACTTCGTCTTCTTATTCTAGTCCTGATGCTGGAGCAATTGGCATAGCTGTAGTAGCTACCCCGTCTGGATCCAAGGAGCTTTTCTTATTATCGGAGAGTCTACCACAGTAAAACTGCCTCCACTGGTGGTTATACTTCATAGGGTCCGTAAGATGATTTAGAATATCTGGGAGAAGCCTTCCCAACAGCATTACCTAATACTGGACCGATCTACATAAAATCCTTAGCATATACAGCAGACGTAGCTATAATAGCGGCATACCCAGTAGGAATTCATCTTGCTTTTTCTAATGCTACTAGAGGCGCCTTCCGAATAGGTCTTCTACCAAGATATCATCTCATCCTACTAAGTATAGGTCTAGTCCGGCTGGTTAAAGTACCCGTTCCAAACCAACCATAGTTTCGGTTACTCCGTACCCGGTGAAGGAATATAAATAAATAACTAAAGGCAGCGCCTCACCTGCATGAGCAAATAGAACAAAATATTCATAAAAAGAAAGAACGAGTGATCTGACCCCCAAAATAATAGCTGGAGGGATTTGAGCAGATCTAGTTGGGCGTAGTTCTACGAACAACCTGGTGTCAAGCTATGGTTTCGGGATCGGTGTGCTTTAGTTCGTTCTTGGTGTTGCTAATATCGTAGTCGCTATTCAACCATGTCCATTACGTATCCCATGGGAACGAATTCATAGTCAAAGCCAGAAGGAGTAGCTAAAAGATCAGAAGCTATGTGGAATGAAAAGGCTTTGTTGGGCTTGGAGAATATTCGATGCATTAGCTACTTTTGGTGTTGTTTCGCGTACTAATTATGCCTTTTTCTTCTCTTTATGATGCTCCGTATTCCTTGCATATCCTAATATTCACACCATTTACCACGGCTCTTTCTGGGCATTTCCTATCTTCACCATCACAATCTTTATCAATCGCTTCTTCGGATCACGCTCACGGTCCGTCTCGTAGCGGTACTGGATGAGCTATTACCAAATCTGGTTCAACGAAAATAAACAAAAATGCGATGGTATCCGATCTACATCAAGAGC
The DNA here is from genome assembly GCA_963277665.1 of Viscum album. NCBI lineage: Eukaryota > Viridiplantae > Streptophyta > Magnoliopsida > Santalales > Viscaceae > Viscum > Viscum album. The sequence goes on from OY728129.1 coordinate 1,413,614,646, forward strand.
CGGACCAACACTAAAGCAGACCCGGGCGAGATCCCTACAGCAAGATCAACAGAAATACAAGCAAGGTCGCTAAAAGCGCCTTCTTCTGGGTCTACAACACTAGGCGCTTTGAGCGATCAGGCATATCATTTACTTCTACTTCTTACCCACTTATTGCTCTTTTCTAGCGCCGAATGGTGTAGCATCCGATGCGGAACCAGGAATGGTGGCATAGCACCAATAAGTCATACGATACCAGCTAATTCGTCCCGCTTTCCAATACTGGAGGTATCGAAGAAGGAATAAGTAGCCAGATCGGCTATAGCAGTTCATGACATGAGATGGTAGTGAATACCAGAATCATTCTTTTCGAGGTATGCGTTGTACAATATCGGTATAACTATGACTATAGTCAGTCATATGAGCTAAAGCCAGCAACAAAACTCTCGAATAGATCGGTTCTTTCCGCCCCTGTGACTACGTTTTACTTCCTAATATGCTACTTTTGGTGCTACTGATCACCGGGGTTTCCGCATTTAGTACTCTATTGACAACCATGGTGGTTTATCAGCTGCTTGCTCATATGGGCGAGTCATAGCGCCCCCAGGATTTGCTTCTATAGGTGCTAGCTTTACTAGGCAATTCTATTGTGGTGGCACGCCTCCTAATCCTGTGCCCGGTTCCGTTTGAGTTGCTTCTTACATTAGTAGTATAAGTCATACACAGGGTATCGATATAATGAGCTATGGTTCGTAGTCAACTAGTTGGCAAAGGCTGCATATGCAGTTAGTTTTGATGGTTTACCACCCAGAGCATCCCCAATGGTTCCGATTCATTACCTGTTACGCCTTTAGTCGGAATTTATCCAATAGTTAATACTCCTTCTGTCCAATTGCCTTAGCATTCCCATTCCGGTGTTCCACACCTACATCAGATGCAGAAGATGCAGTAGCATCGAGAACTAAAGAAAGTGACAAACCCGTAGGGGCCGAATTAAGAGAAAAATAGATCAATCAATATAAGGCGGTAAGACATCATCCAGAGGAGATCCGGAAATACCGAGATAACTGAGAAATCCCCAACATCTACTGTAGCCATTCCGGATTCTGGCAGGACCCGCTACTGTGTCAACTGATGCATATGTACTTTCAAAAGCTAAGGAGTTAGCTCCGAAAGCATAGCTAAAGCAAGAAAAGGTATACTAGAGTTGGGTAGGTATGGATCACCATATGGTTGGGAATGGGCGGGATTAGATGCATGGACAATGCAGTGGGACCGATATCTCCGATATCTACAGCACCGTAACTCAGTGATCCCAAGATCTGTATAACGATCAGTGAGAATCCACCATGGGTGGCGTGCGTTCAATACCCGAGAGGGCGTAACCTTTTGACTTCGTCTCATAATCGCTGGCATGAAGCAGTAGAATTAAGCAGCTACAGGGTTAGATCCGCGAGAATACCACCAGCTACCGCTACAGTTATGACCTTATGGTATGGTTGGTATAGTAGACTCTTCCTATCTCGTATCATGATCTTAGGAGCTATTCCATTCTTTCCAGCAATGGCGGATGGGAGGAGGGATGATGAGAGAGGAGATCTGGAGAGGGGTCGCCTGATCTGGTTCTTTCGTTAATCCTATGCGGAATGGGGTAGGGGAGAACGAAGTGAACCGGACTCAATGGGTTTGTTGCAACAGGAGATACAGATCCTCCGACCGGTGAAGACCTAAAGCTAATATTTCCGGTCATTCTAAACCTAGTATCTGGAAGATCTCCGGCATAAAAGCTAGTACTGGATAATAAAGCAAAGACAAAAACCTCTAGCTAGAGGTCTCTGGTGCCCAAAAACTGGTAAAACACTGGCACTATAGCAGCTATACCAGAGATCTCCGGATGAAGTGGCAGTTAGTGGGTCCGGTAGATCCATCAGCATATGGAGCCTATGTTCTTTATTGCCTTATTACTCATATTATAGTGATTCCATCACTGTCCGGCTTCGCCTACCCAGTAGTAGTTACCGAGATATAGTAAGAATCAACTAAATATGCATAAAATCCTGCCTCCAGTCCAGTACTAAGTCTTATGCGATACCTTTCCCAGCATTCGGGAGAAATCTATGATTTCGGGATCACTGCAGTCGTAGTAAATGCATTAACATCAGGAATAACTCCAAATACAGGTATAAGTTGCTACAGGTATTCCACCCGGGATTGGGATTGGTGCTTCTGGTGCTATATCTATAGCTATATTATATGACATCAAGACCAATTGCATAGTATACAGCAGATAGAGAGTGTACAACCGGAGGATCCGGGACTTTCTTTATGTCTTACGGCTTGCATATGTAGCTCCATATAGTTTACGTTCGGCCTCTGGCACGATATGGCAGATTCAGTAGTATTATTGTTATTCTTTCTCTTATGATCGATCTTTACCGAAAACAAAAAAATTTGAATTTTTGAGCCCGGCTGAGTTCTTCCTTATTTATGATATGGTTGACCCCGTGGGGTCGGATAAGCCACTCTACTTCCCGAAGGTCTTCTGTACGTACCTAAGGCCATTGGCAACAAAGGGAAGGTAAACTCTTAGTAATGCTATGCGCTAATATAACCGGTACAAATTTCTACCATGAAGCCTACGGGCGAAGGGTAGGATAAAGATCCCCGCCCCTGGAACCGCCCCACGGTTAATTCTTCCTCCTCCGAGATGCGAGGGGAAAACTTTTGTTTAACATTTCCGGCTATGGAGATAGACTATAAATGTTCGCTATTCTTCATTGCTGACTTTCGCCCAATAATGGAGAGGACCTCGGCAATTCATCCGGTGACTTCACGGTCGCCAAAGAAGCCCCAAGAAGCATCAAACATTTCCGATGAGATCCATGGAGCAATTCTTAGATAGCAAGCACTAGCTCCCGGTGCGACTTCATAAAAAGCAATCAAAGATAAGATCGAAGAGAATGACACGCACGTGGTGGTAATTATAGCGGTGCCTTCTGATCCTATAAAACGTCCGAAAAAACCTGCTACGGAACTACCGAGCAGGGGCAAAAATACGATAAGTAGATACATAATTTCGAGTGTTCTCAGACAACCAAAAATCATACAATGACGGAGCGATAGCGAAGAGAGAGATACCTGAAGCAAACCACAGAAAAGGTGGGTCCATAATAAGGACCAAAGAAACTATCTGACTTCGGACGCGCATACAACTTCTGATCCAAGGGTGCAACAACCACAATCAAGAACACGGGCAGCTTAGTTCAACTATTACGTAGATTCGTTTCGAGGCGTTTGGCACCTCTGTGGAACACTGTATCAGGTAGTACGAGCTTTCAACGCCAATTGCGTAGCTTTGTTACTAGAAAGCCTGAACTAAGATGATCAACTGAGTAGGCTGATTTATTTAGCTCGTGGCCGTCCACTAACTTCAAAATGGACCAAGACGCGGGAATGGCAACCAGTCACTCAGTGGAGGGTCAGCTGGCTACTTCCACCTCCTACCTTTTTTTAAAAGGTTCTCTGCCTCCTTGACCCCATGCCATGGTTTGGTTTCCAGCTCACATCGATACTAAACTCCTGTGACCCTCAAAAGCCCCTTCTTCAACAAATACCAATCCCAGCCGTTGCCGGCATTCCCCGAAGGGTAAGCTTTCTGATGGGTCGTCTGGACGGTGGATTCACATCGTGAAAGAAGTGACTTTCGTATTCACATGAGAGTGATCGAGGTCAAAGCACACAACCTTCCCATGGAGGGATCAGGTGAACAGATATAGGTGTTCGGGAACCTTATGGGTTAAAACAACCTGCCTTTTTGTCGGCGCCCTTCCAGCCACCCACCACCATAATGATATTATCGACTATTTAAGCAAATCTGCCGATAGGTATTCATATGATGCCGTGGTCCGGAATCGACACCAAAAGAATTGCTAGCTCGTCGCCGCCAAGTGATAACGTTTGGTTATTCTAAGCCGCTGCGTTCACTTCGGATGTACATCGCTGTTCGGTTGTTGTTCCATTAACCGAAAACAACGTTCGACTTGCATGTGTGAAGCATATAGCTAGCGTTCCTTCTGAGCCAGGATCAAACTCTTATTTTTACTATGATTGGGCCCTGCTGTGGTAGAACCTGGTGAACCGGGTGGGTCCCCTCACGGGACCTTACTTAAAGCCGTCTCCCGTGGAGCCAGCAACTACTAAGAAAAATGATGCTGTAGGCGAAGCCGGCCTCTGGCCTTGCGTCAAACGCCCTTGGAATATTGGAATCTCAAGTGTTAAGCAAATACTAAAGATTGTTGTTATTTATCGGGATGGGAATAATGAACATCGTACAGTGCCTAAAGGTTGCCCAGTTTTGATTCAATGTACCGAGTTCTTGATAACGCATAAAACCATAGCCTTTATTAAAGCCGTATGCTTTCAACTAGAAATTACTTATGGATTCCACCGTAGGACTATTATTGATTGTTCCCATTGGTCTCCCACTGGGAGGAACCATGTAATCAGAAACAACAACTATAGTACCACCAGCAGCTGATATTCGTGCATATGTAGCTAATCCTGTGACTGTTGCCCCGCATTGGTTCTTTATGATGTTACCGCGTCTGACGCTTTAGGAGGGGTCTGATTTACCCGGTAATGCAAGCCTATGTCGTTAGAAAGGAAGACTCAGTAGCATTTATGCTGTTACTGGCACAATCAGCCACTGTGAATGTATCTACTGATACTGTACCAATTCCACCAATACCCCCTGACCCAACAGCCTAGCCTATAGTTTACTAGTCGTTTGCCATACAATACCAGAGATCAGAGATCTCCTACGATACCCAAATATGGGGACCAATACTAGCTTATGATCTCGTGGATACTGAACCTGGTATCTCCCATGGTAATCTGGCATCATCTTTTTCAGGCCTAAGTGCCTTTTCCGATTCTACCTATGTTAGTCATTCTACCGGGTGTTCCACCTGTCACATCATCTGATTACTCTGGCGGAACGAGTTCTCCATTCGCAACAATACCGTAGGAGGTACTACATCAGTAGTATAATATTTCGTCATAATCGGCATATGCCAGTTCGTAAGGCGTCGATGCAGAGAGTTATAATGCTTTTCCATCTCTAGCTGCTCTATCGTATCCAGTTGAATAGCTAATCGCTAATGGTCATTAACTGCAAGACAGCAGATAGATTAGCCTCTTCTTCGGGGCTCCCTATTCCATTGGGTGTGCGCCAACCATCAGGTAGAATATCCGAATCAACGATAGCAACGCTGATAGCATCGACTCATAATGCTTCTCCTGCAATGGGTAACTCAAGGGCTGAATCAGCTGTATTTGAGTACTTTGGGTTATACCTCTAGCTATAGATCTAGGTCATTCTGACCGGAGATACCTGGTCTTGCTGTAGTGGGTTGGTCACCGGTGGCACCCGTTGATGATTAGGATTCAAATGATACTTCTACAGGATCCGCCCTATGGCTACGACTAATGGTTTGACTGCTGATGTACTACCAGTTGAAGAATAACCGGTTATTGGTGACTCCGGAGAGAATGCTAGCGTTATAGCTACTATACCAGAATGATACTATGTGGGTGTAAAGCCATAGCCAGAAGGCGTTCCCGATCGGTGAATAACCATTAGCCTTTCCTGGATAAACTCATATAGTAGCTAAATCTCTCCCATACATACCCATTGCAGTTGGTGTTAGGTATACTATACCGGAATACTGGGGATTTTCTTACTGATATAGGTGTTACCACACCGGAGTACCGGTTAGGAGCATCATATGCAGGCTCAGTCGGACCAGGTAACAACCACAGAACTATAGTATACAAATCGGGAGCTATTCCATATATGGAACTAGTAGAACACCCAGCTACGCTATTCGAAACAACTAGATACCAGTTCCTACCACCAAGTCGGTTTCCCAATGGAGGATCTGCTCTGCTAATAGTCGTAGGTCTTTCCGGGATGGGTAAATTGCTGTTATTGGGCCTGGTATACCCGGAGGCGGGATTGCTTATTCTGATTAGTAGTCGGAACCGTAGTGGAAGTAACTACAGAAGATCTATGATTAATATCCGAAGAGGGCGAGAGAACTCAAGGCGCGGCTTCAGACGCGGGAAAGATACGGAATGGACATCCCGTGCTGTCTGGTACCCGAAAAGAGCTTACTCAGAGCCTGCTATTGATCCCAGGTTGCCAGTAATGGTTGGGATGGGAGTTAGGGAGTAAAATGATACATTTGATACACGGGGCCGGTAAATCATTCTATGATCTCTTCTTCGTGCAGGTTGATGTCTTTGTCTATCACAGTTTATTCGAAGCGTGCTTACAGAGTAAAATAAAAAAAAATTTAGTTCTTAGTAAGCCCGGGAAAGGGAAATGGCCGAGATCACATGATGGAATTGAAAGTGTAAGTAATAAGAGCTTCACCTCTGCCTACGAGATCACATATCCCAAGCTTTAGCGGGTGCAGGAGTCGCGCTCTCTTTGAATATACCCTATCTCAGCGAAGGAGATAGATGCACAGCGGAAAACTCTTCCAGAAGACCAGCAAACTAGCATCCCATCCCGAAAGACATCGAAGACTGACCTTGGTCTTCAACCAATGAGAGGGGATAAAAACCTAATCTAGTAATAAGGCTCCTGACTTGCGTCGAAAGCATTTTTCCAACACGTCAATGAAAGACGGAGAGGCTGTTCTACTTCCTCCCATTCTATGAGCCTACTTCAATTAAGGGGGACCTACGAGCTTAAGCTTAAAGTGATGGCCCTATCCAACGTGGGCACTCGGAGGAGCACGTCTCAGAGCAGACAAAGCATGCCCAAGCACCCCAGTAAGCCCTCGGTACCTCTAGTTGAGTAGAATATCTATCTCGGTGGGTGAACCCCCAATTTGTTGCTTCTTGGTGGACGGGAGGGGATCGCCCATCTCTGGGAACTACATACATAGTTGCCTACTCCTCGATCAATAAGCCTTGCAATTTCATACGCAGCGGCATCAACTCATACCAGCTATAGCCAAATATCCATAGCATATGATCCATTATATTCTACAGTTCCTGACCATGGGTTACCGATACTAGCTACGCCATCAGAAGCAGTATAACCCGAAATAGCAGCCATAGCAGATTATTCAGAAGAGGAGGGGCGATGGTCGATCTGGAGTGGGTTGGGTCTATAGTTTCTTACTTCCCGTCTCACCGACATAGTAGGAGCATATGAATGATGATGGAAAGCGCTGGCTCTATTGGGTCCTTAGCTACGGGCTTTATCTCTGGGATGGTAGAGAATACTTACTTTCTGTCGTTGCTGGTTGTCTTGGTTACCAGTCCTACTGGTGACCTACCGGCTCCCACACCTATAAGAAAGAAGAGTTGAAGCCTGGTTGCTACCAGTTGTATAACAACCTGGTTGCTACCAGTTGTCCGCTCGAATTGTATAACAACCTGGTTGCTACCAGCATACAGGTATCCTGGTTGCGTTGCACCAGCATAGCATACAGGTACCCTGGTTGCACCAGTTGTATAACAACCTGGAGTGAAGATATGTCTGGTGTTGTTGATGGATTGGAATAAAGGTACGTTACCGGCGTCTTAGCTAAAGCTATTGCTTTCTCGGTGTTATCCTGTCTAAAGCTGTATTATCGATTATTCGCGTTGTTTACTCTTTATGCTTGAGCATTCACCCATGTCAATGGGTAGGTATTGTAGAAGATGGAAGGCAAGTAGTGGAAGATGGTCTAGTATCAACGCTAGTATCTACTTCTGCTGTATATGCTAGTTATCCAGTGTATGCATCGGTATGGAAAGCTAAAGCTTCCGTGGTTTACAACCACTACTACATTAGCCCCAAACATCCCTATTCTTTCTCCTCTGCCCCCATAAGTCCAACTATCGCTAGTTGACGATCTTACCAGATCTACTGATGGTTCTTTAGCTTATGTTGTTGGTTCTCCGGATATATCGATTACTATTATTTGAATACCCAGTGCTTGATTCTCGTGATGCTTACCCATCTGCCTATTTACTTACGTTAAGGCTTTAACAGCACAATACCCTACTCCACCGGTTACTCCGCGTTGCTCCGTTAGTAGATCATCTACCAATGAATCACCTCCTTACTCGAAAGCATCTTCTTCACCGGAATTAGATTCAAATGGGTCCATTGATTACCCGTAGTTCATGCCAACTCCTAAATCTATTATTGATTGTAGCCGAAGGCGGCTAATGCGATTGATGGTGTCTTACCAGACCGAAGGCGCTTTGAGCGGAAGTAACTAAATGCTAACTCTAGCATAACCGGTAAATGAATCCGTAGAAACTGCTGCGGGAGCAAGAACTAAGTTATCGGGTAGGGTCCGGATAGGACCATTTCACTAGTCCTAGCATCTCATGCATTAGCTACAGCATTTCTTTCGGATGAAGCTCTTCTTCGGGTACCCGAATTCAATGAACTGCTATGCAGGGCTCGGGGGAATCCGATCCAGTGCCCAACTCATCCCATTTCTCATCTCCTTTTCCATCATTTCCGATCACTGTGTTCTCGCCTCTTTTATTTCTTCTGTTCTTTGAATAGCTGCCATTTATTTATTTTATTGAGTTGCATAGCTGAATACCTTATTCCGGTATACCGGTAGAGGAGAAATCTATTCTGGAAAGATCGGTATAGGCATAAAAGAAAGAAAAAGCAGTAGCTACTAGTTGCTTGACGGTAGCCCAACTGGGCCTCATTGATTTAGTAATCCCGAAATTAGAGATCATAGCTAGAGTAACTGCTGTAATACCCGGAAATATAAAAAGCTAAATTTACTGCTGGAGTTACGGTTCGGATAGGATCCTGGGTGTGAGACTGGGTGAGGAGGTTGGGCATAATCCGGTTGGTGCGGCTGTAACATCTGGGCTTCCTACCCATAAAGCATTCATTCTCACTTCCCTCCCCGGGAATGTGCCATTCGCGGATATTTCGGGTATTGATGTTGCTTCACCAGGTATGTATCCAAAGCTTTCCGGGGTAGGATCTTCAACTCCTCGAGCAGTAGCTTCTAGCGGAGACCTTGTATAACCTGTAGCTAGTACCGCTGATGCTGAATTTGATTCTACCTAAAGTAGGCCAGATAGTACTGGTTTTGATGCAATGAGTAATGAATATAGAGCTAACTGAAGCCGCTGCCAAATAATCAAATAGTAGCTAAGTCAGAACCAGAGGTTCTCGATGTCTAACCAGAATAAGTTTATCCATTTCATGCTTCTAATACATCTTCATCGGTATGGTAGCTATATCTAGCTAAAGTCTTAGCATTCGTACCTTCGGACTCTATATCTGGCTCAAGATCTGTATCAACTGGTGCAGCCACAGTCTTATTAATTCCAGATGCAGGAGCACCCTTAGCAGCCAATCCATACCACCCAGAACGATTCCGGACCATAGGCTTTGTCAAACAACCTGGGTGAAACCACCCCAGTTGAAGCAGTTGTCTCCGCTACAGGACTTGCTGATTCTACCATTGGCGTAAACCTGGAGTAATAATGGAAATGCCGCGAGCCCAAATGAGTTGTAGGTTGGTTGCTCATTGGCCAATTCCATCTCAGGGTCAAAAGCTATATATTCTCTTCTCGGCCCAAGGATGAGCAGGGGGCGCTAGGACAAACAAAACAAAGCCGGTGAATACAGACATACCGAGCCAATTTCTAACCCACTGATGAAGTAGTACTAGAAATGGAGAGCTTTAGCTCAGAACTCATATGCAGCCAACTAGATCCCTTTATCCGGATTTACTATGATTCGTGGAGATCCTCCATGGGGAACCTACCAGGGCCAACTACAACTACTGAATATTCTTCTGGTCGGCTAGCCGATCCTTCAATCAAGTACATCTGCATCCAGTTACCTACTAGGTGGGCGGGGACCGAAAGGAATAGGAGCTAAATCTATCTCTGGTAAAACTAATGCTAGAAACCTACTAGCAAATGGTTAGTCAACTGGTGGAGCATTTAGTACTACATCAACACTATCCCCATACCTTCCCATACCACCTTCGGTAATTCCCCTATATCTGGTGCTACGCAACCATAAGAATGAGATCTAAAGCCGGTGAGAAAGCTATTGGTTCTCTGGTAGCAGCCACTTGGCGGCTACGAGCAGAGCTACTGTTTACACTGATAAAGCATACCCTACCATATGACTAACCATATGGTTATAAAGCATCAGTAGCAGGATATGAAACAAAGTAAGCAACAACTATAGTTCGCTTCGCTTCGGTCCCAGACCCCATATTGTACTATTCCATTCGTATTCTTAATTTGGCTTCTCTTGGTTCCTGGTTTCTCGCATTACTGCTCCTACTCCTGCGCGGAATGCCGGGTATCTTTCGGGTAGTAGCTACAGGCGGTATCACAATCATATCCCAACCAGTTCCCTGGTGAACAACCATTAGTATCGAATATCTGGAGCATACGCATGAATAACGAGTTGAAGTACAACCGGGTGAAGCAGCCGTAACCACAAGCAGGCCCAACGAGTTGCCACCAGTACTGGATTAGGAGGGATGGTCCATGGGAGAACCAGATGACGTTGTTGGCGTAGCCTTCCCGTGCAGTCCGCCTTAAGGCTACGACCCGGCCTCTATAGACCACACTGTTTCGACGTCATCCCCACCATAGCCAATCCAGCGACTCCATGCGGACCGTGGTGATTTCTTCAAGACCTTGAGGCGGTGAAAGTAATGGAATGTCCACTCGGTAGAGTCTTCTACTACATCATACGGAGACCCATCGGAGTACTTGCTTTTATGGTTTTTGGCTGTGCTGTGGGACTATGATTTCGGATCACCAACGGCTGGATGCCTTACGCTCCGCTTCTGCTGTTGCTTCTACCATGGCGTACCGGTTTATGCGTCCTAAGCGGCCTGCTGTAGCTTTAGCAACAAAAGCCGAATTCTAGTAATGGTGATGATCATAAGCCCATATGGGAGCCATAGTATGAGCTCGGTACTCTGTTGATTCTTCTGTGGAGTCTTATAAGCGTCTACTACGGTTCCTGTCGATGGGTGTTCCACCAGTGGATTCGTCTTATGTAGTAGTTTATCCGGAGTTGCATACAATGTATCCATACCTGGTGAGCTACCACTATCCTGGTGGAGTTGAACCATATAAAACCCACTCATAGCTATGCTTCTCTACCGTCATACCGAGACAATACCCGGAGTACGAACTATAAGCTCATCTGCAGCTGCACCATGGTCTGAAGCTAATGCTTCCGAACGGAGGACTCCCGCAGGGTAAACAGTAGATACAACAATAGCGCCATACGGCACAGTAACAACATAAACATCTACTCCAGATATCCTAAAACTAGAGCTGAATATGATGCTAACTGTGGTGAGACCGGAAATGTCTTTTCTTCGCAGATCCTTTAGCTAGTTATTGCATTACCGGTCCGGAGTCTAGGAGTACCATCGGTAAGTGTAAGCAAACCAACCAGGCTAGTACTCCTACCTATTGAGTTGGCTCATCCTTTTACTATATCTCCGGGTAAAGCTTTGATTCGTATTCCGTGTTGGAGCTCCTTGGGTCTGGTGTTTGTTCTTCGGGAATTGACCGTTAAGCTCTCTCCTCTTCTTCTTGTTCCATTCCCAGGTACCTGGTACCGGGCATTAGCTACGAAAGGAAGAAGAGCATAAGAACCGGAAGCAGCAGAGACACCAACAACAGCAGGGCGTTTATTCCAACCACGTCCTACCCGACCCCCATATACTCATTCCAAAAGGCTACAATGGGAAGGCCATGCCTACGGCCAGTTCTAGCACCTACGGATTATCCATTCTAAGCTCCGCCACGAGATCATTCTCTTTCTTTTATTGGTATTTGGTTGATTCACTACGGTAGCAGCCGCTTAGGTACCGGTTGATACTATGCCAGAAGAAAGAAGATCCATAGAGCTATAGGGCTCAGATGCTATGCTTGGAGATAATATTCCAGTAATGGGTGAAAGTAAGAAGGTATTAAGAATATGGAGTTTAAGCCTCCTGAAGTTGGTACAGCCGAAGCGGCAGGATTCGATTGTTTACATTGATGGTTATTCTAGCTATAGTTCAACACTAGGAGAATCCTTATTTCTATTCTATTATGCCATGGGGGGCAATCAATCATCGATGCTTTACCCATAACGAACCACTCAACGGAAGCAGTCCCAGTCGAACCATAAGTCTCGTACAGTACCAACTCCTCTTCTTATGCAGCCAGGTACCCAGTTTCCTATTTTTGGGTTATCTCCGATCATTCCGGATATTCCTGATTATTAACCGTAGAGGAGCGTAGGTCCAGAAGACCTTGTAGCGGTATTTAGTGGTAAAGTCAGAAGAATATTCTGGAGGCGCAGCCGAGCTAAAGCTCTTGGAAGGAATTGGGTAGGAATGGATGCAAGGTCATGAGTTATGGATCTAGCAGTCCCACTGCTATAGGTGTGAATTTGATTGCTTGTATTTGTGCTATCGTAGTGCTCCCACACTTCTAACCGATCCTACACCATAATCTCACCCATTAGCAGCCAAATAGTTAACAGCCGGCTCTGTTGCTTATTCTCTATTTTTTGGATCTTCCAGGTCTGACATCGAAATCAACTGGATAATACGAGATATCCGGGGATTCACATAGCTCTGAATTGATTGCAGCATACTACTTGAAAAGGTCATACCGGCCGGGCTCTAGCAAATCAATAATCAGAAGGGAGTCTCTCTACTGTATGGATCCATTGCTTTCCCTTGTTCTTCGGTGGATTATGCTCTTTTGTAGATCCTTCGGATGGTAAGAAAGCACCTCTGCTATGTATGTAGAATTCTAGTTTATATTGTTGTTACAACGCCTAGCCGGCTAAAGGCTGGTAGATCAATAAGATACCTTGGGTCATATTCGATCCTCCGGACCCTGGATTTTTTGCTCATAGTACCTCTGTTTATGACCTAGAGTTTCGGATAGATCCGATGATTCATGCATATTCAGTAGTTAATCTTATGTAGCTTACCAGAGCTACGGGATAGCTAGCATCATAACTGGTAAACTAATGGAAATAAGCATAGCATAAGTAGAATCATAAGGCGTAACCGGGCATAAAGCTAAAGCTACTTTCTTGCTGAGTTGGTGTTGTGCCGCCCTGTTAATAAGCTACACCAACTGCTACTGATTATCATTACATCCCTAACTATGTCGTGACATTTAGGATTAGGAAGAGATCGGATATCTATGGGAAGCCAACCATTAATCGTACCAACTTCAACCGGATCCGGGAATAATGTAAGATGGTGAAGGATTAGGTGGATGCGATGCCGGTGGACTCGGTGGGTGGACCACCTGGGATGGTTGCTGGAGCTATAGCTCTCATAGTAGTATTTCACTGGTTACCGACCGGATATGGTTTAGATTGTCTGCGCCGGATGATTCAACATCTTCTGCTATTTTAGTGGCTTAGCCGCCAATTCAGTTTTAGTACCTCCGGTATCGAGATATGGCTATTCGGGAATTCTCCAAACAACGATCTACAGTTACCAATTTATTCCCATCTCTATATAATAGCCTTCTCCTCCCAGGTATATAGCTAATCATGGAGTGCCCTCCGATGCGGAGATAAGCCATAAACAGCTAGAAAATAGCCCAATATATCCCCTGGTACTGATCTTACATATGTTAGTTCTGCTTTATAATAGAATGATGCAATCATTCCCGGGCTGGGCTGCTATAGTACGCAGCTGATCTAGTTAGTATTATAGTAGTGGCTAAAGCACAAACAACGTATTCTGCCATGGCATCAAGACCAAAGTGACCAGTCGCGTACAAGCAGTAGCAGGAGATTCTGTTAGTATACCAAGTTTCTGCCATTGTTGCTGTAACTAGTACATCCGGAATTCCCACCCACGCGTCTGAAGCCGCGCCTCTCTATCTTATTCCGGTTCAACCAGGAACCCAATGCCGCCGGAGGCTACAACTGGCTCCGTGGGAACTCTAGGACCTAAAGCAATGTACAACGATCTATGAAATATTATTTGGTATGCCGGCCGAACTCTAAATTAGCAGCCGAAAGAGGGAATGAATGAGATTATCCGCAGAAGATGTAGTTGTAGAAGCTATAGCTCCTGATTTTGGTTAGTCGGTATGGTTTTCACTATTGAGTCGTCTCCAGTAGTAGGAACGATCGAAACCTTGCAACTAGAAAGATAGGAATCATAATATGGTCAGCAACTGCAGTAACAGCAATAGCTTTGTGCGCAGGAGGATGACCAGTGGTTGTGTAGCTGTAGCGGTATTCCCCGGTACCGGTTTCAGATGAAGTTAGATGCTCAGATGCAGGGAAACCAGCCATGGTTGAAGACCAGCTGCGAAGATCTAGTAGAAAAGAAGAATCGGTAGCCCTAACTCAGTATGACTACTAGTACGAAAGAACATGTTCCTGCGGCTCCCGTTACGGTAAGACCAGCTGCTATGCCCCCTAGATGTGTAGTTACCGGTGATTCATCTGATTCTATGCCCGCTGCTTGCTACGTATCCCCTGGTTGTAAACCAAGGGCAAATGGCATGATAAAGTATACTATCGAATAGATCCGGAATCATATGCTATGCTTGGATCGTAGATCCGCTGGGTGCTGCTGCGTACGTCTGGATTGGTGATCCGTTTAGGACTACTCTCGTAAAACCCGCACGGCACCGATTGGTTGGTGGGTACGGAGTACCGGTGAAAAGAAATAAAAGGCGGTGGTAACTCAAGAGATATAGACTTAGGGCCTGGATATAGGCTTATGATTATGATTATCCGATGGTCTATAAAATAGCCTGCTATTTCTTGCTTCCGGTGATTTCTTCGATAGAGTTGAATATAGATTGGCCGGGTCAGATACCCGGGTAAGGCCCAAAGACTAAGAGAATATCGGAGGACTAGCGTCGATAGGGATGATGACCTCGGTATGAAGATGAAGCCGGTTGTTTAGATAGTTGTAGGATCAATGAGTCTTCCATGGTTCTCGTGTACCTTTATTCCCTGGTATCGTATCAACGCTAGAATCTACTGATGGTATGCAATCCACGGACGGAGCAATCAGCAAGCAGTCCCACTGCGGTTGTAATGGGAACATGTACATAAGTACCTATGGTATGTATGAATAGTAAGAAGATACGTATTTGATAGTAGCTTTACCCAGGTCCGGCTACAACAAGAAACCCTCCTACGGCAAGTGGTAAACCCAATCTCTACCCTATCAACATCTGCCATAGAACCAGATACCAGGACGTTTGTGCCATAGTTTGTGCTCGTACGCCCATCGGAGTTCTACGAACAACCTAGTTCCATCAGTTGCTTTTTGAGCTCTTCCGAGTCTGATGCTTATTACGTGCCTTCTTCAAGGTCTGGCTCCGACGAGTATTCCTTTGAATATTCTATTATTCCTTTTCATAGTACCGAAGGCACTAGTTGACTACTAGTATTACTATAGTAGCGAAATAACCAACTACCGTAACTAAATCTGCAATTTCATCAGCCGAGCATTATCCACTGGCACCCATAGAAAACATACTTAGTAGTAGCTGCACCAGGTTATCCATTTTTCCCATTATTTCATTTCTTTTCGAGACTTTGTTGATTCTATCCATGCATTCTGTCGGACATCTGCCTTCACTGCTAGCAGCGTCTTTCCCAACTATGTCAATACAAGCAATAGACTCTGTGTCAACAGCTACTGAAGGAGATAACGACTTATCCGGCTAAAGATCCATAAACATATTCATACGCGTTACCGGTGCCAGTTAGCACCTTAGAACTCATAGCATCTTAGTCTTCCTCTTCCACACACTTCCCAGTGAGTTCGCTCAAAGCGCCTCCCATATGGAGCTTCTTATTCGGATGGAGCTAATGAGTCTGCTGCTAAAGCATACCTTTTTACTGTTACTGCACCGTGGGGATTGATCTACGATCACTGGGACCAGCAAATAAGAATAAAAAGAAGCTAATGAAGCTCGAACAGTAAGCATTGCTGAATACCTATAGTCCACCCCTGATGATGTATTTGTAGTCCCCGCTACCTATTTTGAGTCTTCTAGTAGGGTTTTCCATGAATCTTCTATCTCCGGAGCAGGATTAGCTAGTGTATAAATTCCCATATGGGATTCCATTCCATGGAAGACTATGAGTGATAAAGCCATAAAACTAATAAACAAAGTAAGCATATGTTGGGATGGGTAGGATCAGGCATAGAATCAGATGGAGCAAGGAAGAGGAACTCCAGTGCTTGAAGGAGAAGAAAGAAGTAACGACTATGCAAGGTTGTTCGTATAACTCCGATATCAAGATTATTATTGATGTAACTGCAGCCATAGGAGCATATGCAATGCTTCTATAATACTGTAAAGGTATGTTCCCCGTCCGATGGACTTGGGAAGACAAAGGATTCGTTAACAATAGCAGCTGGGGGTGCATAAGCGGGTGGGAGAGGCTCCGAAGAAGCTAGCTGAAGCTATAGTAGATCGATAAGAAGATGATAAATTGGGAAGAAACGGTGAGGACCTATAAGTAGACGGTTGTATTCCCGCGAAGCTATTAGGGTAGGGTTTGTCTAGATCTTCGGATCTTACATCAGTTATATGAGTCCTAGGACTAATGCAATAGCATCAAAAAGCAAAGCAATTGAATAACCATTAGCAAGAACTGCACCTGCAGAGACCCATCTGGGGCCACTAACAGAATAGACGGAAGCTAGTTATGTTCTTTCACCGGATTCTGTAGTAGTTGTAGTTGAGTTATCCTTTTACGGACTGGTAGCAGACGCAGTCGGTACCAGGAAGATATGGATCAATGCTTACTATGGTAAGAAAGTACTAAAAAGAGCCGGTCGCATCTCCTTTTCATGATCTAAGAGAGGTTGCAAGTGAACGATGAATTCAGTAACCGAGGAGGACCTATCTTAGGGGGAGTAGGATCGGTATTGTTGGTGTTTGGACAAGCTATGATACTATCGGAATAAACCCAGCTCTGACTTAGGGACGGTCACTATCTTTGTTTCGCCGTCAATCAACAAGCGCTTTTGCTTTTTCTTCCCGTTACTACGGCTTTAGCAGTGGGATGTCACCCATAGTCATGCATAACCGGGTATCTCTGACCCAAGTGAATAAGAATCATAAGATCTAGCTTCTGTAACTGCTGTAGGCTTTGCCGGCCTATGGCCTTGCATGAGCTATTGCTAGAAGATCTGAATCCATTGTTTTAGGACTGGCATTGTACAAATTCGGTCCTGGTGTGTTGGCTCAACTATAGGTTCCTAGGACTAAATAATCGTTTCATTCATGGTGCATCTTTAGACATAGGTTTTCGGTCTCGCGCTATGAGAAACGGCTAACTTACCGGAGGAAGTCCTACGAGCAGGGCTTCTGCTATTTCTACAGCTATGTCTGCTATGAGGTTTAGGTATTCTAGTAGTGGCTAGGCACTGGAGTAGCTACAGATGGTAGATCTCCGAAAGAATAATATGATAAACCAGTTGCATATGCTTTTACAGTTGTTGTTGCATCGTATGACTCGTAGGAAGTCTTCTTATTGCAATAGAAACACCTCTTAGGTACTAGACAGTGAACACATGCTCGGTCAAATCCCCGACTAACAGCACCTTGGCGACCCGAATCAGCTCCAAAGCTTCGAACTCAGCATCGCCCTGTTGAGAGGAATGAACACATTCAGCCTTTTACTAGTATACTACTGATGTAGGCGCAGCGCCGGCTGAGCCTGCTACTGCTATAACTGCAATGAGTGGGTGTGGGAAGGTAGGTGTAGTGGACACCTACGGATGAAGCTGCAAGTGATACTATTGATTATTCCGATCCCTCTTCAGTACGACTCTGCGCCCCCTCATGCTTTCGAAGATTGCTACATCATTCAGATAATTTCGAGTACTAGTGCTATGAGTTTAGCTCGCGTGATGGCACGCTTCGGGCTTGAGTTCAATTCCTTCACCTTAGTCGATCCTTTCTTGAGTGTTATATCTTCAATTAGGGTTAGAGACCTCTGTGATATACCAATCCAGTGAACAACGACTATCCAGCAGGCTGGCGCGGATGTGACATAGAGAACACTGGGATGCGTTAGCATTAGACGCGTTACAGATCGGCCATGTTTAAAAGGCATCGTACTAAATATCGATTGGTTTAGGGCCCCGGTCAACCATACATCTACTCATGGGGATGGTCGCTCTGGCATCGTCGAAGCAGTACGTGCGGTGTCGCGTCATTTCTGCTCTGCTGCCATCTAGGATCCGGCATACCCTTTAGTTCATATACCAAGTGGTTCAATCACCTCTTATTTATATAGTAAAATATCCGAAGCCGGCAGAAGCAACTACTAATAGAAGCAAATTATACCAAATACCTGGTAGAAACAATAAGATCTGAGCTCATACATACCTTTCTTCACACCCAATGCACTACCATACCGGTATAGTAAGGAATGATGTTATAGTGGATGCGCTACTAGGAATGGAAAAAACCAAACAAACCCTATAGCAGCTCCGGTAAATTCTTCAACGCTTTGCGCGATCCTGCTGTGCTGTTGTTGCTACTCTATCATCGGTGTACAATCCAGAATCTCTACGAGATACCTACTGCTATGACTTTGCTAGCATATTTGATGCATTTAGTCTATGATTCTACTGTTACTGCTCGATTAGGTCATCCGGAGGAACCGGTTTCTTCTAGTTCTATATGGTGATTCTACACCATAGATTCTTCACTACACTTCTTCACATAGCTATGTGGTTTTATGCCTATCTAAGGATCCTAATCCTATAGCAGGAATCCTGTGTATGTTGTTACGATAGTACCGTATGGGTACGATAGCTTATACAAATTACCCAGTTATACACTATGAGACTCCACTATCCGGTTATACAACTAAGGGATAGTCCCAGGGAATCAATAGTATGGAAATCACATCATATAGCATCATACATAAGCAGGCTTATAGTAGCGATTTCTCCGCGGATATTGATTACGTAGTACTACCAAGATTGGATAAAGGAAGAGAAAGAAATATATTTGGGTGAGCAGCTATAGATGTTGTTGTTTATCCAGTAGAAGACCGGAGATGTAGCTAATGAAGCTAAAGCTTCCGCAGGGTCTTCCCAGATATCCGGTGAGTACGATACATCCGGCTTTGCCTTCTTTTGGTTTCACAGTTGTAAGATCATGATGCATACTCCATAGTATAAAATCCATACCCATATTGTCTACCATATTACCAGTCCTACCCGAATCTCCGATGATTATAGCTGTGACAACATATGCGACATAAGACTATAGCTATAGGATATTCTACAACGAGGTACATATCTGGTAATTTCTCGAAGACATCCGGTAGATCTTATCGATGGATTGAAAATGGCAAGTCATTGGCTAGCCATAGCATAGCTACAGTAATAAGATCTACACCTCAAACCGCGTCACTACGATACCAACCAAACCATTATGAATCTGATTCCGCAACCGACTGAGTTAGGGCTGCTATATCTTCGATATTACCGGAGGTATGCTCAGATTCCGGTTATTCTGTTACTACGGTTGATTGCGCACTGGTATGGTATTCCGGTCTTTATGCTACTTGGTGTTGGTATAGTACTATGGCTGCTAATGTTGGTAAACCAACCCTCTGGTGGAAGCCCTGGCCTTTCCATGGAGCTCATTAACCATCTACTTCCCCAATCCCTTCACACACTACTTGTTCTGATGAATTCCATTCATTTTTCTGAATTGATTTATTTCGTACAGTTCCTTATATATCCGGCTCTACCTATAGCAGGTATACAATAATACTACATACCTTGGGAAATCTTCCAGTAAACCTATAGTCATTGATTCCCCATGTCTCTTCGATACAGTACTCGCGGTACTACTCCGGCTGTTCTACGATAGCTAAAGCTCCTTCGGATCCAGTTAATTATCATACCAAGTTCAGACCTAAGACCGAGCCACTGGGTTCAGGATATTATAGCTACTATTAGGATATGCTGGGTATTCACCGGAGTTCCTGATCTTACCATACGTGGTTTCACCGGTATTTGTTGATTTATGGTAGAGAATCCGGAGCGAAGTCAGAAGATGTTCATCATACTGGGCTTTCCGTTCGGTGCTTCTACGCTCCTGTGCATGATCCGATTCCGCTATAAACGCTCTATAGCTACGCTTTATTCATCTACTTACTCCTCTTATAGCAGCTATTTCTCCATCTTGAGCTTACCGGTACTCTTTTGAGTCTTCTAGGAGTATTATGAATATTGGTTTACCTACGCTATAGCTATAGCTATGATATTGATGGAATAACCGTTACACCAGATAGAGACTAAACCATGGAAATACCAGATATGGTGCCATTGTTGATAAAATACCAGAACTCTCGGAACCATTCCATACAACTAGAGCGTTGAGCTAACCGGAGTAACCGTACTACTGGGGGAATCATAAGATATTGGTGTGTAACCGGATGGCATATATTGAGGAATAAGCAGCTGGTGCTACGAGTCCTAAGATTGAGCAACTACCCATGTCCATGGGTTATCGCATATACTACGGAACCATGGACCCCATGGTTTACCTTCCCATCTTACTTCCACACACTACCTAAACCATCAAAACCAGCAATAGCCGCATATGTAGCCAAGTCAGTCGCAGGAGCTACTGGTAGCCAGCAGTGCCGTAGGAAGAGATCCATTTAGGAGCAGCGAGAGAAGACGCAGGAAATCAGGTTCCGTAGATACAAGATAATTAACAAGATCAGAGATAGCTACTGAGAACTCACACTGGAGCTGGTAAATATTCAATGATATTAGGGAAACTGGCGTATCTTACTAGTATGTCACCATGGTGTCATCCATGGTACTGGGCTCATATAGTAATATCAAGAAAAAGCAAATAGCTGCTATAGCTGCTTATGTAGTATATGATCCGGAGATATTCCCTTAATACCCGTTTTACCCAACTACTGTTCTACCGATATCTTCCACTACTGATTCTGAACATCAACCTTTATCGAATACTACCTCCGCCTGGGTCAAGAGAATCGGTAAGGCCGTAGTGACGAGTGTAGCTTTGGTCTACCCTGTGTCTTTAACGAATGCGGGGAATTCTGCCAGTTCATGCGGTTACTGAGACCGGTTCATGCGTTTAATGATGCCAGTAATTGCTTGTAAATAGTGTATGAACTGCAAATTCCCTCTTTGTGGTAAATCAAGAAAAACTGACATATTACCTATATGCGGAGAATTCCGTTTTGAAAAACTAATCAATTAGGGCTTTTCTTTTTATGGTTTCTCTTCCTGGATGGGATTGATGAGTTGCTTGAAAGACCATCCGATCTAGCGAAGCTAAAACCTAGTCTTTGTTCGCCCTTCAGCTGTATTGACAACCTGCCTTCAGAGGACAGTCAACGAATTAGAACCTTAGATCGATCCGGTATACCGGCTATTGATGGAAAACCTCTACTATGATTTGGCCTATGCTTCGGTAAACCATTCTTCTCGTTATTATCTGGAGCACTACTCAATTATATCTTATTCACCTAGGTGGAGCGCGCAGTAACGCAGCTTACAGTGGTGACTCGGTGGCAGCGCTCGTAGAAAGAGGGATCCAGTGAATGAAGGGGAAACTCTAAGAACGGTAAGAAGGGTTTTGATACGGATTCGGAAGGATGGAGTATTTTTTGATCTTCTTGCAGTGAATGCCATTTTTCATTCTTTTAGTTGCGGCCGATTCCTCCAGCGAACAAAGAGATGCGCAAAACGATACCTCACCAGAGAGTTCTCCAATGGCTCGCTAGGACAATAGGCGCAGTTCTCCTTTCCTTTATTCATCGGGTCCAAACGATATGGCCGCTTCAGATTCAATAGAACACCCGGGAATACCGCATCATTCATATTTGTGCCGTACGCCTCTTGCTCATTTGAAGACGTATCCAGTAGGACTAGGAAGATCGGAAGTGGCGGGGGCACCGTAGCGGCTTGCTTTCCTATCCGAACTCACTGGTCATGAACACGATACCGCGGGAACTCCCCCCCACCAACGGGGATCCCCCATTCCGAAAGGTGACTGGGCCGGCCGTTAGGCCCAAAGTTGTATGCCACTGCTATGGTACCGATAGATTCACTACTTCAGCGCCGTTATCGGACATTGCAGGCTGAGCACCTATTTCTCGTATATCGCTCCACACCGAGAAGAGGGCCGCACCCCCTCCAGCAACAACAAGAATGGAACCATAGGCCCCTATGCTGGGAACATTTCGGAGTATAGGTCTAACCACCTCAGCTCTCCGTTTCTGGCATGCTATAGTTATTAAAGTCTCTCGACGACGGTCATTCCATTCCGTCCTCTCTTTGTTGTTTCGTAGTCTCGTCCGTAAGGATTTAAAGAATAGTGGGTATCAGAGGTGTCCTTCAGATCCTTGTGTACCGGTCCGCGGCCAGGGTTTCTACCGCCCAATCCAAGAAATCACCGTATTACTACAGGCTCATATCACTTCATATCTCCTTACGGCCTTCGGAATAGATGCTTTCTTCTCGAGATATAGTCTAACATCCCTTATCGTACGGTTTGGGCTTGCCATTACATTACAATTTAAATTGGCCGGCTGACAAGGTCTTTTATCCCTTCCGCCTCATACTCCGAATACGTCTCTCGACATATAAAGGTCAGCTACTTCTCCTCCCAGGTGAGGAGGCAACGTGCTGTTATATCACACTCAAGCACTTGAGATGTTGATCGTAGTAGTGTGGATTGCATGCCTTCCTTTCCATTCGGTAATATTCATTCATGCGTCTTAGATCGGTGCACAATTGTTACACTATTCACTGAAAAAGAAGGTGTTATTTAAGAACATAATGGTGGTTCAAGCGGCGACCACCGCTGCAAATGGTCGAACCGTGGAGACCTGGGAACGCTCCTCACCCCGCTCAGCCGATGCCATTTCTCTTTCCCGGGGCCCGCCCGCTCGCTTGGAAGCACATTATTCGACCATCCGCGGCCAAAGGTCAGATCACATTCATCGAACGGGCCCCCGATTTTTCACTTTGGATAGCACCCTTACTGCACTGCTTCTTCTGTCAAGGCAGGCGGAGCCGAACGTAAAGCACCTGATTGGGAGGCTACCGTTGGTGAGGTCTCGTTGTATCTCTGGGCCGGTAAATAATGCCGGGGGCGGAAAAACCTTTTATCGTGCATGCATACCATCTTCATGGTATATGCACGTACTGTAGGCAAAGCCGGCCGGGCGAGCCATCTACGATTCACTGTAAGCCAACCCTCAATCTTTTGAGGTATTGATACAAAGGTGCTAAAAGCCACTTGAACAACGTGAAAGGATCAAAAGTTTGGAAAATGGTCCGGAAGGTCCCTTTGTGATCCAAACTGTGCTGCCCAACGGAGCCCATCATTTGATGGATATGGGCACCCAGCTGATCTACGAGTACCCTGTGCACGACCGTCACAGCAAAGGTAGGAGGCCGCCTTGGGACTGGAGTGGTCGCCAATCATATATCCACAGTGGTTTAGCGAAGTCGTGAAACCCGTTTGCATTGAGTTGGAGGTTGAACTGCCAGTAGAAGACTATGCGTAGTGGAACGCCAGTGGATGAATGCGTTTGCTCGAGCCCCCTCCAGACCGCGCACCCAACTCACTCGTTTTGCAACTGGAGAGTCAACGTTGATGAAATGCCCCACCAAATCCATGGCGATTGAAATGGCAGCAGGAAGACAGTCCCTATTTTCCAATCAAGATAAACCACCATCAACCCAATTGCAAGGAACGCACCCGACACTCGATGGCCAATAGGAAACATAGAGGTGAGCTGTGGCTGATAAACAAATAAAGAAGGAGCTTGGGGCGCAAGGTAGTTCATTCGTGCACTAGTTGGAGTGGTTAAGGTGGAACATCAAACTCAATTGGGAGCACCACTATTAGAGTAGAGTACTGAGCAACCGTAATTAAGAAGAGAACCCGTTTTACCAGCTGCCTTTCCCGAAGTCTTGGGACTATAGCTACCGTTTAACAACAACCTTCGGCTCTCCATGAACAACCCTCCCCCTCCCGCTATCGTAGTCTTCCAGCGCTGACTGTTGCCCCACATGAGTCGCGATCCTCCTCATAGAGAAAAGTGTAGCTTATGAATGATTCCCGACCGAGCTGTGAACGTATACGAAATGAGTATCATCTGCATCGTCGGAGTAGTCCTCTTTCATCCCCTCTGATGACTTGCGCGAAGAAGTGGTGTTCTTCGTTATTCAAATCACTATTAAAAGGAACCTTACTATATAGCTCTTAGAGACTTGGTCCCAATTCCATTGGTATACTAAGAGTACCTATAGCTAAAGCCATTGGATCTAGTTCTACCGAATACTGGGGATTTCATACCCAGGGAAGGGAAAGAAGATACATAAGATGCATGAGCTAGAGAAGCTACATCATATGATTCGATATCTACTGCAAACTACCAGTTCGCCAATTGCCATTGGCTCATATTCCGGAGAAATCTCTGCTTTTATGCTTTTTGGGAGTATTCCAGTACTTCTAGCAGTAGGATATGTTATTCCCGATGTCTCTTCTTCTTCAAGAGTTCCTTCATGCAGCCAATCCCGATCCATACGGATCTAGAGTTTATCCAATACGCACCATTCCTACAGCTGCTATCGCTCTGGCAGTCGCCCTATTTAAGCAGGTTGGGAAGCTTAGGTTGTTCCTGCTCGGTGCAGTTTGTTTCGTTAGTGGTGATAAATCGTCAAAAGTGAATAGCTATAGTATCGGTACTGTTAGGTACTACTATAGTAAGAGATCCTACTGCTTCATTAGTAGTTGCTGCGTATGTCGTCTACGGAATACGCCTCCGATGCTATGCTGCCAGATCTACATTTGTCGAACAACCTTCTTATCGAGTTACTTAGGGAATTAGCTTATGCACGGTCTTTCGCACATAGTTGAAGCTGGACTACTATAGGTTCTTGCAATCTATGGTGCCTACTCGGCTAGCCGCTCAGGATGGGTTTTATAGTTATTTCACAATCCCAGGAAGATCCTTCGGTAAGATCTGGAGCATAAGATAAACAAGAAGAAACAAGAACGCTTTCCAGGAAGAACTATAAAAGCCCGGTTTCAGCAGCACCAATAAAAGCTACTGTTACCGAGCGAGCGTAGCGGGAATGGATCCAGCACCAAGTATGATCCCTATAGCTATAGCTATGATTTATTTATAACGCGTATACTATGAAGAATAAGCAAGAAGAACTTAAGAAGCAGATCTTTAAACACCTACTTCTGATGATTTAGCTATAGATCTTCTTCGGGGGTACCGGTCATTGACTTTCTTTCGGTGCTCGTAACGTTAAAGCATGGCATTGCGCGAAGCCATGCATAAAGCTTGTTCACGATCCTAAGCCTAAACCTATAAAAGCAAGTACAATTAAGAATCACTCGACATAAACCTAAGCCGGAAAGCAACGTATTGAAGATGGCTAGTACTCCGCTGAAATCTCGATTAAGGGTTTTTAGTTGTAGTCCTGAGCTCATGGAATCGGCCTAAGCCAGAAACAGAAGATAAATAAGGGTCAGCGTGCTTTCGGACCTTCCTCATATCCCTCCTAGATTTCTCCAAAGTTGGTTCGTACGATCTGCTGGCCGTCTTCTGCCTCGGTCTACTATTACAGGCCTACTTCTCTTTCGATTCTACCTTGGGGGGCGAAGCCTTCCACTACATGGTTGAGAATACGAAAAGAATACAAGAAATCAATCCGGAGAGAAAACAGAATCATAACTGCTTGAAGAAGGATCCGGAGAATAAAAAGAGAAAGAAGAATAGATCGGTAGAGATCTAACAATTGAAGTAAATAAGCACTCGCCCCTCTAAGCTGCCGTTTCTTGAAATCCAACCTCTACGATCTTGTTACCAGCTGAATCTTATACCAGCGCTATGAGGGAGTCATCTGACTCGCAGCTGTTGTTTCGTCTCACATCTCTTCGGAGAAGTAAAAGTAGCATCAACTGTGTAATGACTAGCATAACCGGGGACTGTAAGTGTAAGCTACTCCCATCCCACCTCTGACCCCATTGATTGTTCTATGATTCTAACTTCTTACCGGTCTTATCCTCTTTTATCGGAGTTAGCAGTTCTTGCTTCTTCTATTGGAGGCGCATTATTCTTAATTTGGTTATTCCCCACCGGTAGGGAATACGTAGCAGTGACAAGGAGTAGGATTATGGGGTGAAGGAGAGTAGGAGATGATATGGATCCCGGTGGTATGAATTTAGTCTATTCTTCTCTTCGCCTCTGATACCAGGGTATCCTGATTATTCAGCAATGGCACACGCATCAAATGCTACAGCAGAAGCAACTATAGGTTATGCAGCTGTATGGAAAGCTAAAGCTTCCGTGGTTTCCAACCATGGTCATCAGTTAGTAGTTGAATAAGACCAGTAGCGGTAAACAATCACCGAAGAGAGCTCAAAGCGCGATCCCTCAACCCATTTATGCTTCCAACCTAGACCGAAATAGTAGAAGTTCTAAATGGAGGAGTCTTCCACACCGGTATACTTATGATTCGCATTATGATTCTTATGATTACCGGACCCATTGGCCCTGCCAATCTCTTCTTTCGAAACCCAGCTACAAATTCTTCAAGATTTCCGGTACTATACCATGATTCTCCATCCCGTCCGTGTTTCCGCCAAATCCCCATCTGTAGGAGCAGTTTTTTATTCCCACAGTATCTCAGGTAGTACAATTCTTAGCTTTATACCGAGTGTTGCTTCTCGTTGGTACATCTCTATTCCTTAGGCCTAAGGCCTACTTTAGGGACTAGGAAGAATTTAGAATGGCAAGGTGGGGTGGAAAGACCGGTACCGGACAATGACTAGCCATGGGTAAACAGCTGATGGAACATCAATACATATGCGATGAAGCACGCTTCGCTTTCGCAAAAAAGGCAGACTCAGGAATCACCCGTCCACCCGATCTCCGCTGCTGATCTTGTTAGATTCTTACCGGCAATAACGGATGACCGGTACTGGGGAATATTAAGAAATATAGAAGGAGAAAGAAGCTCATAATAGAATGATAAGGAATCGGAGTAAGTGAAGGAATTGAAACAAAGAGTGGCCATCGAAATAATACCTTCGACCTGCGCTTTCGGGTTCTCCCTTACGCTCCTACTTCCTCCCATATCTTCTTACTTATCGGTATACTTATGAACCCAGTGTTGTTGCTTGCTATCGCTCACTGGATCGGAGATCCCGAAGTTGGTAAACAAGAATAAACAATAACGCTTGAAGACCTAAAGCTTGTAAAAAGAGAAATAATACCCGGTGAAGTCATCGATATATTTAGGCTATGCGGTATAAAGTCATCGAAAATGTCAAGGCGTAGTGGATTCATCATTCATGGCTGGAGATGGGCGTTATCAAGAGAGGTGGGAAGGCGCGCAGTAGCAACAGGAGCGAGAGGGCTATGGCACTTGGTTCATTCCTATCTATGAGGAGTATGCTCCGATATCTCACCGGGGCCGGCAGAAGGCGTAACTACACCAGTAACGGGTACACAATAACAGCATACGTACCGACAGCATACCGACATAAACCGATATTCTAATCAAGCCAAATAAGAGTAGAAGCGTAGGGTGAAGATTGAGCAAGCTTCGGCACGTACAAATTGATCAAGATGGGATTCGACATGATCAGCAGAACGTTCCTTTTCTTTATATTGCCCGGCCGGATGGTTTTGTAGAAGTGGGTGGTTCGTAGTCGAGTCGGAGCAAAAACTCCTTGATCCAAATAGGACAGCCCGAAGTGGTAGTGAGATACACTTGCAATAAGCTAAAAAAGAATGATTGATTTGCCAAGAATGCAAGTAGTAGTAGTTAGCAATCATTCCTACTATATCGTAGAATGCCACTAATGTAAGAACCATAAACCAACTATGAACAACAACTATGTACGACCAAATTCTGGTTTACCCACATAGCTTTAGATCGGATTCTGGACCAACGTTCCTACCATTAGCTACCAAACTACCAGCAGCACCATATTACGCCCTATGTTGGTTTCGCCAAGGACTAGTCGTTTGCTTGCAGGGCATATGTAGCTTGGTATCGCAGATATTACCATTAGCAGCCAATACCGAGTACGAACAACACCTACACTCCATACCAACCCATCACTCCACCAGATGCTCTTTTTCATACATATCCGGAGCTCTTGATGCTATTCCTTCCCCGGCCTAACCCGGGTATGCTATCTCCGGAGAATTCTATATTTGCAGGTTAGGAGCCCAATGGAGCGCATTCTATTTTGCAGTTTCGTGTCCAACTTATTGTCTTATTCTTCCCATATCTGTGGTGGGGGAGTTGACCTCCAGCACCGACTGAATTGCTATATTTTCTGCATACGGTTGTCACTGCTCGGCCAATCCCTGATTGGGATAGGGAAGAGAGCGGATATAATTGGAGCCGGCTAAAAGCCGTAAAGCCGGTCCTAAATATTATAAATAAGGTAAACCAGAAATAGTTCACGATACCGGGTCGGCCAAAGGAGGCAGTGATACTGGATATCGATTAACTACGAATTTGGTGCTCCCAGTTCTCCAAGATATTATGAGTTTACAACCTGAGCGGAAGTTCTCTTCTCTTTCTTCGAGTCCCTGGTACTACTATATAGGTTCCCACTTTTTACTCCGACCATCGGAAAACGCATACTTTGCGCCATATCTTCACTATGAATTCCAAGCCGGGATGCCTGGTTGGGTAGGAATGAAAGAATCCGTACGATCGATAAGCTTTTTGAAGAAGGTTCTGTTCCGCCTTTTTCATCTGGTATGGGTGCTGTGACTGGTTCTTCTTATGATTATGAGCTCCATGCAGGTATTGGTTTATGTCGAGTGATTCAACTCTGTTGTCGAACAACCTTCTTATTCACGATCTCTTCTTCCGGTAGTCAATAGAATTGCCTACGATCCATTACTTTCTTTGTTTCTGGTATACCGCTCATGGGAATGAACCTTAAGTAGCTAAAGCTTGTAAATGCATAGGAAGGTTGTTCAACTGAACTACTCTTGGCTGCTAAGCCTTAGGGCAATGGATGGAATACTTTTTTAGGAAAGGCCAGTCGGAGCATAGCCAGAACTAAAGCAAGTGAATGGGCAACTCTACTAAATATGGCTAGAAGCGTGGGAATAAGTCAATGGCTGCTACGGATCCACCAATAGAATTGCCTGCTTATGTATGTGCTGTGCCAGATGTAGTGGTTTACAACCATTTCACATCATCAGTACTACCTACGATCACGAGCCGAAGGCGGACCATAGAATGGTAACTCCTATGCTTCTTCCATCGGTATTTGCTAAGACTGCCGGTGTTGCTTTATAGGTTAGCTCCTTCTTATTCGTTTATGCTAAGGCTGCTTTACTAGGCCTTTAGCTTGGCAATTAGAAATAAATAACGATTTTAGGCCTGAGCGAATAAGAGTAATCATCATAACCGGAGATGCAAGGCGCGGCGGAATACCATGCGCGTACTTGTAGAACTATCAGCTATAGATTTATTGGTTTAGGATCGACCACATTCTTTCCGATAGCCCTTAGTACCGTAGCTGGTCTTTGATGAACTTACACTTCCGCAGATGTTCCATGGCTTAATAGTTAGGCCATCGACGAGAGCTCGGAAGAAAGCTAAAAGTAGCTCCCATAGATAGATAACCAAGAACCCTAATCCGAAGAAGATCTGTTTTCTAGCGCTTCCTATCCCTTTCTTAGCCGGTTGTTTACGCATCTTCTTCTCTTTCGTCCCCATCGTTGTATAACAACCTGGTTGCTACCAGTTGTCCGCTCGAATTGTATAACAACCTGGTTGCCACCAGCATACAGGGACCCTGGGTAAGAAGCGATACAAAAGGCTATGAGGTAGTATTTTAATAGAAAGCAGTAGCAGGCGGCTAACGACCTACTGCATATGTAGTATATAGATCCGATACAAAGTCCATTGGGACTATGACGACAACGAATGAATACGAAGAACGCCAATGGGAGGCCAAGATCTTCTAAAACACCTGTAGAACAGGCTCATTTGCAGATGCATCGGTAACGTATTCAGTAGATCCAGTTGAAAGCCATTATATCGTTGGAAGAGTTCTAGCACCGGTTGAACGAATTAGTCTCTAAATATGGGTTGGCTCTAGCAATTGATCCATCGGACTACGTCCAACTAAGGAAGGCTTTAGTACCGGCTTTGCCTGCTACATAATCTAAGGAGCTAATTCCAGCGTTTAACTCCTCTTGGGGCTATTGAGTTTGGATCGTCTCCTGTTCCGGAGTTAGCTGTAGTTAGGTTTACTGGTCTTACACTATGTATTCTCTTATGCATGAGCTACATCTCCATGTGTTGATTTCTCTTAGTCCCTGTGTTGTACTATCGTATGGGTATGAACCATATTTAGCTAGAAGTCGTCTGATGTCCAGTCATCCGGGTGGAGTTATGTTCTTGATTCATTATTTGTGGCCCGGCCTATTACATTTCCAGGGAGTTGGAACGAAAGTAAGAACGAACATAAGAAACAACGATAATATATTCATTTTGGGGCATATCAGGGGCATCTACCATATCATATCAAGCTGCAGTTCCCTCTGTCTCTTATCCGGATGATTCTATTACTACTATTCGGGCTCTATAGCTTTAGCTAAATCCCCATTTCCTGGTTCCGCATCGGATGCTACACCAGATGAATAAGAGCTATAGCTCATGGGAGTTGGCACAGAAGTGTGTGGTCCGGAGGTAGTAGTAGTTCTATGATGCCTTTCGTTCCGGTGTTTCATATTCTCTTGAGTTGCCTAGCGCTATTCTTTAGATTCTTGTCTTCCGGCATTGAAACCCGTAGGTTCCCATGAAGGACTAGAACTAAAAACGAAAGATCCTGCCAAGTGTAATCGAAGAAAGTAAGATCGAAATAAGTAGCTCCGAAAGAAGAATACGAATCATAGGTAGAAGAAGCTCCGGGGAATGTATATCGGTTGCCCTCCGAAAGAGAGGATTCATACATCTACTACATGTCCAGGTCCAGCGACTATATCGAATCAATGAACTCTATATGAGTCCTACTAGCATCTCATACATAAGTACTTTAGCCGCCGGAGGCTACAAGTAACTCAATCAGAAATACTAATCAGAAGGCGAAGCAGAACCCAAGATAAAGAATAAAGAATTGCTACGATCGTTAAGAATTGGTGACTATGTAGCTGCTTTTGTTCCTTTTCCTCTGTGTAACAGCCTTGGATATTATGGCTCTGACTTCTACGCTCCTACTTACCAGTCAGTTACCTTCCGATGCTTTTAGCTATTCTTTGATCTTCTTCTCTTTCTGACTTCTACGAGTTCCTTTCCAGTGACTCTAAATGTAGCTATGTCGAGACATTCCGGAAGACCTTGCATCGGGAATTAGCTATGGATCATACACAGATCGGTTACCAGCCCTTGCGGGAATATTCCCAAGACTAGCATCTTATGTAGGAGCTATTAGCTAAGCGCACCCAAGTTATGTCGAAGACTATGTCTGACCATGGAAGGCTATGCCGAGTATGACCATCTTGATATTCATTAGGTTTTCTATTCGGTACGATGTGGAACAAACCAAAAGACATAGGCGCAGCCATGAGAACTCCTATACTAGTAGCGTATGCATTGTATACAGTACCTTCGCCTTCTTCCGTAGGGGACTTACTTACTTTTGGTAGTACATGGCTTGCCATTTTCTTGCTAACTATTTGCTGGTATCCAGTCATAAAAACTACATGGCTTATCGCCGAAGATGGTAGATCATAGCTTATCAACATATACAGTCGACGTAATCGAGACTACTTCTGGTAGCACACCCGGTGGAAGCCGGTGGCAAGTGGAGCTGGAGTTAGTCCTGGAACGGAATAAGGAACAACCTCTGAATGTGCATTCTCTGCCGCAGTATCACTGCCTACCTTCTCATTTTCTTGCTGTTACTGGCTATAGCTATAGCGCGTATCTTATTACGATTCTTGAATCATCTTTCGGTGGAACCGGGATAGATGACTTACCGTTCCCTCTTCTCTTCTCCATTAGTAGTACATCTGGTATGGGAATTACCATAAATAGACGAAAGAAGGAGACTCCGTGGGAGGGGCCCGCTCCAACCTATTTTGACTTTGTTGATGAAGCCATCCAGAACAAGGAACTAAGAATGACCGGAGCCGGCAGCACATTAGTAACCATTCAATCTTGTAAACTAATCGAGACCGAAATTGGAGAAATAGATACGAACGGAGAGGAATAACCAATCGATGAAGGAACATGAAACCATTCTGTTTTAATAGAGGTACGAGAAACGGTTAGGGGCAATGAAGTAGGTGAAGTGGTTGGATTTAGCGAGCTGTTCCAACCACTGCCGGATGTGATTCCAAGAGCCGAACGAGAATGAATACCACACAGAAGAGTCAAGACCAGGCTCCCTAATGGAATGTTTAACCGATCCATTCCGGATCGACCGAATTGGTACAGAAGTTGTAACATGGGAAAACCACAGAAAACACGACTTATTTGAATAACCCGGTGACCTACCAATTGTAGAAGTAGGATCTTTGGCAAGCAATAAGCACTTAAATAATACAATTCGAGTGTACCATCTTCTTTATCATTTCGAGGAAAAGGTGCGGGAGGAAGGGGAAACAACGGGGGGATCCGAATCGGACCTAAATGGGAATGACATGAAAAGTGTTTTTCAAAACCTAGCATTAAGGGCGTTACGACGATATACGAGAGGAATGGAGAAAAACTCGTGATTGGTGTGGAGTTTATGATATAGTTCAAGATTCACGTAATCACGATTTTACACGTTCCTTCATCTCATGTGGTTGATACGACCAATTGAACTTGATGGGGGGTGCTCGGTAGTAAGAGCGTCGCGTGGTTGTCTGGTGTAGGGCCCACAAGGAGCAAAGGCGAAGCCGCAAATCCTTAGACGGCCCAGTAGTTCCGCAACTACTACCGACCAACGGGGATCCCCCATTCCGAAAGGCAGATAATCGATGAAGCGGGTTTGTGTGCCGAACGACTCAAATTGGTCCCAGGAATAAAACTCTATAGCTATAGTGCCATAACTAGTCCAATAATTGTATAAGTGTGTACTATACGAAAATAAAAGCAAACAAAAACCCCGAGTACCCGGGGATTGACGTATTCCCTTCCACAAAGAATAGTAATGCTCTGCTATTAATATAACCGGAGTGCGCTTGTCCTATCACAAGGAGCCGGTGTGTGGACCATGGCAACAAGAGGTGGTGCTACGTCCCAGATCCCAAGGCTCTCTATTCCGCCCCTTCGCGATTAGTGTTTGCAAAGCGACCTTTAGGGAGGTTAATAGGACCATAGCTATAGCTTCATGGAGTTGCTCATGTTGGTGTTGGTGGTGTCGTACCGGACCGTCACCTAAATCAAACAACTAACCGGTGGCAACAGGTCGGCACGAAGTGATTCATCATGCTCAAACATGAGCCGATCGTTCGTTAGGGACAGTTTATAGATCATCAAATTACCACAAATGGAATGAGAAGTGGGTCCATGTAAATGATCGATACCTCGCAAACAACAACGCTCCTTCCCCATATGGAGTTCGTTAAATATGAACTTTGATTGATTAGCCACAGACAGCCCCTATAAATCCGAGTATTTCACCTTGTAGCCGTAGGCGGTTGACTTCTCGGCTGCGCCTCATGTAGCTATAGTAGCTACTGATTCACTTCGTTTCTCTTCCTTCTTCACCGGCCTTACGGCGAGAGTACCAGTTTGACCAGTTTACAGTCCTAGCAGGAAGCCCACCAGTCGAAGCATGATACGAGATCCGAATCACTAGCCATAAATAAGGAAGAAACGAAGGACCTCACGGGTTTTCCTCAATGGACCGGACGACACCCGCAGACCTTTGTGGAAGATGGTAGGAGATCCAAGGAACCCCAGGAATACTCTCATAAGCAGCTATAGCTACTATGTCGGTTCGAAAGCTTTATAACTTGCATATGCTCTGGTAGCAGGCGAAGCCGGCTAGGCGCCTACAGCAGTAGCATTAGCTACGAAAACACTAGCTGAATATGAATAACCAGCGTCATCCGTATTTATCGAACAGCCCACGTTGGAGCAACCGATAATATAAAGATCAAGTAGTACGCCCCCGAGTATTTCGGTTGGAGATCGATCCGACCGTACTCAATTGGTACGACGGTGGGTCTCCTCCATTTGGCAACCTTGGTAAGGGAAACAAGGGAATGAGAGGCGAAATAACATCACACCACAATATGGTCACCACTGAATCTATGAATAGTAATGCCGGTTCACTACGATAGTACCAGCGTGAAAGTAGAGTGTATCAAAGAAGCACTTCCAAAAGCCAGTTAATTCTTCCTCATTCCATTGCATAAATAAGAGACACCGAGTACACAAATAAAAATCAATTACTTATGAGGTACTAGGGCGAGTTACCTAAGTTCACACGGAATCCCGTAAAGCGCCACGGAATGGATCAAAGAACTGAACACGTTTCCAATACCGACAGCAGCTCCCGTACTCTTCTGATTTCTATGTTGAGCTCGATAACGGAACCGAGCCGGATGGGATGGGCTCTGTCTCTCATTGGCCGGTACCTACTTCTCGGGGCCTTGGCATCGTTCAGTTGGGGTTTGGGATCGAAGAGGGGTCCGGGCCCTTCTTTCCGGCCTCGCGGGCCGACGTATAAAGTTCAATTACGCAGAGCCGCTCGTGGACTTGGATGTCGATTTGCGGATCGAGTTCATGCTGTTCCCCTCTATTTATTGCGGGATCTCGTGCAAAGTATGCAAGGAGGCGATATGGATAAAAAGCTATGATTCTTCGCGTTAGCAACAACTAGTTATTAACAACAAAGAATAAACTACTCGACTTAGCACCGAAATGGTTAGAAACTACCAACTCAAATGCAATAACGCCGACAAAGATCCAAAAGGGACTATGCAGCTGTGGAAAGGGGTGGAACGACCCGAACTTCTCCCTGGTGGCCGTAGGCTCCCAGCGCTTTAGGACCAATTTACGTGGAGCAGCCAATGAAGCTCACAGCTAAGGATCTGTAACTACCTTATGTGAGTTTCCACTTCAGTGGGGCTACGGATGATGATCCGGTTGTACCGCTACTAAGTCAACTATTGGAGGACCTGATGCAACGGATTCATCTGTAGGAATCTTACCAATGGGATTAGGAAGTGGTTGAACCACTTTCATTCATTGAAGCTCACATTTCCATTGCTTTTTGATAGGGTTAGTGCCCCTATAGCAATCAAAGAGGAGCTGCCCGGTCACCACTGAATGAATAAGAGAAGCAGCTAAGGCCCCCCGCATTGTCTATCCGTGTAGAAGATCCCCCACGACTTGCTAGTAATAGTAATAAAAATCCCCGTCGATCCAGTTGGTTTCAGAAGCAAGGTCCTCCACTAAGGAATCAACTAAGCAATCATATGAGTTGGCATGGAAATATACGCAGTCGAATAATCGTAGAAAACGGGTAAACGGGTACTGTCAGCTGTTTGATCGGGTTACCTAGGTTCCTAAACTTGGAATGGATGGCGGAGCGTAGGTGGCAAGCAGTTATATGGATACGGTGCTTTACCCGTAGACGCTTCTCCAGCTCTCGCAATAATTGTATGGGAGTCGTCCTCGGAGGGATTTCCCGAATGACCGTACCGGGTTAACCAGAGAGGGTGATAGTGGCTCTTCCCCTCCAACCACCCGGCGGTCCTATATAAGAGCCTCCATGGTTGGTACAGTAGCTACAGTAACATAAGCAAGGAATAAAACAAAGCTTTGGGGTTTATCCAACGCTAGGCCTAAATGCATAATCAGAAACCGGCAGAAGAAGCTTTCGGCGTAATCTCCTTATTATTTATTGATGCACCCATGGTCCTATATGGTATGGAAGAATATGAAGATCTGGCTTATCTGGGACTTCTCCTAGGATCAGAAAGAGAATATCTACTGCAGAATCCATTACCGACCAATCTCTAGCTATAGAGATAGGGAATACCATTGATAGTATCTTGCTAGCATTAGTAGCCGCCTTCGGCTACACCAATAGATTAGAAAACGTTAGCTCCGGGTAAACAATCGAATACTCTGTGAACAACCACGAACGATCCAGGGAACCTATATGATGCTAATAGAGCGTTGAAGAATGGTAGTAGGCGAAGCCGGAGATGAGAAGAAACCAGTAGCTACTGGTGGTTCATCTATGGTCCCTGCCATATAGTCCTAATGATCGTTTTTCGGTTATTAAGCTACTTATGCATGGATCCAGATCCTGTTGTTCATAGTCCTGTGCCTGGTGTTGGTGCTCGTGCGCCACTGGTTTTGATGCTATGCTTGACTCTGGATGAACTGCAACCACCGGAGAATACCGGATAGGGATCCCGTAGGATGAGAATAAAGAATATATCGGCAGGCCTAAAAGGATCAAGTCTTGATGACATTCCGGCTAACCCCAGAAATCAAAATAGAGCAACATGGGTCCCGAGTTCCTCCTAGGCCTACTTCTACTCCGTCTCCCGCAACTCTCTGCTTCTTATACAACTGCTTTTTTTGCTTTTGATGCTACATTAGCCTCTTCTTCAGATAGCCCGGCAAAGAGCAGCTGCAAGTACTGGATGCAATAAGTTCTTCATGGATCGACTTCCGGGTCAGATTTGAATCGTTTTTAGGCGTTGCCGGAAGGCTTATTGTTGAAAAGCGGCCTAAGGAAGAGATCATATCGAAGATCCAGAATTACCAGTCTTAGCCTACGCAGGGGACCAGCTCCGCTTAATCCACCATAGCTCCTTCTTCCACACCGGTATACTTCATCTTCTTATTCTGACTTGATCGCTTCTTATTATGCTTTGACAAGCGTAGCGTAGCGGGCAGGGGGACAACAGGCCAGAGGCCTTCGATAAGCTAAGAGATAGAGAAGAATCAACAACTGGTTCGGAGCATACGGACGAAGAAAGAGAAGATGCATCGACCTCCGGTGTAAACCAGAAATTATGCCGCTCCTGTTGCTAAAGCTACGGTAAGTAAGAGACCAAAGATCTTGAGCTAAACTCCCGGCCTATGGCCAGGTAGCTTTAGGCAGAGAACAAGAACACCAATCTCCGGATATGCTTACTTAGAAACCCAAGTACTCCGTATGGTCTCCGGTGGGAGATCCCAAACCATACCTCTTAACCTATTTACATACTTCTAGGCGTAGCTTTGCGCGCAGATAAGGCACTGGTTGTTCGAATGATTCGATGAAGCGAGAGCTGAAAGAGACGTGGATTCAGATGAAGTAAACTGTTACTGGTAGTTCTGGTGTTTATGTTGCTGCTAGAGCTTTTTAGAGTTCACCAAGGCACCGAGGAGAGCTTTAGCTATCTTCTTGTTCATTGCTTTCTTACCAGACAACCTGGTATGGTATCGGAAAACAAGAAGACATTTGGATAAAGCAGAAACTAGCTCAGCAGGGTTCGGAGGGAGAAGGGAGAGGGATGGTAATTCGGTAATACTAAGAGATCCCTTCGGAGCTATATCGAAGTAAAGCTATACCACCGGGTCCCACCAGGTTGTTTAACAAGCATGCCAACGAGATACTTACTTAGACTACGGAATCCGGATATTCGCTTTAGTGGAATGATCGGTGGTATCACATGATCAAGTATGGTGGGTGGTGCGGAGGGTTACTTGTGTGCGTCGGCTAACAGCTGTTGCGAAGGCGGGCTATGATCGTGTACACCGCTGCAACCAAACATTCTGGCCAGTAGCACCATAATGATATTTATCGAAAGGGACTATTTTTCATTTCACCGGAAGACGCATACCTGGTTCCACCAGAAAGGCAAGCAAGTGAAGAGAGATCTGTAGCCGCCTTCGGCTACAACCGGGAACTGATGAAGTAAACATTGGGTAGCTTGACGGATATGCAGGGGCATCGGGTATGGGGGCTGGTGATGGAGAGTATTCAGCTATTGCAGTTGTATTTGGTGTTGTATCTCGTACTGATGATCTAGTCCCTGCTATCATTGGTTTATAACCAAATGCCATATAGAGAAGAAAGCATAATTTACGGCTTTAGCTGCTACCTATGGCTCTATTAGCTACTTTTAAGCCCGAACATTCATCAGTGGTCTGTAATACCCATATTCCACCAAATACTCCCTTTTCTTCAGCAGTTTATTCTCTTATTTCGCCTCTACCAAAGGTAGCATTAGTACTAGCTCTTACTAGAGTATCTTATTACGCAGGTAGTCTTTCTACGATAAGTGGATGAACGGAAGCAGGATATTCTCTCTTTCTTGCTGTATTTCCTCCGATACCAATGTAATTGGGTGGGACAGGCATTACTAAACCAATTCTTGTAAATGCATAATAATATTCAGAAGAGATCGGAGCATGCATAAGCATGGGCCCGCCACATACCAGAGATGCAAGGCGCGTGCGAAACTACAAGATGTGAACCCAAGATCCGGAACTCATAAGAAAGAACGATAATCCGGAAAGCAACAAGATAAAGGAATATTCAGTACTACTACCGGTGTATCTGGTCCTAAGAAGCTATTCACGCATGCGGTATGACCTATTCGGGTGCTCATGGGCTAAAGCCCGGTTAGAGCTCAACATATGAAGATGAAGGAGTATTTCCGGAGAAGAAAGAACAATAATCAGGAGATCGGGAGGCATCGGAATATTTAGGAAGCGTAGGGAGTCGGGTTCCGGCCATGCGAGAATCATAGCTTCTATTCTTAGTATTTCACCGGAGGCTGTGACGTAGGAACAGGAGCTTATGCTGCTTATTCCAGCTTTCGTCTCTTTCTATAGGTGTAGTTTCACTGATCGTCGGTAGACGGATCGTAGAATGTTTAGCTAAAGCACAGGGCTCAGGACTAGAAAGAAAAGGAATAAATCAAAACTATGAATAGCTGTATAGCTATAGTACCACCATCATACCTATCTGGTTAATCATAACATCATACATAGTAGCTGCTAGCTACATAGCATCATACTTAGGATCAGGCGGGCGAGACGGGCTGGGTTTATTCCGATGGTAGCTAACGGAAATTCATACGAATGGCTGCTATAGCTTCTTATCACCGGATGGATCTATTCCTTCTTATCCATTGTTTATTACTCACCCTGCTTCTTTTATTTCTAATCTCGGTATAAAGTTCTTTATCATAGCTGAATCCCATGGTTCTACCCGAACGGTTAGCATGAAGAACTCAATAGAATCTCAAACCCACAAAAAGCGAATAGATCATGGTGGCAAATCATGAAGAATAATCTCAAGCAGTTCTTCTTGTAAAAACAACCTCCAGTAGTACTGTTACTGGTTTACACTGTCCGAAGGCATTTCTTCTGGAGTATGCATAGGGTTGTCTATGAGAATATTCTTTGGGTCTGCTGACTGCGTTTAGGGATCATATGACGGGAATTGCTAACGATCCAATATCTGGTTCAACAAGAATTGCTGTAGCTTTAGCTACAACCCGTACTACACCGAATGTCTACGATTAGGAACCTATACCGGTATGGGTATAGAATCCCCATAGAAGCATAATACGAAGAATGGACAGAAATCGAATCAACAAGCAACGGGCTCAAGAACTGAGCTAGCCCAAAATGAGTAAATCCTCCGAAATATGCTAAATAGTAGCCAGAAGGAGTGGCCGTAGTACCGAAATACATATAAAATGCTGAAGAAGTAGCTAGAGCGTAGGTAGCTAATTGCTTGCCGATTGGATATTCCTGGAGCTAAAGCTACCCAAGTTGTATCGGTATGTGATACACTGTGACTGGTATAGTAGTCCCACCCATAACTACAGAAGACTTGGTGACCGGAAAAGGATCTTCGGCAGCTGCAGATTTAGTAGCCACGGCAGGTAATACTCTGAATCCAAAGTCATAGCCGGAAACAAAATCACCAATCTTTAAGTAGGGAGGGAGTATAACGACCGGACAAGGATGCGAGCTCCCGTCGATGGTCGTTGGCGTTAGAAGCGTATCTTCCGTTTTGGTTTCTGCTGTTTACTCCGGTATTCCTCCATATCTTACAACCATGCAACCTAGGATCTGACCTACCCGCCATAGCACCGGTATCATTAGGCCCTTTAGCAGCACTAGATTCTCTACCATTAGTCTGCCCCTGGATCTTACACTACTGAAGCAGATTTCTCATAAGTTGTATCAAAAACCATAACAGCAGGATTCTAATACCCAATGACTATACCACTTTTTCCCCAAGTCTTTGATTCCAGTAAAACTGCCTCCACTGGTGGAACACCACCATGGGACTTACTATGTATGATGAATAAGAACCGAAAATAATAGAGAAAGAGATGCAGAATAGCTACTAATCATAGCTACATAGTCTGCCTACCCAGGGATTCCGTATAACTAATAGTAGATTGATGGGTATTTAGTGGAATCGTTAATAGTAAGAGGAGGCATCGGTGGGACCGAAGAATCGCCTAGATATGTATTTCTGT
The DNA here is from genome assembly GCA_963277665.1 of Viscum album. NCBI lineage: Eukaryota > Viridiplantae > Streptophyta > Magnoliopsida > Santalales > Viscaceae > Viscum > Viscum album. The sequence goes on from OY728129.1 coordinate 1,413,655,201, forward strand.
TTACAACTCCTGGGTCTTTAGCTGAGATGTGCTACTCAGTGGTTCTACCATAAATCTCTACTGGAAAAGCAGTCGGGCAATAAGCTATCAATAAGCGTCTACGCCAGTTATACTAATAGAATCCTCAAAGACCGAATACGATACCAAACGGCTAGCAAATTCCTTGTAGTTGGGATCAAGTGTGACCGCTATCGCGTTACACTGCAGTAGATGAATTGTCTGTAGTTACTTCTTCATGCATATTATCGGTGTTTTAGGGTATGCTTCCAGCATCACCAGGTGAACTATTAGTAGGTCTTCCCATGGCAAAGCTCTGCTTTGAGCACCGAGTTATCTTATTTTTCAAGCAACGTATTTACGACACCCATAGACTGACCAGTTGGGGTAATTCCATTACAATTGAAAGCAGGGGCTGTATCTCGTTGGCGAAGCTAGTATGACATAGCTATACGGCGCCCATTCCCGAGTGTTCTTATGGAACCGTAGTAGTTGACGATAGTACATTTGATTCAGCTAGAGCTGTAGTTAATGATTTAGTACATATGATGCTTTTAGTACTTCTTTGGGTGTAGCAGGTCTCCTGCGGCCAAAGCTACTAGAAGATTAGTTTCCGGAGGCTTCTTTTTTCCCCAAATCCCCAGTTCTGTAGTAGTTGTTGTTGATTCTTGTTTTCTCCTCTAGTTGTTGTCCTTGGCCCAAGGGCCAATGGTTTCAGCTATGATTCTGAAGAAGCTAAAGCGTAATAAAGCTAGGGATTGAAGAAATGTTCACCGGTAGTCCTTCCTCGGTATGGCTCTGGCTGGAAATGGTACGTGGTCGCAAATCTGAACTTGATGCTGTGACTGTTCGCATCTTCCGGAGTTTATGATTATTTCGGTGTAGCTGCTACTGCTATTCTAATTCTTCCTTGTTTTCGGGAATTTACGCCAAGTCTTCTTCTGCATTTCGATTATTCGCATTATTCTTCTTTGGTTACTCCGACTCCATTTGGTCCTAAAGACCATATAGTAGCTACATGAATCATAGCATAATCAAAGTAAGAAGAAGGGCTAAAGAGGTAATCGACCATAGATCCAGTAATGCATAACCCAACTCTTCCAGATCGTCCTCCCCTTCTCTCTTGCTTATGTTCCTGATGTAGCTGGTAACCAGAATGTCTATATGCTGCGGAAATGCATGGATGGGTCTCTTCTTGCTTGGTTCCTACAGGTCGGGAGAGTTAGGCTGTTCTACAGAAGCAGCACCAAGCCATGGGGACCAGAATAGAACTCCTAAACGAACTACCCGCGGGCTATGCCGAGCAGTAACAACAACAACAGCAAGAGCTACAGGAGCAGTAACAGTAGAAGATGACCCAGTTGTTTCCGCAGCCCCCACCTCCTCTCTTACCATCTCTGGTTCTACGGAACCCTTAGCAACTGAGGGAACTCCTACGGCACCATCGGCCTACGGTTTCATCTACTTACTACCAGTTGTTTCGCAAAGCTCCTGAATATAGGTCTGACTCCGTATGGGTATGCACCAGATTTCTCTACTGGCGTAACACCAGGCTTGCGATTTCATCTCCTCATGATTCGTTGCTATGATTTGCGCCGGCTGTTGGCTATGCCGGTACCGTAGTACTAATATCATAAGCAGCTGAATACCCGGTACTAAGTAGAACTGTATTTAGGCATAAGCCGTAACTCAAATACTAAGACTGCGGGTGGCACACCCAAATCAACTACTCGGTCGGATACTATAGATCGTTTCACTACTAGGTCTGGTGATGCAAGTGTTTCTATGTGGTATTGAAGTAGGTTCTCGAATAGCTGTAGCTAATGTCTTATCCATGGCATGGTATCCGACCATGGAGGATTCCATACCCTTCTTATTGAGCTGTATATCGGTGTTTCCAACACCTGCGTCTATAGAAGTCCTACCAAGTCTTCTTATTTTCATAGCTATGAAGCTAGTGATAGAAGTTCTAGTGCCCGATACATAAGCTCTTGATTGAGCTACAGAAGGAATTATTGGCCTATAGCTAGCCAGTGAAACAACAAAAGCACTAATACTGGGATCGTACCAGCTGATGGTCTCCTAGCAAAAATGCTACCCTTGTGCAGTCATTTACGAAATAAGAGTCTTCGGCAGAAAGCAGAGCAGATAGCTTATGAGAAGCAGGAGAGAACCGAAACCGGATGTAGCTGTAGTTGAATCCAGTCCGTAATGAGTTGGCGTTGCTGGACCATCTCCAGTCTCTGGAAATACATCTGACTGCCTACGTTAGATAAACTTTGGGATCGATGCACGCGGCAATAACTCCAAGCCCAGTACTACCAAAAACTAAAGATTCTACGCTCCGGGTTGGGTCACTCATAACGAGTAGCCAGGTCATAACTAGTGAGGAAAGAGGCTTCGGAAGCGAGCTCAAAACTACAACTAGACTACCACTGAACGGAAGACCAGGAATCAAAGATCCGATCGAGCAATAAGTGAAGGCCCGGATATTAGCTTCATTTGGCTTTAGCTGGTTGGTCTTTCTATGAGAAGTTGAGTTAGGTTTTCTACCGAAGGGCGTTCTCGTCTTTGTTTGAGGAATAGGCATAAGCTGCTTCCAGAGCAGACGAAGCTAACAAGCCAGAGCTAGCTGGCATAAGCAAAGCAACTAAGACAGAAACTAACTCAATAGGAGACCAAGATGCCGGAACCGGAAGCAGCAGAGAATAAAAAGGAAGAGTGAGACCAGTTTGTTATACAAGTATGCTGGTAGCAACCAGGCAATTCTATTGAAGGCAGAGATGGGATGAGTGCCGGGGATAAGTGTTGCTTTGGCTTTATGGCTTGAACCAGGCCGCCACAGGCGGGGCTCACTGGAACTCGAAATAGATGACACCCTCCCCGCTCGCTATGCTTGGCCTCTGCTCTGGCTTACAATGGATCCGGTGCTGCTATGGTAGCGTACTACTGTGCTTCTGCTGTTTCTACTTATTTTGATTATGCTTATTCGTGGCTGAAAGCCAGTGAGCAAGAAACCGCTAAAGACTCAGAAGAGGGAGAGGAATAGCTATCCCTATAGCAGGCAGGTAAACAAGAAGAGACGAAGAAGGATCGGGTAGGAGGCAACCAGCGGGAGGCGCTTTTAGCGAAGTCGGGTTCTCATGATAAGATTTAAAGCTATGGCTTAGAGTTCCTTCTGTCTTAGTTCTAGTTCTCCTTTGATTGGCATGCTTTCCGGATAGCTCCTCTTTGACCTGAGCTCATGGGCCCCGACATACATACTCATGTTGAAGCTAATGATCGGTAATATGTTCTTGAGTCGCCGGAAGGCGTGGACCTTTCGATCATTATGAGAGTTCGGACTAATATTCCTTGGAATCAAGCATAGCTTGAGATCAAGAACCAAATAGAAGAAAAGATGGTAAGAATCAACATAATCAACTACTCCTGGACTGCTAGCTGCTTTTTCTGGTTATACTGGTATTACAGCTGTTACTCGGCGTAGATTACTATAGGGTCCCTGGCCAACGGCCATAGGGAATGAAGCATAAGAAGCTATGATGCTACGGTAACGAATAATCGATAAGAGCTATAACTGCAGATGCAGCTGGATACGATGTGATGCTATATGAATAATCATTCACTACAGCCGGAATGGTTTAATATCCTGCATATGAGCATCTCGTAGAGATCTACTTAGGGGCTTGTTGCTATAAGATCGGCATAAAGTCTACCTGGTACCGTCTGCCGTTGTAGCCGTATTTGAATATAAAGATACCTGGGTTGTTATGTGCCCGGTTTGTCTTGATTTCCGATTGATGAACAAGAAGGCAAGCTAAAAAGAAAGAGAACACGGGCGGACTGGGTTGGTCGATCCATCACGTTATGAAGCGAAGGTATGTAGATCATCCCTAAGACACCTTGCACCATTTGTTACCAACCCGACTTGGGAGTAGGGGCGACCTCCACAGGGAGCATAGAAAATGGTTATTGACCGCTCCTGTGTCGTAGGACTTGTAGCTCGGCAGTCCACCGGGTGGGCACCTTCCAGTTTCGAGTGTCTTCTTGGCCTTTGTCGATTACTGTACGCCGCACACATCTTTAAACACTTTTGAGCTCAAACACCCAGAAGAGAATAGAAAACATAATATCCGAAGGCCTGCGGGAACCCCACCAGCTCATATGTAAGATACGTGGCAACAGCTGCAAGATCGAATGACTCATCGTTGGTAAATAACTGGATCATCAGTTTAGAAAATGCTTACGGCCGGATCTTCCGTACCAAGTATTCTTACGATTACACACTATGGAAGTACCAAGACCTGTAAAAGTAGCATCAACAGGGTTTGGAAGGGACGAGGAGAGGGATTTATGGCTCCGGAAGTTAAGTAGTTTTGGGTTCCGATGCGCTCCTCCGGGTGAAACCAAATTTGGGCTAGCAGTGGGACCTCGGTGGAAGGCTCTTTCTCCGTTTACTTAGTTCCCGATGTAGTCAATTCATAGTCATGGCATGACTAGCAACAAGGTTGTTCGACAAAAGCGCATAAGAGCATAAGCTTCGGATAGAACAGGGTTTGGATGGGTTGCGATCGGAGATCTCCGGTATTGTATTGAGGAAAAGCTATAGGTAGGATCTTACCAGTGGTAGGGAATAGCATCCATTCAGCGAATAACCAACAGTTGATACAGCTCTTATGGTTATATTTCCAGGGTAAAACCTGATCTAGTTACTTATGCTTATTCAGCAACACAATTGATTGCATTACCTTCTTATTCTTCGGAGATTTCCTCTCATTTGATTTTTATCCTATGTCTGCTTTCATTCCCTGGCCTAAGGCCAAAGGTAAGTAATAGATAGAGAAGAAGAAACTAAAGCAAGGAAATAAAGGTTCGAAAGGCTCATCTTCTAGGACTCGTTACCGGCCCCCTCTTATCGATCTCACTCTTTCCCCGCCTCTTATTTTCCCGCGTTGTTGTTTATAGCTTTAGATAGTTTTACGGTCCTTGGGTACCTGGGACCAGAGATGTATGAAACACCGGTACAGGGGAATATTAAGAAAAAGCATCTGGTAAAAGCTCTGATCCGCTACATGGAATAGAGTTGCCCGACCCCCATACACGATCACACACATCTTCTACATCAGTAGCGAAATCCCCAAGTATTATGAATTACCGGAGTCAAGCGCCATCTTGCTTTTTATCTTTTGCGATCGAATCGCCTCATGGGGAATACTATAGGTTTACTGGCCTACTTGATTTAAATAATACCATCGCTCATACGCTAACGCTTTAAAAGCATAATAAGAAGTATACTCAGAAACGCTAATCGTGAATAGATTCAAAACTAAATATGTTGCCAAGGCGGAACTAGAATATTTAAGACGCAAGGAGGTAGGGATGGAACCGGTATAGATCCATAGAGCCAGTGATTAAGAGTTGATTTGGGTATTTCGGTAAACCAGGGCGGACAGGTGAGCATCAACTACGGCAACAACGAGAAGAATAAACCTGAACCGGTGAAGATCGGTAAAAGAACTAAAGGGGGAGAAGCGGGAATGGGAGAGCAGCAGGGGCGGGAGTAGAGAAGAGAAGGGTGAGGGAGTAGCCGCGTTTCAGCAGGTTGAGTTTCGATCCTTTCGGTAAAGCTTTTTCGAGTCTCTGTTGGATCTTGTTTATGATGTTTTCGTCTTTGGGCATACTTCCAGTTACTCCGACATCACCACCTTTACCATCCCCCATCTCTCTCTTCTCCCTCCTCCGGTTCTTCTCCCACAGATTATTATTCTGCCTTTCTTTACTTTCTTATAGTTGTTAACCAGATATTCCGGTATACCGGTATAGAGAAGAAAGAACGTTGAAATAACTGGAGAAGAAGTCGAAACAAAACAAGGAAACGATGCCGGCTCCACCAGGGGAAGAGAGATGATCTATGAGTTATCCGCGTAGTAGTACCGAGGCCGCTTCCAGCTCCAAAGACTACCGTTGCTGAATGAGGCTTGCTTGAATATCCTCCTACTGGATATGTTACTAGTATGAACTGCTATAGCAAATGATGGGTTAGACGGGTAATCCCGGGTATGATAGTAATGGATATTGGTGTAGCTACTATAGTAGTAGCATCTTTAACAACAGAAGCAGTAGAATAATCATATTATGGATCAACTCCCAATACTAGTAGGAAATAGCTTAGGCACCGCTGAAGCAGCATATTATCTTACTGTTACGCCTATTGGTGCACCATGGTATGTATTCTACCATACCAGATTACCAGTAGATCTACAGTGATGCCTTATGATTAGAAATAGAGGCGAAGCAAGCAGGAGCCAGTGGCTCTGCAATCATGAATAGCTAGAAGTAGGTAAGCTTTCCCGGATTTATAGTTGTTTCTATTATGCCCGGTCATATCTTCGATAGAGGATCATGCTTTTCTTATTAGGTGATTCCCAGATTGTGTTGCTACGCCTTCAACACTTACTTTGGATCTTAAATCGCAAGCCCGCTTGCAGCTACAACACAAGACCCAGGTCAGTTCATATTCATGAGCCGTAGGTCAAACGAGTTGGTTTTTATCGCCTTCACCCTACGCTGCATGTGTTGTTGCTAGTGCTATAGTGGTTGACTCATTTCGACTATGACTGGGCATGACCACAGATCTGATTCCGGTACCATCTTAGGATTGGACTGTCTTTCCTCCGTAACCAATGGAGGCGGGGAGTGAAAGAGGTTATGTCGGAGTAAAGGTAGCAGCGAATAGCGGTACCGCCTGCGGCTGCTACCTGGTAAAAGGTGTGAAGCGGAGTACTAAGAATGAGAGTCATCGGAACCAACAAGACCAAGGCGGAATTACTAGTCAAATGATTCAACAAAATATGCGAAATAAAGTCCGTAGGACTGGTAGCGTAGCTCCCTATGGCAATCAAATGGACTACTTATGGCGGATGCTGTAAACTATGTATCATCAGCAGGAGACTCCCTGGGTTTCTGATCTACGATCATCAGATCTTCTAACAGCTGCTTGAGTTCCAGTGGATTCTGTTTCTACCGATACCAGGTCTTGAGCTATGGAGTTAGTAGCTACTTCTCCGATCTTAGGCCCACATCTTCTGATTCTCGTGGTTCCGTCTGATGTTATTGAGTATGTTCCGGATGTTAGAGCCAATGTTCTTTGATTCCTGCCGTAGTTTCGTTACTGTAGAACAGCCTTGTGTTCATACCGATGCGCACCATTAGTAGTAGCGTTGTTACGCGGTGTAACATCAGTAGGAGTATTTCGATCGTTTCCCGATACATCTGATGTCGCTGCGACTACAGCATTAGGGTTTTCTATTTAGGTCTTTTTCAATCCCTGGGATCGATACAACTAGCATTAGCTATGGCCGGACTTATACAGTTGATTCCTTATTTGATACCTATGGATTACTCAGGCCTAATGATTGATCTACTTCATACTCCTTTCCAGACAAAATAATACCGCTCCATGCAGCTCTCCAAGAGGCTCTCCCTCTGATCTACGATAGTTCCCCGCGATAAAGGGTCCATTAAGTGTTCGGCCTGCGTGTTTGAATCGAATTCGTATGAGCCGGTGCGTACACATTGATCCCTTTCACGTGAAGCTCGTACTACGCCATCAACACAACAAGAGGTGGAGTAGGAAAGAAGATAAAAATCAAAGAAATTATGAGGTACTAGTAATAAAAATCAAAGGGTTGTTGGCTCTTCTCAGGGGGAACCATGACGAGCACCAATTATTGAAGACACTCGAAGCCATGGGTGAAGGCGAAGCCGAGTACACATCCCCTCCGTGCCTCCGGCACACGCCAAGTAAATAGACCACCGTAGGTTTGGAAGGGTGGGGTGACTAGGGGCCACGGAACTTCGTGACTCTACGGTTCGGAATAGAATCCAAAATCACGAAACAACTGGTAGGAGACCTATCCCTTAGAAACCAATTGAGCTACGGGAATGGGGAGTGTCGGATGTCCATTCTGTTCCATGGACGCATAGAAACTCAAATAGTTGCCAAAGCTACCTCCCCAACAAAAGAAGAAGAAAAAGCTCCGCTTAGAGGTTCCCTCCCTAATGAACTTCGATACAACGTGCTACACGGAGAGGCCTAGGTCTTACCCCAAACCCTGTGGAGGTAGTAATACGGTGACTGACCACAAGCGAGCGACCCTTTGTTTAAGCATTACGGTCATAAGAGCATAACGGAATGAGTATAACCAAGGCTACGGGAGCTTCCCAAGCTCTATGCCCCTTGCACCCCCCGTTCCAGGGGGAATGAGCCTTGGGTCGGTACGTTCTGTGAACAATTGAACCAACACGGACAGGCGCGGATCCTGTTACTGTTCGGACGGGTTCCCGAGCAAATAAATAAGCAAGAACTGGGAGGGGCCAAGAATATGGGAGCTATAGCTATTATATCACATTACCATTCAAGATGCCTAAATAATATTTATACATTCTTATGTGGGGTTAATATTCCATTGGTCACATTTATATTAATAAGGGTAATATTACTATTCATAATTTACTATTTACCAAAAATTAAGTTGATCATATTATAATCTAAATTTATTACTGATCACAACTATTGAAGACCATTTTTTTTGAAAATCATTCCACATTATTTATTATCTAATGTATAAAAAATATTTTAAAACGTCTTTTTTTAATATTCATCAAGAATATGGAACACTTATAAATTCATCCTATATTTATCTTGATATTTGAAAAACACAAATTTTACCATAATAAGAAATAACCATTTTATTTAAACAAAAGGATTACACAAAGTAATTAAGGCCTCATTACATAGCCCATTATAACACCTTTATAGGACTAAAGAGTGAGGTGTGAAATGGTGATAGAATCTCAGGACGGCTCAGGCAACATTTCCTGAGTGGTGATTTCTATTAGCTTTAACTTATCTTGTAAGCAATTCCATTGAAACTTTACTCTTTGGAGTTCATCTTGTGCTTAGTCCAGGGAAAACCCATTGATTCTACCTCATTCCCAAGCTCTGATAAGTGGGATTCATATGGACCAAGTCTACTAGATGAGACCATCAAATTTTCTTTCTGTATTAATTAACCATGTTAATTTATTTTTATAAACAATAATCCTAACGTAAAGAGTATAGATTCCAATGGTCATATAATAGCAAAAATCCAGCGGTCTCATTTTAATTATACTCACTTCATTAATTAATGGATATAGTTTTTTAGTTTAAAATAAAATGACACCAAAATTTAGGAAACAAATATTATTAAAAAATTTTGGTTGTTACACCACTGACCCAACGTGGGTCTGCTGACCCGACCAGGATTCGTCCTGGCTTGGCTCCGACCAGGTCCAGCCTATAGGGCCTCGAGTTCGGTCCACTATGGTGGCTCGTGCCCTACCTGGTCCATTATAGGTAGACCAGTCTCTTCCTTTATCCCAGATGCATAGCGCGTCTGGGGTGCACCGTCACGCGGTCAGTCAAACCTGTTTGCCCGAGTTTTCCGCACGGGGTTAGGGGACTGTATTCTACGTGGATCTGTGCCCCACAACTGCAATCCACTCTACTGACACGGCCAAGGGGACATATCCCTACTACCAGCTTCCACCTCTAGTACACCACTATGGTGTAAAACCACCCTCTTGTGTCCATCGCCATGGGCCGGTGCCGGTGATCGCCAATGTCGGCGTGCTGGCGGGTTCTTTCGCCGAACACCAGGTGTGCTCCAATAATCTAATCATCATGTTGTCTGCCCCTTCAGCCTCAGTGGGTCACTAAATTTTCCAGTTAAGTCCTCGAAACCTCCTTTCTATCACTTGGAGGTTTTTTCAAAAAGAATGTACAAGACTGAGGAGCTTGGGCCTTGTTCAGGTCATCCTACACCCTCTACATTAGATTTTAAACAATAGTTGATGTTCTATCAAACAGATAATTAATAATCCCGGTGAAAAACTCTAAGAAAATTACCCTCCTTCAAGAATGAGAAATCTATGGATCAACCTATTCATGGGCTGATCCACATTCATTTTTTTAGAATAAATAATAATTAATCTTAAAACAGAAACAAAGACCTGCCTCAATGGAGTTCGTCGTTGAAGCGATCCATCCATGGGGATTCATGTTTTGTTAGCATTCAGTGCTCATCGGTCCCATTATTCGAGGTGTGTCAATGTCTCTGGTGATTCTCCAGTGTTATTCACTCACCATTAGAGAGAATTCGAGACGTAGGATCATTAGAGAAATTTCACCCTTTGATCATCATTTCTCCAATGTGTTAACCCATTAAAAGAAAACACATCACAGTTTTTCTGTTAGGCTACATCATCGCATCGTTACGTTATTTCATTTATGAAACTGTGTATATGTTAGGCTTCATTTAATGCATCATTATGGTACATGTTTACGAGCCATTAATGAGCTTCATTTAATGTGAATCATCTTCAGTTTGTTGCAACACTGTAGCGCCACCGTACCACTACACAACGGTTGGGAAAAATAAAAAAAATAACTTTTTAAGTTATTTTATTTTTTTCCGAAAAGTATGAAAATTAACTTTTCCTATTGAAAATTGTTGTTTGATGTTAGTTCCATTTAAGGTGAATCCCACTGTTCTGAGTTCAACAGTACACTCATATTTTTGATCTGAGCATCGAATTAAAAGTTATAAAACCCCACTCGCATGTTTATTTAAATGAACTGAAAAATTTCAAAATTATATTCTAGGATCACCGGGCCTTGGAATCAGGTTTAGTTAGAGCACTTGGCCTCAAAATAATTTCATAAAATTTAAAAATAAATTGCACAGAATTTCTAGGACATTATTACTATAACCAATAATTCATGTATTGGTACTTTTATAAGATATTTTTCTAGGGTTTGGTCAAGCTATAAGACTCAAATTGGTGTGATGAATAGAATGAAGATGTTTCCTTTTATAAGTGGGTTAGTGAACACATTTAGAATTTATTAAAATAATAAAATATAATAATTTCATTATCAAGTAAAATTCTTTCAAATAGCCGTTGATTCTAAGGTGGGATAGTATTAGGACAAAATTTTGTCATAATAGAAGATTTTGATAAGTTTAATTCTAAGACCTTCCCTTATCGCTTGGTTTAACTATCCCCCCATGTAAACGTGTTTTAATGTTAACTATGGTGAAACTTTTCTTTTATTTTTACTATTCATTATAACCAAATATGAGAGTTGCCTCATTACCAAATTTGGAAAATCTGATTTCATATATGGAATCCAATTTATCCTATTCATTCTTTTAAATTGATAGAATTTACATTTAAAATAAACTATCAAAACATGATGAAAAACTATTTTCATGAAAAAATGTTTTCTTATGTATATAAAAAATTTAAACAAAAATACAAAAGCAATTAATTAAAATTGCAATAATTGGATTTTAAATAAATTAAATGAAATAATTTTACTTTTATAACCATTTTATGTCAAGTTTAAAAAATTTAAATTCCATAAATTGAAATAAATTATTTGAAAAAAATAATTTTTTCCACTATTCATCAAAAAATTAGTCTTTTCCGAAAAATCTCAAAAAAATTATGCCAAGAGAGTTTTGAAATATTAATATAAATAATTAAGTTTATTTGGTCAAATAATTCTTTAAATAGTTTAAATTTTTAATTATATCATTTTCACATTAAAAGAAATATAAAATATTTTTTAGGAAAAATTATTTTTCTAAATATTATATATGTTGTGCTAAAAATATATATTCTTTATCTAAAAAATTTACTAATATTTTTATTATGTGGTTATTATTATTCATACCACCAAGTTTATGGATACATTATAGTTTTGACAAAATTAAATTTCGTTTAGAGTCGGGGTAACGTGAATCGTAAGATTTTGATGAAATTAAATTTACTTTAAAAAATATCCTAAAATATCATGGTGTTGCATTCTCCAGCCACCCCCCCCCACCCACTAAATTTAATTCATCCATTGATATTATATCATTTATAAAAAAACTAAGGATGTATCTATTTCATCATATCCTTAGGTTCCTGTGTATCTCCTTCAAATTTTGGATTTCTCTAGAGAACATTAACTGAGGGAGTAGTCTTGTTCCATAGAACATTATCTCTATGATCCAAAATTTATACTAGTTTTTATTTTTCAGAAATATCACACTATATTAGTATGAAATCTAAGTTCAATATGTGTGAAATATCATGTATTTACTTCCTCATGAGACATACATGTAACACCTCATGAACATGATAGAGGTTTGGTGTATGCATTAATAGATATGTTACCATCACAACTCGATCAAGAATCATTAACGGGAAAATATTCATAGGGATAATATTTCCAATATTTAGGAATCACATAACATTATTCCATGTATAAATTCATATTAATACCTTCTCACCAACAAAAAATCCATATTTCACTGGTGATTGTCACCATAGCTTTTTTGGCGACTCTGAGCTACCTTGCTGTGATTTTAAAGAGAGACATTCTATGAAACTTTATCAACATGTTCAGTTCCCATAAACATTATTTATCTAAATTCATCCTATTGTATTGGAGTAATAAACTTATTTCTTTATAGGTATTCATAAATATCTATCATATTTCTTGATTTAATGTTATTGCGATAAGAAAACTTGATCATAGGTTGGTTTTAATCCCAACTACCTTTAAAACACATTGAACAAGACCTCACCATATACTCTAAGGATTTAATGGTCCTATTAGACTAACCATCTATATATAAAAGATAATTATTATGAGAACACAACTTTTAATCATGTTCATTTTGAATACTTCTCCTAAGCTTTGAGGTAAACCTTAGATCCTAATTAGGTACAATATAATGTGGTACTTAAATAAACCTTCCACGTACTTATTGTGAATTTTTTTAGGTTAATCAAGAAATAAATCTTTTTTGATATCAATGAAGTGGGATAACTATTTAATTTGATTAACTACAATCCATATAGCATTATGAAATTTATATATTTTGGGGTGTTCAATGAAAAAAATCAATGGTGATGTTTCCTCATTTCCATAATGGTGTGGGTGACGGTTGAAATATCATCATGTACTTTTTTCTATATGACTTAAATTATTAATATAACAGTCATAATGAAATATAGTCTTTAATATCTCTTTTTATTTTTTCCCACAAAAAATACTATTTATATATCTATATATCTTTTTTACTTCTGGGATGAATAGATGATGATGAATGATGGGATTCATCCAATACACACTTCTTAATGAATGGTATTGGTGGGACACATAAATTGTTCCTAATCCATATCACTCCATCATAATCAAGGTTGAACTCTGATAATTTCTCTCCTTTTTCATCTCAACAACTTCCATTACACCGCATTTTTCTTTAACTAGATAGATGGTTGAACACTCATTTGAGAAAGATATGATTCCCCTTACTTCAATATTTTCAAATCAATTCCTTTAAAATCCAAAAAATTTGGATCTTTTGTGATCCTCTCCATAGATAATCTAGCATGATTATTTCATCTCAAAGCATCATCCACCTTGTTCACCTTCCAAGGGTGGTAATTTATTGAGAAGTCAAAATATTAATAAACTCTAACCATTATCTTTGTTACATATTCTCCTCTTTCTGAGTGAATATATACTTAAAACATTTATGATCATTATATATATCAAACAATTCTCTATAAATATAATACAACCATAAATTTAATAAAACATGTACCATAGTTAAGTCCAAATCATGAGTAGAGTACTTTTCCTCATGAACATTCAATTTTCATGAGGTATAATCTATCACCATATCATTATTCATGAGGGAACATATTAGTCACTTATTATATGTACCACAATATTTCACAATCCATTATCTACTATTGGGTAGTGTAAACATAGGTGTGATGAATTTATTTCCTATTGGTTCAATGAAATGTTCCTCATATTCACTTTCCAAAGAAACTTGGCTCCCTTTTGAGTTAACTTAGTAGGGGATTGTAAAACCGTAAGAACATATTTCAAAAATAATCGTTATATTTATCCAAAACAAGAAAACTATGGATATCAATCACCGAGTTTGGTCTTGTCCAATGTTCCAATATTATTGTCTATGATGGATCACCATATATATCTTTTCTTGAGATTATATGACCCTAAATTAAAAATTTTGTAACTAAAAGTAACACTTGGAAAATTTTTGATATCATGTATCCTCCATTAGGGTATTTTGTACAGTACTTAAGTGATCTCCATTCTCATCTTTTATAATTCAATATATAATAATATCATCTATATAGACAACCAACAACTGATCATAGTAGTCTCTAAAGAATCTATTAATTAAATCCATGAAGATAGAAAGAGAATTAGTAATAATAAATTGAATCACTATTAATTTATAGTGTCCATTCTGAATATGGAAGGTTGTATTGGGTATGTCATCCTTGACATTCAATTTAAGATATCTAGAATGAAGTTCACTCATGGGAAAGTATTTATCTCCATGCAGTTAATTAAATAATTTTTTGATATAGTGTAGAGGTTACTTTTTATTGATACTGATGTTGTTATGTTATAAATAATTAATGTCGATTCACATTGATCTATCTTTCTTCCTAAAAATAATGGTTTTATATTAAGGTAACACACTTGGCCAATTGAATCCCTTATCAAGATTCTCTCATATTTACTTCTTCAATTCCTATAACTCTATCAAGGTCATATTGTACTTACTCTTTAAAATCGGTGTAGAACTATGTATGAATTAAATTTAATACCCCACTTCATGATTCTATAGAATACTAAAAAACTATTCCAAAAATATATCTACAAACTACCACACAACAATCATATCTTATATGTTGAGTTTATCCCCAACCATCTAAGATAAAAACCCCTTTTTAATAGGAATCAAGACCCATATAATTGATGTGATTTCCAAAAGAAGTTACCATTTATCATCACACTGATATACAATCCTAGGTTGCAACAAAATATCAAACATGAATTCCCTTACTTGAAAATTTATGTGTTTTTTATTAAAATAAAACCAATCTATTCCCAGGATATCATCAAATTCAATGAGAGGGAGAATTAAAATAAATATAGGAAGAAAATTCCCATAATCATAAATTGGAAAAGAATCATAGACTTGATATATGATCATCATTTCATTAAAGGTTTTCACTGATAATTCAACATATAACCATTAAATTAGTATATTTATACCATTAGAAAATTATTTCGATATAAAAAACTGGGTAGATCAAGAGTCAAATAAGACATTAGTAGTTTTAGAGTGGATAATAAGGTTACCTTTCACCTTTAAATTATCATATGCCTCATTCAAAAAAGTGATCAAATGAGATTTCACTTTATATTTGGGCATAAGTGGATGTTGATGTTGATTATTTTCATTAACCATCAGATTTTAGAATTGGTTATCATAATTCTCATACTCCATGAGTTTGAAACACTGGAGTATGGGTAATATATTCAATAGATATTTCTCCCTCGAGGCCCTGGATTTCCGTCTGTCACCGCCTCCCCCGTCGGCTTCAGATCTGCGTGAGGGAACGCATCGTCAGATCCCCACCCTCCTTCACCAGCACTCCAGATCTGTTCGCACGCGGCTCTTGCTTCACCATCTTCTTGAGGAATTTCTCTTTTCAACAAGTCTCCTTCGGAGTCAGATCCTCGTGCTCTGTGTCTCGAGGACTACTCGATTCGGAGGATTTTCCCCTGTTCGTTTCTTCTTCCCACTGCAGTGGAGTGGGTTTTCCTGTTGCAGGTTTTAGGTCCCCTTTTTCACGAAGTGTCCACCGCGAAGTGGTTCTAGCCCGCGAAGATCCCGCCGCTGGCTTCATTGAGTTCGAGGATTTCTTCACCCTTTGGTTACTCTCCCAGCTGTCGCGAAGCGAGCGGCGATCTGTAGTCGGATTTGTTCTTCCTTTTTCGCGAAGTATCCACCGCGAACTGGTCTTGACTTGCGAAGCTCCTTCCACGAAGACTCCCTGTGCCGAGAGACTTGCGCGAGGGGATTTGCGCGAACTCGCCGGTGCTACCTCACGCACCACTTGGACAGGGGATTTGCGCGCAGGGACTTCCCTGTGTTCGAGGATTTCTTCATCCTTTGGTTCCTCTCCCTGCTGTCGCGAAGCCGGCGGTGTTCTGTGTCGGATCTGTTCCCCCTTGTTCGCGAAGTTCCACCGCGAACTGGTCTGGCCGGGCGAAGCTCCTTCCACGAAGAATCACTGTGCCGAGAGATTTGCGCGAGGGGACTTGCGCGAACCCGCCGGTGTTACCTCGCGCACCACTCGGATAGGGGATTTGCGCGCAGGTACTGGTGCGAGGGGAACCGCGCGAAGTAAATCTTCACGCAGGGCTGGGTGCGAAATAAGGGGACTGGCGCGCGGGGTCCTGCCGGTGTGAGGGGTCTTGCGCGCGGTGTGAGGAGTCTTGCCGGTGTGAGGGGACTTGCGCGCGGGGACTTGCGCAGGGCTGGATTTCATTGCGCAGGGCTGGTTGCGTGAGGGGACCTGCGCGCGGGGACTTGCCGGTGTTACCCCAGTTTGGTCGACCCCTCCCTAGGTGTTTTCGAGGCATTTACATGGAGACGGAGTTGGTGAACCAATGGAAGAACCTCACGTTGACAGACAAAGAAAAAGAGCCACTTGCAACCCGTAGGAATGAAGATAACACTTTGACAAAACGAATGGCTTTATTAGTGGTCGGAAAACTGGCGACCGAGGCACCTTTTAATCTAAAGGCCCTCAGGACCACTCTTCAAAATCTCTGGAAATTGGAAGCTGGAGTAGCCATCCGGGAAATTGAGAATAAACTCCTCGTGTTTGAATTCTTCAGCGATAAAGACAAAGATAAAGTTCTCAGAGGACGACCTTGGTCCTTTGACAATCATCTCATCCTGATGGAGGAATTTAAAGGGGGTGACGAGATTCAGAATTGCACACTTACCCGATCCCCGTTCTGGATAAGAATCAGAGGAATTCCGTTCCATGGGAGATCAACACAGGTGATGAAAGAAATTGGAGACCGGATCGGCATTTTCCTAGAATGGGATTGCTCGGACCCAATACAATGGGGCCCCTGGGTTCGAATAAAGACTGAGATCGACGTGTCTGAACCCTTAATGCGAGGTATGTTCCTAAAAATTGATGATTCCAACACCTGGATCTCGTTCGAATTCGAAAAACTACCAATCTTCTGCTTCCTTTGCGGACGTATCGGCCACATGGAGAAAGCATGTGGGGCAAGGCCAGAGAATTCCACCGAAAATATTACCTTTCAATACGGTCCGTGGCTCCGGGCCAAAACACACAGAGAGGCATATATCCCTGAGGCGGAGAAACAAATTGATCGGGACCGTCTGATTGCAGCCCATCTAAGGCGACCAGAATCTGAACAACCTCCTATCATAAGGATGGGACCACCTGTCTTCCCTAAAGAATCCCCGGCTGAGCTCAGGGGAAATGGAAACGCCTCCCAAGAGATTATCGTTAGATGTAATGATGGGGCTCGGCAAGACAGTTACCTGACTCAGGGTGTCACAAAAGCTGACTTCGCTTTTACAGCACCGAATTTAACGTTCCTCACCTCAACTGGGCCGCTACCAAAACCAAAAGAACCTCCAGAGAAACTTCCGAGGCAGAAACATGTTTCCTTGGATCCGCCTGAAGCTGAGCAGAGTCCAAATCAGTTCCCAACGGATGCCCTTCTGCAAGCCGATTCTGGGATGACTGAAGCTTCACCTTCAGGACATGTTACTCGTGGAACCTGGAGAAGGGCACGTGGCGGTGGTAAAGGCGATTGTCCAGGGAACCCCAAACCAGGAGATCTGAAACGGCAAAGCGAGCCCAGTGGTATGTACACCAGTCTACCCAAAAGGAGGAAAGCATCAGGTTCGTCATTTACCCCACAAGAGACAAAGGCGGAGGCGGGTCAGGCCCGGCCCCGCCTAGAGCAATGATCGCTTTATGCTGGAACTGTCGTGGGCTTGGCAACCCACGAACGGTTCGTATGTTCCGGCGCTATTGCGCTCAAAGTCGCCCTGATATGGTTTTCCTGTCCGAAACCATATTGGAAAACAAGGACATCACAAATATTGCCCTAAAGTGCGGATTCCAGGGTTGTTTCCCGGTCCCCCGACAGGGTCACTCAGGGGGATTGTGTCTGCTCTGGAAGGATAATATCGATGTTAGGCTCCTGTCTTTTTCCCAGCGCCATGTAGCTGCTTCCATTGGCGATCCCCACAACCCCACCTGGACGTTTGTGGGCTTCTATGGCTGGCCCTCCCAGTCTGAAAAGTGGAAATCTTGGGATCTTCTTTGCAAACTTCGTCGTGATCTGCCAAGCCCCATTCTGTTTGGAGGGGACTTTAACGAGATCCTTTTCCAGAAGGAAAAAATTGGTGGAGCTATGCGCTCCTCCACGTCTATGTCTGAGTTTAATGATGCGATCCTTAAGTCAGAGCTGATGGACCTGGGTTACACGGGTTATCCCTTTACATGGTTCCGAGGCAGATATGATGGAACTCGAATCGCTGAACGTCTGGATCGATTCTTTGGCTCAATGGACTGGATGAGCCTCTTCAAAATGTACCATATCAGACATCTCTCGTTCAACTGCTCGGATCACTGCCCAATTGTCATTAACTGTACCCATAATGAGCACGTTACTAGTCCCAGGAAACCATTCAGATTCGAAAGCTTCTGGTCAAATGATCCCGAGTGCGAGGCGGTTATCCGTTCAGGCTGGAAGACGGGGCAAACGGATCCGAGAACCAACCTTCTCCGAGTAGCATCTGATCTGAAGACTTGGAGCTACTCTAAATTCCGTCATCCGGACCGGCAATGCAATTTCCTTGAAAGGAAGATTGGCTATCTTCTTAGCAAACCCCCGTCTCGCAGCATTCTCTCCAAAATAAGTGAAACCCAACGAGAGTTGGATGTTGCCCTGCGCAATAAGGAAGGTTTTTGGGCAATGCGAGCGCGTGATATTCATATAGCAGAAGGGGATGCTAATACCTGTTATTTCCACCAGAAGGCTTCAGCAAGACGCCGGAAAAACTTTATTTCTGGCATTCTTAATTCAGATGGTAGTAAAGTGTCAGACACAGGGGGAATCCAAGAAGCTTTCCTGAGCCATTTTCAGAAACTCTTCTCGGCAGGCCATTCTTACATCTCTCCCGAGATTGAGGACTGCATCAAACCTATGATTTCTGACGATATGAACAGATAACTTTCTAATGATGTGACGAATGATGAGACTCTTAAGGCCTTAAAGCAAATCCACTCTACGAAAGCCCCGGGACCAGACGGCTTCCACGCCCTCTTTTTCAAGAATTACTGGCACATCATCGGTCCAGACATTTGCAATTTAATGCGGGATATTTGGGCGGGGAAAACAGACCTGTCCTCTCTTAATGAAACTATTCTTACTCTCATTCCCAAGATGAAAAATCCGCAAGGGGTCGCGGACTTTCGACCGATCAGTCTGTGCAATGTCTCGTATAAGATCTTCTCGAAGATCCTGGCGAATCGGTTGCGGCCTTGGCTACCCGACGTCATTTCAGAGAACCAAAGCGCTTTTGTGGCAAAAAGATTAATCACTGATAATGCCATTATTGCTCATGAAATTTTCCACTCCATGAAAACGCGTACACGAGCGAAGAGAGGGATCATGGCGTGGAAATTGGATATGGCTAAGGCCTATGATAGAGTGGAATGGAACTTCCTCGAATATGTGATGCTCAAGATGGGTTTCTGTACCAAATGGATTGCCATGATCATGCAATGCGTCTCGTCAGTTTCCTATAGCATTAATGTCAACGGGGTGCTCACCCGAGGCTTCTCCCCATCCCGTGGGCTTCGCCAGGGAGACCCTCTTTCACCCTTCCTTTTCATTTTAGTGGCTGATGTGTTTTCTAACATCCTTTCCAGGGCAGCCTCGCTTTCCATAATCCATGGGGCGAAAGCGTGTCGCAAGGGCCCTCCGATATCCCACCTCTTCTTCGCTGATGATTGCCTTCTTTTTTCTCGAGCTACCCCTAATGAGTGTACCGCAATCTGCCAGGCGATTCAACAGTATGAACGGGCTTTAGGACAAATGATCAATCAGAGTAAATCAGAAATTTCTTTCAGCTCTGGAGTTCCCCAGCCGAAAAGAGAAGATCTCTGCTCTTTAGCACGCATCCCTGGGGTCGATAAGCACCAGAAGTATCTTGGGCTCCCGACGGTGGTTGGACGGTCAAAGAAAGAAATCTGTACAGCTATTGTGGACCGAATTGAAAGAAAAATACAAGGTTAGACCCCTAAAAAAATCTCCAAGGCCGGCAAGGAAATCCTCATCAAGGCGACACTTCAATCTGTCCCCAGCTATTTGATGTCTATTTTTAAACTCCCTGATGTGGTGCTTACAAAGATTCAATCCAGCACATCTAACTTTTGGTGGGGACGAAAGGACGGAAATAATAAAGTCCATTGGATCGCCTGGTCTGCTCTCTGTCAACCAAAATCTGAAGGCGGAATGGGCTTCCGGGACCTTTCTCTGTTTAATGATGCTTTGCTGGCTAAACAAGGTTGGCGTATGATTAATAACCCATCATCCCTATGCACGCGTGTTCTCCGGGCTAAATATTTCCCACATAAGGATTTTATGGATTCCCATCTTGGCTATCGACCCAGTTTTCTCTGGAGAAGCATTTGGGGCGGTCGTAATCTACTGAGGAAAGGGCTAGGCTGGAGGATTGGGAATGGTTCTACGGTTAAGATTTGGACCGATCCTTGGCTTGTTGATCAGACAGGCATGAAGGCGTCATCCCCTGTTTATCCCGGATCCGAACATGCCACAGTCTGTTGTCTTTTTGAAGATCAAGGGGCGGGATGGTGTCTGGAAAAACTCTACTCCTGGTTTAATGAGAGGGACAGGAGACTTATTCTGAGTATTCCCTGTGTGTCAGACGCAGGGCCAGATCATCTCTACTGGACAAACGACAGCTCAGGTGAGTATACAGTGAAAGCCGGCTACCGGCGAGCTCTTTCTGCTCAGATTTCAGAAGGAGATGCGAGGCCCTGGACATCAATTTGGAAGCTTAATGTTCCCCCTAAAGTTCGCTTTTTCTGGTGGCAGGTGTGTACTGGTATCCTCCCAACTAAGAGCCTCCTTTTCTACAGACACTTTTCAGACGACAACTCTTGCCCTTTCTGCCCTTCTGTGACTGAATCCCCTTTCCATGCCCTTGTTCAATGTCCCGGGGCTCAGGAGATTTGGAATGGCTGGGGATCAACTTTAGAGCTGTTCCCGGACCCCGCCTCGGATCTCACAGCTCTCCTGATGCGATGGTGCTCCTCCTTTTCGCCGGCTAACGCAGGCGCCCTGTGCATTTTGTCTTGGATTATCTGGAATAGGCGGAACGAGGCTATTTTCAATCATTTCCGGAGGCCCCCCAGGTTTTGGATTGACCGGGCATTGTCATGGATTGCGGTTTGGAAGAACCACCCTGAACAACAAAGACTTTCCATCCACCCTCCTCTTCCCCAACATTGGTTCCCCCCACCGGAAGGGATTATCAAGATCAATGTGGATGCCTCTCTCCCTAAGGATGGCCCAGTTGGACTAGGTTTACTGGCCCGGGACAACCTGGGAAATCTTTTCGCTGCCAAATACGAAGCACGTTATACACTTTGGGAGCCCTCAGTCGCGGAAGCCGCCGCCATCCTTGCTGGATTAAACTTCGCAAAAGATTGCGGTTGGGACTCCATTCACATCGAATCCGACTGTCTCACCGTAATCAATGCCATCAATCTCACTGACGGCGGGCTTCAACCTTTCGGTCCCATTATCCGGTGTATTCACTCGCGGAGACAAGGCTTCAATTCCTGCAATTTCGCATTTATTAAAAGGGAAGCGAACGAAGCCGCTCACAAGATGGCAGGCATTGGCCCTCCCTATGAGGACTTGCTCTGGTTCAATCATTTTCCATCGTGGTTATGCTCCTGTATTTCTGCTGATCTCCATCATTAATGGATCCGCCTTCTTTGTCAAAAATAAACTCATCCCACTCCATGGAGTTAATTTCATCACATTTCTCATTTGGAATCTCAATATGATTCATCTCTTAAGAATGTTTCATAATAATAGAAATAATAGTTTTCATTCTAGATCCCATAAAATTTGGTTTCTCTGTAGGAAAATATTTGTATTATCGTCCACGTTCAGCATTTACCCAGTTCCTTCATGTTCACACCATTGTTAAAAACAAAACATCATAGTTTAAGAAACATTAATCATAGTAGGAAAAAGGTTATCATGAAAAATCATTTAGAGTATATATTGATCCTAATAAATTAATTTCAGTCGATGAAACCATAGGTTTAAACTAGATCATTCATGTCCATAATCTATTTAGATTCTTCATAATGGTTTATAAATAAAATTTATGTTAAACGAATATCCCATAGTAGTGTTAAAACATGTGTGTAGTAATTTCACACTCATTGTACACTATAATGATGAATAAGATACATTAGACTGCCTCTTTTCATGTCTATTACCCCTAGAAGAATATTTCCTAAAACCATGTCTAGTTGTAGTATCTAGATAGGTAGTTTTTTATAGGAAAACCGCACTCCTTTGATTACAATAACTTAGGTAATTCTATTATACATAGTATTATCCTAATGGTTCTCACTAAATCTTTCTCACTATAGATTTAAATTTTTACTAATACTTTTTCTAATTACAACTATAGAAACCCATGATTTTAATATATAAATATCACATCTTGTTATATGAGTATTCAATACATAACATTACAATCCCCACCAAAATTGTATTGGTCTGGTGCATTTGGATACCTATATGCATAAAAAAAATATTCATAATAGATCTATATCAACTCCAAATAATTTCTATTTAACTATCATATTTCTTAGATATTTCATACATAAAACCTTTCTTCATAACTTGGCTAAAGGAAAATGAAAAAGGGTGAGCTCTATTACACAATAAGGGTAAAGAAAGAAGATGTAAATGATCACTTAAACATTACAAGAGAACAATGGAATGAGAACATGGTAATGAAAAGTTTCAACCATACCATATATATCATAGATCATAACCATGATTCACTACATGAAGGTTAGAATTTCATAAGACATGAATCATAGATTTATCAAAGAACATGAGAAATGAGAGAATCACATTGACATAAGACATAAGTTTTTGGCATACAATTAATCATGGAAAATAATATTCTTAGTCAAGGAACACTTCCAAGGATATTCTAGTGGATTGGGTTCACTCCCCATTCCATATTATCTTTAGTCAATGTTTATTCACAATATTATCATAGTTAACTGAGTCCCTTACTAAACTAGGTTCACTCCCTATTACAGTACTTTTTATATCATGACATATTTATCTTTACCTAATGAATTGGAGAGAGATATAATTCCGGGCCCAGACATCATATAATATAAATCATACAATTTTTTTCCACAAGATAATAAAACATTCCTTATATAATTATTCACGGAAAGGAAATGATTCTCATAAACATTTCATCATTTTGTTATATCATAACTCATGGGAAAGAATAGTGTTTCATAAACATCTCATCATTTAATTTTCATAATCAAAAACCATAATAATAAAGAATCCGGATGTTATCCTTGGATCGTATCCCAATAAAATAATTGGTAATATTGAAGGGTGTTATCATTTTTTAAAAATGGATTTAAAGGATCACTAGAAAATTTCTTAGAGAAAATACACTTTTCACTTTGAAATTAATTATTTAAAATCTAAAAATTTCCCAAATATTAAGTGATATATTTTACTTTAAAATAACATTGTAAAATTCATAATGAATCTTCAAATAATTTATTAGTCATGATTTCATAAAATTCAATTTATTTCCTATATATTAAAAAAATACCCCCTTTAATTTTTTGGTAAAAGTCAAAAGTACCTCATTTAGAAAATGAAAATAAGATTAATTTTAAAAAAAATCTAAAAATTAAATAATGGGAGAGAAAAAATTTCAAACAATCATAGTATAATTGTAAAATGTCCATGAAAACATTTTTTTAAAACATGGAGATGGAGGAAAAAGAATTTTCAATGGAAGGGAAAATAAATTCAATTTTTCTTAAAACATTATTTCAGACTATTGAGATCAAAAATTGAGAAAAATTAAATAAAAACAGTAATATTCATATATAACCTTAATATAAAAAATGATATTATTGGGGAATAAATCATGAAATATCATTATTATAAAATAAATCAAAACCAATCCTGATAAATAATGATATAGTAAAATAAATCCATAACCTCAAGTTCAACTTGTTTTGGTAGGACATTCAAATCCTATATAAAAAATTTAACTTTATTATAATTATATACCAAAGTTATTTAAATAATAATATTATCCAATATTATCCACTAATAATAATTCAAAACCCATTTACTAATAATTTGTTTTAAAATCAGCATTTTTAGGTGTTGACTGTTTCATTTTTCATGAGAGTTTAGGTTTGGTAGTTCCAATCCGTGTACTTTGATAATTGTTCCCTCATTTACATAACTATAATCATGATATAAATATAACATATATTTTTATATGAATATTTATATCCATCAATAAAATATAGAGATAGAAAAATGAATTACATTGTTCACAGAGATAGTAAATCTTAAAAATTCATGATTGTTGTTTTCACTTTTCGAAGAATATAATGAAAGAAAGGTAAAAAATGATAAAAATTTGTAGAATAATTATTAAATCATATATATCAAATATATTTATTAAATATATCATAATTTCCATCCATTTAAATTGGAATCATGAAACAAATTTCATTACTTCCTGGAGCTGGTAGTCCACACATATGCATGAGCATAATTATCATTTTCCAATGAATCTCAAGGTAAGAAAGTAGATATGGTCATGTAATTATAAAAGAATAATTATTTCATAAATATAATATATAATATTTTAACCAATTATAATTATTATCTATACAATAAGGTGGTGGAAAATTCATTGTATCGCTTCTTGGAGGCGACAATCCACATGCATGTATGAGCTATACTTTCTCTTCCCATTTGACATAGAAGAGGTCGATATTGGTGGTTAAATAATAAAAAAATTAGTATATTTCTTTACTAAATATTTTTTTTATTAATAATACAATAGATTCGTATTTTTTAGGAATAAATAAATTGAAATAATTATGGTAACACGATTGTCTCTCCTTCAGTTGGCCTCCATTAGATCCATTATTAAGGTCATTAGAATGATCTTTTAATAATAAAATCATGTTTAATTCATGGATAGAGAAGTATATAATATAATTTGATAGGTTTTTGTAGAGTTAAAAGACTCAATGTCTTGTAAATAAGATAAAGGATGGGTGTCTTTCCATAAGCATGGGAGAGGACGTGCTTGGAATTTATTAAAATATTAAAATATAATGAAGTCATTCTTAAGAAAAAAGCTTAACAATAGTGATATTTTATAAATTGGGATAGGTTGAGATAAAAATATTTCTATAGAATATGATTTATACAAATTAATGATCAAATTAACACTTATCTATTGGTTTAACACCCCCCACCCCCCCCCCCCCACACACACAGTTCCCCTGGTAAACTCATTTTAACCACAACCGTGGAGACAAGTTTTACATTTTTTACTATACATTTTGAAAAAAATGAAATATCCATCATTGAAAAATCTAATTTCTTTATTCCAAATAAGGAATCCATTTTATGAAATTTAAATTCTAAAATTAAAAAAAATATATTTTAAAATTAACTGGCAAAACGGGATGAAAAATGGTTTTCAAATAAAAATTCTTCTATATAAAATGTTTGAATACCAAAATACATAAAATAATAATAATAATAACCCATAATTAAATTTTTCATAAAAAAACGAACTAATTTTAATTTTAAACCCACTTTAAAACATATTACAACAATTTACATACCTTAAATGAAAAGAGATTTATCAATAAAAACGTTATTTTCACTATTCAGTGAGAAAATAATATTTTTAGAAAATTATCAAAATATCACTCAATGATAATATTAAAATGTTAATTTTAAAATTCTTTTTCAAATTTTCAAGTACATCTTCTAAAATTGTAATTTTTTAATTATATTGTTTTCACACAAACAGTAATAAAAATAATTTTTGAGGAGAAGGTAATTTCATGAAGCATATAAATACTTTACTGAAAATATATTTTATTTATCTAAAAACATCATATATTTTTAATGATTTTTCATTTTTATACCAGAAATTTAATGTCGAAATTATAATAGTATATTGTATTATAGTTCATTTAGACTCAAAGTTGCGTGTATCATAAGCTATCAAAAAATCTAAATTTATTTTAAAAAATATCCCAACATATCAGGGTGTTATATATAGGTAATAAGTTAAGGTTGAATATCTAAATATATTTTAATTTTTTCATATGGATTCTATGATGAGGACAAAATTTTTCAATTGTATTGTAATTTAGAGATTGAAAAAGTATGTGTATTGGTTTATGTAGGTTTATACTAAAGAGATATTGAAATATTTTCAATGATATGGTGACTTGAGAAAGAAAAATAAATTCTTTAATCATTTACAGACACATAAAATTTTGAATTGGGGTATCACAAATAATTTATTCAAGAAAAATATTCATTGTGCTAGTGCTTATTATATTATGGTATTGTTTGAAGATATATATGAAAAATCAATGAATGAGTAGAATTTTGTATAGGAAACTTCTAGAGATGAATGCTAATCGAGTTGTTATGAGATATTATTGTATAGATCTGGTAATGATCACCTTATTTCAAAAGGAAATTATAAGAGGAATATAAAGACAAATTCTGAGAAGAAAAGCACACATGTCAACATATATGAGATTTTTATAGATATTAATTCTATTTTTAATATTTTTCTGGAGAATCATGAAAATTTGTAAAATCATATCCCCCATTATGAATGATATAGATGGTTATTCAATAGAAAAAGTGGTAATTAATTCTAGTCATCAATGAAGAGAATGTTTGTGCAAAAATAAATAAAATATTTAATACCTATATAACAATGTGTATTAACTAGTGATTATTAATCTAGTATAGTTTCATTAATAGAAGATATGTCCTTGTAGAATAAATTATTGAAGAATAAATATATATCATTTAATTAAAATATTATGAAAAATGGGTGAAAAGAAGAAGGTTCAAAGTGATCTTCCTTGAGAATAATCACAATATGTGGAAGGAATCATTTCCTTGGAGAATAAAATAAAATATATAATTACCTCTATTGAAACATAATTTTACGAGATGATGAAATATGTTATGGATATTGCATCAGGTTTAATGGATATAACTACCCGGTTAATGTATAAGGGTGATAATATAAAGGATCTGAAAGAGTGATTGAATGCCCCTAATATTGAGAAGAAGATACCTCCCACAAAAAAAATAATCAGAGTATGAAAACACCAAATTTTTAATAATTTATAAAAAATAATATTTCAATATCTAGTGGATATAACACATAAAGTAATGTTTCATTTCCATGGTACATATATGGAATAATGGGACATGTAATGAGTCTATGTATGGACCCCAAAGAGCTCAAAAGTGGAACAAAATATATAGAAATATTATCTAAACCATGGAAAAAATATATAGGGTATTAATTTAATATGATATGTTTTATTTTTTCTAACCAAAGGCATAATATGATAAATTTCATCAATAGAGGAGACACTGGTTTCATAAGTAAGTCACTCATTCCTATAACAAACAAGAAGGTATTTCTCTTTGAAATAAATTTTTGTAAGCTATAAAATTGATTTACTACATTATTGGATTGAAATAGTATATCTCAATGGAGGTTGTACCGAGCCACAATAATTTTTACTAATATTATCTTTTATGGATAAAATATAATTGAATATGGAAGAAGAATAAAGAAGTTTTTTAAACTATTGTAAATATGAATGGACATGTCAAGAATGAATGCCCCATATTAATAAATCTAATGTTATTCTAATGGTAGGTGAACTGGATAAGTATTATGAATTCCAAAGTGTTTTCATAGAATATACCACATGTAAAGAGGAGAAGATTGGAATAATATCACTTCTATTAATGGGGAATCATAATGAGAGATACAGTGATAATGAATCCAAGGAAGAAATATGGACAAGTGGAATTAGTCTCACAATAAATATAAATAACAAGACAAGAACAAATAATTTAACATTAAATATCTTTAATGATGTTTGTATTAGTGGTACCACTCAAAGAAGAGCTACTGTAAAGGTGTGGAATCAAATTTGAAATAATGGGTTGGTTCACCAAGACCAACCACATTCCTCGTCGTGAGGATTTCTTGGAAGTACCCCTCTCCAAATGTGATTAAATGACTTAAATTGTTATTTTAAATGATTTATATTTAAATGGGATATTTGATATATGGGATATGAATATACTAAAAGAAGATAAATGTAATATGTGGGTTCAAAGTTATTTCAATTTTTAAGTTGTTTAAAGGCCCTATGTGAATCAGTAAGTGGTGTAGAGAAATCAATTTGGATATCAATGATGAATATATAATTATATATTATCTTGAATAAGTTTAAATGATAGAAACCTTGATATATTATTAAATTAGTTCTACATCCTTATATAAAATATTAAATTGTATTAATATAATGTTTTGTGATCAAAACGTCATATATCACCACATTTCAAGTGATATATGACCAACAAGAAGGAGAAGATAGATCAGGAGTACAAAAATCTATTCATATAAAATTATTATGTATTTTTTTATGAAGTTGAAAATGTCATCTTATGATTTTTTGTTACAGTATACTAAATCATATATCATAATAAACTCCCATGTTTATTTTAACAATTGGTATTCTCTTGCTGGTGTTTTTCTACATATTTATTTTATGATCTAAATAAATTAATGCGGACATAGTAATGAGAATTAAAAGAAAGATTTGCCTCCCATGGGTAATGATAAGCCTTATGAATAAAAAAAGATCACAGTTATCAAGTTGTATCATAATTTTAGCATCAATAATTGGAATCAATTTGTTCAAAATGTGGTGTGAATCATACACTTTGTTAATAGTTTCTTGTTCATTAAAGGTATTTTATAATTTTTATTAAGACCATTGGGGAAAATTTAGAATGAAATTTAATGCTTAAGTAGTATCATTAATGGAATTATGTAAGTTACATGAACAATATTGATGTTATTGACATAGAATTTTGTTTCTATCATTGGGTTCCAACTCAATAGGTGTCCAGGTTTCTTTGATGACTCGTTGTCAAGTGACATCCTTGACCTGATCCACTAGTAAGTGACTGGCTTGATTAGACACATTTCCTCAGGTGTTCCTCCTCATATGCCAAATGCTTCCAACTAGTAGCAAGGTTCTATGAGTGTATGGTGGGGATATAATACCATATTTTTCATAGTGTAGTATGGTGTTAAATAATATAAAATAAAAATGGTGGGAACGATATAATAGAAGAAATAGTAGAAGTGGATTATCCATATAAATTATGAAAAAATTATAAAAAATCAATTTCACCAGCTTTTCAGATCCGAGCGATCCTGCCTCAAGACAAACTCCAGATTTCGAGGAAAACCAAACCCTAATCGCACATCCCCCTCTGCACTCAGATCTGAAAAGCACTAAATCTCGAGTATCCATCTGAGTTCGTGGTCTTCTTCACCTTTTGGCACTTCGATCCCGGCTTCCAACTTTCGTGATGAACGGCGAGGTCCAGTGGGTGTTTTGTTGTTTTCTCGTTCTGTGAAGCTTCCGCCACGAAGTGGTCTGCTCCGCGAAGCACCTTCCGCGTTGAGTCACCACGCGGTGTGACCGCAAGAGGCCGTCGTGGCGTCTTCCCGTGGGGTTTTTGAACTGCATTCTTTTGGTGCATTGTGAAGTGGGAAATTCTCTGTGGGCAGTAGCCGTTTCCACATTGCTGCAAAGTTCCACCGCGAAGTGGCTGATTTTTGAAGCACCATTCTGCGAAGATCCACCATGTTGAATGTCCGTGGATTGGCCGCTGTGAAGCTCCTGTGCAGGGTGTTGATCCGCAATGAATTGGTAAGACGGCGGTGACCTGTGGGTGGCTTGCGAAACTCTATTGTGGTGTGGTTTGATTCGTGAACACCTTTCGCGAAGGTTTTGACGCTTGATTTTCCGTGAAGGGGTCGTCGGCTGTGAGGGGGTTTCCAGTCCAGAGACTTCTTTTAGTGGATTGTGTTTTCCACTGTTTAGTTTTTCTCTTTGATGCGGATTGTGGCTGAACTGCTAGGAGAATGGTGTGAAGTAAGCTGAGATCACGGCGGATCTGGGAACAAAGGTGTTTCGTTCGGTTAGGGTTGAGATTCTTGCGAAGGGAGCTCGCGAGATTCCGCTGCAGTGAACCACTCCACGAAGGCTATTCTGTTTTGTGGTGTGCTTGTGCAGTAAGGGTTAAGAAGATCCCTATCCGTGGATCTTATTCTTCACTAAGGCCTTAGCAGCGTTGTCCCATTGTGGAATGAGGCCGTGGAGTGGGGTACCGGGCCTGGGTTTTTGGGGTGGCAGGCATTCGCCTGCCAACCCAAGAGGGTTGGATAACCGGGCCTGTTCGGAGCTCTTTCCTATCCCACGTACACTGAACAATGTAGGTGGATATTGTGAACCTTTGAAAGAGTATTTCCATGATGGATAAAGATAAATTGACTTTTGAGGATCGTAGAAACGAAGATTCACTCTTAGAAAAATGCATGTACCTGCTGTTCGTTGGAATGTTTGTGGAAAATATTTCAGTCAACCAGGGGGCACTTAAAAACACTCTACAGATTCTTTGGAAATTGGAAGTGGGTGTGGCCATTCATGAAGCAGGGAACAATCGCATTGTCTTCGAGTTCGTCAATAAAAGAGATAGAGATAAAATTCTTAGCGGCAGACCGTGGTCCTTTGATAATCAACTCCTCCTCATGGAAGAATTCAGAGGGGGGGATGATATCCAAAACATTAAGCTAACTCGATCCCATTTTTGGATATTTATTAAAGGAATTCCCCTTCACGCACAAACAGAACAGTTTATGAGAGAAATTGGGGACAGCATTGGAAAATTCATTGAATGAGACTGCTCAGACCCTATCCAATGGGGACACGAGGTTCGGATTAGAGCTGGAATTGAAGTTCTGGAGCTGCTGATGAGGGGCATGATTTTGAAAATCTATGATGTAGATAACTATATCTCATTCAAATTTGAGAAACTCCCAATTTTCTGCTTCTTCTGTGGACGTCTCAGCCATCTGGAAAGAGTGTGTGGCTCAAAGCAAGGGAAGGGAGAACGTAATAACATTCTTCATTATGGCCCATGGATCTAGGCCAAAATGACGAGATATGCCTTTATTCCTGTGGCAGAAAAACAAAAGGATCGTGAACGTCTAACGAAGTCCCACACAAGACATACGGAAACCAAATAAGGAACGATCATTAGGCTTGGACCGCCAGAGTTCCCTAAAGAGATCCCAACCAATCAGAGGAATAACAGCATGTATACCCCACCCCCCATAAGGACACAACCTGAACACTTACAGAGTTGGTTAACACACCAAAAGATCCTGCGGAAAAAAGCGCAAGGTCAATGTAGATGCACGCTGAACCACCAGATCCTGACCCTGACCCAGAAATGAACACGGTTTACATCCTAACACAGGATAAAGATGGAATGTCTGCGACTTCACCACCAGGCCCAACCACCCGTCGAACTTGGAATAGGGTGAAACGTTAAGTAAGTGCAGGTAAAATGGAGGACCCTAAACCTGGGCATCGGAAAAGAAAAATTGAAACATTCCAGTCAATGGGGAACTCCCCAAAGAGAGGAAAAATTATGGGTGGAATAACAGGTTCCGAGAACTCAAAGGCGTAGGCGGGTGAGACCCAGCCCCGCCTAAATCAATCATTGTCCTATGCAGGAACTGTCGTGGGATTGGAAACCCACGAAGGGTTCGCATGCTCCTGCGCAATTGTGCCCAAAGTTTCCCAGATATGGTTTTCATGTCCGAAACCATTTTTGGAAAACAAGGACACCACTTGCATTGCTCAGAAATGCATCTTCCAAGGAAGTCTCCCAGTCACTATACAAGGCCACTCTGGGGGACTCTGTCTCCTATGGAAGGATCATCTCGACGTCAGGATCTTTTCTTTCTCCTCGCACCACGTGGCTGCGACTGTTCAGGCGGACCACACCCCGCCATGGACCTTTGTGGGATTCTATGGCCGGTCGGCCCATAATGAGAAGGGGAAATCTTGGGATCTCCTCTGCAGGCTTCGTCACGAGCTTACAAGCCCTATTCTATTCGATGGAGACTTTAATGAGATTATGTTCCATAGGGAAAAAAAGAGGCGGAAATGTCCGACACACTACGTCGATGGTAAATTTCAAGGATGCGGCCACTAGGGCGGACCTGATTGATTTGGGATACACAGGTAATCCTTTCACATGGTTCTGCGGTAATACGGATGACACACGCATTGCCAAGAGACTTGACATATTTTTGGGCTCAACAGATTGGATAAATCTCTTCAGCATGTTCCAAATCGTCCATATGACGCTCAACTGTTCAGACCACTACCCAATTTTTATTGACTTTACTCAAGGTGAACGCATCAAACAACCTAGTAGACCATTCATATTTGAACGCTTTGAGTTAAATGACCAGGAATGTGAAGATGTTGTAAGATCAATCTAGAACATCACTCATGACGATATTGGCCTCAATATCTAAAAGGTCGCATCCGATCTGAGTTCTTGGAGCAATAAGAAACTCTGTCATCCTGAGAGGCACTGTGCTTTCCTCGGAAAGAACCTTCACAGATTACTCATAAAACCCCCATCCAGTTGCACTCTTTCCATGATTGGAGCCACCCAAAGAGAGATGGACGCGACCCTGCGCGTGAAAGAAATCTTCTGGGCTATGCGGGCATGGGATACCCACATCTCATAAGGGGATGCCAATACCTGGTATTTTCACCAGAAAGCATCAACTAGGCGCCAAAATTTTTTTATCAATTGCATATCACAATCAGATGGAAGTAAAGTCTTTGATACTAAGGGAATTCACAAAGCTTTGACATGTTACTTCTGGAACCTCTTCAATTCAAGAACTCATTTCATTTTGGCTGAAGTGGAATAATGTATCCGACCAGTGATCACCGGGGAGATCAATCAGAAGCATTCCAAATATGTGTCATATGAAGAGATACGCCTGCCTCTAAAACAGATTCACCCCACTAAGTCCCCGGGACTGGATGGGTTCCACACCCTGTTCTTTAAGAAATACTGGCACATCATCGGTCCCGACATCTGCAAAATGATAAGGAATATCTGGGCCGGGAAAACAAGCGTTGTCACCATCAATGAAACTATCCTCTTCCTCATTACCAAAATTAATAAGCCCCATGCAGCCCCAGACTTTAGGCCTATCAGCCTATGCAATGTCACGTACAAGATCTTCTCTAAGATCCTTGTAAATCGGTAATGACCATGGTTTCCTGATATTATCTCGGAAAACTAGAGTTCCTTCGTGGCCAAGAGGCTGATCACCGATAACACAATTGTGGCCCATGAAGTGTTTCACTCTATGAAAACATGCTCCACTTCGAAAAGAGGAACCATGGCCTAGAAATTGGATATGACCAAGGCTTACGATAAAGTGGAATGTAAATTCCTCAATGTTGTGATGCTGAAAATGGGTTTCTGCACTAAGTGGACAGATATGGTCATGCAATGCATCTCGACCATCTCCTTTAGAATCCGGGTCAATCAGGAGCTCACTCGAGGATTTTTTCCATCCCGCGGCCTGCACCAGGGAGATCCCCTCTCCCATTTTCTCTTCATCTTGGCGGCTGATTTCTTTTCTATCCTTTTTTCAAGGGCTGCATCCGCTAAAACTATTCATGGGGCAAAGGTCTTCCACGTAATTCCACCAGTGCCGCACCTTTTTTTCGCTGATGACTTCCTCCTCTTCTCCAAAGCAACTATTAATGAATTTCAAGTGATCATCCATGCAATCCACCAATACTAGAGGGCGTCTTGATAGTCAATCAATCACGGAAAATCAGAAATCTCCTTCATTGAAGGGGTGCCTCGCTCCAAGAGAGATGAACTCTGTGTGGCAGTTGGCATACATATGGTTGAGAAACACCAAAAGTATCTCAGGCTACCCACAGGGATTGGCCGGTCCAAAAAAGAAATTTTCACATCTCTTGTGGACAGGATTGAGAATAAAATTCAAGGCTGGACCCCAAAAAGAATCTCAAATGCGGGCAAAGAGACCCTCATTAAAGCTGTCATCCAGTCTATCCCAAGCTATTTTATGTACCTATTTAAGCTCCTGGAAGCCATCATCATCCAGACCCATACACGTACTACCAACTTCTGGTGGGGGAAAAATGATGGAAGAAATAGACCCCACTGGATGGCCAGGGAGAAACTTTGCATCCCCAAGATTGAGGGAGGGATGGGATTCCATAATCTTCTTCTCTTCAACGACGAAATGCTGGCCAATCAAGGATGGTGCCTTATTAACTATCCATCATCCCTCTGTGCACAAGTATTACGAGCTAAGTATTTTCCCCACACTGACTTCCAGGTTTCCTCACATGGCACGCGTCCTAGCTTCCTTTAGAGAAGCATTTAGGGGCCCGAAAGCTCTTGGAAAAAGGACTGTGTTGGAGGATTGGGGATGGATCATCTGTCAACATATGGTCTGACCCATGGATGATTGATACGAAAGGTATGCAGGCTACATCCCACGCTCAACCAGGCTTCGAAGACGCCACTGTCAGAAGCCTCCTTTCCGACCAAGGAACGGGGTGGTGTGTAGATAAGATTTATGAATGGTTTAATGAAAGTGACCAAAGAATTATCCTAAGTATCCTATGTGTCCCTGATGTGGGCCTTGACCATATCTTTTGGTGAAATGACATATCGGGTGAATAGACTGTGAGATCCAGATACAGACTTGCTCTTGAAAACCACCCAACTGACCGGAAAGAGGGACCATGGAAATCGCTTTGGAAGCTCAAAATCCCCCCAAAAATACACCACTTTTGGTGGCAGGTATGCACGGGAACCCTCCCAATTATTAGCCTTCTCGTTTACCGACATATCTCCAATGCCCCTTTCTTCCCATTTTTCCCAAACATCCCAGAAACCCCCTTGCATGCCATCATTCACTGCCCAGGAGCTAAAGAAATTTGGAATAAATGGGACCCAACTCTAGATGAATCACTGGATACGGCTTCTGAACTCCCCTCTCTCCTGGTGTGATAGTGCTCCTCTCTCTCAGTGGCTAAGGCAAGTTCATTCTGCACCCTGGCCTGGATCATCTGGGTCTGGCATAATGATGTTGTTTTCCACCACATGCATAAACCTCCTGAATTCTGGACAGAACGGGCCACCTCATGGAGAGAGGGATGGAATCACCACAATGGACATCAAATGCCTGATTCTACCCCATCCTTCCCCCCTCACTGGAACCCCCTCGATGGAAGGTACTCTTAAGATCAACGTGGACGCGTCTCTCCCCAAGGATGGACTTGTCTCCCTCAGTCTCCTGGCCTGAAATCATCTGGGGAAAATCATCGCAGAAAAGTATGAATCACATCATGCCTTTTGGGAACCTACTGTTGTTGAGGCTAATGCCATCCTGGCAGCATTGATGCTAGCTTTGGAACGTGGGTGGGTTGATATTAGCATTGAATCTGACTGCCTCGCCGTGATCGATTCCATTAACCACAACAACGGCGGACTCCAGTCTTTTTGATGAATCATCAGGAGAATTCTCTCACCTTCAAATGCTTTTCATTCTGCACCTTCTCCTTTTTCCAAAAGAGAAGGAAACAATGCAGCCCACCAGTTGGCGACATCAGGTCCCTTCAAGGCCAACCAGCTCTGGCTGGATAATTTTCCTTCATGGCTTTGCATATGTACGTCTGCTGATATTTGTCATTAATCATATCTGTTTTTTCTTAAAAAAAGGGGGAATAATGGGATTTTGAAATAGAATAAACAGTACATATTGTAAAAAAATATATACAAAAAGAGAAAATAATAATATCCATGGATTCACAAGCACTATTTCAGTCCTCTACTCCCATAATCGATCATAATATAGAAAATAAAGCATCCATAACTAGGTGCTTCCATATATTCTTACCTATATCAAAGAATTCCTTATGGGTACCAATCAATAGCCCAGATAAGTTTTTGAGTAAAAATCAATATTCCACCACAAACATTGTATAAAACTATCCATCTAGTGAATATAAAATGAATAGTGTATAGTTATAATATATAATAGTAATAAAATAAATGATACCACATTCCCTTGGGTTCCCCATGGGGTGCCCATCAAATCTTACATACTTTATCCTAATAAAGAATTTCATTGACTATGTGGTCCTATGATAATAATATTAATAATACAGGAACCAAGGCATACAAAATGAATCCTTAACCTCAAAAGGTTGAGGAAAATCATAGCAGTAACTCATGAAATTAGAATATAGGGATCTGAGTGTAATCTAGGGATAAACCCTCATCATTGAACTCATATAAAAGTAACATTACGGAGCCCTAGGAAATATTCTTAGGTAGAATCAGACTAGACTTGACTGTATCCTAATGAGATAATCTAAGGGGTTTGTTTCATTAGATATAAATATAGATCCAATGAGATAATCCAAGGTATTATAATTTCTATATAAATTAATTGATGATTCCAAAGAACCATATCTGGAAGGTCATCTTTTTTAAGAAAATTAATGACATAAGAGGGGTGTCAACTCTTGGAAAATTCATCCATGAATTGGGTGGCATCATAAGAGTAGTCAAGATAGTCTCAAGTGGTGTATCGAAGACTTTCCCAAGATAAGATATCAAGTAAAAGTATATAAGGTTCATAATAAAACCATTAGCATAAAAAATATTTCATATAACAAAAGTGATGTATTATATTATTTCACCTTCCATTTAATCCTCTTTAGTCACGGGCCTAATTTATAGTTTATCTAGGTTTGACTGATATTTACTTACCATTAATTTTCAATTTTATAATTAAATTAATTTTGATTACTCATTTAGATCCTAATTGACAAAAAAATCCCACCTTAGAAAGTTGTTTGGTCTTACCTACATGGTAAAAATGGAAAGGTAACATTTATAAACATACCCTAAGGGGTGGTTCAATTCAAGTCACAAAATAAATAAATATAAACAATATATTGGAGTATTTCATCATGTCTTAACCATTTAATGAAAGAAATTTCACATTATAGGGTTAATGCGTAGGAAGTCCGATGCACTGCACAACTGGACACTTTATAGACATCATAACTTTTAGGGAAATGTAATGTACCCCCAACCATAAAATGATAGATAAATCCTTGTCTAATATCATCTTCTGATCAAAGATAGAACAGAAAAAATCATAAAAATAGACAAATTCCCTAAAATAGGGAAATTGAGATTACATGAAAAATAATGTTGTGGATTATGAGATAAACATATGAAACAAAGAAAAAGATATGTACACTAACTAAGGTGACCCAGCATGAATGACACTATTTGATTTTGAGATTGTATGAAGGATCTATCTCAAATATTAGAGATGACTAGAGGATATATCTCACATGGGGTGATGTGGGTTTGAGGGAGAAGTAGGTGTAAAAGTTAAATAAGATATGATAAAATAATTATTTCACCTTAATTAAAGGGGGGGCACAGTTTGGACACATCATTGGGAAATCATTAACCAGTCGGCACAACTACTTCCTAGGGTGATGTCCCCTCACACAGTTAGGTGAAAAATAAGGAGAAACTGGGCCCCAACCATGATAAGTATAACTGAAAGAAATTAGATATTTTTCATCATAATTCCTTCCTCTATGAATGATTAAGAAACCATGTGTCTCCCCTTATGGCCCGCATAGTTGATGTGCATGGTTATAACTAACCATGTGCTAACCATGCGCCACATATGCTTCTTTAAAATTCTAGACTTCAAGTATCGAACCAATCCTGAATTATCTAGATAACCCCATGATATCATTAATAACATACATTTAAAAAATTAAGTGGTTGAGACTGGAATTAAAATGCTTTATACCTCATCAAATAACAAGGATCTTACCACATCCCCTCCATAAAAAAACTCTTCCCTGAGTATCCCTTTTGAGGGTGGCTGAGAGTCATATGAGAATAATTCTAGACACTATGCACATACATCAACCTCTCACTCCGAGGTACCATTTTGTACATAGTTATGTTTTTATATAATGAAATCAAGAGGAATTCACCTTCCATGTGGAGCCTTTGTGCTACGATAAATTATATGAATTATATACTCCTCAAAAGTTTCATTAGCCTCTAACTCAACATATTTCATTTCAAAAATCATGATAGGGGTATAAATGATAATGACATAGCTGAGAAACATAAAAGACATCATGAATATCCCTATGCTATTGGGGAAGAACAATTAGAATTTCACTGTTCTAACCCACTCTATGTTTGTAAATGATCTAACAAATCTTGGAACTAGTATGACTTTACTCTGAATCTATTAATGAAACAATCTAGTTGAGACTTGGTTGAAGGCCCTATATCCCATCTAAAACACCATAGATCAGTAAAGATGATCTGTATGTGATTTTTATCAATTCTGAGCTCTATACATTAATTTTATAATCAATTGTACCTAATTTGAGATATCCTAACTGAGATGAGTTCGTAGTAGCATTACCTCCCCAACCTCTAACCGACATAGTGGTGAATAGTTTATCTTAAAGTTCCTTAAATGGATCCATTTATATAGTTTCTCAAAATAAAAATTATTATAAGAAAAATTGATAAGAGATAATTGTTTCTCCAAATCGCCTCTATTATAAAGGATGCATGTAAGGATATTGTCCTCCAACAACTGAATAGAACTCTCAGATTGACCATCAGTCATAGGATGATAGGTTATACTTTGTAGTACCTGTAAACATGGAGCCTTAATTAACCCCTACCATAAACCTAACATAAACCAAGTGTCACTATCTAATATAATGGTACAGGGAACATGTGAAGGTGTATAATCTCATGGATATAGATTCGTCTATCTTCATCCACTGATAAGGTCTCCCTGATAAGAAATAATTGGGCGATATTCATCAGTACATCCATGATTACCCATACAGCATCACAACCTTGAGGGGATTTTAGAAATCCCATAACAAATCCATTGTGGCATCATCAGATTTCATGCCTAAAATGTTTAATAACATTAAATACTATTAGGATGTTGTTTCTTTGTCTTCTTATACTGATAAGTTAAACA
This sequence comes from Viscum album, assembly GCA_963277665.1. NCBI lineage: Eukaryota > Viridiplantae > Streptophyta > Magnoliopsida > Santalales > Viscaceae > Viscum > Viscum album. The sequence continues at coordinate 1,413,694,647 of OY728129.1, forward strand.
ATGAGTAAAGAAACCTATTATATGATTCTTCATCCTCAGTCACCGATATTGGTGGTGTATGTTAAGGAATATACAGGTGAGTCTGGGGTGCACTGCCCACCTAGAAGCATGAGATTCTCGAAACAATTCTACTCTTATCTATGCAAGTACCCAGATGTGCCCATCAATACAGAAGACCTCATTCTCATCAATGAAACAATCAGGGGTGGTTCCTTAGCTAAAACACACTACCTTATGACCAAGCCTTCAGGATTATAATTTTTTCACATCTTCACTTGATCCAGACGAGAGGAGTTCACTACTAATGTAGTAAGAAAAATTATTCCTTGAATCTCATTAATACCAAGATACATCTCAGAAATATGATCCATCATCTATCACTCACTATTAGCATCATAAATTTCATGTTTTTAAGCCTTCCAATGTAGAGCATTAGCTTGTGTATAAGCCTTACAACTTGATGCCTGAAGCGACTCAATAAATTATATTGATTCTGAATATCTTTGGTATAATTAGTATTGAAACTGATGTTAACCTTCCTTTAAACTCTTAATATACATCCTTAAAATCTTCATACCTTATTAATTTTATGCCATTTCTGTTCAATCACATAATATGTGTTGCAAGGAATGATATATTATAAGTAAAATTCCTATGATAAACATCTATCCATAATAAACTCTATATATCAAAGACAATATTCAGATTCTCCTAGGAAAAAATTGATCCCACTTTTTATGGATCCACCAATACTTCTACATCTTAGATAATTTGAACTATGAAATGAACATTATCAATTCAAAAGATTCATTTTTAGAGATTATAATATAGTTATTTTTTCCTCTATATTTTCAATACCATTTCATGGATTTTTTCATGACCATTTCATGTTTGATAATACACCATGGTATCATCGATGAAAATGACCATAAAATAATCCATCTGTTTGTTAAATACCCAATTCATAATGTCTAGAAAAATTTATGGCATGTTAATGAGACTGAATGGATTTACCAAATACTCGTAAATACCATATCCTTTTTCAAGAAATTTGTATGTGGGGTATCTAACTTCACAATCATACATAATGATATCGTATCCTTAAAAAAATGTTTGAGAAAACCCCATATACTCAGAGCTGGTTGAAGTGATTATTGATACATGGAAGGGGGTATTGGGTCATGATAATAATCTGATTCAATTTCTAATAATCTATGAAAATCCAAGGGGTCCCATCCATATTCTTGCGAAATTATCAAGGGTAAAACCCATGGATAATTACTAGGTCGGATAAACCCTTCGTCTTCTGGGACATCTAGATATATATTTAGTTCCTGAACCTTAGTGAGAATCATTATATAGGGAGGAAAAGACCATGGTTTTTCTCCTATTACAGTAATGATAAGGAACTTTACCTCTCTCTCGGGAGGTATTCCATAAAAATCATCCAGGAAGACAACCCTAAATTGATCCACTACAAGATGGAAAATATTCTAACACATTATATGTTCAATAATATAAATACTAAATTTTGTTTCAATCACTCCACCCATCCCACAATGCTTAGGCCAAACTCAAGTTCTGTGGACATCTTATTATCCTTTGTTTTCATGGATACCAACCTCGAGTAATGAGAAGGACACCCTTCAATTATAATTATCAAATCAAGCACGATACAATACTAACTAGTACATAAAAATGTTTTTTTTAAAAACCATCATCTATAGGATAAAAAGGCCCCATAGGAATCAATAATAATATATCTCTAGAGGAAACTCCTTGCATCAATGGAATATTTCTAATTGGATTTGTAATGTAGTTTCAAGAGTCATAACCCCACAGTAATACTAGATTTTGAGACCAAGTGTCTCCATAAAATTCATATATATGAATGAATGTGAAGGACCTGTGTCAAATAATGAAAACACTAAAGTGGAGGATACCAAGATCATACCTCATAATGTAGATATTTTTGGAACTCTACTCCGCAAGTGTAAGTTGCATTACATATATCTGGATTAATCTGTAGCTCAATGATATAGCCATACTACCTTATGCAGGACTGTTCAACATGGGTCGAATATCTAATGTTTGGAATCCTTGAAAACAACCACCTCATCAGCCTAACTAGACATAGGTAGTCTATTTTCTTGTCTGGGAAGGATCTATTGATCCCACTCCCAAACCATGATTAGGGGAAGATGCTCTCTCACTGATCATCCGTGTATTTTTTTCTATAGAACAATTGAAGATGACCTATTCTATAATAGGCTTGGAACTCTACTATGTCATTATTACACTACAGATTCATATATCTTAGACTCCCATATTGGTGGAATATCTCACTATTGTTATCGTTGATACATTTATTTCCACTAATATAATGAGAAAACATTAGGTGAAACTTTCTACCACTAAATGAACTACTTCCCCACCAAAGTGATGAACTTTCATGTCCCACACCTTTATCATCACAAATGTTTTGGTCAAAGATGGAGACATGATTAAAGATTTATAAAATTGTTTTCAAATGAAATAAATTGACATGTGATCAGATGGCATGCTGAATACCTTATTCAAATCATGTAACATTAAAAATATTTTCACCAAGAAGATACATAATGAAAATTTTTAGATCAAGGAAACAAGATTATTAGTCATTAATGGATAAGGTTCCCTACTCTAGGTGTATGAACTCTCTAGCACGATCGTCCCTCAATGTATTTGGAAAAAATATTCATATATGGTAGATGTTCATTTATACCTAACTTGATATTGATTTTCCTCATTCAAAACATCCCCCCGTATCTTAGAAGATACACTATGAATGCATATTGTGATCTTCACTCACCTTTCTAGAGGTTTTTATAGATCATCAATGATAATAAAAAAATCCTCCATTCGTGAATCAGCATCCTGGGACCACATTCCCTTAAACAAGAAAGAGATTGTTGTTTATGTAAATCATGTGTCAATTCTAACTCTATCTGTACAAATCATTGATCTATCTTCCTGAACTATACTAACTTTAGGAAACCCCCTCAATGTTGTGCCTCGATTCCCAAAGCATGAATAATAAAAGGTTCAACCAGTGTAACTACAAGAGTTATTACATGAGGTACATGTCCTACCATATCTAGATCATTGTTATTGAAGCCTTCCTAACATTCAATCCAAGGTCATTATGGAGGAATGTACCTAAAAATTCCAAGAACATGCATCAAAATGAGATTCGATGGCATTATATATTCATGAAGGGACAAAATATTCACTCCCAACTACCCACAAACAAAATAAATTCACAATCAATATTTCAAGTTTCAAAATAAAGAGTCTATTATTTGAAGTGTTAATTGCAGTTTATAAAACAAAATTCTATTTAGGTCACATTTGGTATCCCTAATTGATGGTATCAATTTCTTACTTTACTTTATCATTTAATTCGGTGGGATTATAGGTATATAAATATATCTCTATATATGTAGCTCACTCTCCACTTAGATTAATTACTCATCAAAAGTTCTCCATACATAATCATTATAAGTTAAAATTGGATCTTCATGTGACTATAATAAGTATTTTTACAACTATTATTAGGATGTATGAATTAATGTATTATTGTCAGATTATATGGATTTCCATTCCAAATTTATTGATTATGAATCTTTATAAATTAAAAATGGCATCTATTTGTTCATAACCAACTAATTTTTCTGCTTGTGAAACCGCAATTACATATCTTAGATATATGATAATTGGTTAATTTTGGTGCACTACCAAGCTATATTTGAAACAAATTAGGTTTAGGATACAATTTAAGTAAGAATTTATTTTTTTTGGCATGAAACATTAGTATAATTACAATTATAACAACCATGGAACATGTAACAAGAAACATTGGATTTAATGATGAAGTAATCATAGAATATGATATACATTGAATGGAATATAAATTATATTTTAATATCTATGTTCCAATCCTTATTCATGTCCTAATTCCTCTTATCCATACTTGGCAAGGGTGAAAATCCATAAGGCATAACATCATAAATCATGTGTGTCGACCAATGGTGAAAATAATGCAACTATAATACGAAAAAAAATCCAAAAAATTTCCCATCCCTAGAAATGTGTCTTTTCCTATACATGGGTTAGCCACACTTAGAAATTGGCTCATTACAAACTTTTAACACTTATTGACTCTTGTCTACCAATCCACTCTGTCCAAATGTTCTAATGTTTACCCCATTGTTCTTTATGATATAGGGACTCCTAAAAACTATTAAGTGTTTCAAACATGGAGTTTTTTAATAAAACATTTCACATTGAGTCATATTGGAACTTGGCCTATAGAAACATCAGTTCTGAATATAAACAACTATGATCATATCTTGTCTACAAAATTAATGAGAGAAACCATGTTTGAGTAACATAGTATGCCCCATTTCAAAAAAACATATATGCATCCTTTCAGCAACACCATTTTGTTGTGGTGTATATAGTGTACATAACTCATATCCAATTGCATTTTTTCAATAGAAATTTAAAACTCTTTATTTTTATATTCACCACCATTGTCCATTATCAACTTATTCACAGAATACCCACATTCCTTCTTATATTTTCTCCAAAAACAATTTAAACATATTCAGAGCTTCAGAATTAGGTTTCAAATACATAAAACTGGTAAGGAGAGTAAAATCATCAATGAAAAAGTGAATTACTTATCTCTAAAAGATTATTTTTTTCTCATTGACCCACAACTATCATAATGGATATGTTCTGTGGGTTGAGTTGAATGAATATCAACTTTCTTATGAAAAATGTCTGTAATATTTTCTTTCTGAAAAATAGTGAAACACCAATTTCTTCTTTTTGAAATATTTGGAATAACATGGGAACTATATATCTTTTATAACATTCTTAGGTTTCTCTAACACGTATTTCCCAACTTTTTATTCCACAAATAATTTTATTCCATCATGCTTAAGTAACAAGAATTTTGAACATCACAAACACGAAATGAGCGTCCTTTTCAACATCGGAAACTTATAACAAATATTCTATATTCCTCTATTTTCATAAAAAAAACATATTTTCTCAAATAAAAACGTGATTTCCTTTATCAAAAATTTATGAATCATATTGAAATTTGTATTTGAACCCATCTAAAAATACATCTTTCTTGGAATTCAAATTCTATTCCCCCAATGATGTTTGATCCAAAAAGAAATTGATTCGGAGAGATTAATCATTGCCAAACATCATTGTTTCTTCTTCCAGATCATTTAAATTATTTAAAAATTTAAAAACTCATGCCTTATGATAAGACCACTCACTATCCAATATCTAGGTTTATTCACCTTTGGTATCTTTGAGAGAGGTTTGAAAAGAAATATCTTTTTATTTCCCTTTTTCTTTATTCACATATGACTTATGAAATTTTTTATAAATATGTTATTATGATGGTAAAAAAATTCATCCTTTTTCATGATTTACAGGTTTTTTAACATAGTTAAAAAATATTTTCCAATGGTTGGAACTTATTCTCAAATTTTACACCAACCATCTAAGGTTTCTTCCTTTAAGATGATTGAATCCCCCTTGGGATTTTTTTCTATAACATGTGGAACAATTGTAATATTGTTTATTGAACCAAAAAATAATTTTTGTATGCTCAAATATACCACCATACCAAAAATTTCCATTATAATGAATACATTACTCTATGACTTTCATATAGTCCGAAATTGTGAACATGTTTCTCAAAAACATTCTTTTTAGAACATTGTTGACCCCTGATAATTTTTTCATTAGTAGTAATATTATTTTTCAATTTGAATTTATTCCCAACCTTATTGGAATTAGAATTAGTAGAAAACATTTTTTTGGACTCTAATTTTTTAGATAATTCTGAATTCTCCACATAATTGGTTTTCACCACATAATTAACTTCTATATATTTCTTATTCTTAAGAAAATTTTAAACATTCATCTCAACCTTTTAAGGTAACTATTAATCCCTCTCGAGTTTACACCTTCCAGAACATTCATCAACTTTAGAGATAGAGTTCCTGTAACATGTAACTCCCTACTCTTCTTTAGAATGTTTTTGTGGATAAATTTTCAAACCTTACTCTTTTTCCTTCAATTTTACATCATTGTGTTCAATATGATTCTTTTCCATCTGAAGATACTTATTTAGACAATAAATCTCTTCTAGAAAATGATATTTCTCCTCCAGAATACATAATTTATTATTATACATTTGACATTCCTTCTTTAACTTCTTTCATTCTTTTTCATTACTTACAGCCTTTTTCATAAATTCATTCATCTCCCTAATCTAGTAGACCTCTAACCCTATTTTTGGTTCTTCATAATTACAGATTCTGAATTCATCTTCATTAACTGTTTCAATGAAAGTATTTTCACCATCCACTTTAGTAAAATTTCCAACCTCAACCTCACTTTCTTCATCTTTATTATCTTTTTCGAAACTATTCTCCATTTAAATTTATATAACCTTATATATCATCACATGGAATAATTTTTTTGACTTATCACCATATTCCTTCAAATATCTTCTTGTCCTTATATCATCTTCATCATTGTTGTATTCATTCTTTCTTCGCAGAAAATTCGTAATAAAGTTTCTAATGGATCCACATTAAAAACAATTTGTGGGAAGTTTCTATTTATAATTTTCTATATATATTTTTAAATTTTTTAAAAGCATGGGAAAAAACACATTAATATTGTTACATTCCTCTTTCTCAGATTTAGTGTAAGAAACTTATTCTTCTTAAAGAACCTTCTTAGACTTAAAGAATCTTCTTAGACATTCCTTTCTTGGAAGTTGTGAAGTAAATTTCATGATCAACGTTTTTTCAACCTTTCATAACATTCTTCCATCTCATTTAAAAAGTAATGATAGTACTATGAAGGTCATATAAAGATTCAGTTTTAAGATATTTATCTTCTAAAGATGAAACTTCATCATCAAACATATCATGAATAATTCTCATTAACTTTTTCAAAAATAGTTGAGTCTTTTAACTTCTCACCAAGACATATAATGGTGTTAAAATTTTTATTATCCCTTGTAAAGAATCTAAAAAATGATTCATACTCATCCATATTGAGATCATCATACTTCAGACTCCAGGTTTGTAAAATGTTTTTCTTCACCTTGGTATTTCTATAATAAATGTTCTTCAAATTTTATGATGTACCTTTTGTAGTAGAAACTCCCTTCACCCTTAGAAACTCAATTTCATATTACGATGAGAGTAAATCATTCTTAGCTCTTCTATAAATCTCAAGATTCTTCATTTCCATATATGTGAGATGAACTTCTTCCTCAATAAGAGGAAATCTATATATAACATCTTCCAAAACATCATACCCAAGAGAAATAATATATTTAAACATTCTATATTTATAGATATGATAATTGTTATTATTATCGAATACTAGAAACCCTTTATAGTTCAAAAAATTCATATTTTACATCATAAATTCTATTCAAAACATCAGCAAGGAGTAAATAAAGGGAACCTTCACTCTAACACCATTTGTTAATGCCTAGCCAGGATTAATTTTTCACTGATTGGGGAGGTGGGAATCATTGATACATTTTTCATTTAATTTTCCTTTCATTTGAAACATTATTCACCAACTATTAAATATTTATCCCTTTTCTAAAAACTAAACATTCCAACATCCATAGGAGAAAAAGTATTTAGGATTATCACTTATAAATAAGAGTAATACATCCTTAGAATGGTTTGGAAACAATCATATACCATAAAATCCACTAGAAAACAATAATTTTATGTGGATACTATAACAAGGATATACCCTAACACTTTAGTAGCACTATGATCAATAAAACAGTACATGTACTTCTTCTAGAACTAATAATGTACAAAAAAGTGTGTGTAATAAATAATGAAACCTTATCTAGTTGGATTAAAACGAGTTATGATGATTCCATATCAACTTCTACTTGATTTTTTTTTTTAAAATAAAACTCTTCATTTTCCAACCTATATGTAGGTAGAAACAACCTTTCTAGACATTGATATGAAATCTCAGCCTCATGTATCATTCTGATTTCTAAATCAGATTGCATAGACCATAAAATTGAAAGGGAAATAATACAATGCAAACAATATTGAACAAATTTAAACATTTCATAGAAAACTGCTTCTAATATATCTTGTTGATCTAGTAACACTAACTATTATGACACTTCTTCTTCTTCATTTCGGAAAACTTCATCAGTTATGATCTATCTAAAAACTACTTCTCCCTTACAAAACATTTGGTTCTTTATCTCTCACTTCTCACATGAACAATACAAGCATTATAAAGTACAATGTAATTTCAAATATTTATTGGTTTTCTAAAAGTGGTATGGGTGGGAATTTAATTTTTTTTCCATTTAACAAAATTGTTTGTAAATGAAATTTCAAATTTATTTCAGATCCTTATTTGACATTATTAGTGCTTATCAAATCTTATAAATTATTCTCAAAAACTTATTGTAACTTCTCATGTCTTTCATTAGATTTTAAATTTCCTACCATTCTTTAATATGATACCATTTTATATTTTAATTCATGTCTTCATTACAATGAAAACATATGGTCACTATAATTTGCTTAACCTACTTGTAAAATAAATTAGAACAGAAAACATCTCATTACTATGTTGTATATCAACTAAAATATACTCCTTAAAACATTGAAAAAATGCTTCCTAAAACATTGTTTCAAATATTTTTAGGCTTCATTTTCTTTGCTTTTGTTATAAAAATAATTGGAACTTATAAATATTCCAACACCCCCTTCAATAAACACTTATAAATAATTCATCAATAAAATATCCATTTCTTCTTTTTTCAGACCGATTTTCCTATGTCGGATGAAGTATTAGGTCCGATCTCTTATCAGTGTCAGCCTATGTATAATGGATCAATGTATTTCTCTTTTTTATAGATCAGTGTCAATCATTATCTGATGAATTGGTATCAACCTCAGTCCATTGAGTCATAACTACTTCTTCTATAATGACTCTTGACCCACATAGAAGACATATTTCATTTTATCTTTACCCAATTGAAGAACAACACCGCCTCATGAAAATGGTTGAACTCATTTTTTATAATAATCCAATTGATCAGTCTTTAACATTCTAATATAAATCAGTCTCAAAAACAAATGATTATTAATATACATTAAAAAACTTCTCTTCCACAATTGAATCAGTGGAATACTTCTTTTGATAGACTAGTGTTAGAAATGGATTATTTCTCTCTAACTTTAAAGTCATATTTTAAATTAATTCATTCAATAGATCGGACAATATGATGGATCAGATCATCTGATGGATTGGGAAAACAAAACATCAGCCACTTCAAAACATTATTTTCTTTCATCTTCCAAAAACTTCAACATATATCATTACTTCTTCATGACTATTAGAATATCAGGACTGGTATTCCATCATCTGAATTATATTGGAATTTTTTATGAATTTCAGACCTTTTAGTTCCTTCAATATTTTTATCCAAAACATGATTTTATTAGCACCACATAGAATGACTCAACCACCTTTTCTTCTTTTCATTATCAAATATTTCATTACACATTTCTTTGGAAACTTGTGATATTTGGGAATTAATTGAACAATTAAGCATCGAAAATTATTTATGGAGTTATTCAGACTCATCTACTTTTTATTGTACATATTGAAACTTTTATTTCAATCTAATGTGTGTCTAACAACCAATTCCAATGAAAAAAAATTTTACAGAATAGAAAAAAAGAACCATTAGATTTCCCTATCAAACATAAATATGATTATTTGAGTATAGTACCTCCAACATCCAATTAGAAAAACGTACAAAGAAATATGACTTCTTTTCATTACAAAAAAATCCAAAATAAATTCTTTCATGATCCATAAAAACATACATCCAATTTGGTCCCAACATAGTATCCCCACTGACAGACCTCATACTCTCACTGCAAGTTTGTGGCCTTATTTTTATGGGTAGTCATGCATGTGGGATTTTGAATCTCTCAATCAGACTTGTTAGTTTGCGTCAGGGCGTTAGAAAATTGTTTTAGAGCACCGTTTTTTATATTCTTTTGGACCATCCTAGGTCATGGTTCAAAAAAGATAGGTAGTGTGGGGATTGAGTATTGGAGTTTCCATATTCCTAGCCAGCCCATGTTTAAAGGACCTCTAAATTTCCACTGATGGAATATTTGTTATAGGTTTATGGATTTTGAGTGTTTTCTTGCATTATGAGTAGCGATAAAGGATTGAAACCCATATATATACCTTTTTTGTGTACTGTATATTATTTCATTAATTTAATTCCATCAATTTTTCTATATGTTCAGGATAGAATTTTATTTCTCTATTGTGTGATATATATTTTTATCTAATGTTTTTGTTATATCTAGGTTGTTACTAATTAGTCAAACCTAATAATTATATTATGTTTGTATATATATGATTATGTCGAATATATTGGGATATATACCTTGTTTAGTTATTGGATGGATATACAATGGGTTATGTGTAGACTCCTAGGAGAATGTTTTGTGATCCCATAGACTATTTAGGATCTATCCAAATGACTTCAATTTTTTCTAATGTTGCCTTCACATTTCTAAAAATGATGACTTAGTGACGTTTAACTGGACCATTTTGTGAAGTGGTCTAGAATTCTCCCATAAGGTAGGATGTTTTCATTCAACCACTAGTCATGTGGGAGAATGCAACTAATCATACTCTCAAATCCACTATAGTTGGTAGGTAAAGGGACCAAATCCACAAGGGGTCTTATACATAGTGGTTGTTCATAGAGGTGGCTCTTTCAAGACTATGGTGAAATATGCTAAGGATTTATATATCTATTATCCTCTATCCTTCTAGGACGATGGAGGGCATTAGGATATTTAGGACCAGATAAACATCATCCAATAACTTTTTGACCTAGTAGATACTCCGAAGAAACATTGAGTAAATCTAGTGGGTATTATCTCAAAATTATGTAGGCCTTCTACTAATCCATTCAGTATTGGAAAAATTAAGGAATAGTTTTCTCAACTGAGCAATAGTATAAAACAAGTGTAGAGAAGGAGATCGTCAATGCCTTATGTGGGAGAATGAGGTCTATAGTTATTTTTCTATGAAAAGGTTAGACATTATCACATGTTCTTCTCAAATCCTTATATAATGTTTCAACGATGTGTAAAGATAGTGAATCTACAACCATTATTCTCCAAATCATTGAGGTTCTATAGAGGTGTTGGGAAGATGTGATATATGACCTAGGTATCCAGTTAGGGTCTTCTAAAGTAGGATCATGTTATGAAAACTTATACTAGTCATGCATCTCAGGGATAGGGTCATTGAGTTGAGGTGTGATGTGTTTATACAGTGTGTTAAACACTAATGGATAGTGATGAGGGACCATATACAATTCAAGGTATGGTATTGATCACATATACATTATCTACTTAATTTATTTATATTGATTCTTTACATTCCTTTATATCTGTACAAATTGTTGACATACTTGACTTAACAGTAAATATTTATTCTAAGTTTCTTTCCCCTGATACACCATTGGAAACGAAATTAGACCACATTCAATGCATTCTAGAGTGTCCTATAATCATCTTCGGTTCTAGAAATCTATGGTACATCATGATTTAGGAGATTAAAAGATCTTATGTGATTCTTATCACTGGGTTCACATTAACTACTATCATAGATGGGAACAATTATCACCGTCCATGGGAGAGAATTATGTGATAACCATTGATTGGGAAACAGGAGAGAGTAGAGTTTTTCATGCCTAATTCATCTAGGGGCGTTCACAGCCTAGATTGGGGGCTTGGCTCTTTTAGAAGGATCAGTGGAACCCCCCTCATCTTTTCCTCCAGTTGTTCATCTCTATGAGGAAATCATTACACATGAATAATAGGAATTCCCCCCAATAAAGAGGGTGAATTTTAGATTGATATTTAATGAGGTTCATAACCCATTTTCAAACCCCCTTATCATATGGAATTAGCTGATTTAAAGGATCTCAAGGTGTAGCTTAGGGACATAGAGTAGAAGGAATTTATTGGGTCGAGTACTTCACCATGGGATGTACCTATCTTGTTCTCTAAGATGGAAAATGGTAGTCTTTAACTTTTTATAGATTACCAACAACTGAATCAAGTTGTGGTGAATAAAATATATCCTTTTCCCATGATTGATGATCTCTTTAATAAATTATAGGGTTCTCAATAGTTCTCTATATTTGATCTTCGATCAAGCTATCACCCATTGTTTTTTAGAGAGTAGAGCATCATTATGATGGTTCATTGGAGTAGTTATGGGTTATATGACTAATTATTGATGACATTTGTATCAATGAAAGAACTAATAATTCACATGTATCTCATGAACTAGATCATACATGCATATCTAAAATTGTTCATCATGGTGTTCGTTATCGATATCCTCATCTACTCACTCTCCCCAAAGTAGCATTCTAGGAATCTTGAGATGGCCCTAGGTACACTTCAAGAACATCGAGTTTATTCCAAACTAAAAATTTGTAGTTTTTGGATTTAGTAGGTGAAATTATATGGGGATGTTGTGTTCGAGTCTTGTATACCAATGGACCCATATAAACTGGAGATATTGATTTCTTAAAAATGTACATAAAATGTATTCAATATTAGTATTTTTCTAGGTTTATAAGGATACTATCGATGTTTTCCCTAGTAAATCTCCAATTTATCAGCACCCATGAATTTTCTAATGAACCTGGGCATAAAGTTCAATTGGATAGACTAATGTGAAGAGGTATTTCAGGAACTAATGATGTGGTTGACTATAGCATCGGTTTAAATAAATCTTATTCTAGGGATGAGTTATGTTGTATACTATGACACATCAAGTGTTGGTTTGGGAGTAGTACTAATGTTGAGATGGGGGTATTAGATTATAGGTTATGTCACCTATGAACTCATACGTGGAACTATCCTACCAATGTATTTAACATATTTGTTATGAGCTACGATGTGAAGTGTTGGTTAAATTATCACTTTAGTGATATATGTTTTTCCTACACGGTCCATAAGAGAATTTTTATATCTTCACATAGTAGAAACTATACTTGATGTACAGTAATTGGGTAGTGTACCTATAGATATTCGACATCGGGATAAACTATACACTAGGTATGTGTAACATCATTGTAAATTCACTCAGTCCTAAGACACAACTATCTTAGCATCTAGGTGAGTGGTATTTAGAGGAACATTGATACCTAATGAAATTGTTGATTGAATGAAGGACAGACACTAATAAAATGTCCATAGAATTAGTTTTTTCAAGTGGAGGTAGTTAAAACCACTACCAAATAGTGTAGTGGATGTTAATAAAATCATCGTGTATTGAACAGTCTCTAGTCATTTTCTGGGAGTTTTATTATTTCACTATAGATCTCTCATGTGGAATTTTTGGAACATTTAGCAGTGGTTTATCTTTATTTAGTGTTGGTTATTTTATTTTAAAAAAATGTGAGGGAATATAAATAAAATGAAACTAACTATCACTGAACATATGAGTGGTGGTTATTTTTAGCGGCGGTTTCAATTAACTGCCTCTAAATCATATTTTATTTAATGTATTTATTAATGCTTATTAAAATCCATTGCTAAATCGTTTTTTAATTATTTAATAATAAAATGGAATGCAATAAAATAAAGCATGAATATATGATAAACCTATCATATATACATCATACATATAAAATCATATATACAATCATCCCCAGTCACCATATCCTCAATCTCATTCAACCCATACATCTTTCAACCAATACCTAGCTCAATAATATAAACATATAAAATATTTCCAACAGCAATTGTTTCCTAATATAAGCCCGAATAATGACCTCCACTTCATCTGTCTATATAAACATCATCTCATCAAATAAACTAACCACATCATCTCATGAACTGTAAGAAAAAAAGAAAAATAAAATTAGAACTAAACATAATAAATTAGAATTAAGGTTGAAAACTAGAAGAATTTTGTGTATCAGAACAGTTTGCCTCCTACCTATTTCAAACATATTCTACCTATAATGAAAACCATAACATTTTAGAAAATAAATGTGAGAGAAAAATGAAATAGAATATATTACAAATTCTATCGATAATATTTTCCATTTTTTAGTCAAACAGAAAAAATTATAACATAAAAACATAATTTATAATGAAAACCACTTTGAAAATATAAACATACCTATTTAAGATAGGATTCAACACATGAAATCGAAAATGGATAAGTAAATATTCTAATTTATTTTTTAAGAAATTTGTGGTGTGCTTGAGCATGACATAATAAACAAATTTTAAATAATTTTATATGAAAATTTTCATGTATTTCAAAAAAACTAAATGGCTATTTTCTAATGATTTCATATCAATATGAGGTCATTTTTTATGGTTTTTACTGTTCCATACACTTTTACTGTTTTAAAATAATAAAAATGTGCTTTATGATATCACGGGAAATGTAACGACCCAAAGTTTCATTAATGGAAAATCCCTCTTGATCTTATTAAATGTCTCTTTATATAAAATGTTTTTATAAAATGTCATCTTCTTTGGTTTTATGTTAATAATTTTTATCGTTGCTAATATAGTCGTTGAACAGTGATCACATGATTAGTATAAATATAGGACTTTAACAAATCCAATTTACTCAGAAGGAAGCGATGGCCTCATCTAGTAGAATTGCACCATACAAAGCCCATTTGTCGGAGCTCGGAAAAGAGGTGGAGTATTTGAGATTCGTCCTTGACCAAGCCCAATCTGAGCTTCATCTTTTCAATCTCGAATGTGACTGTCTACGGGAAAAGTGGAAGTTGATTGAAATTACCACTCAAGCGATGTTATCCGTGTCACCCCAAGAGTCCGTCACCATCGCACACCTTACACTTAGGTCTTATGCGGCTGTTTTAAGGGGTTATGTAAAAAATAAGTATTACTATGTTTATGTACATTATGTTTTGTATATAATAATGAATATAATTTCTAGTCATTTTTGATACATTGTAAATAGTTTTTAAAGTACAAATAGTGTTTTTAGTTATTATTTAATTAAGAATTCTATTTTATTAAATTAAGGGATTTTTGAATTGAATAATATTTTAATGAAAATATTATTATTATTATTAAATTAATTTTTATTAAATATAATTGATCTTATAATTTTATGAATGCAATTATAATTTTTATTAAGGTTTGAAAGCAATTTCTGTCAAAACCCGGGAATTTTTTATAAATTTCGGTTTTTATTTTAAAAGTGAAAATTAACATATTTAGAAAATTACTTAGATAAAATAAATGTTTTTTCTGGAATCAGGATGTTGAAATTATCCAACGGTGAATTTTTCATAATTTTCTGAGACAGTGAATGTTTTGGGTAAAAATTAAATACCGTTTAAATATATAATGTGTTTTATGACATCATACTGACCCAATAGTGATGTAATGAAATACTATAATCTTTATGTTCGGCCAATATATGTTTTACCATTAAAATAATGTGATTTTGGGTTTGTTTTACTTACTTTTAAAAGCATTAATGGACCCCTCAAGACTTATTCAACACCTTTCCTTTTTAAATTAATTTCCATGGGAGTGTGACTCACCTCCACAAAATCAACCCTAATATTTTAAGAAGTTCGGACATTGGCCTTATAAAATATTGTTTTCCTCTTACCTTTTCCAAAAACCATGGGAAAAAACCAATGGATGGTTTGTGGTTTGTATTAATTTAATATAAGGGGTCCCAAACCTAAATAATAATGAATTCTATCACCTTTCCAATATAAACCACACAAGCTCTCACTTAATCCTCACTAAAAGCCTTTGGAGTTAGTCCAACCTTTGCCCTACTCTCTCTATAATCCTCCCAAGGTGCCCCAAGCTCCCAAGAATCCCCTCACAAGCTTCTCTCTAGCCTTTGGAAGCACACTTCCAAGTAAGGGTTTTTTCTTCCTTTCTCATTTTTGTCAATTTTCTTTAAGTTGTATTACCCATTTAATTTCAATTATGAATGCTGGGGTATGGTTTTTCACATCCCCCATAATGCCCTCTTATTTTTTTAATGATGGGAGTCCCCTTTATCTCTCATTAAATTCCTCCCATGTACACACGTTACTATGCCGAAATTCGGAAAGGAACTTCTCTCTCTTCTTTTACATTCAAGAAATAATTTTGTATCATGAATCTAAATTCTGTTACAATTGTTGTGACATGTATATATATGACCTCCTTACTTTCCATTACATTTAAATATGATGTGGAACCCCTTTCTCTCTCATCAACCATTTTTTATGAATTCTTACGTCACACCGTTACGCTGCCGAAATCGCACCGATTTTCTAAGCCAATGCCGTTGTGTAGTGAATACCATGCCCATTTCTCCATCAAGGGTATTCAACTTTATGCACATTTACTTATTGATTATAAAATTTCATGTATTAATTACACATTCCTTCATCATGGAATAAATGATTATTTTTTATGAATCCATGTTTTATGATCCATGTGGCACACTTATGCATGAAATGAAATGTTTAAGAAGGGTGTGCCCTTATAGCGCTCCAATGCATTGGGTAATGTATAATATCATGATACGTAATTTGCAATGAGTGTTGACTCATAATAATTCAAGTGCAATGAGGGTTTACGTGTGCTTTATGTGCAATGAGGATTTACTCATGCTCCATGTGCAATGAGCCTTGGCTCATGCTACTTCCATGTTAAGTGTTGTTGCCACATTTCTATGTTATGATTATCATGCTTTATCATGCCTTTATGTTATTGTTTTTCTAATGCTATATTGATATGACTATTGTATAACATGTTTTTTACTCCTCATGTTATTCCATGTGTACTACCTTACTGGGCTTTATAGCTCACCCTTTTCTTATGCATGTCCTCAGGTTATCCCATGCAATGTTAAGTACGAGGGAATGTAGTCGTCATGTAAAAGAAGTTTTCAATAAAGATGTTGTATTTCATGTTTAAAGTTTTTATGTAATGATCCTAATCCCCAAAGACACTAAACCTCTTGATCTTATTTATTGTATCGAGTTATGTTTTAAGTAATAAATCATGTTTATGTTTTAATAAAGAGTTGGGTTGTCATAGTTGGTATCAGAGGATAGGTTTAGTTATTTTTGGGATTAGGAAACCCTAGTAAAGCCTTAGATACATGAATAAGTATAAAAAAAACATCCCTAAGTTTTGTTAAGTACTGATTAAGTGGTTTATCAAACAAATAAATCCCTGTCTGGATACGAGCAGGTAGAGGCGGCTTTGACACAGATGTATCCTAGGGGTAAACCTGAGAACACTGCTATGAGGTAGACTCGAACGGGAACTGGTGCACGACAACGGGCCTTGCTGCACTCTTGGTTACGACACTCTTGGGGGATATGTTTTGATAAATTCACAAGCTTAGTATGAACCCTTATTAAGGGAATTTAAAAAATTCCCCTAATAATATATGTTTGAAAGTAGATCATGAAAATCCTAGATTGAAGCATATAGACTCATGTGTTAAGGAAATGAATGTTTATTTATAAGTCATCAACTTTTTTCTTTGGATTACCCATATGTGTTACCCCTAAATTTCCTTTTATTCCAGCCAATGTCCGGTAATAGGAGGACTCGGGCTAACAACCATTGTGAAGATCAGTGTGATGACTGTACTAATGAGATTCCAAATCCAATGGGAGCGGGAATCACGAACTTTGTCATGCTTCCCTCTCATCTAACTCAAGTTTTGAATAGAAACACGGGTCAAGAGGAATGTTCAACCCCCCCCCCCCCTAAGAATGAACAAGTCGCAATCTAGAGCTTCATGAGACAAAGTCCTCCAACTTTTAGTGGATCATTCGATCCCACGATCGCTGAACAATAGATCAACTCCATTGAAAAGATCTTCTCCATCCTCCAATGTTTTGAACAAGAGAAGGTCCTCTTGGCTGCTTATCGTATGGAGGGTGAAGCTGATCAATGGTGGACGTTGATAAAAAATATGAAGCCTAAGGAGGAGATCGAGGATTCGGAATAGAAGGATTTCCAGAAGATGTTTTTCGATAAATATTTTCCGCGCACCCTCTGACTTAAGATGGAATGGGACCTCCTTTACCTCAAGAAAAAATATGAAGAATCTGTTGGAGCATACGAGGAAAACATCACAAGGCTTGCATGATACGCTTCTGGCTTTGTCTTTACCCCCGAATGCAATGTTGACCGCTTCTTTGGTGGGATGAAGCCTAGCTTGCGGAAAGCATTAGCGATCCGTGACTTTGACAGCTATGACGAAATTTTCCGATGTGCCCTCAAGGTTGAAATGGAGATCGGGGAATCACAGGGGTATCATGGGGACAAGAAGAATAAGGTAGAATTCAATGTTGGCGGTCCGATTGATAAATCCAACGGTCCTAAGAAGATCCAGCACCTCACTTTCCAAAAGTGCGGAAAGAAGCACCCTGGAAATTGCTTTAAGGGGACGAGGAAATGCTTCTGGTGCGGAAGAGAAGGGCACCTAGCTGTTAACTGTCGGCAAGAAAGACCCACGGCTGCGACAAAGGAGAGGAACGCTCCGTTCGAACCTCAACGCGTTGTTCAATGCTTCAAATGAAAAGAACCGGGTCATTTTGAAAATCGCTTCCCTAATCCAAGGGTTTTCGGAGAGAACCAACAACCTCCAAGGCAGCAAGGAAGAGCTTTTTCCATCACTTCTTCCGAAGTGAACCCCGAAAACGAAGTGGTGACAGGTATGCTAGTTATTCATTCAAGAATAGCGAACATACTTTTTGATTCGGGTTCTATGCATTATTTTATATCTCGAAAGTTTAGTAGAACAATCCCAGCACCAACACAAATCATGGAAGTGAAGATGTCTGTGAGTACGGAAAATGGGGAAATCATTGCATCCCATGAATATAAGTCCTCCCCTATTATAATCTGTGGATTGAATTTCCTGGAGAACCTCATCATACTCCCTCTGGTGGAATTTGATCCAATTCTTGTCATGGATTGGATTTCCTTATATAGAGCCAATATAAATGTTCGGGAGAGGAAAATCATGCTCCATATGGAGAATCGACCCCCGATTCTTTACAAGTGTCAGGAGGAAGATGAATCTCCTTTATCTCCATCATCTCAAGCGTGGATATTACTGCCCTATGAGCATTCATATCTGGCTTAGATTATAGAGTCCATGGAAGAAACCATCTTTGAAGAAATGCCTATTGTGATGGAATTCGCTGAAGTGTTTCCCGAGGAACTGCCTTGTCTTCATCCTAGAAGAGATGTTGAGTTATCAATTGAACTTATACCTCGGGCGTTACCAATATCTGAGACTCCATATAGAATGGATATTGTTGAGCTTGATGAGCTGAAGAAACAACTACATGAGAATCTGAATAAAGGGTTTATATGACCAAGTGCTTCACCATGGGGTGCACCAGTCCTCTTCGTCAAGAAGAAGGATGGGCCAATGCGGCTTTGCATCGATTATCATGAACTTAACAAAATCACGATAAAGAACAAGTATCCTCTTCCACGGATCAATGACTTGTTTGATCAGCTGCGTGGAGAACAATACTTCTCCAAGGTGTACTTGCGGTCGAGATATTATCAAGTAAGGGTGAAGAAGGAAGATATCCCCAAGACTGCTTTTCGCACAAGATACGGGCATTATGAATTCATAGTAATGCCTTTCGGACTCACCAATGCTCCAGCAATCTTCATGGACTTAAGGAATAGAGTCTTTAGATATTACCTCGACAAATTTTTGGTAGTCTTTATAGATGATATTCTAATATACTACATAACCAATGAGGATCATGAGGAGAATTTTAGAACTGTACTAGAGACTTTGCGCAAGGAGAAGCTCTATGCAAAGTATAGAAAGTGTGAGTTCTGGTTGAAGGAGGTCTCATTTTTGGGCCATATCATCACAAGAAATGGGATATCTGTGGACCCCTCCAAAATAGATGAAATTGAGGGATGGCCGAGGCCAACATCGGTAATGAATATCCTAGGCTTCTTGGGGTTAGCTGGATATTATCGACGATTTTTGAGGAATTTCGTACGATTTTCCAACCCTCTTACCAAGCTAACTCGGAAGGGAGTAAAGTTTTCTTGGAGTGATGAATGCGAAGAAATATTGAAGGAGTTGAAAAGGAGGCTTATCACTGCTCCAATGCTCACATTACAGACATGTGGGGAACTTTTTGTGGTATTTAGTGATGCTTCGAAGAAGGTCTTAGGATGTGTGCTGATGCAGAATGATAAAGTGATATCCTATGCCTCTAGGTAGCTGAAAATCCATGAGCAAAACTATCCAACACATGATCTGGAGTTGGCGGATGTGATCTTTGCCTTCAAAATCTGGCGGCATTATCTCTATGGAGAGAAATGTGAGATATATACTGACCACAAGAGTCTTAAATATATATTCACACAGAAAGAGCTTAATATGCACCGGAGAATATGGATAGTGCTCATCAAGGATTATGACTGTTCAATACATTACCTCCCTGGGAAAGCGAACAAGGTGGCAGATGCCCTAAGTATAAAGGACCCAGCAATTCTATCAATGATGAGAATTGAGAAGGATCCAATCTTCTTAGACTTGATGAAGATGGGAATGGGAATCATAGAGAAATGAACATCATCAATCCTTTCAAAAATGATTGCTCAACCGTCTCTTTTGGAAAGGTTAAAGGATGCTCAAAAGGATGATGTGGGAATTCAAGAAAAAGTGGAAGCTATCAAAAAGGGGAAATCCTCGGAGTTTAATGTTAATGAAGAAGGAATTGTGCGGTTTGGGAAAATACTATGTGTTCCATCATGTCCGGAGATGAAAAAGGATCTTTTGGATGGTGCACATAGTTCAAATTTCTCTATTCACCCAGGGATCACAAAGATGTATTGAGATCTCTGAGAAAACTTTTAATGGGATAATATGAAGAAGGAGATCGCTGAATATACATCAAAGTGCCTGGTGTGTCAGCAAGTGAAGGCAGAGAGAAAGAAGTCTAAGAGGATGATGAAACCATTGTCCATACCTGAATGGAAATGGGAGAACATCACCATGGACTTTGTCACCAGACTTCCAAGGACATCCAAAGGCAACAATGCAATTTGGGTTGTTGTGGATCGTCTTACAAAGACTGCACACTTCATTGCTATTCCGGAGGATTTCTCTTTGGATAAACTGGCATGGATATATATCATGGAAGTGGTAAGGTTTCATGGAGTACCACTATCTATTTTGTCTGACCGAGATCCTAGATTCACCACTAAGTTTTGGAAGATTCTTCAACATGCTCTGAATATTGAACTGAACTTCAGTACGACCAATCATCCTCAAACTGATGGCCAATCCGAGCGGACTATCCAAACACTTGAGGATATGTTAAGAGCATACTCAATGGACTTTAAGGGAGGAATGGATCAACATCTTTCTCTGGTTGAGTTCTATTACAACAATAGGTTCCACTCAAGCATCCAAATGGCACCATATGAAGTCCTGTATGGGAAAAGGTGCAGAACACTGGCATGATGGGATGAGGTCGGTGAACATAGGCTGCTTGGACCAGAAATGGTCGAGGAAATGGTGGAGAAGGTGAAAACCATTCAGCAGCATATCAAGGCATCCCGGAGTCAACAGAAGAGTTAATCATATAATCGTCGACGAGACCTTGAGTTTAAAGTTGGATACATGGTGTTTCTACGCATATCTCTGTGGAAGAAGGTCATGAGGTTTGGAAGGAATGGGAAGTTAAGTCCAAGGTACATCGGCCCCTTCGATATTCTTGATCGTGTCGGGGCTGTGGCCTATCGACTAGCACTTCCACCTACCATGTCCAATGTACATGATTTCTTTCATGTATCCCTCTTAAGGAAGTACACACCGGACCCTTCACATGTACTCTCTTCTGAGGTGGTACAATTGGAAGATGATCTTTCTTATAAGGAGAAACCAGTGAAGATCTTAGATCATAGAGAAAAAGTTCTATGAAATAAGACAATGCCCCTCATCAAGGTTTTGTGGAGAAACCACATGTTTGAAGAAGCAACTTGGGAGTCAAAGGATATGATGAAGCTGAGTTACACACATTTTATTTAGTGTGGGAAAAGGAAAATTTCAAGGGCGAAATTTCTTAAGGGGGGAATATTGTAACGACCCAAAGATTCATTAATGGAAAATCCTTCTTGATCTTATTAAATGTCTCTTTATATAAAATGTTTTTATAAAATGTCAACTTATTTGGTTTTATGTTAAGAATTTTGATCGTTTCTAATATAGTTGTTGAACAGTGATCACATGATTAGTATAAATATAGGACTTTAACAAATCCAATTTACTCAGAAGGAAGTGGTGGCCTCATCCAGTAGAATTGCACAATACAAATCCCATTTTTCGGAGCTCGGAAAAGAGGTGGCGTCTTTGGGATTCTCCCTTGACCAAGCCCAAGCTAAGCTTCATCATGTCATGCTCAAACGTGATCATCTATGGGAAAAGTGAAAGTTTATGGAAATTACCACTCGAACGATGTTATCCGAGCCACCCCAAGAGTCTGTCACCATCGCACACCTTACCCTTAGGTCTTATGCAGCTATTTTAAGGGGTTATGTAAAAAATAATTAGTACTGTGTTCATGTACATTATTTTTTTATATAATAATGAATATAATTTCTAGTCATTTTTGATACATTGTAAATAGTTTTTAAAGTACAAGAAGTGTTTTTAGTTATTATTTAATTAAGAATTATATTTTATTAAATTAAGGGAATTTTTAATTGAATAATATTTTAATAAACATATTATTATTATTATTAAATTAATTTTTATTAAATATAAATGATCTTATAATTTTATTAATGCAATTATAATTTTTATTAATGTTTGAAAGCCATTTCTGTCAAAACCAGGGAATTTTTTATAAATGTCGGTTTTTATTTTAAAAGAGAAAATTAACATATTTAGAAAATTATTTAGATAAAATAAATTTTATTTCTGGAATCAGGACATTGAAATTATCCAATGGTTAATTTTTCATAATTTTCAGAGACAGCCAAATTTTTGGGTAAAAATTAAATACCGTTTAATTATATAATGTGTTTTATGACATCATATTGACCCAATAGTGATGTAATAAAATACTATAATATTTATGTTCGGCCAATATATATTTTATCATTAAAATAATGTGATTTTGTGTTTGTTTTACTTACTTTTCAAAGCATTAATGGACCCCTCAAGACTTATTCAACACCTTGCCTTTTTAAATTAATTTCCATGGGAGTGTGACTCACCTCCACATAAGCAACCCTAATATTTTAAGAAGTTCGGACTTTTTCCTTATAAAATATTTTTTTCCTCTTCCCTTTTCCACAAACCATGGGCAAAAACCATGGGATGGTTTGTGGTTTGGATTAATTTAATATAAGGGGTCCCAAACCTAAATAATAAAGAATTCTCTCACCTTTCCTATATAAACCCACCAAGCTCCCACTTCCTCCTCACTCAAAGACTTTGGAGTTCATCCAAACTCTTCCTTACTCTCTCTAGAATCCTCCCAAGGTTCCCTAAGCTCCCAAGAATCCTTTCACAAACCTCTCTCTAGCCTTTAGAATCACACATCCAAGTAAGGGTTTTTTCTTCCTTTCTCATTTTTGTCAATTTTCTTTAAGTTGTATTACCCTTTTAATATCAATTATGAATGCTAGGGTATGGTTTTACACCTCCCCCATACTTCCCTAGTATTTTTTGAATTATGGGGGACCCTTTTCATTCTCATTAAATGCCTCCCATGTATACCCGTTACTATGCTGAAATTGTAAACACCCGAAGCTTATCGTACATGGACATTACATTACTTTTGCAGAATACTTAGTACATAACAAAAACACACACACAAGGATCATAATATTTTAGTGTCTTTGGAAACTCGGAACGTAATATTCTAATCGTGGTGAAAGATCTTCAATATCTCCCATAAAGATCTTCCCTTTTTTTTACCTAAAACCTCTCTTTATATCCTGGGGAAAAGAAAACATAAAAGGGTGAGCTCAAATGCTCAGTAAGGGTAAGCAAAAGAAAAATCAATCACATCATATTCATAAGAACATAACTTTTGGAAATCTTAACCTGCAAAAGAGAGCATAATTTCATATCATGGGATAAATCATAGTAGTGAAATGAGATCCCAATAAGCATAACTTAAAACATGAAACTTTGTGGAATACACACATAATCATAGAGAATCATTTCTTGTTAGTCATGACTCATTTCCAAGACTATCTTAGTGGACAAAGTCCCTTTCTGAATCGAGTCACCCTCGTTTTAGTCCTGTTTCACTGAACCGGTATAACCTACCATTCCAGCCATGTCTATCTCATGAGATATGAAATCTTTACCCAATGCATTGGAGAGAGATATAGGTCCCACCCATCTCATAATGATACCATTCTTATGTGTGCCACAAAATCTTAAATCATACATCATTGCATAACCCATGTAATAAAAATGGGAATCATAAACATCATGACATCATAAAACAATTCATATAAGATAAAGGAATTCATAAAAATATTTCCATCACAACATAATCAAATCCATGTAATAATAGGGATAGAAACAGAACCCTTTATTATCTTAGATGGAAAATAATTTTGATAAAACACTTGAAATCCATTCTTGAGGAAAATATCCTTTCTGCTTCAAAAACACTTTTCCTTTCATAACATGTCGTACAATTCTAAAATAAAAGAAGTTGATTAAAAATAAACTTGGAAACTTGTAAAGGAAGCTACTTGGAAATAATGTTTTAAAAATCCATTCATGCCGTATAAGTTAAAAAAACATTCTTTGTACTTTTGTCGGAAAAGTCAAAAAAGTACCTCGTACGAAAAATGACAAAAGATTCCTTTCATATCTTTTACTAAAAACTCACCGAAGGGTAAAATTGGATATAAACTATTGTAGAAGGATGGAAATAATATTACATAGTGAGGGAACATGGATGTGGATGATAAAATACACCCCAGTAATTACCAAAGTAAAAACAATCTCGGATAAAAGTGAGATTGTGATATTTCCCTTACCTTAGGTCCGATTTGCTTTGTACGTGTCCGAAGCTCCTGTATAATGGTTTAAATGATGTTATTGACTTATTCCAGAATCATACATATTGATATGATATCATATATGGTCATATTCTTAGCTTTTTGTCAGTAATATTTCATTGTTACTTGTTACTCGGGTCTTTATTGCCTTTTGTTCTTATGCGTGTTTTTCCAAATAAATTCTTATTCTTCTTTTAAGGTTATAGATACCTTATATCCATAATGTTATTAGTGTAACATATATCATATTTATTCATTCAATTCATTTATATAATTACTATGTAATGATGATCATATAGAACGAGTCGCATCACATCGTGGAGACGGTATTCCGTACGTACACACGAGTGATGATATCATTCCTATGATCATGGAATTGTATTGGAGTATATATATATTATTTCAGTATCAATATTACTTTATAATAATCATAAATATTTACTCATTACACCATTATACCCATCCTTGTAAGGTGGTGGTGGAAAATAGATTACACCACGGCGTGGAGATGGTATTCCGTACGTACGCACGCGCAGTGATTTCATTTTTCCGTAGGATGGATAGAAGGTGAATTAGGTTTGTTTCATATTTATAATAACATATCAGTATGTAAGTAATACTGATGTTATTACTTTATCATGAAACAACTAAAGAAGAATAAGTTGAAGAAGAAAGAAATTGAAAAGATCGGTAATGGATATTACCTCTTCTTTGGAATGCCTCTTTGAATCCTCCACTTAGGGAACTAAGATTGGTCTTTGAAGAAGACCAGGACCTCTAGGATTATTCTAGGGAAGTGGAGAGGAGAACATTTCAGGGTTTGTCCGAGCTTGAGTGCTCAAATTGGTGTGAGGAGGAGGGGGAGGAGGTGCCCTTTTATAAGGGAGGAGAGGTGCATCTTAGGAATATCTCAAAATATTATTTTATATTAAAGTCAAAATCGGTTTATAATGGTTCCCACGGGTCTTATTTCAAAGCTAAAGTAGGTATGGGTCGAAATACTATCAACCAATAGAATTTAGACAAGTTTAGGTTATTATTTTAACCTTATCAATTAGATTTAACTTTAAGTTAAATAATTTAACTTTTACCGTGTCTTTTTGTTTTCTTACACTATATGGTTAATACACTTACTATAACATGCCAAACGAACCCCAAATTGTTTATTATTAATATATATATCCTTATCTAAGTCATTTGGCCCAACCTTAGATTTTTAGGAATAAAATAACAATTAATAATATAATATTTGATTTAAAAACTATTTTGTGTCAATTTTGACACTATTTGATATATGATTTTTGTGAAAGTCATAACAGAATTCTATGTTCGAAACAAGTTGATTACATCAACACTAATATATCATAGTAACCTATAAAATTTGTGGAATGCATAAAAAGTCTTAAATTACATTTATTTTGGTATTTATAATATCAATTATGTCAATATTTCATTAATAAGATAATTACTGCATCATCTTTGTGTCATAAATAAATTAACTTATTTGATGTCTAAAAATTAAAAATAAAATACCATTATGTAGGAAATCTTTTTATATTTCTAATTAATATTTACAATCGAATTTATCTTATGTATAACCCAATATTAAAAATGTTGAGTAAATAAACATTGATTTTAACTCTTTTAACTCTTCTTTGAATTAAATAATAATAAATGTCTTAATCTAATCCAAGTGGGCCTAAATGATAATATTTTACACTTAAGGTTTTTTTTGGTCGAGATACACTTGTCCAATAGGATTAGTACATGTGTTAGGGTAATATTAATATCATTGTTACCCTTAATTACCCTATTTACTTTTAACTGTGGTAAATAAAAGTAAAAAGTCACTATTCACCAAAAAATATTTTCATCTCATTGAACCACATTTTACTTACTGACATCAACCGTGTCTCTCGGATTTTTGAAATTCCATTCACAGAAGCGGTAAAATTAAGTTTTATGAAAAATTCAGTTTTTTAACTACCACTTAGTAGTATCACTATTAATCAAAAATTGATGTTTTTCAGAACAATGCCAAAATTTCATCCTAAGCTATATTTCATATTCCGAATTCAAAAATGAAGTCTATTTTACCAAATTCATAAAATAGAAGTTTCATTAACTAATTTTATAATTAAATCCCGCTGTTAAAACAAATAGCGTGTTTTTAAGAAACAATATCTATCAAAAGATTGACACTTGTTTATGTCTGGTTTAAATGTGAAATTACATCCAATGACCAACATTGTATTAAATTGTAAAAATATATTCTAAATATACTTTAAAACCACTCAAATTAATAATTTATCACTATTAATTATTTCGATTAAAAAAGTTGTTTTTAATTATAATTTAGTAATTTTCACTATTCATCAGAATATGAAAGTTATCTGAAAGGTACCAAAATTTCACCTTAGGCTAAATTCGATACTCCGAATCCAAAAATGAAGTCCATTTTGAGAGATAAAATTTCTAAAATTTAAAAAGTGGTTATTACCATTCATAACGGCTAGTTTTAATAATATTTTAATAGCATATCGTTGTTTCGTGAAACTTAGTATTGCGTACTACACATGCTATCGAGGAAGGTTGTGATTGCGTGTAATGCAAGACAAGTCAAGGATGTGTGTTGTGCAAGCTCCTTTTGCTGTAGCGTACAACATAAGACATTAATAAAATTAAAAAGAATATTTTTCATAAAATCTCGGGCTGTTACATTCTACCCCCCTTAAAATGAATTTCGCCCTCGAAATTCGTCGGGGTTATAAATGGTTTAATCTTCGAAAGTTTCTTTAATAGAAACCCACATCGTAAAAAGGAATATCAAAACCAATCTTTAAAAACAAAAGTATGAAACGTAACGGTTACCCAAATAAATTAATCACTAGGTTTCCACATAGGTGAAAATATGGATATGGAAGAGAAATCTAACCATCATGTTCTGATGGAGAGTGGTAGAGAACATGGCTATGGAAAATCCAGCAATCACAAAGACATAAATTTGTGACGATCTAAGGTACCATCTGATTCATCAGATATAAGATCACTAGGACAACATTTTTGGTTTTCAAGATCGTTTCCCTAAAGTTAAAGAATTTGAATTAGAATAAATACTTACTTTATTTTGGTACAATCTCACTGTTGTTCGTTCCTTTAACAATTTCCACTTCATCTATTAAATAAATGAAGTTGAATTTGTTATTCGTGAAGTGTTAGCAGATCATGTGATAGAATGACGGGTCATTCCATCTTTCTCAAACAAAAGGTTAGCAAAAATTATATACATAAGTCGATCTATAGTGAGATTAATCATATATGTTTCCTAAAATGGACTTTATACTTCATATATCATACTACTTAATATAATAAAACTAGTTTCTAATAAACAGGGACTTCCTGTAGGCCAGTGGTAGGCGATAAAGGCTAGTCGCACTTCGGTTGTGGGTTCGATTCCCACATCCTTGTCCGACGCGATGGGCTGTCGCCCGTCCTGCAGGTTGTCCTTTTTCTAAAACTATATTACTATAACATCCCATCAATAATATTGAGAAAACTTTTATCCTTAAACAATACTAACTTATGTCCAACATAATCCATTCCAATCTTTAGGCTTATCCATAATACTTCAGTCCACTCTCATAACATAGTGAAAACGATTACCAGAGATTTAACACCATCGTCGATCCCCATATATCATAAGGTATGTTTTGTTGGTCACATTCCAAACATTCAAAGTCCTTAATCGCGTATTCTCTTGAATACCTTAGTGAAAACATGAATGCAATTAAAATTTAACACTTTCCACATACCAAAATCCTCAAAATTCTATATACTCAAACCATGATATCACTTAGTCCTTATATCAATCATGAGCTCATGAATACTGTCAAACATTTCATTTTCTCCTTATCCTTTCATTATGCTCATATCATCTTCTTTCCAAAATATTTGAATCACTTTTCATGGTTACCGGTACCTTAAAATTATTGAAAACCAAAATAATACAAAAATATTATAATAAACAATAAAAGTACCTCAACAACATTATTCTTGAATACCAATACATAAACACTTCAATCCATCCTCTTCAATTATTGTCCTGTAATAAGTCCTTCCATGATTTAGAAGTAACTTTTTAGGTCAGGGCATTGAGTTGGGTAATGCCCATGTTCTCCACAAATAATACATTGAACTCCATAACAGTCTGTCACTCTATGACACTTATCTCCACACAAATAACATCGGTCCCTCCATTTGAGGTATTCTTCAAGGTTCTTCTTCCCTTATTTAGAAATCTCAATCTTCCTTTCTTTATGCTGCTCAACATGCGAACATGCATAATAGTCTATCTTCCTCTTCTTTGATGAATTAGGTATACCACTAAATTTCACCTTGTTAATCATATATCGCGATGACTGATTCGGCATAATCACAATATCTTTCTCTCTAGGCATTACATAATTTTGTTGCTTATAGTCACCAATTTGTCCATTGGATTCAATGTTAACCGAATTCTGTCTGGTTCCCTCCATTAACTAAAACACAAAAAGAATTCGTTGAAAGGAAAAAATCATGCTAGAGAAAACAACATAGTAAAGGGGGAGTACCCTCAATATATAACATCTTAGGTTAAATTCTAAGATCGTTACCGTAGTTCTAGGACTATATCCTATATGTATACTTATCCTTAGGGACATCCCTAGACATACCTTAGAAATATCTCTAGGGATCTCACTAACGTTCTCACATCCTAGTTTCCAAAGGTTGACTAAACCTTTCCTCTGTTACCAACTGTAAAGACCCGAAGCTTATCGTACATGGACATTACATTACTTTTGCGGAATACTTAGTACATAACAAAAACACACACACAAGGATCATAATAGTTTAGTGTCTTTTGAAACTCGGAACGTAATGTTCTAATCATGGTAAAAGATCTTCAATATCTCCCATAAAGATCTTCCCTTTTTTTTACCTAAAACCTTTCTTTATATCCTGGGGAAAAGAAAACATAAAAGGGTGAGCTCAAATTCTCAGTAAGGGTAAGCAAAAGAAAAATCAATCACATCATATTCATAAGAACATAACTTTTGGAAATCTTAACCTGCAAAAGAGAGCATAATTTCATATCATAGGATAAATCATAGTAGTGAAATGATATCCCAATAAGCATAACTTAAAACATGAAACTTTGTGGCATACACACATAATCATATAGAATCATTTCTTGTTAGTCATGACTCATTTCCAAGACTATCTTAGTGGACAAAGTCCCTTTCTGAATTGAGTCACCCTCGTTTCAGTCCTGTTTCACTGAACCGGTATAACCTACCATTCCAGCCATGTCTATCTCATGAGATATGAAATCTTTACCCAATTAATTGGAGGGAGATATAGGTCCCACCCATCTCATAATGATACCATTCTTATGTGTGCCACAAAATCTTAAATCATACATCATTGCATAACCCATGTAATAAAAATGGGAATCTTAAACATCATGAAATCATAAAACAATTCATATAAGATAAAGGAATTCATAAAAATATTTCCATCACAACATAATCAAATCCATGTAATAATAGGGATAGAAACAGAACCCTTTATTATCTTAGATGGAAAATAATTTTGATAAAACACTTGAAATCCATTCTTGAGGAAAATATCCTTTCTGCTTCAAAAACACTTTTCCTTTCATAACATGTCATAAAATTCTAAAATAAAAGAAGTTGATTAAAAATAAACTTGGAAACTTGTAAATGAAGCTACTTGGAAATAATGTTTTAAAAATCCATTCATGCCGTATAAGTTAAAAAAACATTCTTTGTACTTTTGTCGGAAAAGTCAAAAAAGTACCTCGTACGAAAAACGACAAAAGATTCCTTTCATATCTTTTACTGAAAACTCACCGAAGGGTAAAATTAGATATAAACTATTGTATAAGGATGGAAATAATATTAAATAGTGAGGGAACATGGATGTGGATGATAAAATACACCCCAGTAATTACCAAAGTAAAAACAATCTCGGATAAAAGTGAGATTGTGATATTTCCCTTACCTTAGGTCCGATTTGCTTTGTACGTGTCCGAAGCTCCTGTATAATGGTTTAAATAATGTTATTGACTTATTCCAGAATCATACATATTGATATGATATCATATATGGTCATATTCTTAGCTTCTTGTTAGTAATATTTCATTGTTACTTGTTACTCGGGTCTTTATTGCCTTTTGTTCTTATGCGTATTTTTCCGAATAAATTCTTATTATTCTTTTAAGGTTATAGATACCTTATATCCAGAATGTTATTAGTGTAACATATATCATATTTATTCATTCAATTCATTTATATAATTACTATGTAATGATAATCATGTAGAACGAGTCGCATCACATCATGGAGACGGTATTCCGTACGTACGCACGAGTGATGATATCGTTCCTATGATCGTGGAATTGTATTGGAGTATATATATATTATTTCAGTATCAATATTACTTTATAATAATCATTAATAGTTACTCATTACACCATTATACCCATCCTTGTAAGGTGGTGGTGGAAAATAGATTACACCACGGCGTGGAGACGGTATTCCGTACGTACGCACGCGCGGTGATTTCATTTTTCCGTAGGATGGATAGAAGGTGAATTAGGGTTGTTTCATATTTATAATAACATATCATTATTTAAGTAATACTGATGTTATTACTTTATCATGAAACAACTAAATAAGTAGAAGTTGAAGAAGAAAGAAATTGAAAAGATCGGTAATGGATATTACCTCTTCTTTGGAACGCCTCTTTGAATCCTCCACTTAGGGAACTAAGATTGGTCTTTGAAGAAGACCAGGACCTCTAGGATTATTCTAGGGAATTGTAGAGGAGAAAATGGCAGGGTTTGGCCGAGATTGAGTGCTCAAATTGGTGTGAGGAGGAGGGGGAGGAGGTGCCCTTTTATAAGGGAGGAGAGGGTCACCTTAGGAATATCTCAAAATATTATTTTATATTAAAGTCAAAATCGGTTTATAATGGTTCCAAAGGGTCTTATTTAGAATCTAAAGTGGGTATGGGTCGCAATCCTATCAACCAATAGGATTTATACAAGTTTAGGTTATTATTTTAACCTTATCAATTAGATTTAACTTTAAGTTAAATAATTTAACTTTTACCGTGTCTTTTTGTTTTCTTACACTATATGGTTAATACACTTACTATAACATGCCAAAAGAACCCCAAATTGTTTATTATTAATATATATATCCTTATCTAAGTCATTTGGCCGAACCTTAGATTTTTAGGAATAAAATAATAATTAATAATATAATATTTTATTTGAAAACTATTTTGTGTCAATTTTGACACTATTTGATATATGATTTTTGTGAAAGTCATAACAGAATTATATGTTCGAAACAAGTTGATTAAATCAACACTAATATATCATAGTAACCTATAAAATTAGTGTAATTCATAAAAAGTCTTAAATTACATTTATTTTGGTATTTATAATATCAATTATGTCAATATTTCATTAATAAGATAATTACTGCATCATCTTTGTGTCATAAATAAATTAACTTATTTGATGTCTAAAAATTAAAAATAAAATACCATTATGTAGGAAATCGTTTTATCTTTCTAATGAAAATTTACAATCGAATTTATCTTATGTATAACCCTATATTAAAAATGTTGAGTAAATAAAATTTGATTTTAACTCTTTTAACTCTTCTTTGAATTAAATAATAATAAATGTCTTAATCTAATTCAAGTGGGCCTAAATGATAATATTTTACACTTAAGGTTGTTTTTGGTCGATATAAACTTCTCCAATAGAATTAGGACATGTGTTAGGGTAATATTAATATCATTGTTACCCTTAATTACCCTATTTACTTTTAACCGTGGTAAATAAAAGTAAAAAGTTACTATTCACCAAAATTTATTTTCATCTCATTGAACCACATTTTACTTACTGATATCAATCGTGTCTCTCGGATTTTTGAAATTCCATTCACAGAAGCGGTAAAATTAAGTTTTATGAAAAATTCAGTTTTTTAACTACCACTTAGTAGTTTCACTATTCATCAAAAATTGATGTTTTTAAGAACAATGCCAAAATTTCATCCTAAGCTATATTTCATATTCCGAATTAAAAAATGAAGTCTATTTTACCAAATTCATAACCTAGAAGTTTCATTAATTAATTTTATAATTAAATCCCGCTGTTAAAACAAATAGCGTGTTTTTAAGAAACAATATCTATCAGAAGATTGACACTTGTTTATGTCTGGTTTAAATGTGAAATTACATCCAATGACCAACATTGTATTAAATTGTAAAAATATATTCTAAATGTACTTTAAAACCACTCAAATTAATAATTTATCACTATTAATTATTTCGATTAAAAAAGTTGTTTTTAATTATAATTTAGTAATTTTCACTATTCATCAGAATATGAAAGTTATCCGAAAGGTACCAAAATTTCACCTTAGGCTAAATTTGATACTCCGAATCCAAAAATGAAGTCCATTTTGAGAGATAAATTTTCTAAAATTTAAAAAGTGGTTATTACCATTCATAACGGCTAGTTTTAATAATATTTTAATAGCATATCGTTGTTTCGTGAAACTCAGTATTGCGTACTACACACGCTATCGAGGAAGGTTGCGATTGTGTGTAATGCAAGGCAAGTCAAGGATGCATGTTGTGCAAGATCATTTTGGTGTAGAGTACAACACAAGACATTAATAAAATTAAAAAGAATATTTTTCATAAAATCTCGGGCTGTTACAGAAATACCGAAAGGAACTTCTCTCTCTTCTTTTACATTCAAGCAATAATTTTGTAACATGAATATAAATTCCATTAAAATTGTTGGGACATGTATCTATATGACCTCTTACTGTCCATTACATTTAAATATGATGAGGAACCCCTTTCTCTCTCATCAACCATTTTTTATGAATTCTTATGTCAAGTCATTACGCTGCCGAAATCGCACCGATTTTCTAAGCCAATGCAATTGTGTACTGAATACCATGCCATTTCTCCATAAAGGGTATTCACCTTTATGAACATTTACTTATTTATTATAAAGTTTCATGTATGAATTACACATTCCTTCATCGTGGAATAAATGATTATGTTTTATGAATCCATGTTTTGTGATCCATTAGGCACACTTATGCATGAAATGAAATGTTTAAGAATGGTGCGCCCTTATAGCGCTCCAATGCATTGGGTAAAGTATAGTATCATGATACATCTTGTGCAATGAGTGTTGACTCATGATAATTCAAGTTAAATGATGGTTTACTCGTGCTTTATGTTCAATAAGGATTTACTCATGCTCCATGTGCAATGAGCCTTGGCTTAGGCTAATTCCATGTTAAGTGTTGTTGCCACATTTCCATGTTATGATTATCATGCTTTATCATGCATTTATGTTCATGTTTTTCTTATGCTCTATTGATATGTCTATTGTATAAGATGTTTTGTACTCCTCATGTTATTCCATGTGTACTCCCTTACTGGGCTTTATATCTCAACCTTTTCATAGGCATGTCCTCAGGTTATCCCATGCAATGCTAAGTACGAGGGAATGTAGTGGTCATGTAAAGGAAGTTTTCAATAAAGATGTTGTATTTCATGTTTCATGTTTTTATGTAATGATCCTAAGCCCCTAAGACACTAAACCTCTCGATCATATTTATTGTATCAAGTGAAGTTTTATGTAATAAATCATGTTTATGTTGTAATAAAAAGTAGGGTTGTCATAGGAAAACTATAATTCAAAATGAAATTTCATTATTTCCTATATTAAAAAATTAAATCTACTATTTATGTCCCCATATTTTAGGTCAATCTAACATCGTTTTCTTAGATTCGAACCCCCATCACTTGTTTTTAAAGGCTTTTGAACCTTTAAGAAGTGTTTATCGATAAATTGTGAGAACACCGCAAGTCGAATTGATGTTTTGAAAATATATACACATAAAAAAAGTCATCAGTGGTATCCCATGATTTCACATCATTATGAGGTTGTTTTCAATGGTTTTGACTAATCCACACATCTTTTCATGTTTTAAAACACTAAAAACATGTGTACAGCCATATAGGGAAAACCGTAATTTGGAATTATGTTCAGTTGATTAAAAATTTATATAAATGATTGTAGGTCATTATCCTAAAATATCAAAATAATATGAATCGGTTTTCATGGTTTTGAGTAGTTCATTTTTTCTTTTTACGGAAATAGATGTAAATTTAAAATAAAATTCCATAGATGGAGTCATATCGGGTACATCCTGTATCCCATTGAAGTATCTTTGATTCCAACACATAAAAATGAGTTATGGATCATTTTTCTAAAGTATCAAGACAATTTGAAAGTGTTTTCCCAATTTTGAGTAGGTCATTTGTGCTTTTTATTAAAATTGATTTCAGTTTTAAATAAAAAGACACACATGGAGTCATATTGATCACTCTATGTGTTTTATTAAGGATATGTTAATTTTTACCCATGTCAAATGACATATGAATAATTTTATCAATGTATTAGAAAAACTAAATGTATTTTCTTGGTTTGGGTATGTCACATGTCTTTTTTACTAAATAGTCATTTTAAACTGGAAAGACGCACCTTGACTCATATCGATCACATTGTGCATCAGTTAGATGTGAAACCAATTCATACATGCCAAAAATGACATATCAGTCGATTTACTACATTATATAGAATATATGAGCGTGTGTTCTTGATTTTTAGTGATTATCACATTTTGAACTGAAATTTCAATTTTAAACTAATAATGGAAACATTGATTTATACCAATAACATCAATTACCAGATTGAGTTTTAGTTGATTCTTATGCATCATAAAGGACATATGGATCACTTTCTAAAAGTGTAAAAATATTTTGAATTTATTTTATTGGTTTGGACTAGGTCTGTATTCCTTTTTACTAAAATGGATGTCAATTTTAAATAAAAAAGAATCACTTAGTGGAATTATGGGAAAATCATGTATCATATTGAGGTGAATTTGATTATTACATATCACAAATGGATTATGGATCATTTTCCTAAAGTATAAAATAATCTGAATGCATTTACTTAGTTTTTTGTAGGACATGTGTCCTTTTTACTAAAATATATGTCTAGTTTACATAAAAATATGCACTTGTAGTCATATCAGTCACACTGTGTGTTAGATTGAGGTCAGACTCTTTCATACACATCTCAAATGACTTATGGATAAATATATTAATGTATAAAAATAATCTAAATTAATTTTCCTAGTTTTGAGTACATCACTTGTATTTTTTAATTGTAATTTTAAAATAGAAACACGCACATAGACTCATACCGATGACATCGTATTTCAGTTTGATTTGAGACCAATTACTACATGTCAAAAATTAATTATGAATTGATGTACATAATTTTAAATAATTTCAAAGTGAATTATCATAGTTTTCAATGAGTGACAGTTTTTGAACTAAAATATCAATTTTAAAATGATAACAGACACATTCAGTCTCACCGAGCACATCGTTTATCAGATTATGGTAAGGATGATTCATACAAATCGTAAATGACTTATAGATTGTTTTCCTAAATTATTAAAACAATCCAAATGCATTTTATTGGGTTTTATCAGGTTATTTTTTACTTTTAACTAAAATAGATATCGATTTTAAATAAAAAATACACACTTAGAGCCATACGATGCCCATCATGTGTCATATAGTGTTTAGATTGATTCGTACACATACAAAAGGACTTATACATCATTTTATGAAAGTATAAAAACAATATGAATGTGTTTTCTTGGTTTTGAGTAGGTTATTATCCCTTTTCACTAAAATTAATGTCAATTTTAAATAAAAAGACGTTCTTTGAGTCATACCAGTCACATTGCGTGTCGGATTGAGGTGCAGTTGATTCCTAAACATCTGAAATAAATTATGGATTGTTTTTAGAAAGTATAAAAATAATATTAATGGGTTTTATTGGTTTTGAGCATGTCACCTGTATTTTTTACAAAAATTCTATTTTAAACTATAAACGTGTACTTTGACTCATATGGACCACATCATGTGTCGGTATAGCATGAGGATAATTCATATACATCCAAAATGATATATGAATTGATGTTCAAAATTATCATAGAAATTTGTGTTTGTTTTCTATGTTTACAAAGAGTGACACTTTTTGAACAAAAATGTCGATGATAAAAGACACTTTAGTCATATTAGGCACATAGCGTATCAAATTGAGGGTTTTTTGACTTCTACGCATCACAAATAACTTATAGATCATTTTATTAAAGTATAAAAGCAATTAGAATACATTTTCATGGTTTTGGGTATGTCCGTTTTATTTTTTACTAAAATTAATGTCAGTTTTAAATAAAAATAAGAACATGGAGTCATACCAGTCACACCATGTGATGGATTTAGGTTTAGATGATTCATACATGTCCCAAAATCTGAAAAAAAAAATCTAGCTGCCAATGTTACCTTGATTTCCATTATTATTCATTGTCGAACATCCAACTCTACATATTGATTCATTGTTATTAGATGAAAAACCCTTCTCGTTATTAAATGATAAAAGAGAATAGAAATCTAATATTCCCATTATATCATGATATTTTACCACAATGAAAACATGATCTTTCTATACTGTTATGGCTTTCAACAATGAGAATGGTTTTTTAGGTAATAAAATTTAGTCAATATGTAGTGTAGGAATTTTCAAAAAAAAAATTGATGAAAATATATATCATGGTAACATTGGAATAAATAAACATTTTATCTATTTTGTGCCTTGTTGAATAGAGTTGAAAGGAAAATATGGCTTCCCAAAAAATCTATGAAAATAGCTTAATAAGTATTATATAAAAATGATAAGGAAATTAACTTACAAATAGTTGATAAAATTAAGACAAAATTAATTAAATAAGTTGTTGGAATTTACATTTTCATAATGGTTGTATCAATTCATGAGGAATTTCATTGTTTCTATTATCTCAGTTGTTGGATCGAAGTCCAATCTCTCGTGATCATGAGAATATTTGAACAAACCACCCCAATTTTAACAAAAGAATCCATCTGTATAAGAAAACAATTATTATATGAGTAATAACAAAATGAAATAAATTAAATATAAATATGAAACAAAAAAATTTAGCATAATGGAAACCCATGAACATTATAAATGATGTAAAATATTTCATTGTAAATTGAGAGTTAGAATATGAAGTTTCTTTCTTGGTGAAGATAAATTATTTTGTTCTTTTATATTTACTTTTTGACTTTTTTTTACTTTTACATTGGTAACATGTTTTTAACTATATAAAATATATTTTACTAAATATATAAAATAATCTCTCTAACTAAATTTTTATGTGTTAATCCTTTATTTTTATGAATTTAATGTAATTCTATTTATAATCATGATAAAATATACATTTAAAATTAAAAAAAAATATATTATAAAACTATCTTCTATAGAAAATGATATTTTTACTATTAA
Source organism: Viscum album (assembly GCA_963277665.1). Taxonomy (NCBI): domain Eukaryota; kingdom Viridiplantae; phylum Streptophyta; class Magnoliopsida; order Santalales; family Viscaceae; genus Viscum; species Viscum album. The sequence goes on from OY728129.1 coordinate 1,413,733,464, forward strand.
ATTTTCTCAATATTAAAATGCATTGATTACTAATAAAATATCTGTTAACATAATTATATATGTTTGTAAACATCATTAAAGTGTCGTTATTTTAAATAAATCAATCAAATTTATTAGTTAAATATTACTAAACATTAATAAAAAAATTATTTAAAAATACTATTTTTATCATTATAATGATCATTAATATTAATTATAGTAATTATACATTAATCCCTAAATAAAGATACTAAATTATAACATAATATAGTAATATTTATCTAAAATAAAATGTACATTTTATGGATATAATTTAAATAGGTGAAGAAAATTAATTTTTAAATTTAATAGACTAAATCGGTATTTTTATAAAAATAATCCATATATTTGTAAAATTATGTACAAGATTTTTATAAATACAAAAAAAAATTAAAAAAATTTAATCCATTCTTCCATTATAGTTATTAGTATTTCCCCCAATGAAATTACATGAGATTATGTTTTTTTATTTTTAAATATAATGTGTTGAGTATGAATTAAAAAAATAAAAGAATAAATTGTAAACATTTAATAGAACCATGATATTAAAATAATAAATAGTAAACATGGAATGAAACTATGACAAGAATGATTGAAAAATCCATAGTGCATATATCTATGAATTTCCCAAGTTATGGAAAATAGGAAACCATATATTATAATGTAGGTAAGGGTATTCAAATTAATTCCATCAATGAAACATATCAAAAATGAATTATATTCATGGATTTCAAAATAATATGAAAAATATATTCTTATAATTACCTATAAATATGTCAACTACAATTTAATTTGAACATGAAAAAATTTATACCTGAATTGCAAGATCCCTTTTCAAGTAATTTTAAGAACCCGTAAAAGGCCTTCTAAAAATGAATATTTTTCACTTTTTCTTATACATGGAATTATAGAATAGTAAATATGAAGGAATTTATCCATCTAGACCATATCTATACCACAACAACTCCCTATTTCCCAATCCAAAAAAAATTAAAATAAAAACCCAATTTTTACTCAAAAATGAATTTTTCATATTAATAAGAAATTGCACCGGTAAAGATGAAATGAATTAAAGAATGAGTTATATAGTTACAGTAATTCAAATATTGATTCTTAATGTCTCAAATTAAAATCAAAAGAAATTTCTTATAATTAAGCATCATTGTAATTATGGGATTTTGAAGATTCATATTACTTCGAAAATTTTTTATCTTTTTGTAAAGTGATAACATTATAAAATTATAAATATTTTTCATTACTGAATCAACATGGTTGAATGAAACAAAAAAGCTCAAATTGTAATATAATTAATCCACATCATGATCAAGGAGTAATTTTCATCTTATAGTTTCTAAATTCGAATATCATTTCAATATCTAATGGAAGTATAATGTGTTATTTAAGCATGTATACTTGTGACATTATGATATTTCATGTATAATTTAATCTCAATTATCTCATTACATGTTTATATTAAACTATTAAATTTGGGATTGATATGTAGAAATCATTGTAATATGTAACCCACAACACAATCCACCTTAGGGAAACAAAAATATTATCTAAGGGGCATGTTTAAGGATAAAAATGGTAAATTGTTTTCATTTTGCAGGGGGTAATAAAATAAAAAAAGGACATAAATGATTGTTCTAAAAATTATTAATGATTTTTATTTGATGAATAGATGACTTTTTAAATATAATTTTCATCAAACGGTCATTATTTTAATTTAGAGTAAGTGACATGTTTCTAATTTTTTTCATCTTGTATTATCATATAGATGATGCAAATCCGGGTAACATTATTAGATAACCATGCCTATTTTTCAGATGAATCATTTCCCTATTCAACATATTGGTTTCATACTCTCTTTTGTAAAATCCTCATTATTCATAAATAAACTAATGAGAAATTAAAAAAATATATATTAAATAGAAATTTTGTAATCCCAAAGTAAAATATAGAGTGATTACAGTATAAATATATCATAAAAAGACAATAATAAAACTTCAATAAAATTTGTTCAAAAAATATGCACTACATTAATTTTTTAATAAAAATACATATTGATTATGAAATCAAGATAATGGGCTCAAACTATAATAAATAAATTGTAAAGCATTTATTATCAAATGAAACCTATAAACTACAAAAGTTGTTACAAAATAATATTAATTATTATTTATGGACAGTTCAATTAGAATTTATGGAAATTATTTACTAATTAATAATATACATAAAAATCAGTACTATAGAGAGAAATAACAAGAAAATAACCCCTTTGAGGAATAATATATTTAGGGTGATTATGGGGAGGAGGATTAAAACATTAAGGGGTGGTATGTATTGCCTATGAAGAGGGGATATGAGCTAGGGAGAGGGAGTTCATAGGGGGGTTCATGTCACAATCAAGGGGGGGACTTACCTAGGGAGAGGGAGGTTGTAGGGGTCGTGGGTTCGGGGTTGGAGGTAGTGTCACAGCGTTTGGGCTCTCTATCAAGAAGGTGGGATTTAGGTCGGTGGGGTGGGGGAGGGGGTCATGTGGTTAGGGTCACAATCATGGAATAGAAAGGAAGAGGTTGGGGGACAGAGGGGGTCGAAATGGTTCGGGGTTGCACATAGGGAGTGGGGAAGAGGGTGGATTATGGGTTTTTTAATAGTTGTGGTTTAATTAAAATATTCGCTAATTGTTAAAATAATAAAAATATAACGGTGGTTTTATAAAACCACTACTATGTTATATTTTATTAAATGGATTTATTTCATGGTGGTTATTAGAACCTACACGAATAAACTACTACTAAGCATATTTTTTTGTAGTGGGATTCTTTTGAGAATAGAGGCTCGATAGATTGTGACCCATTTTAAATAACATCACCTCTTGTGAATTAGTTGAAGGCAGGTCAGGAATATAGCCCTAAATGTTTCTTGATGTGAGAACAACTAGACTAAGGAGACCCATTACTTGGATTTTCTCTAAATGGTGATGACATAGTCCTTGTACATGAGGTAATTTTAGTTCTTTCATATATTGTGTAGACTTTATGAGATACTTCAATAACTATAACTAAGATGTACATGTTGCGGAAAAAATTCATATCTGGAGTTTAGGAAATAGTTCTGTTGTCCAAGGATTAAGAGCGATAATGTTGGATTCATTTCCCAATGTCTTATATTCTAGAGGATAAAAGTCGAGAACCAGCATCCCTTTGGACTACTCCAGAAATTTCTTGTTCCCTTATGGATGTGGGGGATATCGTGATGGACTTCTTGATGGGGTTTCTTATAACTACAATGATCCATGATACTTTTTGGGTGGTTGTTTATCAGTTAATAAATGATTTTCATTTCTTAAAAATCCATGAGACTTACTTAGTTGATGAGCTAGGAATGTTTTATGTATGTGAGACAGTATTATTTCATGAAGTTCCCTTGATAATTGTATCTCAAAGATATGCACATTTTATATCACATATTTGGAAAATATCGTCTAAATACTTTGGGAATCAGTTGAGATTTATCATAGAGTGACATCCTCACACATATGGACAATTGGTGTAGTTGATTCTAATAATAGAGGATATTATTTGCGATTTCATATTAGAAATTGTTGGAGTGGGGTGATCGCATATCCATGGTTTAGTTTTTATTCAACAATAGTTACCATTCTTCAATTAAAATGACACCTTATGAGGAATTTTATGGTAATTTTTTTAATTCATCGCTTTTTTGGCCTGAGGATCATGAGGGAGAAGTTGTGAGGCCCATCATGGTATAAAAGACCTTTGAGAGAGTGTAGATAATTTAGAATAGGTTGATCACAACCCAAAATAGTAATGTAGGAGGATACCTTTGTAGATTTATATAGGTGATCAAGTTTTTATGATAGTGACTCCTCAATTAGTCCACTGGCATTTGAGGAAATAATGGAAGCTAACACCCCTCTAGGATAGACCCATTAATATCACTAAGAAGGTTTGGATAGAGGTATTCCATCTAGATATTCTTTCTCTCTACAATGGTATGCATGGTGTGTTTATAGTGTCTCAAATTTGTAGGTAAATACACAATATTACTCATATAATTAAATATGAGGATATTGATCTTGAGACTAATGCATCATACATGGTGTGCACAGTGAATATTTTAGACCGATATGTAAATATCCTTTGAGGGAATATGGTACAACTTGTATGTGTTCTATGGAATCATAGACTGATATAAGAGGAGATCTGGGACCAAAAGGATGATGTTTGGGATCATTGTCTTATTTTTACATCATAACCATTTAAGGGACATCTCAAGTATGAGAATTCATTAGATGTGGATAATTGTAATTTCCTCAAATTGATTTAATTTAAGAGTTATTAAGTTATGAGATTTTATTTGTTACGATTTTTATTCTTCTTTGATATCAGTAATTAAGTGGTAATGTTTTATTAGTAATGTGTATAGGAATTTGTGTTAGAGTAAAGAGTGGAGTTATGACGTAATAGTTGATGTAAAGTTCCATTGTCCATCTAGTAAACTCCACTTTCTCCTTGATGAAGTTTATAGAGGTTTGAAAAAGGATACCAACCCCACTGGAAAACTAGTTGGGTGCTTTGGCCAGCAAGTTTGGCCCCCTAGATAGCCAGTGAGCCCAATCTATGGGTGTATTAAATTCACCCCACAATTTTTAATTCCACAATTTTTTACACTTTTTATTATAGAATTATTAACCCCATGTACTCATTTAGAAATGGATACCTTCCCCATGGCTCTAAAGTCTATCCCATGTATTTCAACTTGGTTATTCAACCTTTTACCAATCTAATGACTCAAGAACGATGACTTTTCTCTATATCTATTCCCTATAATTCATACTTATTGATAGAAAATCATTAATTTATGTTTTTTATCATGATCTAATCATGAATTCCCCATTTCTTCATAGATCGGTGATGAATCTAGAATTTTGACAATGGTTCTTGATAGAATTGACATCTACCATCGACAATGGGTGCTATTTGGGAGAGTGTTTATGAATAATCATTCTAGATATTTTGTTGATGTTTTATTGATCATATAAAATAAATTTTTTGATGATTTCTTGGTATATTTTTAGAGAATTCAATGTTTCGGTGACAAACCCTCTTGAACATAGATAGAAATATAATAAACATTGGATGTTTTGTGTAAGTAATAATAGAGTAATCATTATGAGATATTATTATCCTTAAATCCCACATTTAATATCTTTTTCATTAAAGTATTAATGATGGATCAGTAATTGTATATACTCGGGGATATCGAGAGATGTCGAGTGATGACCACAAAATTGATTCCGTAAGGATGTCGAGGGATGTTCTAGAACTTGATTCCATGTGGATGTTGAATAATATTCTCACTCGATGTTATAAGGATACAAAGTAACATGTGTGTAATCCATATAGATAGTTTTGTACACTTAATAAATACTTACAATTGTCCCTCTAGCATGGATCTAAAATAAGAATTTTTAGGTCTTGTGTTGTCTTGTTTAACATGGGGCTTATCATTACATGATTCAAATGCTTGTTTGTTCATTATTATTATCATGTAATACACATGTTATACATGATAATATTTTTTAACGACTCATTGGTGGGGCCCTGATGGATTTTATTACTCACATTCTACATGGGAATCTCGATTCATGTCCCAAATTCATATATAGGGATCAAAGTGTTTTTCCCTAATAGGATCAAACCATTGCGAGGGGGATGAATTAGTGGTTTATTTTAATTTATAATAATGTTTTTCTAAATTATTTAGTAAACTTTATTAATCTATAAAAATTTTAATGTTATTATCCACTCAAATATAACTTATCAAACTCACATTTCTTATGCAAAAAATATAAATAGAATGGAACACATGATATTTACATGGTTCGATAAAAAGGCCTACTCCTTTTCATGTTGTATAGTCCCACCCACAAGGATTATTTCACAATATGAATTCTAGAAGGAAAAGTAACATGCAGTGAAAAAATCTAAAATAATAGATTAAACTTTCCTTCAATAGTTTTTTATACCTCCCAACTATCATTTTTAGTGAGAACTTTCCCACAGCTAGTTATACACCCCAGTAAGAAAAGAATTTTCAGTAACTAGTATGTTTCCATAGTTACAAGATTCATTTTTCGTATTCATTTCTGATCAACTTCAAAACGTATTAAATTCATATATAAGTAAGAAGAATCAAAAATTACATGTATTAATTATTTAATAAATTCAACAATTCACCATGAAACTTGTTGGTCATGAAGCATTCTCTAGAAACTTTATATAGAAAACATCCTCAGCAAAAGTAAGCTCGATCTACCTCAGTTCAGTAACCTCTATCTGATAGACTCTATCTGATTGGATTTGGTGTGATTCTTAATCTATATTTATTTCTTCAATTGAGTATAAAATCAATTTCCAAATCAAAATTCCTTCTCTAATTGAACTCATCCTAATGAACCTTGCTTTTATGGATTCCCCTCTAATGGGATCACTACAATGGACTTGCTCTGATGAAATGTCAACTATTGGAACTTTCTTCATTGATCAGATTCAACCTCATTATGATAATCTACCTCTGCTTCTTCTTAAAAACTAAATTCCAGTTGGGAACTTAATATATGTTCTACAATTTTCGTAGCTCTAGTGAACTTGAACAATTAAATTTATAAAAGTACAAATTTATTGTAATCTCCTTTTATAGGCACCACAAAATGGAAATATTGGGGAAAAATTTCACTTCCCACTCAAGGAAATTCAAAATTCCCGGATTTCTCATTCATTTAAGTCTTAATATTTGTCCTCTTCAACTATTCCAAATATTTTAGGGTGCTTCTAAAATATTCTCAAATCTACTAAAATATTCAGACTACTTCATGTTTACAAACATTTCTTTAGTATGAATATTCATTCTAATTCTTCATTATGATGAAAATGCATGCATAACTGAAGACATACCGTTACGATGACCTTATGTAATCATGGAATTTATTCTAATATAGATTCTTTGTATCAATAGAAAAATAGTTTTTAAAATAGTGATATACTTCTTCCAAAACATTATGGATTTTATTTTGTTATAAAAATATTTTCCAATCTTAAAGATTCAATACTCATTGGAAATCCTCCAATTGAAGCTTCCAACTCCCTTAAAAATACTTCGTCAACATTTCTCCATTTCTTATTCTTCCTTACACCAATGATCCCATGTATGATTATGTTTACCATCTGATGACATTATCGGTGTTAGAATTCATCTAATTGATCTATCTCTGGTTCATTATGATAAATCAATGTCAGCACCAGTCTGTTGAGTCTATACCTCTTCATGAGAAACAATAAATATTTTTTTTATTTTTACCTTGATCCAATTAAAATAAACTTCAACCTAATGGAAATGGTTAACTATGTTTTTTATCACCATTTGGTTGATCGGTCTCTAACAATTTGTGATGGACCATAATTTCCAATAATCAAAACATTTTTAAACATTATATATCTAATATAAATCTACATCTGACACATAAAAGGTACCCAAAAAATAAAGTGAATTGTAGTCAAGATCCATTTCAATGGATCAGTGTCGGTAGTGACTTATTTACTTCATTAAGATCAATCTTCTAACCTTTTGATTTTATCACCCTAATGATTATCATACCGAAGATCTAAAAAATTATACATCTGGTCTTCTTCACACCAATAAGCATCATCAAAAATACATCACATTGCATTCTCATATTTTCCATAAACTCCATCTTATATCATGAAATCTTCATGATATATGAGAAATTCGTGACCATCCAAGCATCAAAAGTTTTACATTGAGGCCATTCAAACTCAAAATCACTTCCCCAGAATGACTAAGAAATTATTTAAAGGCTCAATAAAATCTTCAGTAGATTCTATATTTCTATCAAAGCCCATATCTAATGAATCACATTCAATGAATCTCGCTGATGGACTGAGTTTGATGGATGGTTCTAATTTTCAAATGTAAAAACACCTTTAATCTATCTAGATTTCCATATCCTACTCTCTAAATAAGTAAATTACTTACTTTACTCACTTTTTTCATCTTTTTCTATATATTGATGTATTGAAAACAAAAACTACCAAAACAAAACATGGGCCTAACAATCTCCCCCTTTGTGTTGTTATTCAATACCCACGTCAAAAAAATATTACTTGTTTTCTTTTCTCAATTTTTCCTCTCCCAATTATTTTCTTTCACTCCTATTTATTAACTCTCCGTAATTTGTTTTATATGCCCCTTATTGAAAATCAAATTCAAAGGTACCATCGTGAAAAATTTCTCTCTTATTAACAATTGATCTCATTTCCATGGGTTGGAACTTTTCATCTCAAAATCTTGAAACTCTTCATAAAAATAACATAAGTATCACATGAGTTTATTAACAATGAACCTTTAACTAAACAACTATAATTCCATGTGGTAGAACATGGTGTAGAAAAAAAGAGTATAATCATGGTTATCAATGTTGTTCATAACAAATCATTCGTGTAATACATTTCCATGTTTCTTTCAAAATTATAATTTCTGGGGAAATTTTGAAAAGATTTTTTTTAGATTAAATTAACTTGCATCCATCTCAATAAACATATTGGAAATTTCAGGTTTATATGCACAAAAACAAATAAATTTCATAACTGAATTACTTCTTTTTCAAGAATAGTAAGAGACTCATCAATATCATCTTCTTTATTTCAACACCTTCAATTCATTACATGTTAGTATAAATAAACAAATGTTCTGGGAATATGGAGGAACCACAATATTTCCTCAGAAAATATTTTGGACTAGGAGTCCTCTCTCATTATTGAATTTTTCATCTTCTTCATAGATTTTTTACTGGATGTATTTTCTTCCTTCTGTGCATTCTTTTGATATTTTTCAACAAGTTTCTTTTCATCTATAGATTCTTTCGATAAGGATGTCAACATCTTTTCTTAGTTAGTAACCTTTTTTTAAAGTGAGTTTATGAAAACACTTTCATGCTTTCCTCTTAGGCCAGTCAAATATATCTACAAATTTTAGTAATACTTATTTCTTTCTCGTAAATTTTACACCTTTTCTGAATTTTTAAATAACCATATATTGAATAATTATTATCAACTTTGTTATCATGTTTAGAAACCATCTTATTCCCATATTCCTCAACTTATATTTGTGATTATAATAAATTTTTTCCCACTGAAACTATTTCTATAAAGATAAGTACTTATTAATTATTTCCTTTCTCACCCAGTTTAATTTTCATTATCTTCTTAACACAGTTATCTTTTATCATCTTCTGAGTATCCATTTATGGTTCCACATAATTTTTAGAAACAATTGATCTTATTTTCCCATCATATATCCCCCTTGATTTATAAATATTTCTTAGAAGAGACATGTTATTACATCATGAATAATCTCAATGTCCGAAAACATCATAACACCAACATTGACCTATGAATCTTGATTTTTTAAAATGATAATTAATTTTTTTAAGAACATTTTTGTTATTGTTTCTTCATAAATAATTAAAAACATTTATCAATAGGATAATTCCATGATGAACTCTAATATTTCTTTGTGAAAAATTTTATTGCACAAATATCCTTTTGCAAACCATTCATTTTACCTTCTTTAGATGTTTAACCTTTAACATCAACTTTCTTAGTGAAATTTTATCTCACCTTTCTTATCTAATTTTGTGTTATAGAAATAATTGATTATGTTTCAAAGAAATCCTCTTATTTATCAACCGGACTAACATTATAAAATATATCCTCTGTTTATATTATTCTATGTTCTACTTTTTCTTCTTATTTTCTTCAAAAAGTGTAGATTCTATCATATTGAGGTTCTCATTTCTAGCTGATCTTTCTTTATAGATTTTCAGTTTTCTTTCAAGCTCACCAATATTCACATTTTAATATCTAATAAATTTGAGATTTGTCTTCTCTTTATTAATCTAATCTTCATTCTCAAAATATTTATATTTAAAATATTTTTAAAACATTATTATTTTGTTACTGAGTTGCGTATTCTTCTCATTTGTGTTTTCCAATAAAAAATAATCCATTCCATTTATGTAATCTCTTAGAAATAATCATCATTTTATGAATAATTACATCTTCTTATTACTTGATCAAAAAATTTTAGTTGATGATCTGATCCATATTCAGATGAGGATTCATTCTTATTTTTTCTACTCAGATAATTTTTCTTCTTCATGTCATAAGGAAATATTTCCTTTTGTTAATTCCACTTTTTTTAAATTTCTTATCATCTTATTCAGACTCGTTCTCTTCTACTTTATTCCTTAGTCAATTCTGGGAAAAATGTATATTCCCTTTCTAATTCTAACATTTCAGATTTTTATATTTCCATTTTCCCTTATTGTATTTATTTGAAAGGATAGAAACAATTTTGTTGGACTTTTCATCTTCTTACTTTGCCTATAAATCACTAGATTATTTTTCATCTTCTTTATCATTGTTTTTTTCCTTTTAATAAGGATTTGAAATCCATATCTCTATATTCCTTCTTCTTGAAGGCATGGTATTTTCTCATTTCATATGCCACAAGTATATTCTCATATTCATCCAAGGATAAATCTTCTAGATCTAATAAGGATGAAACATTGGAATAAAATTTATCTCAAAATATTCTCATAAGTTTCTTAACCATTTTCAAACCTTTCAACTTCTAACAAACAATTATAATGTTACTTATAATATCATTTACCCTTATAAATTAACTATCAATACTTTCATCATTATCCATTTTCAAATTCAAAAATCTACTTCTACATATTTTTAACAAGGATTTTTATCTATCTCATTCCCTTTATAGTTACTTCCCAACATATCCAACATTTCCTTAGCTATTGTAATCCTTATAATCTTTTCATAAATATAATTAGTGAGATCCTTAAACAAAGAGATATTATTTTTTAGTTAGCCTATATACTTATCTTATTAGCACCTATCATAATAGTTTAATTGATGGTGGGAAATATCACTACTGATATATCTCTATCTTCATGTCCAAGTTAAATAACACAAGGCAACATTCTATTCTTCCAAATGTGAAAGGTTTTTCCCTTCGAAATAGTAACACCGAAATTGTTCACTGAATTAAAATTCTCCATTCTCAGAGATGAATTTTCTATAGGGAACCCTATTATGAAACCAATTGTTATTCCCAAATATGATTGATACCACTGAGAGTTGGTGAATTAGTGGTTTCGTTTTCCTTTATAAGAATGTTTCTTAACATCATTAGTAAACTTTATAACAACTCAAACTTTTAAAAGTTACAACATAAATATAACTTCTCAACCTCACCTTTATTATGAAATAAATACAAAGAGAAAGAAGCACATTGTATTTACAGGTTTTTGTACAAATACCTAATATTTTCATTGTTGGATAGTCCCACCAACATGGATTCATTCACTATGTTCTTTCTAAAATACAAAGTAACAAGCAGTGAACAATTTTATAATCACAGTAGATACATTTATACTGTAGTTGGTTATACCCCCCCCCCCCAGTATCCTTTTTAGTATCCATTTTTCCTTATCTTTTTATGCACCAAAAAAATCCTTTTCAATAACTGGTGGGTATCCATAGTTTCAAGATTCAATTTCCATATTCTTTTTTGATCCACTTCATAATGTCTTCAATTCCTCTATAAGTTAGATAAATAAAACGTTACTTGTGTACAATATTCAATAGCTTCAAAAATTATCTATGTAAATTTTTAGTCTTGAATCCTTCTCTAGAAACACTGTCTAGAATAATTTTTCTACAAAATTCAGTCTAATCTACCTAATTTTGGTAACCTCTGTCTGATGGTCTCCATCAGACTGGATTCAGTAAAATTATTCTTCTTCTCTACTTTCATCAACTAAGAAAAATCTCAATTGTAATCTCAAAATTCCTCTATCTTTTGGAAAATTGTCCAATGAACCTTGCTCTGATGGATTCCACTTTTATGGGATCAATCTGTTGGACATTCTCTGATGAAATGTTGTCCATTAGAACTTTCTCCATTGATTATATTGAACTGAACTCTAATAATATTCCTCATACTCAACCTAAAAACAATGTCTGTTTGAGATCTAAATACGTGTTCCAAAATTTTTGGAGCTCTAGTGCTCATAAACAGTTCAATTTAGTTGTTGGTCGGAGTGGATACTCAAGAGGGGGGTGAATTGAGTTCCAATTAAAATTTCTCTTAAAAACATTATTGGTTAAGAAAACCCCCATTTTAAAAAACGGCCCACTTAATTCAGGAAGTAGAAATGTAAATGTTCAATTTGGTCAAGAGGTTTCTCAAAGGGTAATTAATCCTCAGATGAATTAGTGTAGAACACTAATTCAACTTTTGAAACAAGTTTAATAAATTATGAAAATACACACACTAACCAAAACTAATTATCAAAGTGTAATAAAAAATAGTTTTATGTTTTAACAAATATAATTAGTGGATAATGTCAAAATATAGTATATGAAGATTTGACCAACAAAAATATCTAGGGAATACACCCCCTACCATGGTTCATCATGGGAAAGTCAAAACAATCATACCACAAATGGTCTCTACCATAGTTATATGTGGGAAACACAAATAAGGTGAGGTTTGATGTGAGGATAGTTAATATCCTCTAGTTCAAGCACATAAGATAGTGTGTGATATAAACAGACACACACACTTCTCAAGAATGTAAATAAAGGAACACAATAGAGTAGTTATGATGAAAAAGAGCTTAGATTGCTCTATGTGTTTGCAGTTCAGCTCTTGACTCCTTGGAATGAGAAATGTTGATGTTCGAGTCAATCTATGGAATTTGTTTCCAAAACATAGTGTTGCAATTCCAAGTTCAAGTTTTCAGTATTCTTCTTCTGATGTTGATCAAGAGTTGATGAATCACAAAATACAGGAATGATTTTATCCCAGAATGATCTTTGTGATGCTTGTGGGTTCAGTATCTTAGTGTTGGATGGTTTGGCTTTTTTGATATGGAAAGTAGGATCTATCACACTTCTCATGGAACCCCTTTCTTCGTGTCCATGTATATGTTTCTCATCTTGTTTTTATCCTTGAAAAATCTCTATTCTTTATTTCGTGGTCTTCTCTTTTTATATTTTAGGTCCGATAATGGGAATGAGTATATCACGTGCATGCTTTCTCATACCTCATACTGCCCACTGTATTTTTGTCATGAAACATTTACAATCAGAATTAATTAATGTTATAGCATTTATTTTATCAAATATGATCATCAGAAAAGTATTTGAGAAATTGAAAAAGTATGGAATAATAAGCATCGGTAGACTGTTAATGGTAGCCTTCATATCGGTAGGCTTCAACAGTAGGGGCACATCGGAAATCTCCAACTGTAACCTTTAACAGTATGCTCACACCAGTAACCATGTAACGGTGACCTTGTCACGATAAACCTATAACAGTGACCTCATAGCGGTAACCTTGTAACAGTAAGCTTGTAGGAGTAACCTTGTAGTGGTAACCTTGTAGTGGTATCCTTGTAGCGGTAACCTTGTAACGTTATGCTTGTAGTAGTAAACATGTAGTGGTATCCTTGTAACGGTAACCTTGTAGTTGTAACCTTGTATCGGTAACCTTGTAGGGGTAAACTTGTAGCGGTAACCTTATAGCGGTAACCTTTTAGTGGTAATCTTGTAGAGGTAACCTTGTAGTTGTAACCTTATAGCCATAACCTTGTAGCTATAATCTTGTAGTGGTAACCCTGTAACGGTAAGCTTGTGACTGTAACCATGTAACAGTAAGATTGTGACTGTAACCATGTAACGGTATGCTGGTGACTGTAACCATGTAACGGTAACCTCTGTAATGGTGACCTCTATTATTAGATGAATTCTGCACTGTGAGCTTAACCAATCATCCATTGAGATTTAGGATATATGAATATTACTCCAAAGGAACAGGAAACATTAATGAAACATAATTATCAAAGAATAAAGATATGGATCTCACATAAATGAAAAAAAGATTAGGGATTATCCAAACATGATTTGAGATTATAAAAATTTGATTTGGGATTATCAAAATAGGTGAGTCCAGCAATCTCCCCCCTTTTGAGAATCACAAATTATGACATTTCTAATAGTTTTGAATCAAGGTAAAACACATATAATAATTTCATTGAATCAGAATATTTAATTTTTGAATATTTTCTCCCCTTTGAGAATGAAATCTCCCCCTGTTCTCCCCTTTAATATTTTCTCCCCCTTTGTGATTAACAAAAAGCATACAGAACAAAACAAAAAAATAGTTAAAATAGAGAATATTAATTAATAAAACGAGAGTAAATTACAAAAATTGATACACGAATACCTATCAACTAAGACTTTCCACACTCAATACACCTTAGATATTCCCAAAGGAGATTTTTCCTTGGAGTTTGAGGATACAGGTGTTGAAGGTGGAGGGATAGGTCGAGGGATGGCAGTTAGCAAGGTAGGAGGAGCAGCAACTGAGGCATCACCAGAACTATAATGAGTAGATCTGTGAGTAATTACAGGGTTCAAGCTTCTGATGGCCTTGGTTGGAGTCATTAAAGGAGAAACACTAGTGGAACCTGAAGTAGCTGAAGAAGCAGGAAGAGCAGGAGGGACTATGATTGGAGTGCAGTCCACATGGAGGAAAGGTAAGAGAAGATTCCGGAAGGCCATAATGATACTTCCTCCTATCTCCATAGAAGAAATAAAATCATCCTTATTGTCCTTGAATTTCTGTAAATTAGTAGTCAATTTTCTTAGTCTGTTAACCTGATCCTTAAATGCATGAGTGATAGTTGGGGCTCTTACGTTTTCCAACAACAACTTGAAGTGATCATCCATCTACTGTTTAGTGTACACCCATTTTTAGTATAAATCAACTTGATCCTTAATGGACTTTTGATCCTGAGCATCTTCCCATAAATAGTTTCCCATAAGATTATGAATTTCCCTGGTGATGGAAATGACTTGAGAATCTGAGGAACTTCCACCATAGATATTTTCCACTTCTTCTCTGACAATGGTCCTGAAAGCTTCAATGTCAATTGGAGGAGAAGCTGAAGTGGAATCAGATGCAGCTAGAGGATCCGGAGAGAAGGCTACTATTTACTGGAATGATTTTTTCAACCCACTGATTAGTCTTTTGACATCATCATCTTTCCCTTTCACATGTGTTTCCATAGATTTCATGAAATCCTCAAACACTGTGACTATTTTATGAACTATACTTTTGAAATTTTCAAGGTCTCTGTCCTCTTGGGTCCTTAAAGCCATATAAGAATCTAATTTGGCAATAGACTGTTTCACAGAAACCGTAGAATTTTCCAACTCTTTTAATTTATTATGACATTCCATAACCTCTTGTAACACAGTTGAGTGAGTGGTAGAGACTATCCTTTCCATTTCATATGTTACAAGTCCTTGATTGTGAGCTATTGTTCATTCCATTTCAGTGTTTTGGTCATTAATATACCTCTTCATTTCTGATTATAGAGAATCAAGGTCTGCATGTTTCACATAGTCTTGAAGGAAAGAGATTTATAAAGGGACCAACATGTGGTTTGTCACTAAGGGTCTTCTGTTCGTCCTCTCATCTTCTGAGTCATCATAGTGTGGACCCAATACCATCAATCCAGGGTCCTCAGACCAGCCTTCAATTTCATGCAGAATAGCAACTAAGCCTGTAACAGTAGGTTCCTCTCCCTCAATCTGAGAAATCTCTTGATCGGCCACATTCATTTCCTCTAGACTTCCTTGATTAACTGAAACATCAGGAAGGTTCACTTCTACACCCACTTCCACTTCCACTTCATAATCTTCAACTACTACCAAGATAGGTCATGCCTCAACTATATCAGCAACTTCTTCTTCTGCTCCACTTTCTAACCTTTCTGTAAATCTTATTAGAGGACTAATACTTAGACATTCCTCTTCATTTTCAGTTGTAGCTGTCTCAAGGTTATCATGACTTGATTTAGAGCTGTCATCCTCATCTGAGGTGTCTCTAACTTCTCTTAAAAAAAAATCAGCCCCTTCTTCTTCACTGTTTTCCTTATCACTGTACCTTAGGAAAGCTTCCCTTCTAGGGAATCTCTTTGGTGGGATAGGCTCACCAAAGGATACAGTGGTCATACGAGGATTGGAGGGAAGTTCAGGGTCACTTCTTTCATCAATAGGAGTGTCCTCTCTTCCTTGCACAGTAGTAACATCCTCTTCTTCTATATCTAAATAGGTAGGCTCGGCTTCATCAGGCTTAAGACCAGGGTCTCTCTTATCCTTTGGCCTAGTAGGATGATTCATAGGATTAAACTATTCATATACCATAGTCTCATCATTCACCCATCTCCTCTGCCATGTATTCCAGTTAATCATTATCAGCTTGCAGATTACTTTGGTGATGTAATTGTTGTCTTGCACAACAACAGTTTGTTCATTATCTCCAGAAACACCTTTCACTTTCAGTATAAGAGATATCAGCTTGGCATGGAATAGAGCATTTGTTTTAGAACGAGGCTTGATCACATATTCCAACTGAGCCATCAGTAACCTACAAAGGTTGATCTTATATCCATGCTTCAAGAAATATATAATGAATAGGTCCTGATATTTCAAAATAGTGAATTCCCCTCTCCTGGGACTTATGACATGCTGAACAAATTTGTAAAGTAGCTTATCCTCTCATTCTATCTCTGCAGCAATGGCTTTCCTAGGAATTCCATTCCCTGTCAATTCAGCTAAATATTCTTCATAGAAAAAGAACTCACTAGTGAAAGGCACCACTTTGGAGTAATAGGGATAAATTCCTTCATGAGGAATCCTTAAACACTCAGCCCATTGAATAGAGGAAAAACATACATTTACTCCATTTTCTCCAGAAATCATTCGATGCACATCCTCAGACTATTAAATATTCAGATACTCATAAAACTCCTTCACCAACATAGGGTAATGGGGTCCATTGTTGTTTGTAAAACATTCAACCCAACCCTGAGCTTCTAGTGCCTTAAGCAGTAGCGACTGACTTGACGGTATCCATTCTGAACTTAATTCCTTCTCAAATATTATCCCCCGCTTGGATAAATGTGGGTGCAGTACCTTTTCCACTACCTGGCTTAGGCTACTCAATTCAGCTCTAGGTCTCTTAGGATCAGGCGCATCTCTTTCATCACTGACCAGTGGCCTCTTCAATCCAGCCATTAATCTGGAGTGGTTCGAGATTTCAGCAGAGGTTTAGGTTCGATGATTATAGAGCAAGAGGTTCAGAGGAGGGTTTGATCTGGATTGAAATGTGGTCTGTGTTCTATTTTTATCATTTAGGGATCAAAAAATAAAACAGATAAAATAAATAAATAATAGCAGAAAAACTTTTCAGATTCTGGTTGAGCACATAAAACGCAAAGTCTCGGACTTCGAATGTCTATCGGTAAGAAGATATCTATAAGGTCTAACGATGTGGTCCTAACAGTGAGGTTCTAACAGTGAGGTTCTAAAAGTGAGGTTCTAACGGTGAGGTTCTAGCAGTGAGTTCCTAACATTGAGGTCCTAATAGTGTGGTTCTAATATTGAGGTCCTAACAGTGAGGTTCTAACGGTGAGGTTCTAATAGTGAGGTCCTAATACTGAGGTCCAAATAGTGTGGTTCTAATAGTTAGGTCCTAACGATGAGGTTCTAACGGAGAGGTTCTAACAGTTTATCATACCTAACTCATGTCTGATGTAATTTAACCTCTCAGAATTCAAAGCCATTGTGAATATATCATCCAATTGGTGTTCAGTACCAATGAATTAAAGAGTGATATCACCTTTTAGAAAATGATCTCTCATGAAGTGATGTCTTACATCAATATGCTTTGTTCTAGCAAGAGATACTATATTATTAGATATGTTAATAGCACTTGTGTTTTCACAGTTTATAGACACATGTTTGAATTGATATCCATAGTCTAGTAGAATGTGTTTCATCCACATAATTTTAGCACAACAACTTCAAGTAGCTATATATTCAGTCTCTGCAGTAGATAATGCAACAGAATTATGTTTCTTACTACACCATGATACTAGTGACTTGCCTAAAATGTGACTTGTTCCATAGGTTCTTTTTCTATCTAACTTGAAACCAGAAAAGTCAGCATCCGAATAACTTATTAAATCAAAAGGCTCTCATCTTGGATAAAATAGTCCTAATTTATGGTATACTTGAGATATTTAGAAATCCTTTTAACAGCATTTAAATCAAACTCTTTGGGATTTGTTTGAAATCGATCACACATGCATACACTGAACATAATATCAGGTTTACTAGTAGAAAGATAATGTAGACTCCCAATCATACCTCTGTAATTGGATTGATCAACTGGTTCTCCAGTTTTATCAGCATCCAATTTTCAAGTGGTACTCATAGGTGTATAACTTCGTTTACTACTATCCAAACTAAAACGTTTTAAAAGATTTTTAGTATATTTATTGTGATTTAAAATAATTCCATATTTGTTTTGAAAAATTTGAAATATAAGGAAAAATTTTAGTTCCCCCATTAAACTCATTTCAAATTTATTTTGCATCATTGATGAAAAATAAGTACATAAAGAATGTTTAGACGATCCAAAAATTATATCATCTACATAAATTTTTACTTTTAAAACATCTTTGGAAATTCTTTTAATAAAGATTATATGATATGTTATTCCTTTTGTAAAACCTTTTGAAATAAGAAATGAAATGAGTATATCATACAAAGCTCTTGGAGCTTGTTTTAGACCATATAAGAATTTAATCAGTTTAAAAACACGATTTGGAAAATGGGGTTTGTGAATCCATGGGGTTTTTTAGCAAATACGCCTTCAATTATATATCCATTTCGAAATGCAATTTTGACATCCATTTGATAAAGTTTGAAATTCAGATGAGCTTCATAAGAATGTAGTATCCTAATGGCTTGTAGTCTAACTATAGGAGAAAAGGTTTCCTCACAGTCTATTCCTTCATCTTGACTATAACCTTGTGTAACTAATCTATCTTTATATCTAAATATATTACCAGACTAATCAACTTTGTTCCTAAACACCCATTTAGTGCCTACGGTTAAGGTGTCCTTAGGTATGTATACTAGTTCCCAAACATTGTTTCTTTCATACTGATTCAATTTTTCTTGTATATCCATCACCCAAAATTCATCATCAATTGCATCATTGATATTTTAAGGTTCAAGTTGTAGAAGAAAAGCTTTATGTTCAACCTGGTTTCTTAGCGAAGCTATAGTTTGTGTCCCTTGGTTTAAGTCGCCTACTAAAAAATCTAAATGATGATTCCTTAGAGTTTTAATACCTCTAGAAAGAGTTTAACTAGATTCCTCATGGTTGTCTATTGGTTCATACTCAACAAATGCAGATTCTGGAAGATTCCCAGAACTGGTTACTTTTACAGGAGGTTCACTATCATTGAAATCTATAATTGACATATCTTCTTCATGATTTTTAAGAAATTTTTTGTGTTCATGTGGATCAGTATCATCAAACATGACATGAACTGACTCTTCCACACATTTGGTTTTCTTATTGAATACTCTATAGGCTTTAATCGAGATTCAAAAACCTAGTAAAATTCCTTCATCACTTTTGGAAGAAAATTTGTCAAGATTATCTTTAGTGTTAAGGATAAAGGCTTTGCAACCAAAAACTCTAAAGTAATTAACCTTCGGATTTCTATTGATCCAAATATCATAAGTTTTTTTCTTAAGAATCGGTATAATAAAGACTATATAAATAATGAAACAACTTTCATTAATAGCTCCATTGAAAAATTAAATTGGAAAATCATATTCATTGAGCATTGTCCTAGAAATCACTTGAAGGGTTATATTTCTTCTTTCCATGACTCCATTCAGTTGAGGTGTTCTAGGAGTAGAGAATTTGTGACTATATCCATTGTTTGAGAAATAAGATTGAAACTCTTTATTTTCAATCTCATATACATTATCACTTCTCAGGGTCTTGATCCAAAGTCCTCTAAGATTTTCTACAGACTTGGAATATTTGATAAAATAAGAACAAGATTCAATTTTGTAAGCCAAAAACTATACCCAAGTGTACCTAGAAAAATCATCTACAATAACATCAACATAGTATTTCCAATTTAAACATGAAACTCATGATGTTCCAAACAAATCCATGTGAACCAACTCAAGTGGTTGGGAAATAGAAACCTCTTTCTATGGTTTGAAAGAAACTTTATGTTGTTTTCCCTTTTGACAGGGATTGCACGCTTTGTTAAGAGGAAATTCTAATTTAGGTAAGTCTCTAACTAAACATTTTCTAGTCAGTTCACTAAGTGAGTGCAAATTATAATGTCCCAGTCTTCTATGCCACAAATATGATTCCATATGAAACACATTTAAACAAGAAACATTTTTCTTAGCTAAAGATTCTATATCAACAGCATATACATTCTCATTTCTGAGAGTAGTAAAAATTAAATAATTTTTAGAATTAAAAACATTACATTCATCATTTTCAAACATGAATTTAAACCATCTTCACACAAATGAGAAGTACATAGCAGATTGTATTTTAACCCATCAACAAAAAGTACTTTTGAAATTAATATAGTATTAGGGTTACCAATCTGGCCTAAGCCAGTGATTTTCCCTTTATAATTATCACCGAATGTGACATATCCACCATCAACTTTAATCAGACTTTTGAAAAATAAATAGTCTCCTACCATATTTCTTGACCATCCACTATCCAAGTACAACAGCGCTCTACATGAATTCTTTAGACAATTTTCCTATAAAACAGATTAGACAAGGGGTAACTTTGGTACCCAGATTTTCATGGGTCCAGAGAGGTTAGGAAGTAATACTTTAAGAACTCATACTTGTCTAACAGATTTCATATAATCAATAGATAAATTTTGAGACATAAACACTTTGTTTATTCCTTTAGAGAATGTTTTTTTCAAGAAATGGGTCGGAGCATGAACTAGTAGTGAATTGTCCCAATTTTGGAACAAATTTGGTTTTAATAAAACTTCTATGTCATGGATAATATCCTAGACCAGTTTTATATTTTGGGGCAGTCTGTTTTCATAGAAACTAAGTCAAGGTATCTCTACCAGTAGCAAGTTTCTCAAGATCTCTCGTTAATTGTTCATTGGATAATTTGAGTTTAGTATTTTATTTTAACAAATGAGCACATTTTTCTTTCTCAATATCCAGATGATATTTGAAATTAGTATTTAATGAATTTTGTCTTTTAAATAATTTATATTTATCCTTGAGTTCATTAAATATATCCTCAAGCATTCCACAATATTCAAATATTTCATCCTTAGTCATATTTTCTTCATTGTTTGATTCACCATCACTCCCAGAATAATAATCATTACGCATAGGTGAATTTGGTGTTACCTTACATGTTTCTGTCATGAAGCACATATTGGCATGAATTTTCTATTCACTATCAGAAGCATCAGATCCACTAGAGCTATCTTCTGATGCACTCCAGGTAGCTTTTATAGCCTGTTTATAACCTTTGCCTTTATCTTCGCATTTCAACCAAAATTTCAGCTTGGCATAGTCTGCCTTCACATGGCCTTTTAGTTTTCACTCATAAAAAATTATTTCATTTTATTTGTTATTCCATTTTCCGTCTTTCTTCCATATTCCTTTACTATAATACTTTACCTCATAGTTTGACTTCTTAAATAATCTCTTTTTTTGGTAGAAGTTTTTGAATCTTCGCGCAAGATGATCCATCTCTTCATCACTGTCTGAGTCTTCAGTTGTGTAAGTATCTACAAGAGCATGAACTTTTTATTTATCCTTGTTCTTTAAGGTATAAATTCTATAGATTTATTCCTTGGTTCTTCATCTACTTATTTATTAACCTTATGTTCTTATTCATACATCATAAGCATTCCAATTATTTATTTCACTGGAAGTTTGCCTATGTCACGGGATTATCTAATGGAAATAGAAGTCCCTCTCCATCTGTCAGTTAGGCATCCAAGCAGTCTCATAATCTGGTCCTTGCTATCCACTAGTTTCCCAAGAAGACTCATAGTATTCACTATCTCATTGAACCTAAGATACACATAAGAAATGAGTTCATCAAGCTTCATTTTAAAGATATTATATTTAAAAGTGTATGTATTTAGTCTCATTTCTTTAACATTGGTTTTTCTTTAATGAGAAATAGATAAAGTATCCCAAATCTCATATGCATTTTTACAAGAATATATTCTACTAAATTCATCATCACCTAGAGAATAGTACAAATCATTAATTACTTTACAGTTGTTGTTATATGTGGCTTTAGTCAACTGAGACCGTGTGTCTCTAGAAGTAGAAGGCAGTGTATGTTTTTCTTTAATTGTGTCCCAAATTTCAGGTCCCATTCTCTCTAGATACATTTTCATTTTTAATTCCAACTGAGCATAGTTATTACCATTAAAGAAATGTGGCATGTTAGTAGAAACACCCTCAACTCTATTTTTCATAATTACATAGAATATTAATGAACTGAAAATTTAGATATGATAGGAATTGTAAGATCTTTAAGATACATCTAAAATCATAGTTAAAAATAATTGGTACACTGGATAAAAAATCATCTGATACCAAATGTTGGTGGGAGTGGACACTCAAGAGGGGGGTGAATTGAGTTCCAATTAAAATTTCTGTTAAAAACATTATGGTTAAAAAAACCCTAATTTAAAAACATCCTAGTTAATTAAGGAAGTAGAAAAGTAAATGTTCATTTGGTCAATAGGTTTCTCAAAGGGTGATTAATCTTAAGATGAATCAATGTAGAACACCAATTCAACTTTTGAAACAAGTTTAATGAATTAATAAAATACACACACTAACCAAAACTAACTATCTAAGTGTAAGAAAAAGAAGTTTTATGTGTTAGAAAATATAAGCAGCGGATAAAGTCAAAACAAAGTATATGAATATTTTCACAACAATGTAAACAAGAGGTTTAGTCTCAAGCCGAGACCTTATCCTCTCCACTTGGTGATCACCTGCCACCAATTAGTTAATATTAAAAATTGATACACAGCCAGTATCGGGATTTAGAATATTTATCACAAATAGTCTAGGGAACGTACACTCTACCATAGTTATTCATGGGAAAGTCAAAAAAATAGACCACACATAGTCTCTTCCACAATTATAAATGGGAAACAAAAATAAGGTGAGGTTTGATGTGAGGACAGTTAATATCCTCCAGTTCCATCACAGGAGATGGTGTTTGATATAAACAGACACACACACTTCTCAAGGATGTAAATAAAGAAACACAATAGAGAATTAATGATGAGAATGAGTTTAGAAGGATCTATTTGTTTTCAGTTCAACTCTTGACTCCTTGGAATGAGAAATGTTGATATCCGAGTCAATCCCTAGAATTTGTTTCCAAAACCGAGTGTTGCAACTCCAGGTTCAAACTTTTAGTATACTTGATCTAATGTTGATCAAGAGTTGATGAAGCACAGAAGGCGGGAATGAGTTTATCCCAGAATGATCTTCGTGATGATTTTGGGTTTAGGATCTTAGTGATGAATGGTCCGGCTTTTTTTATATGGCATGTAGGCTCTATCACACTTCTCATGCAACTCCTTTCTTTATGTCTGTGTATATGTTTCTCTTCTTGTTTTTATCCTTGAAAAATCTCTATTCTTTATTTCTTGGTCTTATATTTTTATATTTGAGGTCTGGAAAGGGGAATGATTAGATCACGTGAATTCTTTATCGTACCTCATATTATCCACGGTATTGTCTCCTGAAACATTTACAATAAGCATTAATTAATGTCAGAGAATTTATTTTATAAAATACGACCGTTAGAAAATTATTTGAGAAATTGAAAAAGTATGTAAGAATAAGCATCACTAGACTGGTAACAATAAAATTTATATCAGTATCCTTCGATAGTAGGTTCACATCGGTAATCTCCAACTATAACCTTTAATAGTATGCTCACACCAGTAACCATGTAATGGTGACCTTGTCGCAATAAAACTATAACGGTGACCTTTTAGCGGTAACCTTGTAATGGTAATCTTGTAGCAGTAAACTTGTATCTATAACCTTGTCGCAGTAACCTTGTAACAGTAATCTTGTAGTAGTAACCTTGTAGTGGTAACCTTGTATCATTAACCTTGTACCATTAACCTTGTAGTGGTAACCGTGTCGTGGTAACCATGTAGTGGTTACCTTGTAGCGGTAACCGTGTAGTTGTAACATTGTAGTGGCAACCTTATAGCTGTAACCTTGTTGTTGTAACCCTATAACGGTAAACTTGTGACTATAACCATGTAACGGTAAGGTTGTGACTGTAACCCTGTAATGGAAACCTCTATAACAGTGACCTCTGTACTTAGATGAATTCCGCACTCTGAGCTTAACTAATCAATCAATGAGATTGAGGATATATGAATATTACTTCATAGGAACATGAAAAATTAATGAAACATAATTATCAAATAATGAAGATATGGCTCTCACTTAAATGAAAACAAGATTTTGGATTATCAAAAAATTATTTGAGATTATAAAAATATGATTTGGGATTATAAAAATAGGTGATTTAAACATTAGTGTACAAATAAATGTAATATGATCTCCTTTTATTGGCACCCTAGAATGGAAAAGTAAAGAAAACTAATATCACTTCTCTATCAACAAAATTCACAATTCCCAGATTTCTCATTCATTTAAGGATTCATTATTGACTTCTTCAACTCTTCTCAATACTTCATGGTTTTTCTTAAATCTTCCCAAATCTACTCAATTAATCATACTTATTCAATTTTATAAACATTTTCCAAATCTAATTCTTTAGTAGGATTCTATATTTGGATACATCATTATGATGAAAACACATGAAATACTGAAGACAACCCGTTATGATGACCTCATGTAAACACCAAAATCCTCTCATATTGATGCTATGTATTAAATTAAAAAAACTTCTAAGAATTGTGAGAGATTTATTCCAAAATATTCTAGATTTTTTTCATAAACATAGTTTCCACTTCTAAATATTAAGAACTCCTTGGTAATTCTGTAACAACATATTCCCAATCCCTTGATGAAAATTTTTCAACATTTCACATTTTCTTCTTCATCCTCAGAACGATGATCTGGTGTCCAATGAAGTTTAACATCCAATTACATTATTGGTGTTAGCATTCATCTGAAGGATCTTTCAATGGTTAATTCCGAAATATGAGAGTTAGATCCAATCCAAGGAGTTTTCACCACTTCTCAGGAAATAATAATTATTTTATTTTTTTATTGAACCAATTGAAATACAATTCAAGCTCATGAAAATTCATGACTATATTTTCGATCATCATTTGGTTGATCGCCCTCTGAATCCTTTTGATTGATCATAATTTCAAATAATCCATACATTCACAAACATTCTACCTATAATACAACTTTCCATTTGATACACAAAAGGTACCAATAATATAAAATCAACTGGTGTTCGAATCCATTACGATTGATCAGTTTTGGTAGTGACATATTTACTTAAGAAATATCAATCTTCCATTATTTTGATATTTTTACACTAATGATTCTCAAACTGATGATCTACATCCTTCTCTGTATTTTACACTAATAATTTGCATACTGATCATCTACATCCTTCTATCTCTCGTGTTCCTCATACCAATAAGTAGCGTCTAGAATAATTCACATTGTATTATAATCTCTTCTAAAAACTCTATCTGGTATGATGACTTTTTTATGATGTATGAGAACTCCATGATCAGTAAAAAAACTTCAAATTTACATCAAGACCATCTGTACTCCGAACTACTTCCTCATAGTTATTAGAAAATTATTTCTATACCTAATATGATTATCAACAGCTTCTGTCTTTCTATAAAAGCACCAATCCATGGAATCGTATTCAAGGACTTAGGCTGATGGATTGAGTCCAATGGGTGGTTCCAATTATCAACATCATAAATACATTTCTATTATCTGGATTTCCATCTATCTATCACCAAGTAAGTTCCTTGCTTACTTTACACACTTTTTTCAATATATTTCATATATTAACACATTGACAATAAATAAAACAACAACAAAACTTTGTCCTAACACAAATAAAGGGAAAGGGTCCTTAGGATGGTAGCTTAGTCGTTGAGCATGGAGCCGGTGGTGGAACTACAAGAGACATCATATGATTCTATACAGTTTAATTTTTTTATTTACCTTCTTAAACATATATTCTAGTTTGGATTTACATAGTTGTCGCTATATTTTTTATCATTATTTATTTTATTCTTTTACTGTCATGAATTGTTTCATTTTGTTTATTTTGTTTCTATATGATACATTGATTATTATATTTTATTTATATTATAAGTGGTAGGAACTGATATTGAGTGTATAGTCTCCCTAACGATGAACCTCAGGCCCTTTCGACTAATTAGTAGCCTCTTTTTTACAGGGATGAGTTCGTGAAGTCTTTTGACTCTCCAGATCAAACCTATTTGATTGTTTTTGTAAGTTATAATATTTCTGGGAGTTCTTAAACTTGAAACACCCAATGTGAATGTTTAGATAAGGGAACTATGTTCTATTATCTCCTGTCAAATAACCTTGATTTCCAAATAAAATATTTTATAATGTACACATAATCTGAAGAATAAAATAACTCACACTCCCAAGGAAAAATAGAGGGATTTTCATGTTTAGACCTAATCCTACTACATAGGTGAAACAATACGACTTTTATTAAAAATATAATAAGAACATAATGATTACAAGTATTGAACAAGTGATCCCAATCATATATTTATAGAAACGTCTTGCTGGTAGATATGGTGCACCATATTCCAGTCTTCATGGATGACCCTCCACTCATTCAAAGACAACAACATCCATACCACCTCAACTTCTAATCTATGGTAAATAGTGAAATTAATCTATTTTACTATTAAAAAACACCATGAATAATCACACATCTCCCTTTTAAATAAATATGGTTATTCTTATATATCGAATATAATTATTTTTATACCAGACATTCACTTTTTCCACACTTTCATTATTCATATCTAGTCATCTATACTATTGTCTACATAATGTTTTAGCCTTATTTAGTTCCATTGATCAGGCCTCCATCTGGGATTAGTATGTATCTTTTGGAATAACTCCATGAATATTTCTAATATATTATCAAGAATACATTTTTCATAGCTTAACCCACTAATTGGAAGAATATATTCAACCATTAGATATATGTCTTTTAAATCATGTAGAAATGGATGCCATTCAAGATTTGGTGGATGTATTATGGATGTAATTAACTTAGATTCACTTACCACATCTAATTTTGATTCCTACATAGATATTGAATTATCAATTCCATCATCATTTGAAAACAATATATCAAAATCATCAAAAAAATTATAGATTACCTTATTCTCAAGTTGTTGTTCAATCATTTTAGATTGTTCATTGACATTTTTCATAGAACACTAAAATAAAAACTTATAAACTAGATTAAAAATAACTTTCCACAAATCATTAATCTTATGTTAATTAGTTTCATTTAATTATTAAAGTAAAAAAGTGAATGTTCTTATTTTTGTTATTTCATAGAATCCAAAATATTAATATTAACTATATTTTCTCCAAATTCCATGGTAGGATTTACATTAATGAAATTGATGATTATAATAGTTTTATATAGAAATGGTCCACTTGTGATGATTAGATATTTTGTTACTATTTTTATTCTTCCATTCTTATAACATATAAGTCAGCTTAAATATTTGGTTTTTTACACTAACAAGAACGCATTTAGGCACTCCATCTAGAAATGTTATAGATTTTTTATGGTTAGAATAATACTCTTGATAGTTCCAAATATTCTATCTAAAAATATTAAAATATATATTATGTCATGATATTAATTTTTTCTCTAATTTTACATAGTGTATCATTGAAAACATTCCTCTCATGATTCAGGTAATTGGGAATGTCCTTGGGTCTTGAAATTTTGTGGGTAATTTTTGTGTGAGTAGGAAAAAACATTTCATCCAAGTCTCACTATTTAATTAATTTAAAATTTATCTTTATTTTAACATATTTTAATAAGGAACTTATCATTATTGTGAATTGTTTTAGGAGTTTATAGTAGGGGTATATAGATTTCAACAATCCTAAATGTGTTTAGTATCACCTATATAATTTCATCATTATAAATATTCTTATATTTATCATTCTAATGGAAGTTTAAATTGAATAATTTCCTTATATTTTGATTAATTTTAATAATTATTTTCTTCTTTATTTAAATTCTTTTCATAATTCACTGCCTCTTTTTCATTGGTAATCTTGTTTTTTTTTAGTTTTGTTTTTTTTATAGTGGATTTATTTTCAACTCCTTGTAGTATAAAAGATCAGATTAATTTGTTAGATATGAATATTTTTTAGTCAGTTATAACACCTCAGGATATTACAATATTTTTTCATTTAGAATAAATTTAATTCAGTTGATATCTGGAAAAACATGTAATATTAAGTTAGTTTTCCATACACACAACACCTATTTTAAACAAAAAAAGTATTTAGTCATGTTTTTTCATAGTAAATAAAATTCTAACACTTTTAGAGAATTTATATAGTTTATTTTTATGTTATATATATAATAAATAATTTTAAATTCATCCAATATATTTTATAGGAATAAGATAATAGAAAACCCAATTTTACATATACAACTATATTTTTTTCTAAAGATAGTTTCAACACATTTTAATGGAGAACGTATATTATAAATATTTTTTGGAAATTTTATAAATTAAATATTTAAAAAAATCATTTTTAATGTTAACTTTAAAAATTAGTTCGGGGTTAATTTTTGGTTTTTTTTATATTTCATTTTTTGATTAATGGTGAACAAATGCTGAGTTTTAATTCAAAACTAATTTTTAATATAATGTATATATAAGGTTACATTATGATTTTGGTTGGTTATAAAGATAAATTAGATCCATTATACATAAATTAAACCAATTTAGTTCATTGAAATCAATTTCACTTTGAAATTGTATATAAAAACAAAGCAATTTTGTGAACATTTTTACTTTAAAAACTAGATTTTTCGTCCCACCTATGAGATTAAATTTAAATTAATTTATGCCACATATGATATTTTAATTTGGAAAAATTGATTTCATATTTAGAATCATAATAATTTATAATTTCTAATAAGGAAAAATTAGTTTTTGACCCAAAATTTTAGTGAAAGTAAATAAATTTAATTACAGCGATTAAGTTAAATTAAACTTAATAAAGGGACTAAACCTTAATATTAAGGGAAACAATGACTTATAATGTTGTCCAAATGCCGTTATATGAAAATATTTCGGCCATATACCCTCTTAATTCATCTTTTATGAGATATTGGGACACATGTTCATGAAATTGACTCATATTATTTGTTATTGAAAATAACAAAAAAGGAATCATCATTACCTTTAAATTTTATACATCTATAGATTATTGGAGAAGCTCCGTAGTTTTGGTTATTAATATTATTATTAAATTTAAATGAGTTATTTTATAATAGTAATTTATCTTTAATTTTTATAGATGAATTAGTAACATTAAATTCTAAACAAACTCTAACGCATTGATTATTTAGTTAATAATTAAATAAAATAAATGATGCAAATACATTTAAAGTAATATAAATTTATTTAATTGTTGTGTTCCATAGTTTTTTTAAACAAATAAATAATTTTACAAAGATTATAACTTAATATATTTTAATTCAAATGGTTTTTTGGTATTTTAAAATTAAAATTATGTAACTGATGTTAAAATTGATATTAATGTGATTTTACAGAAAAGGAAATTTTATTAAAGGATTTAAAAGTTACAAAAACATTATATTCTTCCTAGATATATTTAATTTTTATTTAATATAAAAAATTTCATATTAATGAATCAATTTCTCTTTCATAATTAATATATTGACCCATAGATAGAAAAAACATTGTTAGAACGCCATGTGATAAAGTATTGTTTTTGTGTGTTACATGCGCTTGTTTTAAAATTAAATTCAAACACATAAGAGATTTTTTTTGTAAATTAGTTATAATATTCATGATTAATTGGGTCTGAATTTTTCAATATTTCTCACTTTAGTTTAGTATTAATTTTTAAATTACTTTGGTTATAAAACTAGTTTCTTTAATAAAAACCAAAATGAAAAAATAGGGGAAACTAAGATGTTAAGGAAAACAATTATAAAAATGCACACATTTTTGCCTCTTGGAGGTTCTTATCAAGAATAATTCCCCTTTAGTATATTATTTTTCCATTGTTTATCACATGAGGTATTGGATACCTCCCAATAGTGTACACCCTTTTTGGTATTTACAAGAATGTCACTCCCCCTCCATTACAAAAAGGAATTCCCTATTCACCTTCCTCACACCTCTCAAGACACTTTAGATTGTCCAACAACTTCCAAAATATTATACCTACATAACTCCCCTAATAATATAAGCCACACCTTGGGAAAAAAACCAAGCAATCCCATTGGTGTAAACCAAAAATAGTTACCCGAAAAAGTGGTAACATTATTCAAACATGCATATATGATTTATTTCATTATCCAACAATTAAATTATTATTATCCCATTATTATATAATAACATAAGTACCCTAAATATTATTAAATGGTATTTATGTTAAGGTTTCAACCTACACCTATACACACTTCCATCAAATGGGTAACAATCTTACCACTCGTGTATGGCAATCTAACGCCTCATGTAATGATGTTGTTCGTTTTTCCATTACCACCATTCATGTTTTGGAATTACCATGAGCAAATTGTTTCTATATTATATATATAATATTTATTATTTATTTATACTTTTTTTATTTTCATGTAACTCATAAAATTATGTGTTACATTCAGTGTAAATATGATAACTCCATTTGTTGACATGTGGACTTCTACCTCCTCAAATTGATGTGATGCATTCACACATTACAAGGAATGTATAAAGTATGGTTATATATAAAAATATGTTATATAATGAAATAAATATTATATTAATTACTTAATTACATTTTTTGAAATATAATATTACATTTTCAATTTTTCCCTTTTCTTGCACTAAAAAGTGATAATGTCATTCATTGACTACTAGACTACCACCTCCACGACGCGATATGATTCATTTTACATCACAAGAATTATATATATAAGTATATATGATTAAATAAGATGATATTTATGACATAATTATCATTTTCTAAACATATAATGTTACTTTACATTTTTCAATAATTATCATTTAAAAATGGGAATGTTACTAATGTGTTTGTTCGACCTACCTTCCCCATGATTGTAATGTTGGTTATTTTTTCATATCCATATTTTAGAATTGGTTTCAAAAGTATAATTTAATTTTAAATATGATAATACTGTGTTAGTTTTTATTCTATACATGTTTATATAATTACCCCTTTATAACCTAATTTGACTTACCAAGGTCATTTTTTACGGATAAACCAAATTTGATCAAAACACCAGACATAAACATGATTGGTTAACTATTTGTATAAAAAATTGTAATAAGTGAAGGAATAGTAATAATAAACATGAAAAAGGTTCTGAATCAATTAAATAATTAACATAAATATATTATATAGGAATATAAAGACACATGTAACAAGTCGGACTCAAGGTAAGGGATTTCGTCTCAATTTCATTTCATTGAGATATATTGTAATTTTATGAACCCAGTTTCTTTTATATGGTGTATATAATCCCTTTGACATGTTATATCATGAATATCTTTGTTCTCATGATATCTTAAGTTTCCTTTAATTTTATGCACTTTGATTCATTTATATGGTGTATATAATCCCCTTTTAAATGTAATATCATAAATATCCTCATTCTCATGATATTCTAATTTTAATTTAATGTTATTATTTGATAGGGATTTTGATTAAAATGTTTCAAAGTGGAATGAGACACTTTTGAATGTTTAATGTTTATATTCCTAAAGAATATTTTAATGATATTTCAATAGTATTTCCATTAATCAACATAAATAACCCTTATTGATACTTATCTTCAACTGATTAATTATTGATAAAAATGGATTATTTATTAAATATTGATAATTGATAATAAAGAATATTATTTATTTATCTGATTGGTTATTCATTATGTGATGAATTCTTCAAAAATGAAAGTCATGTGTTGGGGACCATTGAATGTAAACACATTAATGCATCAGTTATCCCATGAGATGAAATAAGTTGGATACAAACCCTTTGAGTTTGTTTCTAAGTATAATATATATGTTTATGGACACAAAATTAAACCTTCTTGTTAATTTTCATATTGGTAGTGGTTCATGTGATAGATACATGGCCTCCAATTGAAGGACCCTGGAACACCCTTAGAGGGGAGGGGTGAATGAGGGTGTCAAATTTTTATTTTAATATGACAGATCTTTTTCCCACTTTGGTATGAACCTGTTAAATTTGACTGATGAGAACAAGAAGAAAACAAACAATCACATACAAAGAGGTAACACAACAATTTTACTTGGTTCACCACTAAGGGCTAGTTTAAGGAGTATGTGTCGATGGTTTTTCAGTCGTACATAAATCCACTAATCTTCCCTAGTTGTAGAGTACAATAGTTTAATCACAATCACTATATTCCATAAACATAGCCTTTACAATATTTTAGGATATCTCACTACAACCCTCAGAACACTTCTGAAAACTCCCCCAAGTTCACTGCCTTAGGAGATATCCACACAAAGTTTATGGACTTGTAGGTCCATTAATTTTCATTAAAGCATGCATCCACAACTGTATATAGTTTATCTATAAAATACCCCCTTTTATAAGTAGATGTAAGCCACTTTTTCCAGAATTTTTAGTTCTTTAACTGTTCCTCTGTGAACTAGTCTTCTCCCTCTGTGAACTGTGATATACAGTGTAGCTCATGTGATTTGTGGACCACCCCTTCCTCAATAGACCTTCTCTCCTTCCATGGACCTCTTCTTCTCTCATGGAATTACTTCCTTAATAGACTATCACTAATTCATAGACCTTCTCTCCTCCACGGACTATCTCCGCTTACGTAGACCGCTAAACGTTGCTTCTTCCATAGACCAACTTTTCCCACATGGTACCTTATTTATTTTTGGGATACAAATTCCAGCAAAATATCTTCTATGGAATATCTTTGCAGACCACTTTTCCATTTTTAGGAATCCTCCTCATGAACTTCTTCTCCTTCACAGAGTTTTCTTCTTATGAAACCTCTATGAACATTATCGAGTTCCTCCCTGATTTATAATAAAAAAGAATATCTCTATGTAATGGGGGTATTAGTGCTTCTTATATATGAAAATAGATCTAAAAATATATCTAATACAGTTTACATATAATATTTTTGCGGTACATCCTTCACCATGTATTGATCCTTATGTGAACCATTTTTTCCTACGTGGTCTGCATACAGCCACTCATCTTTCGTGGCGGCCAATCTATTCTACAAATGGATCTCTGACTCTTAGACACAAATGAAATACCTCCCTTGAATCGCAAGGCTCCCGCAAACCATTTCCCATATGTGGTCTGTGTACCGTGCTTTGTGGTTCGTATAGCACCGGTATATTGAAGCCCTTCCTTTTTTTATTTTTCCTCTTCATTCCTTATACCTTCTATTCTGGTCCACGAACTGTATTTTCCAGTCCATGAACCATGATTTTCTGATTCCTTTACATCAAACCTTCTTTTCCAAAATAATAAACTCCCAATCTTGAGGCCAAAAAATTTTTCAACCACTGGAAAATGACACCACCTTCAATAATATTGTTATCTTGGATTGTAAGATCCATTTCATTTAAAACTCATTGAACTTCCATGTGGGGATTGTCAACAAACACAAACCATAATCAATTTATTACAAAGAAAACCATGTTTCTAAACCCAAAAATTAATCACTGTCTTCAATTCTGTTATTATTATCCAATAGATTTTCACTATAAAAAATATGGATTCATTTCATTCTCATTTTATTGATTAAATGGAATGTGTTTTTGTCACTTTAAGATTCAATATTTATTATTCCTTATCCAGTTTTCTAAATGGAAAGTGTGTTCAATTATCTAATTTTCTAGATTTATTAGTTTTATTGATTCATGATTACTTCCATTGTTTTCTTACCCTTATTGGTCATTTTATCTCACCCTTATTTTGATTCTTTTACCCAAGATATGAAGATAAATTATTAGAATGAGTTCCAAGGATGTAGTTTTTTTTTCTTTTATCCATATAAAATGGGTATTGTGTATATAATCTGGTTTTCTAAAAATGTTAAACAATTTGGTCCTTCTGTATATTTTTCCTTGTAATCATGTAATTCTAATAATGTAATACACAAACTCTGGGATTCTGTGTTCAGGCTATTATAATCGGTGGTTTCTTTGGGTTTTTATTAAAAACCTTTTCTAGTCTCCCTAAATGGGTTTTCAATTACTTCATCCAAATTTTTAACTCCAAAATTATTGGGTCTGTTTGGATATGAATTAGTGGTTGAGAACTACTGGAAGGTTGGTCAAGTTATTTATCTTTTTTTAAATAGTGTAGGTTAGAAACTATATTGATAAAGTTTCTTAAAATTATATTGAATGCATTTGGGTTGGTGAATTATTGTTATAGTGTTTTTATTCCATGGATTTTCTAACTTCCAAATCCACAATAGACTTACTAGTTATCCCTCTATCCTTAATGTTTTATATTTTTTGGAATAGTATTTTTTCTAAGACACAACATGGATTTTAGTATCCTATATTTCAATAAAATGTTTTGTAAATTGATTGATTGAAGAAAAGAGACAACATGCCTCAACTGGTGTTTTTTATTTGACTTCTTAATATAAATTTATCTCACAAATGTTCTATGTACATCACCCTAAGATTCAAAAAAGGTGATTTAATTGATTTTACCTCATAGACTTCTTTGGGGGTGGTAACTCTTACTCAAAATTCTTGATAATTCTAATAAATATTTCTAGTTATTAATTTACATTCCACTAGTAATTTTTCCATTAGATCTCCTTCAAATGATTCATCTATGAAATTCATATCACTAACAAGTAGACCTTTATAAAAGAAAACTATGAAGTGGTGTTACTTAATATATTAGTGTCTATGTATTACCATATATTCATGAACCCCTAATAGTATTTGTATAACGTGTCCCTTGTGACTTTTTTGATTTCGTAGGTCACTTTCTTTAATGTAATGCTCCTAGAGTAAAAAAGTATCTTAAGTGGAATATTAATGGATGTATTCAATAATGATAGTGGAGGAAAATTAGAGTTGGGGACTAGTAATAAAATTTATACAAAGGTGAATATGGATTTTATACAAATGGAGGTTACTAGTTAAAAATGTATTCATCATCGAGAGTGGGGTGAATCAATGTTGGTGACATTTAATTCAATTTATACTTTTTCTACCATTTATTTTTAACTCCATAACTTTTTGACTTAAATGGTTCACTTGGTGTTTCTTATCACCTTATTTTTTCATGAAACACATATTAACATACCCACAAAAGAGGTGTATCAATCTATAGGGTTCACCTTTAAAAATTAAATAATTTTTCTTGATGTCAATTAGTAAAACATAGGATCAAAAAACCTATTAATATTAATATATAATTTGCAAATATGTATTGTCATTACAAAATCTTTACTTCACATATCATGACTATTATTCAATGAATCTTAAACAAAATTACATCCCTTGATTTATAATGATAAAAAAATTGGCAATAATAGAAATCATTTCACTAATATAGACACTTCTTGTTATTGATGTACTACATGGGTCTTCTTTTTCTTCTTCTCTTACTTATATAGTAGCATGCAAGAAATTATTCTTCATTTATTGAATTTTATCACACATACACCATATTATTCTTCAAAATAAATAATAATTATCCTTTCTTATCTTCATTCTTCAATATCTAAACTAGAAAATAACATTTACTTCTTTTACTCTATTATTCACCATCATTAGTGTATCACAAACAACACTACATCTCTCCTATTATATTCCTTTAACTGTATGAGTGTATATGATAATAGAGTTGATGACTATTCATATTCTTTCAAATTCATATAATATTCAATGGGTTTGAAGTCATGTTATATCTTCTTTAATACCCAAGGATTTCTCCTATTGTGTAGAGTATTAGATCTCAACTTTTTGTTTTCTTTGATTTAATATATATATATATATATATATATTATAGATAGAAACATCTGTTTATACTCTATAATAATATGTTTATCATTTTTTCCATAATTTATAGTACATCATAAAAACATTGAATTAAAATATCTAGAATTATCATACATTCAAATAATATTGAACCATCAACCTCAAGCTATCCAAAAAACTCAGATCTACACAAACCACTTATTTCCAAAAAATTATATATAAAATGTATATAAACATGAAATAATATCATATATTATTCATTACTTAAAAATAATGTTTTTATTATCTACATTACCTTATTAAATCCACAAAAAACCCACATGAATTGGAACTATATATAAATATATTAATGAATCAGGCATGAAACATCTATGATCACAGTTTCTTTATTCTTTTTATAAAACTCCTCACAAATGTATATTATTTCATCATCATCTAATAGAATCATGATATACATTTTCTTATATTTTTATCAAATAATATCAATTTACTTAGAATAAAATAGTTTATTTTTATGATCATTCAAATAAATTTTAATCCAATTTAAACCAATGAGGCCACCCTCTCAGAATTTCCCAGTATTTAATTTTATTATGAACCACTTCTAATAAAGTCTCAAAATTTATTAAGTATTTAATTGATCATTACCCTTATGCAATAAAAATATGTATTTATTGACAGATATATACTGTTAGTATTACCCTTACAAAGAGTTTGGAATACAGTTATATTTCTTCCTAGATTTATGAGTTACCCTTATATATCATGTCGAATGACTTTTAAATAGAACCTATACATTGATGATAGAACTAATATAATTTCATGAGTTACCTTTACACTATATCACACCTTCTAGGATGTTCATTTATGTAGATTAGATTAAAACTTTCACATATATCATGTTATCTCAGAGTCATCTCAAATAATCCACAAACTCTATGAAACCGTCATTTAAGAACTTTTATCAAATAGTTCAATATTTATTCAAGATCCCAATCTTTTGAATGGATTCTTCATAGATTATCACTTCAGTTTTTATTTTAGATTTATATAAATCTTTACCTAGTATATATTCATCATTTATCTCATCATTCAAAAATAATTGGATGATCTTGGGATAGATCTTCATAATTGAGTTCCTTAAATTCTTCATAGAGATAACGTATCTTCCATTATCCCTGACCCATGGAACTAACTGATTCACTAGAACTCATTCAGATTGGCCTAAACAAAATATTTTCATAAAATACTAAGAATATTTCTCAAAATTTTATGTATGGATAGATCTATAATAACAACCAATGGAGTTGAGATAAATAATTCTCATAATTACTTCATGGGACTAGAATTCCTTAATTAATATTTTATTTAATATAAATAGATCTATAAAACATAAAAAGAAACGAAATTTTCCTTATTTCATTAGATAAAAACATCAAATCAATTCAACCAAATTCCAATCTTCTCTTCAACTTCACACTAATTCCACTTTTATGTTGATATCTAGATTCATTGTTTCTCTATGGTACTTAATATTTATTTTAAATGAATAAAACACACACAAATTAGGATAAAAACCTTTATAGTAAACTCATCTAAATTTCATCCTATCGTGTTATTTTTCTAGGATTAATGTTATACAATAACTCCATGGTGAACCCTTCAAGATAGAAAGGGAATTATAACCCCTTGAATTATTTCTCAGATACACTTTTAAGATTCATTGTAGCATACACCATGGTAAACTACTTGATATTATTGTTTGTATACTCCATTAAAATTACATAAAACTTTTTTTAAATTTCATTTTAATATTTCCAAGATCAAATTCATCTTACATTGTAAGGTAAATAATATTTTTATTCTAATTTTTAAAATGAGGTACACCCAAATATCTCAAGAAAATAATTACAATTTTCAAACATTATAATTAACTATACTTTTTGAATGAAAATTTTTTCCTATATAAATGTGTGTAATACTATATTATATAATTATTATAAACATAGATAACATAGAGATAAGAACAAAACTTTAATTAATTAATTAAAATAATTTCATTACTCAAGGATTAAACCCATTAAATTCAAAATATTACAAGGGGAAAGTAGAAAATAAAAAACAATAATGGGAAATTTTGGATCACCCTGGTCACCTTTAATCTTCCACCCCCCCCCCCCAACAACACTATAGAAATGAAACAAAATATTAGTAAACCAATTTAAATTATAGAGAATGAATATGTAGATTTATGAGAGGAATTGAGGTGATTAACAAAATTAATAGGTATTTATATGAGGTGCTGAAACCATTTTAGCAGTAATGTGAATATTGGAATAGTAACCATACTATTGGGAATAGTATTATGATCATTGGGAATAGTAACCTAGCTGTAGGAATAGTAATTTAACCTCAAGATAATAAAATAATATATAAATAATAATTTATCATGATTAATTTCATTAAATATAAATATTATAATTTCATAAAACATATATCATAGTTAAAAACACAAATAAATTATAGGAACATTTTTAATAAGCTGTATTCTAATGTATTTCATAAAAAATCGTAACATTAACATTAAAAATTAATATAACCTATTATTGAAACTAATTTTGCTAAAATAATTTTATTTTTATAAATTATCATTAAAAACATTCTGAGGTTATGTTTTTGATAATTTTTTAAAATTCATCAATTTTCATTTGAATAGTGAAAACTCGTTTTTTACATAACTTGTCTATCTTGCATTACATAAATAATGATCTAATAATGAATTAATCATTTAAATAAATTTATTATAGATCAAAAAATAATTAATTTCATTAATTATTAATTAAAATATAATAAACATGTTTTCCAAAACTAAAAATTACTTTCCTAACATTAAAGTCAAAAGTGTTCCTTTAAAAAAAATCTCATTTTCCCACACTTCTTTTTAAGAAACAATTTAATTAAAATTATAAATGTATTTAAAGTCATAAAACCCTTATACATTATTTATATATTATTCATTATGTTAAAAATATCACTATTACAAGGTTTACCTTGGATATAATTTTTTTCAATATTTTATTCTAAAAATGCCTCTCTCCTCAAGTATAAATAACCCCTCTCCCTACCCTTGGAAAAACACTCCTTAAAAACTTTATAAAAAAAATTTTCATACCAGATACTCTTTATTGGGGCCCTTATAATCTATAGGAACATTTTAGAGCAATCCAAATCTAATCATCAAGGTATTCTAGTGTTGTTCAAAGGAAGCAACACCGAGAAGAGGGTATGTTATCCTCAACCCTTCTTTGTGTTTTCCTCTTCTATTACTATATTTATATATCCATTTAATAAAAAAAAATTATATGATTAATTATACAGTATGTTAAAATTATAATAATTACATTAACCTACTATAAAAATTATATTTTTTATGTATTTAGATTTTATACCTATTTTTCACCTCCTTTGGAAAACATTACCGATAACAAATTATTTACCGCCAACAAGAAAGTTTCCAACTTTTTTAATATCACCAAATTTATGGATTTTTATAATAAACTATTTATAATATATAAATTTATAAATATTTAAATTTAATGCTTCTGGAATTAATTATGCTAGTTTATAAATTACATTAAAGAATATAGTTAAATAGAAGAAAAAAAGGAACTTTTTAAGGAAAACATGTTATCAAAATGTATTCCCTATAAACATGGAAATAAATAAATATAATAAAATTATTTTAATTTATAAATAGTGGTAAAAATGAAAATAATTCACTTCTATATCAGTTTTTTAATAAAACTATGTTTATTTTTTAGGGGGAAGAAAAGAGATAAAAACAGTAATTGAGGTAAGGGGATTCTCAAACCCAACTCCTTTTCTTTGGGTTGTCAATATTTCTTATTATTTATAGTATGAATATTCCCCTAATATTCTACAAATTTCTATTCATTATTTTATCCTTTTCTTTTTAGGTATATACATTATTTTTTCCTTTCAAAAATTATTTTTAAGCCAAAGAATTTTTTTTCAAAAACAATTTTCTTTAAAAAACATATCCTTGACTTATCTTGAGTTGTTTCTTCTTCTCTCAAAAATGATGATGTTTATTACTAATATGTTTTAACTTATTCTTTGTGGAACTTCAATGTTTATTCAAGAAATTTTACTTATAAAATATGTAATGACCCAAACTTTCATTAATGGAAATTCCCTTTTATCCAATTAAATGCCTTATTATGATTATATTAAATGTGAATTTAATTGGTTTTATGTTTTTGAATTTTAAAATACTTTTAATAATTGTGACTATTGATAATATAGTTGTCAAACAGTGATCATCTGATTAGTATAAATATAGGGTTTTAACAAATCCAATTTACTCAGACAATGGAAGCGATGGACTCATCTAGTAGACTTGTCCTGTACGAATCCCATTTGTTAGAGATCAAAAAGGAGGTGGCTTCATTGTGATTCTCTTTTAACCAAGCCCAAGATGAGATATAACATGTTAAGCTTGAGCGGAACCGACTACGGGAGAAGTTGATGTTAATAGATATTACCACCCGAGCGATGTTATCTAAGCCACCCCAGGAGTATATCACCATCGCACACCTTACCCTTCAGTCTTAGGCAGTTTTTATAAGGGTTTTTGTAGCAAGACCTTATCACTATTATTATGTGCATTATTTTTGTAAATAATAATGGATATACATTCATTTTATTATTTTTAATTCATAAATAGTTTTTAAAGAGAAAATTGTATTTTTAGTTAATATTCAACTGTGAAATATATTTTGATGAAATAATGGATTTTGGAATTAAATGAAATTCTAATAAAATATTAATAAATTACTTTTGTTAAATATAAATGATCGTTCAATTTTTATGAATGCAATTGTTATTTTTATTAAAGTATGAAAGTTGTTTTTGTCAAAACCCATGAATTTTTGATAAAAGTAAGTTTTTATTTTAAAAGTATAAAATTTACATATTTAAAAATTATTTAGATAAAAATAATATTATTTTTGGAATCAATATGTCAAAATTATCCAGTGGGGAATTTTTCAAAATTTTCTGAGATAGTCGAATATTTGGGTAAAAATAAAATACTGTTTAAATATCTAATGTGTTTAATGACATCATAATGACTCAATATTGATGTAATAAAATTCTATAAAAATTATGTTGGACCAATATATGTTTTACCATTAAAATAATGTGATTTGTTTTTGATTTATTTGATAAAGATTTAGTGGACCCTTCAAAGCTAATAAAACATTTTGTCTTTTAAAATTGTATTCTTTGAGAGTGTGAATCACCTGCACATAATCCACCCTATTATTTTAAGAAGTTAATCCATTGGCCTCATATAATATTATTTTCAATTACCCTTTTTAAAAAACCGTGGTCAAAAACCATGGTCTGGTTTGTGGTTTTGATTAGTTTAATGTGAGGTGTCCCAAAACTAAATAATAAATAATTCCCTCTCCTTTCTAATATAAACCCACCCAATATCCCACTTCCTCTTCACTCAATGCCTTTGGAGTTTGACCAACCCCTTAAATACTCTCTCAATAATCTTCCCAAGGTTCTAAAAGCTCCCAAGAATCCTCCCTAAAGCCTCTCCCAAGCCTTTGGGATCACACTTCCAAGTAAGGGATTTCTTCCTTTATCATTTTGTTCAAACATTCTTTAAGTTTTTATTCTCTTTCTTTAAATTAAAAATGTTGGGGTATGATTTATCACCTCCCCCATAATTCCCTATTTATGTTTGGATAATGTTACATCCATTTCTCTCTCATTAATGTGTCCCATGTACACTTGTTACCATACCGAAATTCTGTGAGGGATTTCTCTCTTCTCTTTTACATCCATGTAATTATTTTGTATTATTTATCAAAATTCCATTATGTTTTTTGGTACATGTATCTATATGAACCCCTTACTGTCCATTTTAGGTAAATTTGATGAGACACCCCTTTTTCTCTCATCGGCCATTTCTTATGAGTTCTTATTTCATGTCATTATGCTGCCAAAATTACACTACGATTTTCCAAGCCAATGTCATTGTGTAGTGAATACCATGCCTATTTATCTATCAAGGGTATTCAACTTTATGAATATTTACTTATTGATTATAAAGCTTCATGTATGTATTCAACATCCCTTTATTTTGGAATAAATGATGATGATTGATTTCATGTAGTATGATCCATGTGGCAAACTTATGCATGAAATGCAATGTTTAAGAAAGGGTGTGACCTAATAGCGCTCCAATGAATTAGGTAAAGTATAGTATCATGAGTCGTCGTGTGAAATGATTATTTACTCATGTTAATTCATGTTCAGTGAGGG
This sequence comes from Viscum album, assembly GCA_963277665.1. Lineage (NCBI taxonomy): Eukaryota > Viridiplantae > Streptophyta > Magnoliopsida > Santalales > Viscaceae > Viscum > Viscum album. The sequence goes on from OY728129.1 coordinate 1,413,776,248, forward strand.
TTTACTCGTGCTTCATGTTCAATGAGGGTTTACTCATGCTCTATGTGCAATGAGCCTTGGCTCTTGCTAATTCCATGTTAAGTGTTGTTGCCAAATTTTCATGTTATGATTATCATGATTTACCATGCCTTTATGTTCATGTTTCCCTTGTGATCCATTGATATTCCTATTGTATAAAATGTATTTTATCCCTTGTGTTATTCCATGTTTATTCCCTTACTGGTCTTTATAGCACACCCTTTTCTTATGCATTTCCTCAGGTTATCCCATGTAATGCTAAGTACGAGGGAATGTAGTGGTCATGTAAAGGAAGTTTTCTATAAATATGTTTTATTTTATGTTTTAAGTTGTTATGTAATGATCCTAATCCAAAAATACACTAGAAATATTGATTTTCTATTTTGTATCAAGTGAAGTTTATGTTATAAATCAGGTTTAAGTATGAAGTAAAGAGCAGGGTTGTTATAGTTGGTATTAGAAGATCGGTTTTGTTATTTTTGGGATTAGGATTAGAAAACCCTAGAAAAACCTTTGAGACAAGACTAAGTATAATAAAAACAACAATATGTTTTAGTGGGTATTGAGTAAGTGGTTTATCATGAAAATACATCCTTGTATAGATATGAGCAAGTAGATGCGGTTATGGGACAAATTTACATAGGGGTGAAAACCCAGAAAAGGAGTTTTGGGCTTGACCTGGGGTATTCTGGTTCATGACAATGGGCCTTGTTAGACTATGGGTTATGACACACCTGGGGGATATGCATTGGTAAATTTAGAAGCATATTATGAACCATTATTAAGGGAATAAATAAAATTCCCCTAATAATATATGTTAGAAAGTAGATCTGACACCTATAGATTCATAAGTTAATGAAATAAAATTTATTTATATGTCATCAGTTTTTTCCATGGATTTCCGTTTATGTGTTACCCATAACTTTCCTTTTATTCCATCCAATGGCTGGTAATAGGAGGACTCGGGATAACAACTGCTGTGAAGATCAATGTGATGACTATGATAATGAGATGCCCAATCCGATGGGAGCGGTAATCACGAACTATGTCATGATTCACTCTTTGTTAACTCAAGATTTGAATAGAAACATTGGTCAAGAGGAATGTTCAACCCCCCCCCCAAGAAAGAACAAGTCGCTATCGAGAGCTTCATGAGACAAAGGCCTCCTACTTTTAATGGATCATCTGATCCCTCAATCGTCAAACAATGGATCAACTCCATTAAAAAGATCTTCTCCATGCTTAAATTTTATGAACAAGAGAAGGTTCTACTGGCTTCTTATCATATGGATTGTGAAGCTGATCAATGGTGGATGTTGTTCAAAAATAAAAATCCTGAGGAGGAGATCAAGGCATTGGAACAGAAGGGTTTCCGAAATATGTTTCTTTATAAATATTTTTTGTGCACCCTCCGACATAAGATGGAAAGAGACTTCCATGCCCTCAAGAAAAAAGATGATGAATTTATCATACCATACAAGGAAAAATTCACAAGGATTACATGATATGCCTCCAGCTTTGTCATTTCCCCAGATTGTAAGGTTGAATGCTTCTTTGGTGGGCTGAAACCTAGCCTATAGAAAGCACTGGAGATCCATGACTTTGACAGCTATGAAGAAATTGTACGATGTGCCCTCAAGGTTGAAAAGTAGATCGGAGAATCTCATGGGTATCATGGGGGTAAGAAGTGTATGGTGAACTTTAATGTAGGTGGTCTGATGGATAAATCCAATGGTGCTAATAAGCTCCAGCACCCCAATTGGAAAAGGTGCAGAAATAAGTACCCCGAAATTTGCCTAAAGGGGGTGAGGAAATGCTTTAGGCATGGAAGAGAAGGGTACCTAGATATTAACCGTCAACAAGAAAAACCTGTGGCTATGAAAAAGGAGAGGAGAACTCTATTAGACTCTCAATGTGTTGTTCATTTCTTCAACTACAATGAACTAGGGCATTTTGAAAATCAGTTCCCTAAGCCATGGGTTTTCGGAGGCAACCAACGACCTCCAAGGCAACAAGGGTGAGCTTTTTCCATCACTACTACAGAAGTGAACCCCGACAAAGAAGTGGTGACAGGTGCACTAGTTATTCATTAAATAATAGTGAATGTACTTTTTTATTTTGGTTCTACACATTCTTTTATATCCCAATTTTTTTGTAGAGCAATCCCATCACCACCACAAATCATGTAAGTTAATATGTCGATGAGTATGAAAAATGGGGCAATCATTCCATCCCATGAATATAGCTCCTCCCCTATCATAATCTGTGGATTGAATTTCCTGGCGAACCTTGTCATACTCCCTATGGTTGAATTTGAAACAATTCTTAGCATGGATTGGCTTTCATTATATAGAGACAACATAAATTTCCATGGGAGGTCAATCACTCTCCATGTGTAGAATCGACCCCTGATTTTGTACAAGTGAAAGGAGGAAGATGAATCTTCTTTAGATTCATCATCTCAAGCATGGATATTACTTCCCTATCAGCATGTGTATCTAGCTCATATTATTGAGTATAAGGAGGCAACCATCCTTGAAGACATGCTGATTGTGATGGAATTTACTGAAGTGTTTCATGAATAATTTTTTGGTTTTCCTCCTAGATGAGATGTTGAATTATAAATTGATCTTAAACTTGGGGAGTTAACGATATCCAAGACTCCGTATAGAATGGACGTTGTGGAGCATGTGGAGCTGAAGAAACAACTACAGGATAATCTGGATAAAGGGTTTATACTCCCAAGTGCTTCACCATGGGGTGCACCATTCCTCTTCGGCAATAAGAAAGATGGGTCAATGCGGTTTTGCATCAATTATCATGAGCTTAACAAAATAATGATAAAGAAAAAGTATCATATCCCGTGAATATATGATTTGTTCAATTAGCAGTGTGGAGCACGATACTTCTCCAAGGTGTATTTGCGGTCTGGATATTATCAAGTAAGGGTGAAGAAGGAAGATATCCCTAATACTGCTTTTTGTACAAGATAAGGGCACTATGAATTCATAGTAATGCCTTTCGGACTCACTAATACTCCAGAAATCGTCATGGACTTGATGAATATAGTCTTTATATATTACCTCAAAAAATTTGTGGTAGTATTTATAGATGATATTCTCATATACTCCAAAACCAAGGAGTATAATGAGGAGCATCTAAAAACTGTACTAGAGACCTTGTGGAAGAAGAATCTCTATGCAAAGTACAACAAGTGTGAGTTATGGTTGAAGGTTGTCTTAGTCAAGGACCATATCATCACAAGAAATGGAATATTTATGGATCCCTCCAAAACATAGGCAATTGAGGGATGGATAAGGCCAACATAGGTAATGGATATCCATAGCTTCTTGGGGTTAGCTGGATATTATTGACTATTTGTGAGAAATTTCTCGCGATTGTCAAACCCTCTTACCAAGATAACTCAGAAGGGAGTAAAGTTTTATTTGATTAGTGAATGCAAAGAAAGCTTAAAAGATTTAAAAAGGAGGCTTATCACTTCACATGTGATCACATTACCCACAAGTGTAAAACATTTTGTGGTATTCAGTGAGGCATCGAAGAAGGTCTTGGGCTGTGTGCTGATGAAAAATGACAAATTCATTGCTTATGCTTCAAGGAAATTGAAATTTCATGAGCATAATTATCCAACACATGATTTCTAGTTTTTTGCAGTGATATTAGCTTTAAAAATTTGGTGGAATTATCTATTTGGGGAGAATTATGAAATATATACGGACCACAAAATCCTCATGTATATATTCACACAGAAAGAGTTGAACATGCACCAATGAAGATGGTTAGAGCTGATCAAAGACTATGACTGTTCAATCAATTACCACCCTCGGAAACCAAACAAGGTGGAATATTCTCTATGTACAAAGGACCCAGTGACTCTATCATTGATGATAATTGAGAAGGATCCGATCTTCTTAGATTTGATGAAGATGGACATGGGAATCATAAAGAAGGTAATATCATCAATCTTTTCACAAATGATTGCTCAACCATCTCTTATGGAAATTTTAAAGGATGCTCAAGGGGATGGTGTGGGAGTTTAAAAGAAAGTGGAAGCTATCAGAAGACGGAAATCCTTGGAATTCAATATTAATGAATAAGGAATTGTGATATTTGGGAAAAGACTATGTGTTCCATAAAGTTTAGCACTAAAGAAGGAAATTTTGGATGATGAACAGAGTTCAAATTTCCCTATTTAGCTAGGAAACACAGAGATGTATTGAGATCTCAGAGATAATTATTGGTGGGATAATAGGAAGAATGAGATCACTGAGTATACATCAAAGTGCTTGGTGTGTTAGCAAGTGAAGGTAGAGAGGTAGAAGTCTAAGGGGATGATCCACCCATTGCCCAAACCAGCATGGAAATGGGAGAACATCGCCATGGACTTTGTCACTTTATTTCCGAAGATATAAAAAGGAAACAATTCAATTTGGGTTGTTGTGGATCGTCTTATATAGTCTGTACACTTTATTGCAATTTGGGAGGATTTCTCTTTGGATCAACCGACACAGATATATATCAGGGAAGTGGTAAGGCTGCATGGAGTACCACTATCTATTGTATCTGATCATGATCCAAGATTCAGCTCTAATATTTGGAATATTCTTCGACATGCTCTAGATACTGAGCTGAATGTCAGTAAAGGTTATCATCCTCAAACTGATGGCCAATATAAGTGGACTATCCAAAAACATGAGGATATGTTGAGAGAATTCTCAATGGACTTTAAAGGTGTATGGGATCAACATATTCCTCTAGTTGAATTCTCCTATAATAATAGTTTCCACTCGAGCATCCGAATGGAATCTTATGAAGCCCTATTTAGGAAGAGGTGCAGAACACTGGTCTGTTGGGATAAAGTCTGTGAGCGTAAGCTGCTAGGACCAGAAATGGTTGATGAAATGGTGGAGAAGGTCAAAACCATTTAGTAGCATATCAATGAAGCCTAGAGTCGATAGAAGAGTTATGCAGATAACTGTTGACGAGACTGTGAGTTTAAAGTTGGAGACATGTTATTTCTACGCATATCTCCATTGAAGAAGGTCGTGAGGTTTGGAAGGAAAGGGAATTTAAGTCTGCTGTACATTGGCCACTTCGAGATTCTTAATCGTATTAGGGTTTTGGCCTATTGAGTAGCCCTTCCACCTACCATGGACAAAGTACCTGATTTATTTCATGTATCCCTATTAAGAAAGTACATACCAGACCCTTCACATGTACTCTCATTAGAGGTAGTACAACTACAGGATGATCTTTCTTATGAGTAGAAACCACTGAAGATCATAGATCATAGAGAAAATGTTCTACAAAATAAGACAATTCCCCTCATAAAGGTGTTATGGTGAAACCGTAAGTTCAAATAACCAATATGGTAATTGGAGGAAGTGATGAATAAAAGTTTCCCACATTTGTTTTAGAGTGGGAAAAGAAATTTCGAGGGAGGAATTTCTTAAGGGTCGGAAGACTGTAACGACCCAAACTTTCATTAATCGAAATTACTCTTTATCAATTTAATTGTTTTATTATGGTTATATAAAATGTAAAAATCATTGGTTTTATGTTTTTGGATTTTTAAAATAATATTATGAATTGTGACCATTGCTAATATAGCTGTTGAACAGTGATAACCTCATTAGTATAAATATTAGGTTTTAACAAATCCAATTTACTCATGTAAAGGAACTGATGGCCTCATCTAGTAGAATTTCCCCCTACGAAGACCATTTTTTGGAGCTCAGAAATGAGTTTGCATCATTGGGATTCACTCTTAAGCAAGACCAAGATGAGCTTGAACATGTTAAGCTTGAGCGGAACCGACTATGGGAGAAATGGAAGTTCATAGAGGTTACCACCCGAGCGATGTTATCTAAGCCACCCCAAGAGTCTGTCACTATCTCACACCTTACCCTTCGGTCTTATGTAGGTGTTATAAGGGGTTATGTAACAAGACATTATCACTATAATTATGTGCATTATTTTCGTATATAATAATGAATATACATTCCTTTTATTATTGTTACTTCATAAATAGTTTTTAAAGTGAAAATAGTATTTTTAGTTAATATTCAACTAAGAAATATATTTTGATGAATTAATGGATTTTTGAATTAAATAATATTTTAATAAAATATTAATATATTACTTTTGTTAAATATAAATTATCATTCAATTTTTTATGAATGAAATTGTAATTTTTATTATGGTTTGAAAGCTATTTTGGTCAAAACGCATAAATTTTCGATAAATGTCAATTTTTATTTTAAAAGTAAAAAATTCAGATATTTAGAAAATTATTTAGATAAAATGAATATTGTTTTTTGAATTAGGATGTCAAAATTATCCAACGGTAAATTTTTCACAATTTCCTGAGACAGCCGAATTTTTTGGAAAAAATTAAAAACCGTTTAAATATATAATGTGTTTTATGACATCATAATGACCCAATAGTTATGTAATAAAATACTTTAAACATTATGTTAAGACAATATATTTTTTACTATTAAAATAATGTGATTTTTGGTTTGTTTTATTTATTTTACAATGCTTTAGTGGACCCTTTAAGGATTATAAAACACTTTGTCTTTTTAAATTGTTTTTCTTGAGAGTGTGACTCTCCGCCACATAATCCGTCCTATTATTTTAAGAATTTCGGCAATTGTACTCAAAAAATAATTTTTTTCGCTCCCCATTGGAAAAATCCATGGTAAAGAAACCACGGGCTGGTTTTTGGTTTTGATTAGTTAAATGTGAGGTGTCCCAAACCTAACTAATAAAGAATTCCCCCTCGTTTCCTATATAAACCCACCCAGGCTCCCACTTTCTCTTCACTCAAAGCCTCTGTAGTTCTACCAAACCCTTACCTCCTATCACTAGAATCCTTCCAAGGTTCCCCAAGCTCCAAATAATCCTCTCTGAAGCCTCTCCCAATCATTTGGGATCACACTTCCAAGTAAGGGATTCCTTCCTTTTTCATTTTTTCCAAACTTTTTTAAGTTGTTATGCCACTTTTTTCAATTAAAAATGTTGGGGTATGATTTATAACCTCCCTCATACTTCTAGATTTATGTTTGGATGGTGGGATACTCCTTTCGCTCTCCTTAATGTGTCCCATTTACACCTGTTACCATGCCTAAATTCTGTGAGGAATTTCTCTCTCCTCTTTTACATCCAAGTAATTATTTTGTATTATGCATCTAAATTCCATTATGTTTGTTGGGAAATGTATATATATGACCCCATTACTTTTCATTTAATGTAAATTTGATGAGATATCCCTTTCTCTCTCATCAACCATTTATTTATGAGTTCTTATATCATGTCGTTATGCTGCCGAAATTACACTTTGACTTTCCAAGCCAATGCCATTGTGTAGTGAATACCATGCCCATTTATCTATCAAGTTTATTCACCTTTGTGCACATTTACTTATTGATTATAAATCTTAATGTATGTATTCCACATACCTTTATCGTGTAATAGATTACGATGATTTATTTCATGTTGTATGATCCATGTGGCACACTTATGCATGAAATGAAATGTTTAAGAAAGGGTGCACCCTGATAGCGCTCCATTACATTGTGTAAAGTATAGTTTCATGATATTTCATATGCAATGAGTGTTTAATCATGATTATTCAAGTGAAACTAGGGTTTACTCATGATTCATGTGCAATGAGGGTTTACTCATGGTCCATGTGCAATGAGCCCTAGCCCATGATAATTCCATGTTAAGTGTTGTTTCCACATTTCAATGTTATGATTATCATGCTTTACCATGCATTTATGTTCATGTTTCTCTTATTATACATTGATATTCCTATTGTCTAACATGTATTTTATCTGTCATGTTATTCCATGTCTATTCCCTTACTTGGATTTATAGCTCACCCTTTTCTTATGCATGTCCTCAGGTTATCCCATGAAATGCTAAGTACGAGGGAATATAGTGGTCATGTAAAATAATTTTTCAATAAATAAGTTGTATTTCATGTTTTATATTGCTATGTAATGATTTTAAGCCCCAAAGACACTAAACCTCTGGATCTTCTATTTTGTATCAAGTTATGTTTATGTAATAAATCATTGTTAAGTATGAAATAAAGAGCAGGGTTGTTATAAAATCAATATGAAACCCATTCCTTTCCATGGGTTGTTTTATGACTATGATTGTTATAACTTATATGTGGAAAGCATGATTATGATATTTTATGATGCGATTGGTGGCCCCAAAAATATTTAGTCCTCCAATACATTTGTTAATGTGTTTTATCTCATGAGATTATGCGAACTATGTGTGAACATGATACAAAATGTTTTTTAAATAATGATGTTTTGATTTATGAACATATGTTATGTGTGGACATGATTATGTCTTTGTTCACAAATATGTTTTGAAATTGACCACTATGACAATATGTTCCATCTTTATGCATATGACACATTCCATTCCTTTATCAAATGTTTCCATTAGAATTATGATGATGATCATATTATTATGATATGATGATTATTATTATGATCTCCCATGTTATACTAAATCATGTACCTTATTCCTCCTCTTACTAAGATTTTTAATCACCCCATTATTTGATATATATCCACAGTTGAGTACATGTACAAAGGGGAAAATGATATTTTTTAACGATAAATTATAAATATTAAAATTAATTTTTATGTTTTATTATTTAATATTATTGTATGAGCCTAATTTTACAAAGACACAAAACCTTTGGATATTTTATTTGTAACACTATTATATTATGTTTCTTAAAAATTATTTTATTTTCATGTAATAATATGTTGGGTCACTATAGTTCGTATCAGAGCATGAGTTAGTAAAAAAAATTAGTATTATAATAAATAGTGAAACCCATTTTTATAATTCTATGTATAGGTAAACACCCTAGAAGAATCATTTTAGACAAATTATAAAAATAGGGATATTATATGATATACTTTTATATATAATTTTCAAATAATAATAAAATATTTATTCATGATTTTTTGAAATATTTTTTGTTCAAACCTTTTAGAAAAAGGTGGGAACCATGATAAACTAGGCCAACAACCCATGTGAGGGAAAATGAAATGATTTTCTGAATGACATCCCCAATTCCATGGGAGGTTGAGTAAAAAATTTTATAATGATTCTTACTTATTTGTCTTAATATATAAACAATAACTTAAACCATTTGTAACATCCACCTTCACCCAATAAGAAACAACTAACTATTGATTCCTTTATATGGTAATGATCATCGATGTTTAGCAGAACTTATGATCCACATTACTCAGAATAGTGGGTTAACTTAATGGATAAGCTCTATCCTAGGACCCACTATTATAAGAAAAAGAAGGTTAGTATGTCCATATATCAATTAGATAAATAATTTTATCAATGGAGTGCATTGATAAAGAATACCAAGGTAAAGGATGAAATAGAATATATGGAATGAGATAATTTAAAAAAATATTATCTAATTGGTTTTCCCTATAACCCTTCAATTAAATATGGAGAGATATTTCATAGATATATGGAAAAAGAATGGTAAATTTTTTATGACTTATGAGGGAATTTTCACATGCCATCCAAGATATGCCTCGGGATTTTTTTATCAAAGTTGATAAAAATAGATAGATTTATTAGTGGTTTAAATCCACATCATCAAAAGCATCTATCAAACTAAGACATTGGGAATTATGAATAAGTAGTTTGATGTGACCTCAAAGTAGATATGTAGTTTGGTGAAAGGCCACATGATTATGAAGATAAAAAGATAATAATGGATTTTCAAGATGTTGAGTCAAATTAAAAAGGAGGAAAGTGGATCCAACCACCCACATATCAAAAAAATTGGAAGAATAATAATGTTAATTTCCTAAAAGGGATGGGGAAATTCTTCGTGGGTTGTAGAGAAGGTCAAAAGGCTCATGAATGTAAAATTGACATAAAGAAGAGTGCCCACTTTCTAGAATAAGGGAGTAAGGGAAAGACTATTCCATCATTACTACTGAATCTATGTTTGGAAACAATGTTGTATAGGGTATACTTTCCATTCACTAATGAATATTAAATGTTTTATCACAATATAGTTCTATGTATTCATTTATATCTTGTATGTTTTATAGAATTATTTAATCAAATCCTTGATACCTTGATGTGAAGAAACCTATAAAACACCTAGTGGTGTAATCATTACAAATAAATTATTGGACTCTTCTCCTATTAGATCATGAGGGAAAAGTTTCCAATGAATCTCATAATCCGTCCCTTGGAAGAATTCAATGCTATACTAGGCATGGATTTACAATACTTATATAGAGTACATATCAAAAACAAGGCAAAAGAAATATCTTTTCATATTCTAATCTATGATATACTCATATAAAAATTTAATTAAGATCATGAATCTCATTTGTAAATTCCCACAATGGTGTGGTTGTTGATACCCTATGTAGAAGAATACCTTTCCCAATAGTAGATTCAAAATAAATCATAAACCTTGATTAAATGACCTTTTTTAGGGTATGCAATGATGTATTTACAAACGAGTTTATTTGAATTACACCATATCATAATCAAGAGTTATCAATAGAGATTATACCTAGATCTACTCATATATCCTAATTCCCCTCGAGGATGTCCCATGTTGAACTGGATCAGTTAATGAAATTGATACAAGAGAATTTGGAAAAAAAGGTTCATATTCCCTAGTTCACCACCATTGGGTACACTGGTTGTTTTTTTTAAGAAAATGGTGGATCAATAAATATTTTTATCCATTAATGGGAGTTAATAAATATTACCATAAATAAAAATTATCCCCATCCAATGATTGATGAATTTTTTGATCAACTATGAAAGGGTTAGTACTTCTGAAGGGTGGATCTTTATTCAGGATATCATTAGGTGAAGTTGAAGAAGGAATATATTCATAAGACAACAAACTTTTTATTTTATCGGGACTATCAGTTCAAATTGATTCCCTTGGAACTTACTAATTCTCCCAAAAATATTATTGAATTTGATAAATAGAATATTTAGAGTCTACCTTGACAAATATTGGTAGTTTTTATTGATGATATTTTCATTTACTCCAAGAGAAAGGAGGAATATTAAGATCATACAAAAAATGTGTAGAAAACATTAAGGAATGCTAAAATGTATTTTAATTTCAAAAAGTGAGACTTTTAGATGTGGAAATTCACATTTTTGTGGCACCTTATCACAAGTGATGGAATTTTTGTGGACACTACAATGAGAAACTCAGTTGAGTAAGGGTTCAGACCCACTAGTGTCATAGAAATACATAGTTTTCTTAGCTTAGCAGGGTAATACCAATGTTTTTTTGATAAATTTATAATGATTTTATATCATGATGATTGATTTAACATGAAAAATGGTTAAATTATGTATAGTCAGAATAATGTGATGAAATCATTATGGAGCTCAAAATGTGGCCAATCACTGCACATGTACTCACAATACTAAAAATTTGAGAAGGTTTTGTGATATACAGTGATGCTTCAAATAAATTCCTCGGTTGTTTACTCATGATGGATTAAAATTTGATATCTTGTGCCTAATGAAAATGGAAGATCCATGAGTAAAACTACCTGGTGTCTAATCTAGAGTTAGTAGCTATGATATTTTCCTTGAGAATTTGATGGAAGTACCACTATGGTGAGAAATATGACATAAATATAGATCAAAAGAGTCTAAAGTTTATATTCACATAGAAGGGTTTCAACATTAATCAAATAAGAATGTTATAGATAATCAAAGACTATGATTACTCTGTTTGATACCATCCCAGAAATGAGAACAAGGTAGCTGATGATCATAGAAGAAAATCACCTACTCTTATATCCATGAGGCTGATTGAGAAAGACCATATCTTCATGGTTATGCAAGGGATGAATCTAGTAATAATATTTCTGTGGAATACATCCTACCTTTACCAAATTATTTCCCAACTATATATCTAAGATAAGAATAATGAGTCATAATGGAAGAGTCTAAATCTTCAAAAAATGGTGAAAGAAGTAAAGGAGGGGAATATTCATTACTTCCAAACCAATAAGGATGGTGTAATTCTATTTGGAACTACGTTTTTTTTCCTTAATCACCTAATATAAATAATGATATATTGGATAATTCACATAGATCATCATTTTCCACCCATTCTGTAAGTACCAAGATGTATTAGGATGTTCAAGAATACTTCTAGTGGAATATCATGAAGAAGGGTATCTATGAGTTTATTTCAATATGTTTAGTATTTAAGCATATTAAATAAGAGGGAAAAAGATTCAAGGGGATGATGGAACAATTTCATATATCCATGAAGAAATGGGTGAACATCACCAAAGAAATTTACAATAATCTCTTAAATAAACCCAAGGAAACAATTTGATATGTGTTATGGTGGATCAACTCACCAAGACTTTCCAATTAATCCCTATTTATGAATATTTATCTCTTGAAAAACCCTCTATGATATATGTGAAGTGGTTAGTCTATATGGGGTACAACGTTTGATCATCTATGACCAGGATCTAAGGATCACTTGAAAATTCAAGAGAAGTATTCAACATGCGTTGAAAATTGAATTGAATTTCAACATAGTCTATCACCCCCAAACTGGTTGCCAATAATAAAGGACCATTAAAATACTCAAGTATAAGATAACATCCACCTAAATGGAATTTAAAGGTGGATGTGATCAACATATCACATTTCTTGAGTTCTCATATAAATAAATCTTCCAATTAAGTATTCAAATGATGTCATATGAAGCTCTGTATAGGAAACGATGTATGACTGCTACTTGTTGGGAAAAATTTGGGGAATGAAAGTTACTTTGACTATATCTTGTGCAAGAGGTGATATAGAATTTTCAATGCATCCAATAGAAATAAAATTTTTTTAGAGCCTGAAAATGATCTATGTTGATAATCATAAAAGGGGCTTGGATTTTGATTTTGGAGAAAAAACATTCCATTAAATATTGTCATGGAAGAGATTCCTGCAATTTTGAATGAAATGGAAGATTAAACATGGGTATTTTTTCCCCTTTGGGATCCTTGATCGCATAGGAGTAGTGGAATATTATCGTTCACTTCCACACAAAAAAGGATGATGTTTATGTTTTTTCCAAATATCTCTCCTTAGAAAGTATGTACTTAATCCCTCACATGTAGTGAATCAAGAGTTAGTATAACTGTAGAATGACCAATCATATGAGGAAAATTTGGGGAAGATCATAGACCAAAGAAATAATGTTCTATCCAATAAGACAACTCTCCAGGTCAATGTGTTGTGACATAACCTCAAATATGAAGAGGCAATGTGGGAACAAAAGGAACAAATGAAACAGATGTACCATTATCTATTCTCAAATGAAAATATGAGTTGAACTTTTGGATATAAAATTTATAAATGGGGGAATAATTTAATGATCCATACTTTTGAAATGATAATTGTTTTCTAAAAAATGTGTGTTACATTAAATTATATAATTATTAAACATATATATCACATTGAGAAACACAAAACACATTAATTAATTAATGAAAATAATTTAAATAGTTAATAAATAACCCAATTAATAAACCAAATCTTACATGGGGACAAAAAATAAAAAATAGAAAAACTAAAATGGGAAAATTGGGATCACCCTAATCCATTAGAATCATCCGTCTCATAAACAACACTATCGAAATGAAACAAAATATTACAAAACTTATCAGCATAATAGAAAATGAAAATGTAGATACCTAATATGAATTGGGGTGAATAATGAATTAACTAGTTAATATTTATTTAAAAGAGTTAATGTTATAATTATATTAGTAATGTGATAATTAGAAAAGTAATCTGACTATTGGGAATAGTAACCTTACTTTTGGGAAAAGTAACCTGAATTTTGGGAATAGTAACGTGACTGTTAGAGGTGAAAATTAAAATCAAAATAATAAAATTTCATGTAAATAATATTTATATTCAATAATTTAAGTAAATATAAATATTATAATTCTATAAAATAAATTTCATTATTCAAAACTTAATCAAAATATGGTAACATTTTTAATAAATAATATTTTAAGGTATATTATAAAAAATCATCATTTTTACATTATGAATTTAAATAACTTATTTTATAAAAAACATTTATAAAAAAAATTATTTTTGAAATCATCATTTAAAAAAGTTCCCTTATTTTTGAAAACATTCTGAAATACTTCAATTTTCACGTGAATAGTAAAAATACAGCTTTTGTTATGACAAGTAGATCATGAATTACATAATTCATGATGTAATAATGAACAAAAATTTTATATATATTTAGGATTGAAAAATAGTTAATTTCATAATTTTTTCATTAAAAAATAATAAACATGTTTTCCAAACCTACTATTTTCTTTCAAAATTCTAAAGTCAAAAGATTTCATTTAAAAAACAATGTTTTCATTTTTTTCACTTTCCTTTTTTACTAAGCATGTGAATTGTTTATATATAATGGGTTAAAGTCATAAAACCCTTAAATTTTATTATTATATGATTAATTAGGTTATAAATATCACTATTACAAGGTTTACCGTGGATATAGTATTTTATTCAATGTTTTATTTTGAAATACACCTCTCTTTAAGTATAGATAAACTCTCTCCCTCCCATTGGAAAACCACTTCTCCCAAAATTTCCAATGATTAATATCTAAACATATCATCTCTCTTGAGTGTATTTTAATTGATATAGAGTTTCAATATTAATACAATTATAATCACAAATGGATTATAGTTGCATATAGGGGAAGAAACACCGAGAAGAAAGTATGTGTTCGTCAACTCTTCTTTCTATTTTCCTCTAATCTTATTAACTTTATCTATACCATTAAAAATAAAATCATATAAGATAAATTATTTAGTAATTATGAAGTATAATAATAATTTTATCCAACTCTAAAAACTAGATTTTTGAAATATTTATATTTTATACCTCTCTTTCTCCTCCTTTGATCAATGTTCCTGATAACAGTAGATTAACAACCAACAAGGGTGTTTCCAACTTATTTCATATCACAAAAGATATATATAGTTATTATAAATTATTTATAGTATATATTTATGTATTTTAATAAAATAATATTTACTCTATTAAGGTTAAGATTATATTGACGAAATAATGAAAAATTAGAAAAATAAAAAAAATAACTACAAAATGATATCAAAATGTATGACCTTTAACCATGGAAATTAAGAAATATAATTATATTATTATAATTGATAAATATTTGTAAAATTTATAAAAATTACCTTTTATATAAATTATTTAATAAATCAATTTTTATTATTCAGAAGGTTGAAAAGCAATGAAATAAAGTCGGATTTAATGTAAGGGGATTCTTGATCCCATCTCCATTTATTTTTTTATCAATATTTCTCATAATTTTTAGTATGTATATTCCATAATATTCCTTGAATATCCTTTAATTATTATACCTTTTTATTTTTTGTGATATACATGTTTTCCTCCTTGCTGAAATGATATTAAATCCAAATAAATTTTTTTTTGGAAATAATTTTATTTCTAAAACACATCATTGACTCATATTGAGTTATTTATTATTCAGTTAATAATGATGATGTTTCTTCCAAATATTTTTTCCCTTATTAATTTTGGAACCCAACAGTTTAGTCATTTAAATATTCTTTATGAAAACCTTGTCAAAATCATTCCTTTATTTGGGTTATCTTATGACTCTGATGGTTAAACGTTATATGTGGCATGAATGATTATGTGCATTTATGATGTGATGGGTGTTCCCATAATTATATATCCCTCCAATGCATTAGGTAATGTGATTTATCACATGGTATTCCATTCACTGTGCATTAAAATGATTTTAGCTTTATTCACAATGATGATGTTATGATTTATGCACATGTGTTTTGTGTGGACATGATGATAGATTTGTTGAAAACCATGTGTGGTATTTGAACACGATGACATGTTGTTTAATTTGTATTCATATTCAATAATCCATGAATTTATCAATTTTTTCCCACATTATTGTGATTATGATCCTATGATTATGATATTATTATTATTATTATTATGAACACCCGTGTTATATTTATCTGTGTCCCTTATTCCTCCTCATAGTGGGATTTTAGCTGACCCATCTCATTGATGTATATCCTACGGTGACTTCATGTTCTAAGGATAGTGTGATATTTTTGGAGGATAAATAAGGAATATTTAAATAAATTTTTGTGTCTTATTATATTAAATATTTGTATGAGCTTAATTTTCTCAAGACACTGAAAATTTGAATCCTAGATTTGTAACACAGATTTATTTTTAATCTTATAAATGATGTAATAGTCATGTAAGAGACAACTTTTTCACTATAAACATGATTTGAACTAAAATTTAGAGTGTAAATTTTCTATTTTAGTTAAATTATTCAATAAAATGTTTTAAAATTTAAATTATAAATTATTAAGATTTTTTAATTCACTAGATCTATAGAGAAAGGTTCCCTTCATATTTGTAATAAGTTTGAATAAGATAACACTATTAAATTAGTTAAAATAATTCAAAGTGAGTAGATAAGTGTTCTAAAATTAGAAAAACAACCCTAGAAATAGTTCCAGTCATTCAAGTACATGTTCCTTTTAAAAGTTGGTTGAATAAGATATGAATCTAGGTTCAAATAGAGTGCATTGACGACCTCATATTTTCAAGTGTTGTGTTATCAATGTCTATAAATTTTTATTTATTTTTCTAACTGTTGATTAATGAAAAGTTCATTATAATAATAATCTCAACTTTTGTTGTTATTTCAGGTGAGTTTCAATATTACAATGATCATTGTATTTCAATATTGCATTTTATGTGCATATAGAGAGTATAAATAAATTACTCAATCCATTAATAGAGAAATCCCATTCTATTTTTTAGGAAACTCATAACCAAGAGTTTTTTATTTTAAAAAATTCTAGTATGATCCACACTTTAACAAATTTTTGGTAAATCTCCAAGATCTTGACTACTAAATAACACATAGTCTCTCCTATACATGAATGGTTGAGAGGAGGGAAATAAATTATTAACAACCAAATCAAAAACAGATCTATTAAATTCAGTTTGATTACTGTCAAACTCAACTAACACTACAGGAATTCTACCCTTTACCAATAATTCAGAACCATTGGTAAAGGCCTGGAAACCATTTGTATATTATATACCAAGGGTTTCCCAAACTGTGTCCAAGTAAGCCGTGGGTAAAGGCTTAAACCAACGGTTCTATGTAAACCATTGGTATATGTGTTAATGTAAGAGATATACCAACAGTTTGAAAAACTATAGGAATATAGTGTACAATATTCATCCAAATCATATACCAATGGTTTTTAAAATCATTAGTACAAGTTTATACCAACGGTTATAACAAAAATGTTGGTATAATATACATCAAAATTCTATACGAACAGTTTTGAAAACCGTTGGTATACATCTACTGCAGCTCCACAGTAGCCAACAGTCTTATAGCTACACAATAGCCAGTAGCCCCCTCCAACCTGTAACTCTCGATGACCTGCAAGAACACATACACAACCATAATCCCAAAGCCTACATGGGATGTTTAAAATTCATCCAGAATTCAGAAATTTATAAATTTAAAATTCATTCCTCACTCGAACCACAACACAAGAGACAAATTTATAATCCAATACATCCACAATCCAATACATATAGAATTGAAATGAAATAACACCTATAACACTAATAAAAAATTAAAATCCAATACATAAAGAATCCAATACACATAACCTTATTTAAAATTTATAATTCATTACCAATACATCCAGAATCCAATACATCTGAAATTCATAAATTTAGAATTGAAAATAAATAACACCCATAACAGTATTCAAAATTTAGAATTCACTCCTCACTCTAACCACAACACTGATACACACAAGAGAAAACACCTACATGTTATAGGAAGCTCATGGGATGTTTACTCATGGTCTTGGGTTGACTATATTAAAACCAACAGAAAACACATGGGTAGAGTGGACAAGGATCATGATACCCATAAGATAGACAATGGTAGTGGTCATGTGCCTAGACCTAAGATGATTTATAGGAAGTACATGGGATTTTTATATTCCTCTAATGACTATGTATCCTTGTATAAATGGTTCTTGATGTGTTAGTGGGAAACATTGGTCAATCTCGACATATGAGATGGGTTACCAGAATAGCCTACATGTTTTTCATAGAATTTTCAATTGGAACAAGGGTGTATGTGGCTAATTGTAATTTGGTATTCTAGATGTGATGTGAGATGAATCCACATTTTGGGTAGTGGTTATTAATATTCAATTATATCTTTGGTATTGGGTTCCCAAAGGGACTTTGGTTTGGTCCACGAACCCACTGTTTAAGGATGGGATTGGAGTATTAAAGGTCATGTGTTTTAGAATAGGTGTAGGAGTTCCTTACGTGAGAAGTGGATTGTGTGAGGTTGGACCATGGATCCTTGTGCTAAAGTATCAACATAATCTGAATACGTTTGGTCAGTTTTCCATATGCAAGTACATGTTTTCACTTAAAATCCTATCCATTTCAAATAAAAGTGAGATAGTTTTAGTGGTACCAGCCACACCGTACCTTGGATTGAGGCGGGGATGACTCCTACACGTCACAAATGACACATGGATCATTTTCCTAAAGTATCAACAGAATCCGAATGCGTTTGGTTGGTTTTCCGTATGTCAGTAGTTGTATTCACTTAAAATGTTGTCCATTTCAAATAAAAGTGAGAAACTTTGAGTGGAACTGGCCACACTGTTCCTCAGATTGAGATGGGATTGACTCTTACACGTCACAAATGACCCATGGATACTTGTGCTAAAGTATCAAAACTATCTAAATACGTTTGGTTGGATTTTCGAAGGCCTGTTGTTTTTACTTAAAAAAGTGTCCATTTCAAACAAAAGAGAGAGACTTTGAGTGATATCAGCCACACCATGCCTCATATTGATGATGTGTTGACTCTTACATGTTAACAATGACCCAGGGAATGTTTTCCTGAAGTATCAATACAATCAGAAAGTGTTTGGTCAGTTTTCTGTATGCAAGTTGTTGTTTTCACTTAAAATCCTATACATTTCAAATAAAAGTGAGATAGTTTGAGTGGTACCGGCCACACCGTGCCTCGTATTGAGGATGAGTTGACTCATACATGTCATCAATGACCCATGGATCGTTTTCATAAAGTATCAATAGAATATGAATCCGTTTGGTCAGTTTTTTATATGCAAGTTGTTATTTTCCCTTAAAATCTTGTCCATTTCAAATAAATGTGAGACAGTTTGACTGGTACTGGCCACACCATACCTCATATTGAAGCAGGGTTGACTCATACACATCAAAAATGACCCATTGATCATTTTCCTAAAGTATCAACACAATCAGAATAATTTTGGTCGGTTTTTCGTATGACAATTGTTTTTCACTAATAATGTTGTCCAATTCAAATAAAATTGAGACACTTTGAGTGATACCGGCCACTCTGAGCCTCGTATTGAGGCGGGGTTTACTCGTACACAACACATATGACCCATGGATCATTGTCCTGATGTATCAATACAATCAAGAAGCATTTGGTTGGTTTTCTAAATGCAAGTTGTTGGTTTCACTTAAAATCATGTCCATGTCAAATAAAAATGAGACAGTTTGAGTGGTACCAGCCTCACCATGCCTCATATTGAGGCGACATTGAATCGTACACGTCAAAAATGACCCATTTATCATTTTAATAATGTATCAATAGAATTCTAATGAATTTGGTGGGTTTTCCATATGCAAGATGTTGTTTTCACTTAAAATATTGTCCATTTGAAATAAATGTTAGACAGTTTGAGTAGTACCGGCCACACCTTGCCTCAGATTGAGGTCAGGTTGACTCATACACGTCATTAATGACCCATGTATTGTTTTCCTAAAGTATCAACACAATCATAATATTTTTGGTTGGTTTTCATTATGCCAATTATTGTTTTCACTTAAAATGTGGTCCAATTCAAATAAAAGTGAGACACTTTGAGTGATACTGGCCACACTATTCCTCATAATGAGGTGAAGTTTACTTTTACACATCACATATGTTCCATGGAACATTTTCCTGATGTATCAATTCAATTAGAAATCATTTGGTTGGTTTTCCGTATGCAAGTTGTTGGTTTCACTTAAAATCATGTCCATTTCAATTAAAAATGAGACATTTTGAGTGTTACCGGCCACAACGCGCTGCAGATTGAGGCATCATTGACTCGTACACGTCACAAATGAACCATGGATCGTTTTCATAAAGTATCAACAGAATCCGAGTGTGTTTGGTTGGTTTTCTGTATGCAAGTTTTTTTTCACTTAAAATGTTGTCCATTTCAACCAAAAGTGAGACACTTTGAGTGGTAACGGCCACACTGTCCCTCATATTGAGATAGGGTTGACTTTTACATGTCAAAAATGACCCATGGATCCTTGTGCTAATGTATCAACACAATCATAATAAATTTGGTTGGTTTTTCGAATGTCTGTTGTTTTTACTTAAAACGGTTTCAATTTTAAACAAAAGAGAGAGACTTTGAGTGATACCGGCCACACCATGCCTCGTATTGAGGCGAGGTTTACTCGTATATGTCACAAATGACCCATGGATAATTTTCCTGAAGTATCAATACAGTCAGAAAGTGATTTTTCAATTTTTTGTATGCATGTTGTTGTTTTCACTTAAATTCCTCTCCATTCCAAATAAAAGTGAAACAGTTTGAGTGTTTCCTGCCACACCATTCCTCGGACTGAGGCAAGGTTGACTCATACACATCACAAATTACCCATGGATATTTTTTCTAATGTATCAACCGAATATGAATTCTTCTGGTCAGTTTTCCATATGCATGTTGTTGTTTTAAATTAAAATCATGTTAATTTCAAATAAATGTGAGACCGTTTGAGTGGTACCAGCCACACTGTGCCTCGGATTGAGGCGGGGTTGACTTGAACACATCAAAAATGACCCATAGATCGTTGTCCTAAAGTATCAATAAAATCCAAATGCGTTTGGTCAGTTTTCCGTATTCCAGTTTTTGTTTTCACTTAAAATGTTGTCCATTTCAAATAAAAGTGAGACACTTTGAGTGGTACCGGCCACACCATGCCTCGGATTGAGACGGGGTTGACTCATACACATCACAAATGACCCATAGATCCTTGTGGTAAAGTATCAACACAATAAGAAAGCATTTGGTTAGATTTCAGAATGTCTGTTTTTTTACATAAAATCCTCTCCTTGCTTTCTCTTTTTGATTAGGGTTTTCACTCTTCTCTCATCTTCTTCCAAAGCTCTAAAACCATCTTTTCCATTAATATTTAGGGTGAATCATGAAGAGAGATTATATTGAGATCTAAGATGCGGAATTAAGAGTGACAGTGCCTTAGGAATCAAGTTAGGTGGTCGGTTCTTGGTACTGAAGTAATAATAATGGAATGTTAATTAGATCGGGATTTAGGGTGAATCTTGAAGAGAACCTAGATTGGGCTCAATGACCTTATGATGTAGTGATTAGTGTGATGATGTTGGTGATACACAGTTGTGTGAGGTACCCAGTGGAGGATGAGGATATATGTGGTGGGGGTTATGCATGGTAAGAAGAGGGTGGGGGCTTTCCAAGGTCCAGGAAGGGGGGGTTTGTCCGGGGTCCAGGAAGGAGGGTGGGGCTGTCCAGGGGATTGTCTAGGGTCTATCTGG
The DNA here is from genome assembly GCA_963277665.1 of Viscum album. Classification (NCBI taxonomy): domain Eukaryota; kingdom Viridiplantae; phylum Streptophyta; class Magnoliopsida; order Santalales; family Viscaceae; genus Viscum; species Viscum album. The sequence continues at coordinate 1,413,798,119 of OY728129.1, forward strand.
GGTCTAGGGATGAGGGTGGGGCGGTCCAGGGGGCTGTCTGGGGGGCTATCTGGGGGGATATCCGGGGGACTGTCTAGGGTCTAGGGAGGAGGGGTTGTTTGGGGTCTAGGGAGGAGTGTGGGGGGGCTGTCGGATGGGCTGCCCGGGGGGCTGTGCGGGGGGTTGTTCGGGGTCCAGGGAGAAGGGTGGCGGGGGGGTTTTCTGGGTACCTAGAAGGATGGGGGCATCTGGGGGACTGTCCTATGTTCATGGGATGGTATTTACATATTTTCTAAGCTAATTCTTTCACGGTTGAAAAATAATATCATTTTATCAACTTCTAATCAGACCACCAATTTCCAAAATTCCACCAAAAAATTACAATTTCATTAAAATAGGGGGATTTCACAACAAATCATCAAATCATGTTTTATTATTTATTGATAAAAATTAATGATAATGTGACCTACATAATAACACACTTATTCAGGCACAACAAATCAATAAACACCAATGGTCAGTAATATCAGTCAAAAATGTAACGGATCAATTTGTCCCTCATCACCATCTCTATCATCAACATCATCTTCACCCTCACCCTCATCCTCATCATCATCCCCATCACCATCCCTGACCTCCTCATAGACCTTGTACTCAGCCTCGGCCTCCTTATCTCCCTCCTCCTCTGCCTCGGCCTCCTCCTCTCCCTCCTCCTCCACCTCTCCCTCCTCCTCACCCTCCTCAACCTCCACCTCAGTATCCTCATCGCCATCATCTTGACCAACACTAGAACTGCCACCTGGTGCACCATATATAGAACTCATCGATGAAATATATTCCTCACAAGCAGCGCTAGCCTCTGTTGGAAGTGTTGGACGTAAATCTTCCATCAGTTTCATAAATGCATTCTTTTCCATAGAAGACTTTGCTACAGTTTCTATGGCCCTTTTTTTAGCATGTCCTGCATGTGCCTTAACGTGATGCAACTCAGTGTCACTACAACTCATAACTGAGGAGGGCCAATAATTCTTTGGAACAATACTCTTCCCAGGCCAGTAGCGTACTCTACCAGGGTGCTCATCTCCCAACACCTGATGTAAGTGATCATTTGGCCCAAAATTGTCAGGTTATAGGGCATTAAGGGCCTCTAAAGCAGCATGTTACAAATATAATTAGATTATTAAGTTACAAAATTGAGATTAAAATATTAAATCTACAAAGTAAAACTTATAATATGTTGCTGAGTCGGCTCATTAACCACAGTTCCATCTTTCTTATTTCAACTCGAGCAAAATAGTTTTACTCAAGGCACACATCCTTTTATATTCAATTTATGCCTCTAAAATGACATTGAATGTAGGAAACCATAATTAAAAATAGCATACATAAAATAGTAATTGCTTAACTAAAATTATATAACTTTAGCAATAAAATAAATTACATAGGAAGAAATAGAAAGTGCAAGTTGTAAAGAAAGATTATAAACTATCATACCAGCTATCTCTCATGATCTAGAATCATTGTACATCCAAATGTGTGGAGGTATTTTTAGCATGATTGTTTTTTTATTTCTTCCAGATACATCCTAAATAAAATTCAATAATTATTATTAATGAAAAACATGAATATTTCAATTTAAATACTTCTAATTTGATTAATATCGTAAATTGGCTAGTCACCCAATGAGTAATCATTTGTCGATACTGTTATAATAGACAATATTCTAGAAAGAAACCGCCTCTAAATCTGTTCCCACTCTATCATGATATCCAATGTACAACTCAGGCTTATAATCTCTCCAAAGCTCACCTAAATCCTTTAGACGTGCTGGTCGTGCACCCTCACCATTGGGGAAATTAAACAACAGGTGAAACCAAAATATAAATTCATATAAAAAAATATATTGCATTAAATACAACAGATTGTTTTACCCATATCCCTACCGAGGCTTTATCCTTGACTTCATTTAGCAACTATCTCCATGAGAGCGGGCTGACATGAATGATGTCGGAGTATTTGGAAAGCGTCGCCAAAAAACTCCGACATTGCTGCCCTAATTTTTCAATAATCTGACTATCTTTATTGTATTCCACCATCAACTACGTGTGGCGGTTCCACACCGAACGCATGTGTGTATTCCCCTGTCCCCACCTCCTATCAGTAGATGTATCTATTATGAAAGAAAATGAAATATTTTATCAAAACATGTTATATTGAAAATAAATAATTGTATAATAATTTTTTAGGGTTGTATAAGTATACATGCAGTAGTCTGATCAATGGGTGTCATTGGATCCGCAAAAACTGGAGGAACACCCTGTACAGATGGAGTGGGCCCCAATGTATGCTCTGTGGAACAGACTCTAAAGGAGTAGTAGTAGAAGAATATGTAATATAAAATCCCGGAGAGATCAAAGCAGTAGTAAAAGAATATGATAGGGATGGCTAGCCAAATGTTGGATAGGGAGTGTGAATCATCATCGGATATGATACAGATGGGTGAGGAGTGTCAGTTGTAATGTGTGGTGAAAAAATGGGAGGCCTAAATATCTCGTGTGTCCCTAATGACACACTAGGATCAGAATGCTGGATGGATGGTATGTTAGTGGGTGGGTCAGGGTCTAATCAGATACGCCAACCAGATCATCTAGATCTCATACCACCCCCCCCCCCTCGTATGAACACCCCAAGTACTGGGACCACTACTAGGATGCTCCTCAAATAACTATAACCTAATAGATAGATACTAATAGAATGTTTAAAAAATTAATCACATGACATTATATATTATTTAAATAAATATATTTGAAATAAATTACTCATTTCAGGCACTGGTGGTGGAATGCTCAGCTCATCCATGCGACGACTGTTGTCCATAATCTATTTCTGTCGCCTCTCTTAAATTGGTTTTTTTTTCCTAAATTTGAAAACAAATATAGAAGTAAATAGAAAAGAATAACTAATGTGTAACCCAATAAACAAAATAAATGAGAAGGAAAATTTTAATTTTTTGTAGGATGATTATTTACTAAGTGTCATCAGTCTATTAAAATCATGGAACATTGATTCTACCAGATTTATATTTGGTGAAACAATTGTCAAAATTAAGGAACGTTTTAATTTCTTTAGCTCAGGTAGATGATCTAGGATTCAATACATGTTTTTCAAAAGAATACGAACCATCATGTTCACTACCTGGTTAATTGTTAAAGATAGGTCTTAGAGTCATACATGTTTTATACAAATCACAGTTGAAGCATTGAAATGTTCACCAAGTTAGAAATGTCGGTATCATAGGTTTAAATACAATTCAATTCAAAATTACAAAATGAAATTCAAATAAAAATTCCAACCAGCCCACATTGAAAATGCACATAATTGTCAAATATGATACAACATATTTGTAATCAATATTAAATCTATTTGAATAGTACAAACCTTAACAACCCAACTCGAGGTAAACCAAAATATTTGAGAACATGGGTGGATGATTCTATATATTTTCCACCACAACTTCAGGTTCACAATCAAATCTGACAATTGAGCTATTAGATTCATCAAAAGAAATAAATGGATTGGTTCCAATGGTAGTAGAGACAGTATCAATTCCATCATCACCATCATCAAAAATATATCTTGGAATTACTTCAAATATGACACCAAATTCAGGTCGAAGTTGGTCTTTGACCAAAAAAATGTGTTTAGCCATTGATACCAATACATATGGTTTTTCGGTAGAGATATTTTGAGTCATATTAATTACTCGAAATCCAAAATCATGAATAAATGTTACTTGTCTTGTAATCTAATCAAACCAATGGCATTTCATCATCATGGCTCGTCCATGAGAGTAATAATCCAATATTACTATTTTTTCAACGATTCCATAATAACCCACATTTTCAAATCGTGGCCTACTATCTGATGCACTGGCCTAACAATCTGTTGTGGAAATAACCATAACACCATAATGTTGTGTTATCATATTATTTTCTCGTTCAGTGACAATAAATTTGTACCCATTGATAACAATTGATTTACAGTCATGAACCACGGTATTAGGACCAAAAGCCAAAGCTATTATTTCTTCTTGGGTCAGAATCCTTTCTTTTTCATGATGATGAATAAATAGAAACCGGTTATATAACAAATTATCCACTTTAGTCCTCTCATTTGAATCATCAGCAATTTGAGATGTCATTTTCTCACCATTTTTATACCACACATAGTAGTTTTCTTGAAAAACATATTTGGTTATGTGGTAGCTAACTTTTTCACAGCTCAACCATTGTCTGCCAACAAAAATGGAACATGGGCAGTGTATGCGACCAATATCTGAAGCATTGTGAAATGAAAAATATAAAAATATCTCCAAATTGTTATGAAAATTGCTTGAGATCCAATCGGTTTCATACATCCAACATCAATCTATTCTATAAAAAAATAATTGTTATAAGTAATTTCTTCAAAAGCAATTCAATAAGATTGAATTTTCATTGAAAATATATTTAAATAAACAAGAATTATTCATATTATATGAAACCATAACTGACACACTACTCTATATGAGAATCATAATATAAAAGAAAACAATAAAATATATTTATGACAAAATATATTTGAAGAACTATACAAGAGTGTACAAGATCATGTACACTTGCGGAGGAGAATTATTTAGGAGTTGAGTAAATTTTAGATAGAAGAACTTTTATATTTTAGTAGATAATTAGAGTGACCACATGAATTTCCCAAGGGGGAGGGAGTGTGGGGTGTCCAGGGGGTGGCGGGGCCGTCTAGGGAGGTTTGAGGTGTCTAGTGGGTGGGGGATGTCTAGGGGGTTGGGGTGTCCAGGTGGGTGGGCTGTCCACGAGGGTGGTTGGGCTATCTTGGGGGTAGGGGGAGTCTAGGGGGTGGGAGGGCTTTCCAAGGGGGTGAGCGGGGGTCCAGGGGGTGGGCGGGCTGCCCATGGGGGTGGCGGGGCTGTCCAGGGGGGTACGGGGTGTCCAGGTGGGTGGGTGGGCTATCCATGGGGTGGGAAAGCTATCCACAGGAGGTGGTCGGGTTGTCTATGGGGGTGGAGAAGCTGTCCAATGAGGTCGGGGGTGTTAGGGGTGGGGGTGGTTTAGGGGGTGGGGCATCCGGGGGGATGGGGGTGTCCAGGGGGTGGTGGGTGGGTGTCCGGGGGGGCTCTTCACAAGGGGGGTTGTTTAGGGGGTACGGGTGGTCCAGGGGGTGGGTGGGATCTCCACGGGGTGGCGGGGCTATCCAGGGGGTCGAGGGTGTCCTGGGGGTGGGGGCCTTCTAGGGGGTGGGGGTTTTCCAGGGGGTACGAGGTGTCTAGGGGGTGGGCGGGATGTCTAGGGGGTGGCGGGGTGGAGGGGGTGGCGGGGCTGTCTATGGGGTATATAGGGTTTCCAGGGGTGGGAGTTCTGTCCACGGGGGTGGGCGCTATCCACAAGAGGTGGGGTGTCTAGGGGGTGGGTGGGGCTGTCCGAGGCGGTACGGGGTGTCCAAGGGGTGAGCGGGCTATCCACAGGGGTGGGGGTGTCCACGGGGGTATGAGGTGTCAAGGGGAGTGGGAGGTCTTCCTAGGGGGGTGGCGGGGCTGTCCAGGGGGTGGGAGGGCTTTCCACGGGGTGGTGGGGCTGGCCAGGGGGGTCGGGGGGGTCTAGGGGTGGGGGGGATTTCCAGGAGTGGACGAGCTATATAGGGGGTACGAGGTTTCCAAGACAGCCCACCCCACCCCCCTTGGACAGCCCCCCCCCCCACCTGGACAGCCCACCCCCACTAAACAAAAAACATAAAAGCAATCTTTTACCCACTACACTAAACAAACCCCACTAAACAGACCATTTACTATATATAAAGTGTAGAACAAAAAAACAATAAAAAACAAAGGGTTTGGTACTCCAACATCAATAACTCTAATTTAACTGAAATCAAAATGTCAAACATAAAATAAAAAGAAGAAGAACACTAAAACTAAGATAACACTTACTAATTTGAAGTGTAGAAATAAAAATTTGTTTGATTGAAGAAGGATCTTCGGCTGGAAAGTATTTCACAGTCGACAATACGTTTGGAGGAGGTCTGGATTAGTTTTTCAATCGGACCAACTACACCCCACAACTACCCCCTCACAACCAACCCCCTCCCACTACATACCCCCCCCCCCCACTCCCACTACATACCACCTACACTTGCCCCCATAGCCAACCCCTCCCACTACACAGCCCCCATAATAGCCAACCCCCCCCCCCCCACACACACACACACCCCTATAGTCCCCTCCCTCGCCTCTCCCTGAATCCCCCACCCCCCACATTGCACATCCCCCCTCACCCATTGCAGCCCGACCCTACACACCCACCCCCTACAGCCCCCCCCCCACCCCCCACTGCACATCCCATCTACAGCCAACCCCCTTCCACTGCACATCCCCCTACTCCCACTACACACCCCTTACAGCCCCCCTCTCACTGCACAACCCCCCTATAGACCCCTCCCATTACACAACCCCCACCCTCCCACTGCACAGCCCCCCTGTAGCCTAGCCAACCCCCCTCCCACTGCACAACCCCCCTCCCCCCCATTCCCATTGCACCCCCCCCCCACACACACACACACAACCCCCGTCCCACTACAAAACACCCCTACAACCCCCTCCCACTACACATACCCCCCATAGCCAACCCCCTCCCATTGCACACCACCCCTCCCTTTACCACGAAAAATAAAAAAATGACATGTGAATCAAGGATGGATAATAGGTTGGGAAGAAGGGTTCGCAAAGAATAGAATATGGGAGCTGTCCTTTAAGGATAATCAAAACAAAAAACAAAAAAAATCTTGTCTTCAAAGAAATTAGAATAAAAAATGGAATAAATGGAGGTAGAACATAAAACTCATAACATAAAGATTTGACTTGGAAGAACAAACAATCAGTTGCTCGGTAGAAGGGTTTGCACGCTGGAAGGGAGCTCTTGTTTATGGCGCAATGTGGGAGGATCCTGATCAAAATTTGGGGCTATATTTGTGTCATTCTATCCCAATGGTTTTTTTAAACCGTTGGTAAATTTCATACCAATACCAATGGTTCTACGAACCATTGGCATACAGGGGGAACCTATGACCTATCCCAATGGTTTTTTGAAACCGTCGAGAAAACTACCACCTATCCCAATGTTTATATACAACCGTTGGTAAAGCTCCCTCTACCAGGGCCTATCCGAACAGTTTTCCAAACTATTTGGGAAAAATACTTTAACAATTACTATACCAACGGTTTTCAACAAACCGTTGGTGTAGGAAACCTATCCCAATGGTTTTTTAAACTGTTGGGATATAGGTGTTGGTATAGAAGGAATTTCCTGTAGTGTACAAAACACTCACTGAAAACTAAAATCAATAGTCAAAATAAAAATTTTAGAAGTTTATTGTTACTTAATCAGTAAAATTATATTACAAGATGGATTAATAATCAATGAGTGGTTTATTACTCCATGTGAAAGATCACATTCATGGGATTAGTGATCAATAGAATAGAAGTAATATATATTAAACCATCCAAAAAGTCCCTAAATGAGGATATCCATCTAAAATTTATAGGATAATTACTTCTTCTATATGATTACATGTATCATCGATCTGCATTAGATATTCTCCCCATGGAGTTCAAGATTCTTCTATGAATGATATGGTGAATACCTCACTCCAGTGATCTTAAATGAAATTTTATATCAAAGATCATGTTCCAAATGATTATTTCATTTTTCACCTTCATGATTTAATTAGACTATAGGTATGAATATTCATTTAATACCCAAAAACTGTGCATACTTTCTACATGTGGTTCTTAGTAGGTTAAAGGATATTTTGGTTTTTGCAAAACATCATCCTCAGTGAAAGTTTAGACAATGTTAAACAAAAAATAATTTTTATGTTCAACACCATGTGTACATTGATAGGAAGATGGATACTACATTATATCATAGAACTATGTTTGGTAGAAATTATTTCCAAAAGGTTCATTGGATTAATCTTCAATATAGGGGTTCATAATGACCAATGTGTTGCATGGGTTCTATATCATTTAGTGAGTACTGAGACACCATTATACCTAATTTAATAATATATATTTAATGTCAAGTCCACTAGTAAAATTCATAGCATGAGGTTTGAACGAGGAGATAGAATTATCTTCATATCTATTGTGAATAGTTTACATAAAATAATGTTGAGTAGCTAAAAATGATTACATCTTTAGAAATTCAAATTCCCATAATACAAAGCTTTATAATTTTTATTATATTCTATTTCAATTGTATTCTTATGTGTTTATAAAATTTTATATTGACATGAGTTCATAGTTTAAGGATACACATAATAGTATGTTAATTTTAGTTGAGATTTTGTTTTCCTCCCTTCCTTTATACATGTGGACTGTTGGTAGCCAACATATCCTTATGTTCATATTACACATTACATTGGCATATACATAGACCAATATGATCAATGGAAATTATATCATGGATATAATGAATTATTTTATTGAAACTACAAGGTTATGTTAGTAAATAAAGTATTATTTGGTCTTAATGTTACCATTGTTGGACTTCTAATAGACTATTATACCTTAGGGACCATCATTGAATTTTAAAAAAATCTACAAAATTCTGAAATATTTTTAACATCCTCATGTAGATATTCAACTACATTTTTCAATAAATTTTTATTAATCAAATCACTTCTTACATAATCAAAAATAAATAATGAAATATCCATTTATTTTATTCCTATGATTTGATTAATTAATTATGTTAACTATTTGTATAAATAAAGAAATATTCACCAAATCTAATGAAAATAGGTTTTATACCCAAAATATCACAAAATTCATAAACATGTTTTATATAACGGAATAAAATAAAGGAATTATTAATAAAATAGGATGAATAATTGAATAAATTAATAAATCATATAAAGGAATATTATTTGAGTTCTAAAAGTAAAAAATTTTAAAGTATGAGAGTTATATTTCTAGTCATGTCATTTAAAGTTATTTAGAGAAAGTATATATGGATTTTTAATTGATCTAAATGAGGGAAGAGGATAATGTTCCATTGGTAGTGGGTTTATTTTAAAGTCTAACATGTCTATGGTGGTTATTTTCTTGGGATATAGGGATATGCTTATGATTGGGAGATATTGAACTTATGAGTTATTTAGGTAAGAAATCCTATCATAAAATATTATTCTTGTGGGGTACTATGAGATGATAGAGATTTTTGGTGCTGAAACATGTAGCACACATTTTTCCATAAAGTCCCTTTTATGAACCTCAATAGGATGGAATGAGTTGATTTGATGTTGAAAAAGTTTTACACTTAATAAACAATACACAAATGGTATCAATATAAGATACATGACTACCCATGTACCATGGGTTATATAGATCTCAAAAAATGTTCCCAGTATGATGCTGGGGTGGTTAGAAACTCCAATCAAAAGTAAATAATGAATTTTATCCATTATTAGAGAAAAGGTTTCTCTCATATTTATATTAATTTTTTCATCAATATTTTCCCTTTTTTGGACTAAAACACATTTTATCAGTAAACCCATTATCAAATTATGTATCTAGATTCAAAAACATTGAATTAATAAATCATGGTGCTAAAAACAAATTTTAGACCAAAAGTTATGGAAATTTTATATTTTACATTTCAATAAATATATTTTTTAAATTCCACATTCATTCTCAGAAAAAGTTAGTGCAAGAACCCTAGTTCATATGCCTTAACTAACTCCCTACTTTAATGCCTTATATGAACCTAAATATCATACCCTTACCTTTTCTATACTATCATATGCCATGTTCCGCACATCTTGATGTATTTATACCTTACTGCATGCACACCTTATCATCCATGCACCCTAATTTAGTTAGGTGTACACTCAGATGATGTTTTTTTCACACCTTTTTTATTATTTGCACATTCTATTATAAAACACCAAGGAACCTAGGTAGTTATGAGTATTTTCCTTCTATATCTATTCTAAAATTTCTAGGGTTTCCTACAAAAAGACCATCAATATCCGACTTTAAGACCACGTGAAACCATGTCTGGTGAGAGGGATCCCAAATCACGTGAGTGAGTAGAACATAGGTCCAAGCCTCTCATAACTCTCCCTATTGTGACATATGAATCAAAAACTAAGGAGTGGTTCTGAATATCCAACCTTTCCATTTCCTTAATTAATAACTAGGTTGAAGTAACATAAAGCCTAGGTTTCTTCATTTTAGAGATTCACCCATCCTTGAAGGGATAAAATGGGGAATATACATAGGGAATATGTTCATTCAAGGCAGGTTATCACCCATCCCTCAACTATGAAGAATCAATATGATACCCATGATCTATTAAATAAGATGATTCCCCAACATTTGAATGGAAAAACAACATTGTGTCCAGGTCCCTTAATCAAGGGGTAGTGTCTGGCCCTCAACTAAGGAGAAACATTATGGAACCTAGGGCCATCTAACTCTAACTAGTTCCTAAGAATTATTTGGGGGAAACCATCATTGAGACCTACCTTCTTTCAATTTGTAGTCACTCCTATATCCAACAGCATAAGTCTATATAATGAGGGATCTACCCCTATAAACCCGATCAAGATCATTGTAGGGTTATGGTTATAGGACTTTAACATAATAATTTATCATCCATTACATTACCCCATGAATTTTTTTGAGTTAAACAATAATATTTTCAAGTTTATTCAAACAATATTTCGATTACAAATACAAGAATCTCCACCTTTGTCCAAAAATTTTCTTAAGTCATGATACTATTATTGGATTACAAAATTCAATGAGTTAGTACCATCCTAATTGTCTTATTAAATACCTAAATTCCTGATTCTAAAATTTCTATCTTAAAATACCTTGAGTTAAGAATCATCTCTTGGTTTCCAAATCACCTTTATTATAGATTCTCGTCTTGGATTCCCAAAAATTCATAGATTCGTGATCCTCCTATTGGTTTACAAAATAATTTTATTTTATATACATCTCTTTGATTATTAAAATATCATAATTTGGTACACTCTTCTGGGTTTCCAAAATTCCAAGGATTGATATTCTTCTCTTTGATTACAAAAAATCCTTAGATTCAAGATCCTCCTCTTTGTTCCCAAAATATGTTTAGATGAGATAATCCTCTCAATTTTCTTAAATGACATGATTCAAGATTATACACATGTTTTCCTCAAATTCCATGAGTCAAATTTATCTTCAAGGTTTCCTTGAAATGTATGAGTTTAAATTTTCCACTAGGTTCTATAAAACATATTCACCTAATTCGTATATAAGGTTAAAATAGAAAGGGTTTCCCATATATAAGTTTCACATCAAACCATTTCAAGGTAACTTTCACCTAGTAGTATATTTTATATGAATTAAAACTTCTAGTAAGTATCCATAGATACAATAACATAAAATTAGATCTATGGTTCTTACACGACCTTATAAAGGAAAACAATTAATTACGAAATATCACCATAATACAGGGTCTTTCATTTTTTCCATAGGGATGCATAGGAATCCACTTTTATGGTCCCAATACCTATGTCAAAACACATCCTTACATCTATTAAAAGTCCATAAATCCACATTTCATGGTCGTAAATTCCATAATGAGTTATTATATGGACTTAAAATAAAGAGTAACAAAATTCTTGTAACAAATGAGAGATAATATAATCCTCATGTATTGTGTCCTCCAAGATGATTTTTTTCAACCAATCAATTTCTCTAAGAGGGTAATTGGTATTGTGGTAGGTTGATTTCCCAAACATATCTTAGATATATAATAGAATCCCATACTAGTAAAAAATACCCCTAATTGGATGATTCTACATTCATTATCTCAAGATAAAAAAGATGGTTTTCAATGCCACTTGACACAACCAACCACTGGAAAGTAGTAGAGTATTGTGCGGCCCAAAATAACCAAAATCATACCATGAAAAAAATGACAAAAACAATGATGTAGAAGGTGAATTATTATGTTTAAGAGATTCATGTGTTGTTTCTAGAGTTAATGTGATATTATATCAATTTTATAACTATATACAATTTAATATTTATTCATTTTCGTAGGGATTTGAAGCCTGATATTCAATGGTATTTGGGGATCTTTTCTCTAAGATCATTCTTAGAAAATTTGAAAATGGATAAGATGGAAAATAATAATTTGATTATAAATATATATTTTTGTACTACCCACTAGGTTATAACTATGGGTGAATTTAGTGGTGGAAGTTATTAATTTTCAAAATAATCAATGTGTATGTGAACCCTTGGGAATCAGTTGCAAGCTTGATCACTTTTTCTCTTATGTGGGAAGTACACATCCAACTGGTGGGACTTAGTGTTTTTAATTTTCTCTTGTAGAGGTTTGGTCCATCTATAATTTTTTCCAATTTTTTAATAGGAATAGGTAGGAGGAGGAAAAATTGACGATTGATAGTCCACTCCATTAGTAACATTAGTAGTTATTTCTATGTCATTAAGGGTATAGATAGTCATTTAAACACTTGGTATAGGGATATAATGCCTTTATTCAGAATTAATAAATAATTAAATGATTCATAATAATCGTTTAAATTTATTATATTTTCTACAAATTTTTATTTTATAGTTTTTTATAATTAGAAAAAACAATATATAACAAATTATACACTTTCAAAAAGAGTAAATTTATCCCAAAAATGGAATATTAAGCTGTTACCCTTATTTCATTCAGGAAAGATTTTATTTTTTTCAATGTGTGTCATAATTAACCATGATATAATTATTTCACAGACTTAGATCCTATAAAAAATATGAAAACATTGGATGAGAAAAAGAAATCTTAGTAAGGGATACAAAAATTAAGGAAACTCGTTAGTCCAGTGAAAAATATAAAAACCAATAAGAATGTTTAACTTTTAAAAAAAACATTGAGAACATAAATAAAAAATATAGACAAGATAAAATAAAATTTTCTCATAAAAAACATTGAAAATCATTAACATCATATGAAATCTTGATGGAAAATGTGGAATCTTATAATTCATGTAAAAATTCCTTAAAAAACAATACATTCAAATTTAAAAGAATATAAAATTATATTTTCACATGAAATCATATGATTCCCATAAAAACCATTAAATATAATGAAATAATTATCTTAGAGAATTTTATTCATAACCTATGTTCACTTTTGTTTAAACCGTATTTGAATAACTAATGCCTAGTTAATTCCATAGGAGTATCCTACAAAATAATCTATCTTATTTTCTTCTTCAATGAAAAAACATTACCTAATACATCAAAGATCTATATTAGGCTCACCCACCATTAGAAGCTATATTATTCTCACCAATAATAATTTATTATTCTCATTTACTATATTATGAAAAAAAATTCTCAATGATTCACTTTTTCATCATAAAACTCTTGAAAAACTCATTTGAACCCATAGAAAAAAGAAATTTCAATTTTAATAAAAAAATGAAAATAAAATTATCTTTTCGTTAAAATAATAATGAAAAATATTCCTTAAAGAATGAAAAAAAATATATTCATTGAAAACCCATGAAACCTTATTGGGGAAGTATAAAATTTTGTTCCTTTAATATCCCATAATTTTGAATATGATAGGAAGTATTTCACTCTCTTACATTCTTAGGATATATTAGGTTTAAAATTTTAGATAATTGGGAATTAAAATTCACAAAAAAAATAAACCCATAACTTTCTCATACAAATTTGTTTTTCATTATACAAATAACATATAATAAATGATATTTTTTCATTGCTTAATGGTTAACTACCATACTCAGAGCTTGACATAATATGAGTTCCCACTCATCATTAAGCTCTGAAAAAACATATGAAAAAATTGGAATGAGAACTATAATCTCAGTATAGTATTTACAAAATAAAATAAAACCATTAGTATATTCAAAAATCAAGAAATATATAAAAAGTAATTTTTTGATAATATATTTGAGCACAAATAAAAATTTAATCACTCATGAAAATAACATAATTTCCAAAAAAAATCCTAAGAATTTTTTTAAGAAGGAATAAATAAAAAATAATATTCATGAATATCACTTGTAAATCATAACAATTCATGAAAATCCTTTTTCTTGGAAAACAAATCTTTCCCCATAAAAAATTTTATAAAAATTCCTTAAAACAATTAACGCACTTACTAACCTTTTGAAAGAAAATAATACCTTTAAAAACCATAAAAAATTCATTGAGGTGCCTTGGGAAATTATTTCAACATTCATTATTAAATTAATACTTATAATGGAGTCACCTAACTATATAATTCATATATCTCATAGGAGTAACCTATCACTAGTAAAATCCACCACTTTACCCAATGTATTGGAGTGCTACATCTGGGTAATCCATCATCAGAGATATATCGAGATGACCCATCATTATATAAAATGTCTCATAAATATATTATTAGAAAACAAATATTTTATTTCCATCAGAAATCAATTAAAGTTTTTCATTAGATCCCATAAGAAAACCCACTTTCATTTAACTCTTAAAAATGAGTAAAATAATATTTTCTTGAGAAGAAATTTTAAAATTAAAAAATTAAAAAAAATGATAATATGATATTATTTGAGAAATTTTAGATATTTATAAATAATATATTTTACTTAATAAAAAATTTTATACGGTGAAAATGTGTCCATTTAGTAGTTAAAAAAAATTCTTTTACACTTTGGTGAAAAAGTAGTCAAAATTGGCCAGTATAGAAAATGATTAAAGAAACCCTTTTTAAAATCATCATAAAAAGTAAATTATAGATAAAAAATTAACATTAAAATATTTTTAGGTATAAATATTAAAATTATTGAAATTGTTTAAAAAATAAAGATACGAAGGACAAGGAGTTTAAATCATTTAAAACAATGTTTTAACGGAAAACATCTTACATTGGGATGAACTCCTCGTGTACATTATTTAACTACTATATAATAAGATGATACTAATTGTATAATTATCTAATAAATTTTTTAGGTTTATTTACTTATCATTAACAATTTTATTTCATTTATTTCCATGACTTATATAGTTTAAATATCGGTTAAGTTTATATCATACATTTTGAGGATTTTCATTTCAAAATTCCAAAAACAACATTGGTGTGTTGGTCCTGGTCAAAGGTTTCATGATTCCATAATCTCTAGAATATTTATAATTGCATAATTACCATTTTTTAAAGTTAAATAAATTATTAAAACTATCCTTTTAAGGTGTTCATGAATAATTAAATACATCATTTCATGGAAGCAGTAGTCTACACGGGCACATGAGTGATGTTTCGATTTTCCAATGAATGGAAAAGAACAAAAATAAATAAAATTTTATAATCACATAATCATGGTCATATAATAAATATTAAATATATAAATGTATTCTAACCTCATGACCATCCAGGTGCATTGTTATTGAAAATCAATACACCGCTTTATAGAGATAATAGTTTATATGTAGGCACGATCATGGTTTGTATTTTTCATCAAGTGGAAGGGTAATATATTATATGATATATTATATTTTAAGAATGAATTATTTTCCATAAATATCATATATATAAATTAAATATATCATTATAATCATCCATGAATGTAATTAATGGAAAAATAAATATATCTCTTTGTGGATGTGGCAGTATACACGTACACACGAATGATGTTTTCATTTCCTATAGGATGGAAAAGAGATTATTAGGGGTTGTGACATAAACATAATAACATTTAATTATATTAAAGACACTAATTTTATTATATTATCATTTTTATATAATATTATATAGAGGTGGAAGAAAAAAATAACACAAATACACTCAGTTAAGTGTTATATCTCTTCTTTGAGAAACCTCATTGGGCATACACCATAAGCCTTTGAGGTTATTCTTCTGGGGGGGAAACTCTTAGACATGTGGCACAATTTTGGGAAGATATTTTTGTATATCATTGTAGGTATAAATGTCTCAATATTTTTAAGGAAGGTATGATAGGAGGTGTCTATTTATAAATGAGGTGTTTGGAAATTTTGTAATTACAAGAAATATTAATATATAATATGTTTCTACCTTAGGAAAAATTGATCCAAAGTCCCATAAATTAAAATAAAATGATTATATGGTATAAATAAATTCAAACAATAAAATTTGAAAATTATGAAGTGTAATTATTAATATTTTCTCTTAGTTTAACCACATTATTAACCCTTTTAACCTTAACTATAGTAACATCATTTTCTATCTTTAAGTGTCAAGAAATTATTTTTAAAAATTAAAATTCTCACACTTTAGAAATTAGTGATATCAAAAGAAAT
Source organism: Viscum album (assembly GCA_963277665.1). NCBI lineage: Eukaryota > Viridiplantae > Streptophyta > Magnoliopsida > Santalales > Viscaceae > Viscum > Viscum album. The sequence continues at coordinate 1,413,814,521 of OY728129.1, forward strand.
TTGACATCCAATTCAGATATTATAGTATTTATATGGTTTGATAATAAGTTTTAATGATTAAATACAATTTAAATTTATTCTCATGACTATTCACATGGTTTCACTTTTAAACACATCATGATAATAATAGAGATTGAATTTGAATAATTAAAAAATTTTCTAAATTTCATTTTGATTAATAAAATTCATTAAAAACCCAATAATATCCCAAAAAAACACTTTTAATATCATTAAAATTGTTTACATTGATTTTTCACCTTCTTACACAAACTCTGTATTAGAGATTTGTAAGAATGATAGGTAATTATATCATTATAAAATACATAAATATATTAATATCAAAAATATAATTTATTTATTTTTTAAATAACAATTTAGAAAATTTATAAATTATTTTAATCCTTATGACAGCAAATATGAAATATTAAAAGAAAGAGTGTGAGATTTTGTAAATACACTTCAATTAAAATAATATAATTACTATAATCAAAGGAAAGTTGAAAAAATTAGACATGTTTTTTAATATTATATTATTATGGTCGAAATAAAATAATTCAATGAAATAGAGGAATGATTTATGGATATTTGGAGGACATGTCCCATAATTTTGAGCATGTTTTAACCATTTTATCCTTTACCTTGGTGACTCCTTTTACCAAGGTTACTATTCATTATAACTAAAAAGGAAATTGAAACTATTAACTTATTTGAACCACTTTATTCAAATATTAAATTTTTTTAATATTCATTTCCGAAAATTTGTAGAAATTATTTTTAAAATAATCACACTAATCACAGTGAAAAACATTTTCTATAAAAATAACCTTTTTAGCATAAATATAATATTTGAAAAAATAGATTTTAATGTTGATTCACATATGATTAGTTGAATTATTTTTAATAAAATTAGACTTAATTTATTTCAATAAAATCAATAATATAATCGAATATTTAATTTACTTGATTTAAAGAAGAGAAATAACACTTTTATAAAAATCATTATTTTTTATTATTCACTGAAAAATCAATCTTTTTAATATAAAAAAAGTCACGCTAATATAAATTTCAAAATATGATTTCAAAAATAAGGTTCATTTTATCAAATAATATTTCTAAAAGTGTTGGAAATAATTTAAAATATCCACACAAGAAATAAAATAAAACCAACTTTTGAAAAACAAGTCTTTTTTTAGTACACAATATCTTTATTATCATTCCTTTCCTAGAAACAATAATTCATGGAATTTTAATTAATTTTATTTGGCATATAATCTAACAATTTCAGTAAAATCATTTGTAAATATTGTTTAATTAAATATATTAACATAAAAATACATTTCTCCCATGAACAATATCCATGATGAATCTTTATAATGAATAAATCATGAAAACAAACTTTTAATAGATCATAAAATCTATAAAATTATGAATGGTTATTCCTTCTATCTTTATTAAAATGAAAATAGTTAGCACAAGATAAGATATTACCCAAAATTAATAAACCTTTATTTGAATAAGAAAACCATTAATTTCAATAATATTAATAATAATTCTCAAATATAAAAATAATTCATTTCAAAAATATCTAAACATTAAAACTCATTAAAATATAAAAACATAATTTAAAACCCAAAAATTCAAAAATATTTGTTCAAAAAACAATAATATCAAAAATTCATATATCCTAGTCATATATTTTCATAAATTATTCAAATATTTCCCACAAAACAACATGAATCACTAGATATTAAACCATAATAAAATTATATATGTTTCCCAAAATTAACATAATCTTTATTCATAAAATATTTTCAATAGTAAAATCAGATACTAAATTGTAATCTATAAATTTCCCAAAAATATAATGAACTTCTTCCAAAATAACTTTAATATCTTAGTTGTAAAATCACTTTTCAATCTAATAGTTATCTGTATGATAAAAAATATTTCCCAAAAATGTAAAAACCTTTTATCCAAAATAACAATAATTACATTAACATAAATTATCATATTAACCTTAAAGGTTGTCAATACATTTTAATTTCTTGGATATTATTTCGACCATGAAATATATCATCACACATGCATATCACGAAGCAATTTTTTGCTGATGGAATTTCTAATATGGGGGTAACTACTAATGGTATAATATGGATCAATAACTTATCAGATGATATTTTTTATCTACTTATAAGATATTATTGTAAAATAACTTACATCTAAATTGTTTATATTTGTTTTTATTTAATAAAATGAACTTTTTCCCTTATGAAATCTCTAACTCCTCTCCTCAATAAATGTCTCCCAAAGTTCTCCCATCACATAAAATTTCAAATGAGTAATAATTTTATTTAAATTATGATCATCGGTAAACTTATCAACCATTAAATAAAATATCACAACATCGTAACTCTTGAAATATTATATGCTCAATATTTATTCATTCACCATCCTTTGTAAAAAGTTAACCAAGATTTTACAACTTATTACTAATTAATTAATTCTAATAATAAATAATATGAATCATGTCCTAAGATTTTTCAGTATTAACCTAATCATGTTTCATACATTAAAAATTATCACTTTGACACATACCTTATTATATGTTATTGTAATTTTCTTCATCAGCAGCATATAAACTTTCTAATCCTTTATTCATATGATTTTTCTTGTCTCTTTCACAATCTTCTCACCTAGTACATTGATTTGTATAGTACCTATACACACAAAAATATAAAATTCTTCATATTACTTTGAGGAATTTATATATATTCTTTTCCAATTTACTTAACATGAAGGAAGTTGGATCTTTTTAACATTATGATCTTTATCCCATAAACATTCCAGAACCTCTATATTATTATTTTTGTGTGTTAGGGGTATCAATTGGGTAAATATTTTAATCATAACACTAGATATATGTTTCGGAATAACCACAAGGTTGTTCACTTCATCTATTATCCCATTTTTTACTCATTCATATAAACACTGCATTCCCCTTAAAATATATTTTATCTTATTTTCTAGTAGTTCCATCTATTTTGTAAAATGCAACAAATTTTTTATGAGTATATCAAATAAAATTATATGAATCTATCTTATGGGGAGTAAAAACTCTAAGATATCCTTAATTATATAGTATTATATTCACTTCCTTTGAATCATCCGAAAATAACCATAATTATAGATAACATACAATACTTTTATTTCATATATTACTTATAACTTATGTTTAAGAAACATTTAAACCTATAGATTTATCTAAACAATTTCATTGATAGAAACTATAAGAATATGTACCTTTAACAATATATAATTATTATTATAATTATAATTATTTATTTTTTAAAATTTTCATGATCTTTTAGGTTTATAGTTTTATATTATTTTGAAAAATCATTCCCTAAAATCCTTAGTATTCTCATCAAAATGGGTATTGTTTATATTATAAAAAATAACTTCTTATAAATGATATAATTTATTTGATTAAATCCAAATTCCAATAATCAAAGCTAGTCTTCATATTATCTCCTAATCATACTTAAGACATATAAAAACTTTTAGAAATGGATAATAAAAAATATAATTGAAGGATATAAAAAATAAAACTTTTTGTCCAACTACAAACCATGAAATCCATAAATAACTACCTTTGTTACATAAACAATTTGAGCATAAATAAACATTTACTCACTCATCAAAATAACATAATTTCCAAAAAAAAATATAAAACATTCTATAAGAAAGAATAAAGAAAAAAATTATCATTAATATCACTTGGAAATTATGAAACTAAATGAAAAAACATTATATTTTAAATCAAAAATTTAATCTTTAAAATGGTTATATAGATTCCTTAAATACATAATATCATTTTATTACATTTTAAAATAAAACTATTTATTTTAAAAACCAATATCATATAGAAAAATTTTTAAATTTTCATTACATTAAACTTTATAGAAACCCTTGTAATGGAATCACCTAACTATATAATCCACACATCTCTTAGGAGTAACATATCACTATTAAAATTTATCACTTTACCTAATGCATTGGAGTGCTATATCAAGACCTCCCATCATCAGACCTCTATTGGGCTCACCTATCATAATATAAAATTTTCAAGACCCATATCATGCTAAAAACACATAAATATTTTGTTCCTATCATTAAACCTAAAAAATTGGTATTATAGCCTATAAGTAATACTAATTTTATTTATCTCATAAAATGGTAATAAATATTTTTTTCTTCGGAAAATATATGAAAATATAAAAATAAAAAAATAATGAGACTTTGATATTATTGGAAAACCTATATATACTTTTACAGGAAGATTGATAATTAAAAATGTTTGTGTTTGTAGTAAAATTATGTCATATGGTAAATTTTAAAATATATTATTTTACGCTTTAGTAAAAAAAATCCAAAAGTGACCCATATAGAAAACATTTAGAGTATTTATTTTTAAAAATATTGTAAAAAACTTAAACGGTAGTTTCAAATTACCTTTAATAATATTTTATGTAAAAATATTAACATTCTTGAAACATTTTAAAAAATATGGTTATGAAAGAAAAGAGTTTAAATCATTTAAAATAACGTTTTAATGGAAATTCCATTACCTCAAATATGAATCATAATTTAAGTTATATAACACCCATATAGTAATATTATATTAATTAGTTAATTGTTTAGGAAAATTATTTAGGTTTATTCCATTATCATTAACCCTCTTATATCATTTATTATCATGTTTTATATAGTTACAACATCGGTTATGTTCATATTTCATGTTATGAGGATGTTCGATTCATTATTCCAAAACAATTTTGATAGGTTAAAAATATTAAAAGGGTTAAAGTTTCAGTCATAAATAGAACATTAATCATAAAATAATTATAATTTTATACATTAAATACTATTTTATAACCACCATGTATGGTAGTGCTGAAAAATTAAATACATTATTTCATGGAGGTGGTAGTACACATGTACACATGAGCAATGTTTCTATTTTCCAATGGCTAGAAAATAAAGAAAGTAAATAAAATTTTCTCTTTCTAAAATCATAATCATATAATAAATATTAAACATATTCATTTATTTTATCCTTATAACTATCCATACGAGGAAGTACTGAAAAATAAAATACTTCGCTTTGTGGATATGGTAGTTTGTATGTATAGACAAGCAACATTTTCTCTTTTCATTGGGTGTAAGTGTAAGAAATTACATTATATTTTATCTTTCCATAATGATAATTATATCATAAATAATATATATATATATATATATATTCAATCCATCAGTATAACCATTCATTAAATGTAGTGATGTAAAATTAAACACATCACTTCGTGAAGGTGGTAGTCGACAGTTACGCACAAATTATGTTTTCATTTACAATAGAATGTAAAATGATATCAATAAGGGTTTTGACATAAAAATAAAAAAAATTATATGGATGAATATGATGTTATTATAATATCATGGTTATATATTATTTGAATAAGGTTGAAGAATAAATAAACATAACATTAAGTTCATTGTTATACCTCTTTTTAGAGAAACCTCATTTGGCTAACACCTTAAGTCTTCTAGGATAGTATTTTAGTGTGACCATAACATTTGTAACATGGGTTGGAAGGTTGGGAAGAGATTTTTTTAGATATTCATCATGATAAATGGACCAGTATGTGTTAGGAATAAATGATAGGATATTCCCATTACAAGTGAGGTGGGTGGGAATATTTTAAATACATGAAATAATAATATATAATATGTGTATAACTCATATTAAATTGCGTAAAAGTTCCATTTATAAGAATATAATGAGTATTATGTCTAAATAAATTTATATAATCACATTTATACAAGGTTAAGTGAAATTTGAAACATTATATCTTATTTTAACCCCCTTCTTAACCCTTTTAACATTAACTATGGTAACCAATTTTTAAATCTATAAGGGTAGTCAAAGTAATTTTAAAATTTTCAAGTGGATAATAACTGGATAATTTATGATGCCCTGGATACTATCCCACAAAATTGAGTTATCATAGTATATTTATGATTTAATGATAATTTTTAAACATTAAATACCATTTAAATTCATTCTCTTGAAAATTCTCAAAATTTTACTTTTAAACACATTAAGATAACATTGGTGTTAAAATTTAAATGCCTAAAACAATTAATACCATTAATTTTTATTCGTAAAAATATATAAATCTATAAATGAATTCAAAAATATAAACTTTTAATATCTTTAAAACAGTTTACATTGATTTTTCACCCGGTTTCACAAGTTTTGTGTTACCATTACGTAAGAATTATAGGAAATTGAATATTCATAAAAAATTATAAATAAATTACTATCATAAATAAAATTTATTTAACTTAAAAAGAAAAATTCTAACCATTCATATCATATTTTTATCTTAATCACAATGTATTATAGAACTTAATAGAAAGAGAGTGATGATTCCGCCGTGACTCACTTTTCATTTTAACCCTTACACCACTATCTTAAACTTGTTTTATATTGAAAATTAAAAAACTAAAAACAAATTTCATTCCATGCATGAATCATTTATTTTGTTTTTATCACTATTAAAAAAGGCAGTGTTACTTGTTTTGATAATTCCATTGCAGGAGGTGGTGATTTGGAGGACCCATGAGGATGTCAAAGAAAAATGGGCCAAACTGCATAGGATCCATGTACATCAATGGAATCATCAAAAAAAATCTCCTGGAGCTTAAATTTAGTTTTCAGGTCTAAATATCATTGGGCTACATTTCATCTTAAGTAACTCAAAGCTCATTCGGTCATCTGGTGGTCCAACCGACCTGATCTGTCTGGCACACTGAATCTGCATGATGTCAAAGTGGTGTGATGTGATCTGTAAATATCACGGGCTCTAATTGTCCAAATTGTGCCAAATATTGTGTGAATACATCCATGATGTGGGAATAAAACATTAATATTTTATAAAAAGAGATATATGGCTTTCTGAAGGTCGAAACCCTTGTGACAAGTGGTTTTATGAAATCTGTGTGATCAAAACCACCTTCCCATTTTCCTATAAAATGGTACCTTGGGATCCCCATTTGTAATTTCAATTAGGAGGAAAGGATCTTGTATTTTGGATACCCAAAGAAGTCCTCTACTCATCCAAGAAGTTCTGGAGGCCCTTATCACCATAGGAAGATCAACAATGAAGAAGGAGTTCCACCCGATCCTTCTCCTCCTCTCAATGGCGAGCTCAATTGTGGATGATCATTTCGGGGGAGCTACGCAGACATGGGAGGGAGTTCTGGAACATGATACTCAAATAGTTTTGTATAAGTTTTGTGTGTATTATTTCACTTATATTTTTTTCTAAACATGTTTCTCCTCTGAATTCATTTCTTGGGTTTAATTGATTTAATCTCTATTCATTTCAACAACGATTGGGATAAAATTTCAAGTGGGAAACCTGGGTTGTTTTGATTAGGCAACACAAGAATAATATTTCTATAACACTTAAAAAATAAATTAGTATGCTTTGTTATCCATTAATGCATACTTTAATTCCAAACCTTGAAAACACGATTTTTGTGTTAAGGGTTGGTACATTGTGCAATGTTTTGAGGGGCAAGAGGGGAATCAAGATCTTGACAACCCTCAACTGAAGAATTAAACAAAAACATGTGAAATTTTCAGAACAATGAAATATACAATGTGTTTATTGAACTTAAAGTGATTTATTTATATCATAATTCTAAAATACCACTTTTATTTATAAACTATTAAACTCTTTTCATCAATTATTTTTCATAAAACTGTTTTCAAACCACCCCATCTTTTCTTCTTGTTATTAAAACTATACACTAAAAAACCACCAATTCTCTCTGAGAGATTAACTAGGGTCTGCCCTAGACTAAAAAATATTTTTTAAATCACTATAAATTTAATGTGTCACGACAATGTTTTCAAATTTTAGCGTCGTTTTCTGGGATCACTTTGGTTTTAGTGCGTGTTTTTTATAAGTTTTTTGTAATTTTTGTGAATATTTATTTGTTTTATCTTCTAACTTTTCATATATATTTGTGTTCTAATTTATTTCTTCTATAGGTTCTATGAATGACTCATTCTAATCTAGGAGACTTACCGCCTTTTCAACCCAAACTGGAGAGGATCTTACGTCAGCGACCCCGAGATGCACAATACAACCCTTTGAAGGAGGACTCCCCGCAACTCAAGACATTTCTAAGTCCATCTTCTTCTGGAACCAAATTAGAACCTAAAATTAACGTCTTTAAAATGGATGAAGACAACATGACACTAAAATTATTGATCTCACAAGATGTTGATATCCAACCCACTTACATTCAAATGTAAGGCGAGGCACCCAATTTGGAACTTAAATCTAGTTTAATTCATTTATTACCAATATTCCATGGACATGATGGAGAACATTCACACAATCATCTTACAGAATTTTATACTATGTGTTCTACTTTAAAACCAACTAATGTGGATGAAGAACAATTAAAGCTTAGGAAATTTACATTTTCATTATAAGACACTACAAAAGACTGGCTTTATTATGTTAATTGACCAATAAAAGGTTGGGCAGACATAAAATGCCTTTTTCATGAAACATATCTCCCAACCTCTCGCACTAAAACTATAAGAAAAGAAATATGTGGTATAAGTCAATCACAAGGGGAAACACTATATGAATATTGGGAATGCTTTAAAAGGATTTGTTCAATTGGTCCACACCACCAAATAGGTGATCAACTTTTCATTCAATATTTTTATGAAGGTTTAATTTCTATTGACCGAAATACGATTGATACTGCTGCGGGTGGTGTGCTAGTTGATAAAACCCCTATCTCTACAAGAAACATAATTGAGAACATGGAACATAACACTCAACAATTCAGTTCAAGGTCTAATGTACCCATCCGAGGTATCCATGCGGTGAAAAGTACAAAATTCGAGAGGAAAGTGGACAAAATGGTTAAAGAGGTAAGTAACCTTCTTTGAAAACATTCTCTTTCCCAAGGGAAATACCAATATCCTCCTCCCATAAGTTATTGTATATATTATTCTAAAATCCACTACTCTAATTGATTCCTCCAACTTAGTGAAACTTCTGAGAGTTATAAGGAATTATTTCCAAGATGCCCTTATAACCGACCATTTAGGCATGAACCATACTATCCATCCAATCTGGGGTGGAAAGACAACCAATCCGATAGTCAATGGGGGTATTCAAACCAACCTCAACAACAATGGAACCAACCGGGGCAGAGTATTCCTCCACCACCACCCCTAAATCATAAACCATAACAAAGTTCTTTTCTTAAAAACCCCTTCAAAACCTGATCCTATCTTAGAAGACATGATGAAACAAATGGCTGCCAACAATATTCAATTCTAAAAAACCACCCAAGCTTCCATACAGGACCTAAAAACTGAATTAGGACATCTTTCCAACTCAGTGGGGGAAATCCAGATCCATGGGTCGGGTAAACTAACTTATCAACTAATAGTTAACCCTAGATATAAAGTAAATTCCAGTTCCATCACCCTTCAGAGTGAAACAAAACTAAAAATCCAAATGAACCCTACATTAGATTTATCCCCTCTTAAAAAAACCACCATCCCAACTACTCGAAATGATCCAAATGAGGTATAACCTTGTACTGAGAGAATCCCCTCCAAAGGAAATAGTCTATCTATTCATGAGTCACCTAGATCAACAATCCCTCTTCCATTTCTACAAAGGGCCACCCATCCTAGAAAACAAAAGGAAACTGAACTCAATATTCAAATTTTGGAAACTTTCAAAAAAGAGCAGGTAAACATTCCCTTGATTGATGTTACGAAACAAATTCCATGATATTCAAAGTTTTTTAAGGAGATGTGTACACATCGAAGGCGTCTTCATGGTGATGAGAAGGTGATATTGGAGATGAATGTTTCAACATTGATAGAGCCATCACTTCCCACTAAGTTCAATGATCCCAGAACATTCTTAATTATGTGCCCCATAGGGGAGTATTATTTTTCAAATGCTATGCTTGATTTAGGTTCTTCTATAAATGTGATTCCTCACTCCATTTACTCTACATTGTATGTTGGGGATCTAAAGCCCACTAGAATTATTTCTCAACTAGCTAACTAGAGTACCGAAAACCCCTATAGTGTATTAGATGTTGTTCTTGTGATGGTTAAAATTTTAATTTTTCCTGTTGACTTTTATGTTCTTAAAATGGAGGATTATAGGACGAATGGACGTGTCCAGATTATATTTGGGAGACCCTTCTTGAAAACCGCCAAAACCAAAATTAATTTCCACAATGGTACATTATCTATTGATTTTGGTGGTGACATTTTCCACTTCAATATCCTTGATTCCATGAAGCACCCCTCAGAAGAACATTCATCTCTCTCAATTAATTCTATTGATGTACTCCCTTACCTAGAAAAAACATCATTTCGTTCCCTAGATCCCCTTTCTGATTTTTATTCATTGATAGAAATTCTAGGAAATTATTCTCTCATTGATTGTTGAAGTGGTCTACAAAAGTTTCATGCATGTTCATTGATTGATTAATTATTGAACACTGAGGATCCAATGACCATCGATGATACTGCTGAGATTGTAAAATCTCATTCTTCATTTGAGGATGAGACCATTGAGAATTTATATGAGATCAGTGACCTCTCACTTTCATAGACACTCCCATCAATCCAAAATCCCCCTGAATTGGAATTAAATCAACTTCCATAAGATATAAAATATTCATATCTTGAGAATGGAAACAAGATTCCTATCATCATTGCTAGTTCACTTCCTCCTGAACATAAATTGTGAATGCTTGAACTTTTGAGGGAGTATAAACAAGCTTTTAGATGGACACTTTCTAACATTCTAGGTATTATCCCATAAATTTGTACACATCATATTTTATTAAATTATGAGGCTAAACTAGGGGGATTTTGGCACATTTACATATAGGTGGATGCCATTTGGTCTATGCAATACTCCATGTACTTTCCAACGATGTATGGTTATTATTTTTTCATATTACCTGGAGTATTGCATGGAATATTTCATCGAATATTTCACTGTTTATGGCTCCTCTTTTGATGAATATTTGAGTAGTCTTGTTTTATTTATATGAAGCTGTATTGAAAAGTATCTTGTCATAAATTATGAGAAATTCCATTTCATTGTATGACAAGGTATAGTTTTTGGGAATTTCATTTCTGGGGATGGTATACAAATAGATAAATCAAATGTTGATGTCATTTCTTTCTTACCATTCCCCAAAAATGTGTGAGATGTGTCGTCTTTCATATGTTATGATGGATTGTACCGTCATTTCATTCGTTTCTTTAGTAAGATTTCACTTCCACTCTCCTGGTTACTCCAAAAAGAAAAAGAATTTTTTTTTGATAACGAATGTGAGAATCTTTTAATAAGTTAAAATGGAGTCTCACCTCACCCCTGGTAATCCAACCACCTTGTGGGATTTACCATTTAAGCTCATGTGTGATGCCTCTAACTAAGCAGTTGGGGAAGTCTTGTCACAAAGGGTCGATTGAGCTCCACCTGACACTGCCTATTCGTCACATACTTTGAACCCTACCAAAAAAAACTACAACACAACTGAAAATGAAATTCCATGCTATAGTGTTTTCCTTGGATAAATTTAGGTCATATCTTTTAAGGTCCAAAGTCATTGTATTCTCCAACCATGTATCCCTCCTATATCTCCTTAAGAAACCGGAAACCAAACCACACCTCATTCCCCAGAAGCTCTTCCTTCATGAATTTAATATAGAAATTAGATATAAAAAAGAAGTGTAGAATGTGGTGGCTGACCATATCCATAGGATCCACCCATCCTCATACATTGAATCATATCCATGTATTCCTATAAAATAAATGTTTCCTGATGAGAAACTACACCGAGTGCAATATTTTATTCCTTGGTATACTGAAATTGTAAATTATTTGGTAGCATCTTTCATTCCTACTAATTTCAATAATAACCATGTTAACCATCTAAAACATGAGTCTCGTTGGTACATTCGGGATACCCCCTATCGCTGGCGCACATGTAGTGATGAAGTCCTTAGGCATTGTGTCCCCAATAAAAATTTTCATTTCGTCCATAGATTCTACCACACTCTTGATTGTGGGGGCCACTTTGGTCCCCGATAGACTACTTGCAAAATCCTTGATTCTGGTCTCTTTTGGCCAACACTTTTTCAGGATGCCCATGATTTTTTTAAATCTTTTCCTCATTGTCAAAGAATGGGTAATGTCTCTAAAAGAAGTTAAATTCCACAACAACCATTTCTCTTTCATGACAATTTTTATGTTTGGGGTATTTACTTTATAGGGCCATTTCCCAATTCCTCTGGAAACTTGTACATTCTTTTGGCAGTTGATTACATTTCAAAAGGGGTAGTGACACGAGCTACAAGGATTGATGATTCTAGGGTAGTTGTATAATTTTTAGGATCCCAAATATTTTGTAGGTTTCGCATACCTAGTTTCAGCAGTAGTGACCAGGGTTCTCATTTCTGAAACCGAACTATGCAATCACTTTTGCATCTATATGGGGTCGATTGTCGAGTATCTACTCCATATCACCCACAAAAAATGGTCAAGCTGAGGTTTCAAATAGAGAGGAAACAAATTCTTGAAAAAACAGTTCAACCCAATATGAAATATTGGACTCTTAAACGTGATGATTCATTATGGGTTTACTGTACTAATTTTAAGACTCTTAATGGCATGTCACCATATCATATTTTTTTTGGAAATATTTGTCACCTCCCTGTTGAGATTGATCAGCGGGCCTACTTGGCCCCCAAACAATGAATTTCTAATCTTTCTAGTGCAGGTGCTCAAAATAAGTTGTAGATTCAATATCTATAATAAATGAGAAGAGATGCATATGAGAACTCCAAGATTTATAAGGAGCATACCAGGTCTCTCCACGACTATCTCATCCGTCATCATCAGTTCCACATTGGGAAAAAGTCCATCCTCTATAATTCAAGTTTGAAGTTGCATCCAGGTAGGCTTCATTCCCATTGGTTTGGACCATACAATGTTACTAACGTCTCTCCATTTAGTGTTGTCCAGGTTCAAAATGAATAAACCAAGCAAACCTTCACAGTTAATGGGCAGCGACTAAAGCACTTCCACGAAACCCTTCCGGAGTCCCTAATGGAGGAACTCCAAGTTCAAAAAGCAGTCTATGAATGACACCCTCCCAAGTTTTATCCTTCCATCATGCATTCTATTTTTACAGTGAGAACACTGCACACTCTAGGTGTGGGGGTGGGTATATTCATCAGTTAGTTAGTAATTTTCATCATATTTTTTTTTCTCTTTTTAGCTTGTTGAATAGTATTGTTACTTTCCCCCTTTATCTCCCACAGACTTTTGTGAAAGAATATTGTTATTTTTTTATTCCCACTTTATCATGGTAAATGATGCTCGTTTAATCATGGTAGTTATTGAAAATTCATCTGGAATGTCTGTATTTCATGTTGTTTTAACATTAAAAAAAATCTGATGAAATGTGCATTTCAACATGAATTTAATACTATGGTGTGACTTACTTTTGAAAGTTATTTCTTTGTTGATTATATAAATGTTTGTATCATTTTTAAACCTTTATAGAAGAATGGTGCCCTTGTTTTTGAATAGTATAAAGGAAAATTGTGTTACATAATCTCTCCACACATTGTTTTTCACCCAACTATGATGAGTGAAAATTTCATACTTAATGGAAGGTAAATATAAGTTAGGTAGATTTTTCTCTACATTCCAAAATCATTTTTCCATTAGTTATTTCCTTATCCAATATATTTCATTACAGTACCATATTGACCTATGTGTGTGTACCTATTATCTGAATTTTTTATTCCCTCAAAAAAATAAAAATAAAAAAAAAGGGTTTTATATTGGGCTTGTCAAAAACCACCTTTCCTAGACCTTTAATCATGTTATAAATATTATAATTAGTATCATGAGGAGATCAAACATGGGTTAGGAGAAGAGTGTGAGATTTTTTCCAAGTGAAACTTTCAAAAAATTAATAAATGAGGGGAGTGATAAAATGTACAACATATGAGGATATCTAGTTCAGGAGATTATGGTTAGACTTCTGTGAATTCTTAAGTGAGTGGGTCTGGAAATTTGATTGCAAAGGATGTGAGGCATGTTTGGTGGAAAGGATATTGTAAGTACAAAACTATTAAAATAACTTATATTTACTCAATAAAAAGTGGAAAGAATATCATGAAATGGTTGTCACACACACATGGGGAGAATTAGTGACATGATTAACCTTTGAATTATTTTATTTTATTGGTATCATGCATCTCATAGAATTTCATTTGGATACAATTTTTGAGATGTCTTTTTCTATGATCATTGAGAATAACTCCTCACTGTTATTTTTTCTTTGATCACAGTTCTATCAGGAATTAAATTTTCCTTGAATTTCTAATATTTATGAAGCTGGAAATATATACATGCATAATTTTTGGAATGATGGCTTTTCCCCGGAGTGCAAATGTTTAGGTGTGGGGGTGTGATCACACCATGATTCACTATTTCATTTTCACCCAAACACCATTATGCTAAACTTGTTTTATATTGAAAACTGAAAAAATTATAAAAAATTTCATTCCATTTTTGAACTATTTATTTTGTGTTTATCACTATTAAAAATGGAAATGTTACTTGTTTGGATGATTCCATTGCAGGAGAAGGTGATTTGGAAAACCCATGATGATGTCCAAGAAAAATAGGCCAAACTGCACAAGATCCATTCACACCATTAGACTCATCCACGAACTTATCTGGAACCGTTCATCCAAATGGGATGATGTTTTGTGGGATGGACCCAAATGAAATGGGATAAATTTAATATGATGGAACCCAAGACTCATTCAGCCTTCCGGTTTCCCAACTGAACAGATCTTTCCAGCACTCTGTATCTACACGAAGTCAAAAGTGGTGTGTTGTGATATGTCCATATCTCAAGATCTAGTGGTCCAAATTGTACCAAAAATTCAATGGATACATAAAATAGGTGGCGCTAAAACTTTGTCATTTTCTCAAAAGAGATATAAGGCTTTCTAGAGCTTCAAACCCATGTGACAAGTGGTTTTAATAAATCTGTGTGCTCAAAACAACCTTCCCATTTTTATATAAAATGGCACCCTAGGATCCCTATTTGTAAGTTCGACCATGAGGCAAAGCTCAAGTATCTTGGATACCCAAAGGATTCATCTCCTCATCCAAGATGTTTTGGAGGCCCCTATAATCATAAGGCGATAAACAATGAAGAATGAGTTCCACCAAATCCTTCTCCTCCCGTCGATGGTGAGCTAAATGGTGGACGATCATTTCAAGAGAGCTACACATACTTGTGAGGGAGTTCAGGAACTTAATACTCTACTGGTTTTGTATAATTTGTGTTTGGATTATTTCAATTATGTTTTATCTAAAAAAAATTATCCTCTGATTACATTTCTTGGGTTTAATTAAGTGAACCTCTTTTCATTTCAATAATGATTGGGTTGAAATTTTAAGTGGGAAACTTGGGTTGTTCCAACTGGGCAACACAAGAATCCTCTTTCTCTCACTCATACAAAAGATATTAGTATTCGTTGGTATCCATTAATAGGTTCTTGAAGTCCAAACCTTAACAACGAGATTGTTGTGTCAAGGGTTGGTACTTTTTGCAATCTTTTGAGGGGAAAGAGGGGAATCAAGATCTTGACAACCCTCAACCAATGAATTAAACAAAACCATGTGAAAATTTTAGAACAATGAAATATCAAATACGTGTTGTGAACTTGAAGTTATCATTTTATCTTATAATTCTAAAACACCACTTTTATTTATCTACTATTAAACTCTTTAAATCTATTCATTTTCTTAAAACTATTTTCAAACCACCCCATCTTTTGTTCTTATTATTAAAAATTAACACTATAAAACCACCAACACTCCTTGAGAGACGACCTAGGGTCTTCCCAAGTCTAAAAATCCATCTTTAAATCACTATCAATTTGACGTGTCACGACAACGCATTCAAGTGACATTTTTGTAAATACTCTTTACTTAAAATAATATAATAGTCATAATCAAAGGAAAGTAGAATTTGTTTCCAAAATTTAAAAATATAGGATTATAATGGTAAAACTAAACTCATATAATGAAATTAAATCTAGTTTTATGGAGATATTTAGGATTTATCTTATAATTTTAACATCATTAAACATATTTTACCATTTACCATGGTGACTACTTTTACCATGGTTACTACTAATTATAACTAAAAATAAAATTCAAATCATTACCAAATTTGAGTCACATAATTCAAAATGTTAAATCCATTTTTCAAGATTCATTTTATATTAGTGGTAGAAATTAATTTTAAAACAAATATGCTAAAACCAACGAAGAAATTTTTCTATAAAACTAATTTTTTAAGGCATAAAAATGAATTCTTATGAAAATAAGGTATAATATTGATTATAGTATAATTATTTCTTTCATGTTAAATAAAAAGATAATTATTTTACATTTAAAAACATCTCAAGAAGAATGATACTATTAATTTACTTAATTTAAAGAAGAGAGATAACAATTTTACAAAAATCAATATTTTTTATTATTCACTATAAATCAATCTTTTCAAAAAATAACAAAAAACACCATAATATAATTTTAAAATTATAATTTTAAAAATTACATTGATTTTATATAATAAAATTTATAAAATTGGAAGTAATTAATTATAATATACACACACAAAATGAATTAATAACCATTTTTGAAGAAAATTTATTTTTAAAGGAATATAAAATAAAATATTAGGTTATTAAAAGAATATTTATGATTAATAGTTTCCATGATGGTGGAAAATAGAAATCAATCCTTTTCAAATTGGTAAAAAAATAAAAATGTCTTGTATAGTGAATGTTTAAAAGATTCATTTTTAAACAATTTTAAGTAATGAAAAATGTAGTTTAAAATTTAATTTATAATATATAATTCATAAAATTATAGAATCAGTTTTAATAACATGGATATTGTGAATAAATATTTAAATGGGATACATTAAAATAATTTTTTAAAGAAAATCTATTACCTTATGTCTCATCTATCTTTATATGTTCTCTAACTCCTGGATAATAAAATTATACTAGTTATTTACTTGAATAAGAATATTTTAATTTTTCATTTAATTTTAATTATAGGTTAAATTTCTTTTTTCACCAAGTTTTATAAAATTACTAAATCAGGGATGTCTACATCACATGTTTTTAGGTCATTTTCATTATAACCTCGAAATAACATCAATTGGTTTACCAAGGTCATAGTGGATATTTTTACATAATATAAAAACTCATAATAATTTTATAATTATCATTTTTTTATTAAATATACTTTTAAAATCATCCAATTATGGTGGTCAAGAAAAATGAATCACATTGTTTAATGGAGACGATGGCACGTATATACTCATGAATGAAGTTTTCATTTTTATACTAGGAGGAATCAAATAAAGTAGAGAATATTATACTTTTACAGAATCATAAATATTCTATAAATTTCATATTTATTCATTAGTTCTATTCTTTTTACCATCCATGTGAGGTGGTAATGAAAATGAATCACATCGCTTTGTAGAGGTGGTACTCCACATGAACACACAAGCACTGTTATCATTTCTCAGCGAATCTGAGGATAATGATTTAAGTAATATATCATTTTCAGATAATATTAATTATGTATTAAATACCATATATATTAATTTAATCCATCATTTTTCCATCCATATGTTCTGATGATTAAAAATGAAACACATCACTTTGTGGAGGTTGTATTATATATGTACGTACGATTATTGTTTTAGTTTCTCATAGGATTGAAAAGGAAATGAAAAGGGGTTTTATAATTTACATTATAAATTTTCAGAATATTTAAGATACATATTTTATTATATTTTTATTCTATAAGGATATTTTAATAATATGTAATGATAAATAAACATGAATACCGTTGGTTAAAAGGTTTAAATATTCTTTGGAAAACCTCCTTTGGTTTACACCTTAAGACTTCTAATGTCAGTCTTTTAGTGAGACCAGAACTTCAAAAATGTGGGTATAGAATTTTGTAAGGTATTGGGTATTTATTGGTTGATATAAATGGATCAATTTATATGATAAATAGAGGATAATTGGTGAACTTATATAAGTGAGGAGTGTGGTACTCATTTAATTATTAAAAATTTTATGATATTATAAAATATTATTCAGAAGAAAGTGTCACTAAATAAATCCATTTTTTATTAAAATGTGATCAGGGTTAAAATAATATCATCCATTTATATTTAATATGAAAATTTGTGACCTCGTCAAATTTTTTAACTCTAACTCATTTTATCATTTACTAGAGTGATAAAAATTTACAATGGTTAATATTTATTATGACATAAACATGAATTTGAACATATTAAAAAACTTTAAACCCATGATTTAAAATATGAAATCCACAATTCAATATTCAATTTCAATAATTTTTAGAAATTTATTTTTATATAAATTTTAAAACACCAATGATCTTTTTTAGAAAAATGATTTATTTAACCATAGAAAGAATTTAATACTGAAATCCTGTAAAATTATGATTACTATTAAATTAATTGATATTGTTTAAAAAATAAGAATAATTTTACTTTACAACTAATCTATAATAGAATATTAATTTTTACATACTTTAAAATAAATAAACATTGTTATGAAAATTGGTATTTTTTCACTATTCACCCAAAAAATTAATCTTTCCGGAATAATCTCAAAAAAACACCCATAGATAGATTTTATATGATGATATCAAAAATTAATTCAATATTATCAAATAAAATTCATAATATTTATAAATTTAATTTTTAAATAATAAAATTTAGTTCATGAAAAAACAATTCTCTTAGAAAAAGTTTTTTCTTTTTAGACTAAAAAATTAATTTAGTATAGTGAATATGACTCCATAAAATCTAATAACACATATTAATAATATATTAAATTAATTTATTATTAAAATTAACTAGGTTTCATAATTATTCCCTACTTTAATAAATATTCTCCCCTCAATTTTGTTCATTAATTAAACAGATGAGGTTGTTGTTCCCTCATAGCTTTTTTTGATTACCTTATTTATTATTAAATCATATAGTTCATCCATAAAGTAATAACCAAGTGAGTCAAATTATTTAAAAAAACTATCTCTCTGGGATATATAATTTGAAATAGATTTTACTCATAAGAAATATTCTCTTCCGACAGAACTACTTTAGGGATTAAAACCTAAGATTTTTCAGTTACATATTTACATAACAACAAAACATGAAATACATCATGTACTTGGGATAAAGAATAGGTAATTCTATAAAGTATAAAACTAATCCCAATTTTTATATAATTTAATATGGAACAATATATAGTAGAATTTATTTTCCTTTCCTACAAAAACACATAAATTTTTCTAAGAAGTTAATTTAAGAAAAAATGATCGCATTTCTCAAATGAGATATATTTCCTTTCGTTATTTATATAAATTTTTATCTACTCTAGGATTACCTTATATAGACCCTAATTTTTCTCACATAAATATTACATAATTTTAATATAAACAAAAAAATATTGTTACAAGTCAAGTAACAAAAGGTTTAATTTCTTAAGAATGTTATGATCGTACATAACTTATACAGAATAAAACATAAAAATTTATTTAAATCCTTATTCCTTATCCTTATAAAATCTCATGTTCTCCTTAGTGCATGTAATCACTTGAAGATATACATTAGAGAATGGAGTGATCTATAATCCTATTAAGAGGATGAATAAGGGGCATGAATCAATATAAATTAAGTGTTATTGACCATCATCATCATAACAAAATCATAGGATAATCATTAACATAATGGGGGAAAATGGATTAATTCATGAAATGGGGAAATGCATAAAAATGAAACATAATTTCAAAGTACTCAAATACTACACATAGTTGTAGAAAATCTAGCATCATCTCTATTCATAACATATGTGCATAATTATAACATAATAATTGTGAAAAAATGTAACTTCATATTTATGAATAATAAACATCATCTCATTATATACATCACATTATCAAATTAATTATAAGGTTTTATAATTTTAGGCCCACCTTTCACATTATAACATTTACATAATCACACATGATCCAAGGAATGTATATCAATAAAAGCAATAAACTAACCCATATAAAGGAGTGGGTTTCTTAAGGATTTCATCAATCATGATTTCATAAATAAACATGCTGTTCCCAAATGGAAAATGGAAAGAACACATTTTCTATATGAATCGTCATTTTATCAACAAAGTAGAAATAATTCAAGGGGATTCAATATGTGTTTTGTAATGAATATATCATTTGAAAAATATTTTTATTTATCATAAAATAATAATGGAAACATATATATCCCAAAAAAGTGAATGTAAGAACAATGAAATTATATATGATGAATATTAAATAAATATCCAGACTATAATTTGTAGTAAAGGTCTATTAACCCATACAAAGGGATTTGGGTTTGAGAATCCCCTTACCTTAATTTCAATTGTATTTCATCTCTTTTTCAGCTCCTGAATAGTAAAACTATATTTGTTAAAATGTTTATTCATGATTTAATTATTTTCATTTATACAATTATTTATCCATTAAAATCATTGAATTATATTTCTTAATTTTCTTTGATGAAATTGATGTGTTTTGGCATCATTTTTTTCATAAAAAATTCCCTATTCATTTGTATTTATTTATTTCAATTCAAATTATTTTATATAATAGTATGATTAAATATATAGGATTATAATACATTTAATTTAATTATTTATATATTATATTTAATTAATATTATCTATCCATTAAGGTGGTTATATGTGTTTACATTTCAATGAATCTATAGGTCTTTAAACGACCTCTAATGGGACGTTATTGAAAGAGAGGAAAGCGGAAGTGTGGAATTTATATATATATATATATATATATAGTATCATACTTACAGTAGGTTAGCATCATTAATAAAATATTAACTTATTGAATAATTAATTATTTTATGTTTTGGGTATAAATTTGTTTGTGGAAAAATAAAAATTACGGGAAGAAGGAAAACAAAAAAGGGAGAGGAGTGGTCCAAAACATACTTAATCATCAGTGTATCTTCTCTTGTACAACACTATAACTCCGATTACGATTGGAGTTTTATTCATCCAAAATGTCCCTAAATATTCTAAATGGATTAGGAGGGTGGAATTTGGTACATCTTAGGAATTGGAATGAGTGGGAGGAGTGTTTTCCATGTAATGGGAGAGGGGTTATTCATACTTGAAGAGGGGGTATATTTAGAATAAAATATTGAATAAAATAATATATAAAATGTAAAACATGTAATAGGTAATGATTGAAAATATAAATCATATATATATAATATAATAGGTTTAATCCATTTAATCATCTTTATAATTCAATTTCATCAGTTTTTTAAAAAGAAAATCAAAAATAAAGAGTAAATGTTATTTTAAGGAATCGCTTTTGACTTTTGGTTTTGGAAAGTTTTTTTTTTCAGGTTTGAAAATTAAGTTTATTGTATTTTAATTAGTCATTTATAGAATTAAATATATAATTCCCAAATACCAAGTTATATAAATGATTATTTCATTATTAGATCATGGATTATCAAATTTAAGACACACTTGTTATGTGAAAAACTATATTTTTACTATTCACATGAAATTTAAAATATTTTATAAAATTATCAAAAAATCAAACCTAGAAAATTTTAATGTGATGATTTCAAAAATGATATTAATTTTATCAAAATAAATTTATATCATATGTAATTTTAATTTTTAATATAAAAAATTTTATTTTTATTACATATTTTAAAATACTATTTATTAAAAATGTGGTTTATATTTTATTTGAGTTTTTTAATCATGATATTTATTTTTTTAGTACCATAATATTCATATACCCTTAAATTAACAATGATAAATATTATTTAGATCAAAATTTGTTATTTTAGGGTAAAATTACTCTGCCAATGTTTAACTTATTATTTTCAATGGTTAGGTTACTATTTCTAATGGTCATGTTACTATTTAAATGAACACTTTACCACTTATAGATACCTCTAAATTATTTAATTAATTATTCAACTAAATTATTCTCAAGGTTATCTATTTCCATTTTCTATAATTTTGACTCTTTTATTAACATTTTGTTTCTTTTATATAGTGTTGGTAGTGAGGCAATGATTCTAGTAGATTAGGGTGATCTGTATTTTCCCATTTTAGCTTTTATATTTTAAATTTTTAATCCAATTGTAATATTTGTAATTTTAATTCTTTTCAATGATGATTAATGTAACTGTATTTATTTACAAATTAATGTTTTTTTCTATATTCATCATGTGTGTAGTATTATATAATACAATAAAACACGCATTTATTTAAGAAATAGTTCTTACTAATTCACTGGGTTGGTAAATCCTTCCACCATTTAGAAAATTCATCCAAAAAATTTCAACTCAAATTCTCAGTTGAGAATAGATAGAGGTACTTCTAGTTCATCATTTCCCCCAGTTCCCAAGTCATCTCTTCATACTTATTCTTCCTCCATAACACTTTAATAAGGTGAGTTGTCTTGTTGCGTATAAATTTGTCGCTATAGTCTAATATTTTCACCAGTTTCTCTTTTTATGATAGGTCATTCTCAATTTTGACCACCTCTATATTGATTACATGTGAGGGATCATGTATGTACATCCTTAGGAGTGATACGTTGAACACTTCATGAAATTAATCCATAATTGGTAAAATTGAAAGTCAATAGTCCAATGATCTTATGTGATTAAGGATCATGGAGGGTCCAATGTACCTTAGGATAAGCTTCCCTTTCTTTCCAAACTCAATGAATCTCTTCGATGGTGATATTTGAAGGAAACGTTTTCTCCAACATCAAACTCCATGTCCCCTCAAAGGTTGTCAATATAACACTTTTTTGACATTGAGTATCTTTTATATATTGTTGGTTGTCTTGAACATTCTCCATCATCTCTTAGACATGATCATGTCCAAGTATATCTCATTAACCATATTCATATCAATAAGGTGGAGTTAAACATTTCTTCCCATATAAAGCTTCAAATGGATCAATTTGTTTACATTATTGAAAGTTTTTTTATATAAGAACTCAACCAATGGGATATGTTGATCACATCCTCCTTTAAATTCTATTGAGAAGGCTCTTAGCATGTCCTCAATTGTCTAAATAGTCTTTTTGGATTGGAAATCTGTTTTGGGGGGATAGTCTTTATTGAAAATCAATTCAGTACTCAAATAATATTGAAAGATTTTGAAAAATATAGAGGTGAACCTTAGATCATGATCAGATATGATCTAAAGTGGAACCCCATGCAGCCTCACCACATCATTCACATATATCATATCAATTTGTTCAAGAAATAAATCATCCTGAATAGTGATAAAGTGGGAAGTCTTGGTGAGTCAATCGAACACAACTGAAATAAAATTATTTTCATTGTATGTCTTTGGGATACTAGTGAACAAATTCCATGGTGAAATTCTCCCATTTACACATGGGTATAGGTAGTGTTTAAATCATCCCATTAGACATTTTTTCTCTCTTATTTAACTTGCTTACATAACCAAACACATTTGGATATACTCCATAATCTCCTTCTACATGTTGTCCCACCATAAGTTCTCTTGAATATCACAATACATCTTGGTACATCAAGTATAAATAAAAAACATGAGCTATAAGAATTATCTAATAGCTCATTATTTATCCCAGGTGATAAAGGTTGATATATCCTAATTCACATCAAAATCACACTATCATCATCGATGTTGAACTCATCTATATTCATTTTCTTTACTAATTTCACCTTCTTTTATAGCTCTAGATCATCCATTTGTGCCTCCTTGATCTTATCTTGGATGGATGGTTGGGAAATCATTTGGGAAATGTAAGATGTATTCCCTTTCATTATGATTCCAATATCCATCCTTTGTATATCCATGAAGATATGTTCTTTCTAAATCCACATCATGGATAAGGTATAAGGTTATTTTCTATTAAGAGCATATGTTACATTGTTCACCTTTCCCGAATGGTAGTGAATAACGAAATCATGGTCATTTATTAGCTCTAACCATCTTCTTTGACACATGATGGGATCCTTATGTATGAATATATACATTAAAATTTTATGATCGGTATATATATCACACTTATAACCATAGATATAGTTCCACCAAATCATTATAGTGAATATTATATAAGAAAAATCTAGATCATGTGATAGGTAGTTCTGCTCATGGATATTAAACTATCAGAAGGTATATTCTACCACTTTATCATTCTTCATGAGTACACAACCTAAGCCTTTATTTAAAGAATGAAAATATATTACCAAATTTGCACTTTCTAAACATAGCTTATATTTTCTCATTCCATAATGTTGCCAGAACAATCCATAGATTCTCTTCATGTTCCTCCTTGACCATAAAGTAAATGAGAATATCATCGATAAACAGTACTAAAAAAATTTTGTTGTCTCTAAATACTCTATTAATAAAACACATGAATATTTCAAGGGCATTAGTAAGTCTTAAGGTAATCAAAATGAACTCATTTAACGCATACCTTGTATGGAAATAGGTCTTCAAAATATCTTCATTCATTACCTTTAGTTGATGATATATAGAACAAATATCCACCTTTGAGAAGTATGGATATACTTATAGTTTATTGAATTATTCATTAGTCCTTGTAATAGGACACTTGTTCTTTATGATGATCTTTTTGAGCTCTCGGTATTCAATAAACAATAACATTGATTCATCCATATTCTTGATAAAGAGAACTGGTGCACTCGATGGTGATTCATCAGGACGTATGAACCCTTTGTCTAAATTCTCTTACATTTACTTCATTAACTCTTAAATTTTGATTAGGTCCATCCTTTAGGAGAATTTTTAAATATGAGTGGCTCTGGGTATGATCTCTATTGAGATCTCTACCTCATGATTGGGGGGAATTTTGGGTAAATGTTCAATAAATACATCAGTGTAGTCCCTAAAAATTAAAATTTCCTCCATGTTGATACCTTCCATTAACTCAATCATTTGGGAATGGAATGATAATTTATAGGGTATCAAAACCCACACCATTAAGGTATTTTCTAAAGGAGATTCATGGTGTTTATTTCTTATTTATAGGAACTTTGGATGGTATATAATGTGAAAGGATATTACCTTTTTATAAAAATTTATTTGTGATATATATAATGAGAGCCTATCTATACCCAGTATAGCATTGAACTCCACCACGTAAAGTATTAGAATATTCTCTATAATAATATTCCCATAAATGCTTATGGGAGAATAGTCTAATACTTTGGTTATAATGATTTCACCACAATGAGTTTTTACAAATATCTCTACTTCAAGGTATCAGGCCTAAATTCAACAGTTCTATAAAACATTCTTGAAATACTAATTCGTAGAACTATAATCAGATAAATATTTTTCCATTATGTATTGAATGGAATTTTACCTTGTATGACTTCATTTTGATGCTCTATTTCAGTAGTAGTGATGAAAAAAAGTTTTCCCTTTTTCCTTTATCTTTGGTGGCATTTGATAATAATTAACGCCAAGGTTCTGTGGTTTAGTGCATTGGCTTTCATAGTGAAATTTTTCTTTATAGTTGAATAATTGAACCATGGGTGGTGCTTTAAGAGGTACCTTCATTTCCTTCATCATGTTTTCTAGTTTCTTCATGTCTCTTCAACATTCATGATCTTGGTGGAATTCTCACCTACACTAAAAGAATCTCCCTATCCCTTTCACGAAATTTCCATGATATTTCTTCTACATTTTTGGACATGTGGATAGTTGAATCCTTTTACCTCCTTTTTCATTTGACCCACCTGTTTGAAATTTCATTCTTCTATTTTTATCTCAATAATAGTAGGACCATTCTCCAAACTCTATCCCTACTTTGAGACCACATTGAACTAATTATTCATAAATCCCAAAGTCTTGGATAGCTATATCCTTTCAAAGGTTTGGTTTAAACAACAAAAAAAATCTATGTATTTTTCTATAATTGTTGATAACAAACCTTGAGTCATATCTTGAGATCCTTGTGAACTTTTCATCATAAGCCCTTACAAATTCACCGACTTTTTTCTCATCTATATGAATTCTATTTTCATATTGTTTTGAATATTTTGAGGGAAATTCTTAGTAAGAAATCTTTTCTTAAGGTATTCTCACTCAATCTCTTCCATTTCATAATTTGGATTGGTGTTCATTACCATTTCCCTCCATTTTTTGGGTTCTCTATCTAAATGATAAACTGAAGGAGTTGCCTTCTCCTTCCTAGAGAAATTGTTCTTATAAAAGATATTCTCCAATGAGTTAGCCCACTATTCAGTGACAAGTTTATTGGAAGTTCCACTAAATGTGTGTGGTCATTTCTGTGTAAATAACATATGAATAGTTGTTCCTTCTTATTTAATGGTAGATGCTCCACATAGTTTGGGTTATTATTCATAGCTTGAGAGAACTGGGTAACCATATCAATGAAGATTTGTAGTCCACCTAACATGAAATTGGGGATGTCATTCGGATATTCATTTCATTATCCCTCCCATGGTTTTTAGCCTAGTTTCTCTTAGACCACCATTTTCTAAAATAGAACAGGTTTGAACAAAAATAAGTCAACAAAGCATAAATAATTTATTCTTTTAATAAATTACCACAAAATACATTTCTTATGGGATCCTTATGTCTATAATTTTCTAAAAATATTCCTCTAGGATTTTTTTTTTCTTATATATAGACTTATACTTGTGGTTTTCACCCTTGTTTTATAATCCCAATTCACAAATTAATTAAAATATGATCTAATACCGACTATAGAAACCCTACTTTTTATTACATAACTATTAAAAAAAATTAGATAAATAACAAAATATCATTACAATTCCATGATAAAAAGGTTCGGTGTCTAGGGAAAATTAGGCTCACACATAACTTATACATAATAAAACATAAAAAATTATTTAAATCATTCTTCTTTATCATTCTAACACCTTGTGTTCTACTTAGTGCATGTAATCACTTGAGGATATACATCAAGGATAGGGGTGAGCTAAAAGCATAGTAAGAGGATGAAAAGGGGACTTTAATCAATATAATATGAGTGAGAATAATCTTAATAATCATAACATAAGCATAGTATCATCATAAAAATAATGAGGGAAATATTGTATAGTGGAATGGAATGTGGAAATGCATAAAATTGAAACATCATTTCATAGTGGTCAAATATTAGAAATAGTTATGAAAAAATTTAGAATCTTGTCCACGCATAACATATTTTCATAATCATAACATCATCATTATGAATGAATATAGCATCATTTTAACACATAATACACTTTATCTCATGGGAAACATCACATTACCCAATGTGTTATAGGGATATATAATTCTAGTATCACCCATCACATCATAACATTTACCTAATCTTTTAAGCCACATAGAATGTATATTAATCAAATACATAAAGTAATAAATGTAAAGAAATGGGTTTCATAAGAATTTTATTAGTCATGATTTTACAAATAAACTTATTGTTCCAAAACATAATGTTTCAAATAATATATTTGGTATAAGAATAATCATTTTTAGTGATTAAGAAACAGCTCAAGTGTATTCAAGATATGTTTTCGAAAGAATGGTTCTTTTGGAAAATATTTGTATTTTCCATAAAATAAGAATGGAAACATTTATATACATGAAATGATAATATAATAAAAGTTAAATTATATTTGAGGAATATTAAAATAATATTAACGCTGAAATTTTTTATGAAAGAGTAATAACCTAAATAAAAGGATTTGGGTTCGAGAATCCCCTTAATCTAATTCCTTTTTTATTTCATCACTTTTGCTCCAACAGAGAAGTAGAAATATATTTATTAAAACAAATATCAATAAGTTAATTATAATCATTTATACAACTATTTATCAATTATACTAATTTTAATATATTTTTTAATTTTTTGATGAAATTGAAGAGTTTTAATATAATATTTTTCCTAAAAATTGTTTTTCTTTGATTTCTCTATTTTCATTGAATGAATTTTATAGAAAACTATTACTAACTACATAATATCATAATAAAAATAATTAATTATTTATATATTAAATATAAGTATTATTATCTATCCATGAAGGTGGTTATATGTGTTGACATGGAAATGTCTTCGTAGGTTGTTAACCAACCTCTAAGAGGACGTTGTTGAATGAGCCAGAAAGGGAATTATAACATTTATATATATAGTAGTATGATAATTATAGTAGGATAAAATTATTAATATAATTTTAAATTAATTCCTAATTAATTATTTTATGGTTTATATGTGAAATGGTTGTTGTAAAAATAAATAAAATAGGAAGATGGAAAATAAAAAAAAGAGTGAGGAGTGGATCAAAACTTACTTAATCCTTAGTGTATCTTCTCTTATATAACACTATAACTCCCTTGGTGATTGGATTTTGATTGCTTCAAAATTCCCCTTATTATTCTAAGGGAATTGAGTGGGGGTGATGGGTTGGTCTTAGGATTTGGAATGCATAGGAGGAGTTGTTTTCCATGGGAATGGATAGAGGTTATTTACACTTAAGGAGAGGGGTATTTTTAGAATAAAATATTAAATCAAATAATATATCAAATTTAAACCATGTAATATTTAATTTTTTATAATATAAATCATATATATATATATAATGGGTTTAAGAATTTAAATCCTCTTTATAATTCGAATTAATTGGTTTATTAAAAATTAAATTTGAAACAAAGAAAAATTGTTATTTTAAGGAATCACTTTTGACTTTGGGTTTTGGAATGATCTTTTTAGTTTTGTAAATTATGTTTATTGTATTTTAATTAATCATTTATGGAATTAGATATATCATGTCATAAATTTAAATTCTAGAAATTATTGTGTCATTATTACATCATGAATGATGTAATTTAAGATACAGTGGTTATGTGAAAACCCACATTTTTACTGTTCACAAGAAATTTAATGTATTTGATAAAATTACCAAAACATAACCCTTGGAAAATTTCAACATGATAATTTCAAAAATTAAATTAATTTTATTAAAATAAATTTATAATAGGTAATTTTAATTTTTTAATATGAAAATTATGATTTTTAGGAAATACTTTAAAATAATGTTTAATAAAAATGAGCCTATATTTTCTTTAACGTTTTTAATCATGATATTTATTGTTTGGAATAATAATATATATATTTACATAAATAAATAATGTTAAATATTATTTATATCAACATTTATTCTTTTGAGGTAAAATTACAATTCTAATGGCCAGTTTATTATTCTCAGCGGTCATGTTATTATTCCCTGTGGTCATTTTACTATTCTAATGGTCACATTACATCATATAAGTACCACTTATTTCATTAATTCATTATTTTAATCAATTCCCATCAGGGTTATATATTTAAATTTTATATAATGTTGATAGGTTAACTAACATTTGGTTTATTTAAATAGTTTAGCTCTGGGGGTTATGATTCTAGTACATTGGGGAGATCTATATTTTCCCATATTAGCTTTTCTATATTATATTTTTCATTTAGTTGTAATTTTTTATTTTAGTTTGTTTCATTCCTAATTAATGTAACATTATATATTAATGAATTAAATTTATTTTTTTCTCTATATTTTTCATGTGTATAATATTATATAATATTATACAATATGCATTTATTCATGAAAAACATTTGACTAAAAACACAAGGAATTCACATCCATCATATTTTGATAAATGGTCTTTACCTTCTCAGTAATATATTCTAACAATTTTATTTCCACTAATGTCCTTTCACTGACTTCATACCAACACTATATAGTTCAAAATTGATTTCCATATAATGCCTCAAAAGGTTCCATTTGTATAATGTAATAAAACTAATATTATAATAAAATTTCACAAATGAAATATATTCATCCCAAATTCTTTTATAATATAGTGAGAAATCATAAAGTATATATTCCAAAGTTAACAGTTTTACATCAAATGTCCATCGGATTGGGGAGGAAAACTTGTAAAAAAATTTAATCCAGCGCCCAAAAACTTCTGAATCCGTTTATAACAATTTGAGGTAAATATCAGATCATGATTAGATAAAATATAGTGAGGGACTCCATGTAATATTAAAATATCCTTAAGATAAATTCTAGTAATTTTATCCAAATACATAGTATCTTAAATAAGAAAAAAAATGTCCATATTTATTCAAATGATCACTCATGAACCAAATTTCATTATTACCAAAAGATGAATCCAGTAATCCCACCATGGAATCTAGGGATATATTATCCTATAACAATTCAATCACTATAAAAGGATAAATAATCTCATTGGGTAGTTTTATTTCAAACTTAACCAATTGAAAATTCAAATATTTCATGATGAAATTAGAAATATATTTCTTCATTCCTCCCCACAAATAATACTCTTAATGGTATCTATATATTTTAGTGTTATTAAGATTAAAAAAAATAAAGAGAGCTATAAGAACAAAATAACAATTCCTTCTTTAACTAGGAATCACATGGAATATACAAACACGTTCTAAATATCATAACACATTCTTTGTTAATGTTAAATTTAGAAAAATTACCCTCCTTGACCAATTTTACCTTTTCATGAAAATCATGATCTTCTTTTTGAGCATGCTTGATTCTGTTTGAAAAAGATGAATGTACTAACACCTAATGAAAATAAGAGGGATTTTGTGCATGAACAATTTCTTGGACAACATTCATTAAATCATTAATCAATGGATCATGTTCCAAAAGTAGCATGATTAATGATGCATTGTATTTTTAAATCAAGGAACCAGCTGTATTGTTTACTTTATCTAGATGAAAGTGAATTGTACAATCATAATCCTTTATAAATTCCAACCATCTTCTCAACCTCATGTAAAACTCTTTTTTTAATGAATATATACATAAAACATTCATGATCAGTATATATTTCACATTTTACAACTTATAAAATATTCATCCAAATTTTTAAAGAAAAAACCACTATTATAATATCAAGATCATGTAGAGGATAATTATCCTCATGGAGTTTCAATTGATGTGAAGCATGTAAAATTACATGATCATATTTCATCAATACATAACCAAGTACCTCTAAATAATAATCATTATAAAATAAAAAACTCTCTATTTCTTGTTGGAAAGGATAAAACTAAATCATTTTCCAATAATCTATTAAATTTTTTCAAGCATTCCTCACATTACTTTTTTCAATTGAATTTAAATCCTTTTAGAGTTAACATTGTTAGTGAGATAGATAACCAAGAAATGATTTAAACAATATTTAGATAGTAACAAGATAATCAAAGAAAACATCCAATATCATGGATATTTTTAGGTGATGGCCATACTTCCACCAATTAAGTTTTACCAGGACAAAAATTTATGTCATATTTTGAAAAATATATCAAAGTAAAGAAATCTGTTGTATCTAAAATTTATATTTTCTAAATTTTTCATTAAACTTATTTTCTCTTCATTTATTTACAATGGTCTTTATATTTTTATCATATTACTCATATCTTTTAGAAAAAACCAAAATGTATTAAATGAAAACAACCTAAAATTAATCCGAATACTCATGGAAAAATATATTCATGAGATCCATCAATAAAGCCGGTGAATTTTTCCAAATTAATGGAATAACCACAAACTCATAATGTCCATACCTAGTATGAATATCCATCCTCAAAATATATTCATACTTCACATTTAGTTGGTGATAGAATGTTCTGATATTAATCTTCAAAAAATACCAAGAACCATATAGATGATAAAACAATTCATTGATATGTGGTAACAAATACTTGTTCTTAACATTGATGTTATTGATTTCTCTATAAACAATGAAAATTCTCATGGAACCATCCTTATTTTTAAGAAAACAAAACATGAGAACCCATAAGTGAAATTCTAAGGTGAATAAAACACTTATCAATTAACTCTGCTAAATAACTTTTTATTCCAAAGGTTCTATTAAATCCACTCGATAAAGGAGTTTTGAAATTATTTTAGCATTATCCACTAAGTGTAACACCATAACTCTAGTAAACCAGATTCGATGTTTACTTCATTAAATTGGTACAAGATACAAGGTCTCTCACCAAATAGGATCAATAATCTTAGCAGTCATGGAAAACTAGATACCAACATAATTCACATATTTTATTGACAATTTTAAAAACATAGCATAAGAAATATTATTTCATCACTGAAATTAATTCATGATATTCTTCTTAATATCCTAGGTAAATGGAAACAAATAAAGTTTATGATATGATTCTTAGTAAGGTTTACAAATAGTAGAAACTCTAATGAATAAAAAACATATAATCAATATGGAATAGTGGATAATAAAAATACATGTCATTCAATTAATAACATGAGTTCAATGAATATCTATGACTAATATCAACATGAAAATTACATGGAAAATAGAAATTGAATTATTATTAAATGAAATGAATAAATCTAGTAATTAATGATCATGGTTTCTCAACCAATATATCATGAATATTATCATTAATGTCTCTCAATTAAGACAACCTTCTTTACACTACTACAAAAGTAGTTTTTATCAGCACTAAAAACCCCCTTTATCATCGCTTTTACGAGCGTTGTAAAGCATGGCGCTAATAAAGGGGGTCCCTTTTATCAGCGCAATTTTTTAGCGCTGATAAAAGGGTTCCTTTATCAGTGCTATAAAAATAGCGCTGATAAAGGACAAAAAATTGAAAAAAGTTAAAAATATATATATAACACGTGGGTGGTTCGCACGCTGCACCTCGCTTTGTTGTGACTGTTCCCCCCTCAACCCGCACACTACACCCCGCTTCGCTACACCCGCGTGACCCTACTGCCACTGGTATTCGAACACAGGACCTCCCACCTTGCGCGCTGCAACTTTACCACTTATCCATTTTGTTTTTTTCTCCCTTTAATGATATATCAAGTTATATATATATATAGTTATATGTATTTACATATTAATATATATATATATATAGTAATAATTTTTTATCCGTATGTTTATTTTTATATTAATATATATATATAATATTAATTTCAAATACATTTATAGAATATGTGTTTTTACGTGTGTTTATAAATAAATAAATAAATACATATATATATATATAACACAAACACACACACACATATATATATATATATATATTTATGAATGAATACATAGAAATGTGGATATCAAAGGTCATCAAGAATGTTAAAACATCTATAACTTCTAATCCAGAAGTCTGTTTCAAATCCAAAACCAGTCAAATTGACCAACATGAAATGATCTTCGAGTTTTGTTTTCAAAATATTTTTGATCTTTTATTTATTTTTTTATTTTTTATACTCAACGTGTTATTACATGACTATTGGTGGATAAACATTACATAATTATTAATTAAACATATTTTTTAAATTTTTTTATAAGACACTTTTACTAAATGTAATATACATTCATATTTTATTTCCATTCATCATTTATAAAACATATTTAATAAATAAATACTATATTTATATAAAAATAAATAGATTTATAGATTTATATATTAAT
The DNA here is from genome assembly GCA_963277665.1 of Viscum album. NCBI lineage: Eukaryota > Viridiplantae > Streptophyta > Magnoliopsida > Santalales > Viscaceae > Viscum > Viscum album. The sequence continues at coordinate 1,413,848,434 of OY728129.1, forward strand.
AAATGTTTTTAATTTCCTTTTAATTTTACCCTTTATCAGCGCTTTTTATAAAAGCGATGATAAATGGTGGGTCTTTATTAGCGCTTTTACAGAAGCACTGATAAAGGGGAAGTCTTTATCAGCACTTATATAAAACCACTAATAAAGACCCCCCCTCTTATCAGGGATTCTTTAAAAGTGCTGATAAAGGGGGGTCTTTATCATTGCTTTTATAAAGTGATGATAAATGTGCAACACTTCCCTTTCTTCGTTTTGTAGTAGTGTAATAAATGGGTAGGTGTAAACCAAATAAAGATCAAATATGGAATATAAGTTTTTTTGTATCATTAGACTTGTTAATTAATTGAGGGGTTATATATAACTATACCCCACACTTCACTTGAACATCATATGAATTCCTTATATTAGGGATGATCAATTCAATCCATTCTTAAAATTTTTTATAAGTAAAAAATTATTCGTATTGAAATAAGAATACAGAACATCAATATTTCCACTGTTAATAAAATATCTTAATTAATAAGTTTTCATCATCTTATTTCATATATAGAAATGGTATGTAATTGAAACTTTAAAAAAGTATTATAAATGATTATATATTCATCCAATATATTTAGAATGTATAAATGTACAAGAAAACAATTACCCAATGAATAATGGATAGTGATAGATAATATGATCATAAGAAAGCGAATGATCTCAATATAAGGTACAATCCATTATCATTGAAGGCTGATAGAAGACCACCAATTCATCATAAATTAATATTTTTTAGTAAAACCAAGACTTTATAAAAGAATATAAATATATTACATTAAAAATAACTTTTAAAATAATTTATTTATAAATCAACTTTCAATTTATTTTCATTCCTTTAAGAAAAAATAACCTTTTCTCTTGACATTATTTTAATTAAAAATTAAAAAAATATTGATAAAAATATTTTATTTGGAACTATACATGGAAACATATAATGTTATATTCATAGAAAATAATAGTCATGATGGTGTAAAAATTTATTTTTGTTGTGTGTGTTTGGCCAAACATTATGTTCAAATATTTGGTAAAAAGTATCTCATTATGAAAATGAAAAGAAGATTCATTTTAAACACTTTTATATAAATTAAAACATGGGTAAAAATGAATTTAAAATTTTTTTTCAAAATGTTACAAACATTATTGAAAATTTTTAAAGAAAACATGGATGTGGAAGAAAAATATTAGAAGGAAAACATAAAAATAATGTTTCCAATGAAATTTTCTTATATGTAACACACATGTTGATCCTTGATCCATAAAAGAGTAGAAATGGAAAATAAACATGAAAAACCAAGAATAACACTATAAGAATAAAATATATAGGGTTTAAAATATTATGTTCATATCATATTTCCCATGGAAAACTGTATATAAACAATCTTGAAATAAAATGAGATCGTAATCGAAATCCCTTAACTTTGTTCTCTTATTAGTCATGCATGATTTTTCCTCATATAAGATGAATTTAAATGTATTAAATAGTTTTTAAATAAATGTTTTTCATATATTACATTTTATATGGTCCTTTAATAATAATTTTAAATCCATTCATCGAATAGTTATTACCTATATTGAATATATTAAGGTTTTTTAGTTAGTTCCTTCAAAATTACTTTGGTATATTGTATGTGGTTAAAGGAGTTATGAAATGGGTCAATAATATCCAGAATTTTAATAATTTCATGTGTATATTTTTTATTTCTTATATAAAATTTTAGAATCATCAATGACTCATTGTAATAGAAAAACTAATCGCACCACGTCATGGAGGTCGTAGTCCACACATACACATGAGCGACTTAATCATTTTCAAAGGGATGGATGGGTAAGATGGTAGATGACACCTTATATTTACCAAATAATAAATATGTCATAAATATCCTATATATTTCATTTATTACACCTTTATAACCATCCAAATAAAATAGTGATGAAAACCAAAATACACCACTATATGGAGATGGTAGGTCTTACATGCGCACGAGCGATGTTTTCATTTTTAATGGGATTTTGAAAATGGTGTAAAATGGTTCTCACATTATCAAAATAAAAACTAATTATATTTTTGATATTTTATTCGTTATGTTAGGAAGGATATAATATATTTATAAGCTATAAACATTGAAAGACTCTGGTAATACGATTACTTCTTTTATGTGAGACCTCCATTGGATTACACCTTAACCCTTCCTAGGATTGTCTTAGTGTAAAAATTAATGCTCATAAAATAAGGGAGGAAATGTAGGAAGTTTTTGGGTAATGATATTTTGATCTATAGGGACAAAATTTTGTGAATAATGGGGAGAATATGTTCCCTTTTATAAGTGAGGGGAGTGACACACATGGAAATACTTAAAATATTATACTAATATAAAGAAATATTCTTGGTAAAGTGGATCTAAATTGTCATAACTCAAAATATTAAAAGGTTATTGTATAAATAAAACCACAAAATTATGCCTATAAGTTTTTTGTTACATTGAAGTCTTATCGCATTATTTTTATCCTTTTCCGCATGTTTTACCCTTAGCTGAGGTGATACATATTTACACTGGTTAATATTAATTATGACAAAAACATTAAGTTGAAATTATTAAAAAATAAAAATTTAATGATTCCAAATATGGAATCAATTTTAAATTATCTTTCTCCGAGATGTAGTAGAAATTACCTTTAATATAAGTTTGTAAAATGCAATGAAACCTGTTTTAAAAAAATGTTTGTTTTCATCTTAAAAAATATTTTTTTTAAATGTTTAATATAATGAGGTTACTTGAATTATGTTTAATAAAAGGTTACTTATTTTTCTTTAAAACCAAACTAAAATATAAAAGAGCCTTGTATATACATGATTAATTGAAAAAACTAAAACATTTATTATTTGAACAAAAAACATTACTTAAATTTAAAAAATATTTAGAATATATTTCTATGTTCAAAATTATAATTTTGTTTAAATTATATAATAAAAAGCTTATAATAAACTCTAAATTTTTTAATTTATCATTATAATTTTATAAAGGCGGTATATTTTTTATATCTGTATTTTTTTATTCATCTAAAACAACTATTTATTAAAAATATCAAAACTCCATCCAAAGAAAATTTGGATATGATTAATTCAAAAACGAAATTAATTTTTTAAAATTAAATTTATTAAATTATTAAATTTAGTTTTTAATCACATTATTGAATAAATCTATATGCATTGTGTTATTGTTTCTTTAGAAATAAAATATTACTTTTTATAACTGAATCTTGGGTGTCAAATTTGACCCTCCAAGGAATTCATCATTAGAATCCCCAAAATTTCACATCATGAATATATGTTCTTATTGATTTATCATATATTATTCAGGTTCTCATGTTTCATTTTATATTTGATGATTTATCTAAATTACATTCACCAATCGAGTTTGATTCTGAAATAGTTGTACTACGATGTCAAGAATATGGATAGGTTCTTCATAATAAGAAAAATCACATTCCAATTCTATTTCCTAGTATGTCATAACATGTTTTGGGTCTAACATGTTCTTCCTCAATAAATAGATAATGAACACATAAATAACTTTAAATAGGCTAGGTAGCATTTCAAAACAATAAGCCACTAAGGTAATTCATTCTAGAATTTCAAAAGTTCTGATCTACTAGGAACATAGTTTTCATTTAATTAAAAACCTTATAACACACTCCTAGGGAGATAATTTCAAGAAAATATGATCCCCTACTTGAAATTATAAATCCTACCTTTGGTTAACTTCATAGCTCTTTTTCTAACTTTGAACTGCCTTTATATGACTCTGAATAGTATAACCTTCATCATTGATACCTTAATAAGTTTTGGTCCTGAAAACTTACTTTTAACAACTTCATTCAAGAAATTTTATGTACATCATATTTTTTTATACAAAGCTTCATATAGTTCCAATTTAATTCTAAAATATAAGAAATTATTATATAAAATTTCAACCAAAGTTATATATGGATCCCATATACCATGAAAGTCAAGAAATTGTGACCTAATCATGTATTTTAATGCCTGAATTGTCCTTTTAGACTATACATATATCTAAGGATGATAAGCAGTGCTCAAATGTAGCTTATTTTTGAGCTCCTTCAAAAAATGTTTCCAGGATTTGGATATAAACTGTGGTTCATGATCACAAATAATAGAATGAGGTGCACCGTGAATCCTCCCGAATTAATTAATATGAATCTATGTGAGGAACAGAATAGGTATATATTCCCTTATATCATATAAATTTGTAGGCTTGGTTAGGATATCAATAATAACATATATGGAATCATTATTTCTTATTGTATTTTGAAATATATTGATAAATTCTATAGTTATATGATCCCATTAACAAATAGGAATTTTATTAGGTTTCATGACTCCTTTAGAGTGTTGTCTCTTGACCTATACCTATTGAAAATAATAATCTTGAGAGATAGTCTTCAATTTACCATTTCATTTTATCCCAGATAAAATTCCTTCAAATATCGATACATTTTTGCATTATGAGGGTGAATAGAGAAATTTGAGCCATGAGATTCATCTATTAATTTTATTTTTAGATCAGGAATGGATAGAAATCATAGCATCTTTCCAAATTTCAACATACCATTTTTATACATAAATCCTACCAACTTCCCATAATTCACATATTTGATTTTATTTTGAATATTGTTATTATTAAGTTAGAAATTTTTTATTTTTTCTAATAAGGAGAGTTTTAAAATCATTTAAAATATATTTTTTTCCCCATCTTTAATGATTCCCATGTAAAACTTTAATAAACCAATTAATATAGGATCCTTTTAATTCCTACTTTTAGTCAAAACTCTATGATCTTTATTATTCAATGCAACATCTACATTATTTTCCTTCCTAGGGTGGTAGTGTTTTAAGTAATAATAATCCTTGAGTAATTATATCCATCTTATTTTCCACGTGTTGAGTTATTTCTTTGATAAGTTGTATTTCAAACTTTTATGATTCGAATATATTTCATATTTTTTACCATAAATAAATTACCTCTATATCATTAATTAAAATATTGTGGTTATTGACTCAATATCCTTGATGGGATAATTATATTCCTGAATATTTAACTACCTTTATTAATAGAAAAAACCTCTATAACTCTGTATAAGGATTCATCCAATTAACTTCTTTGATGAATCTCTATATATCACAAATCCATCTATTCCTGATGGAAAAGTTAGTACCGGTTCATTGAAAAAAATCCACATTGTTTCTTTTAAAAAAATAATTACATTCTTATAACCAATTTAACTTAACACATTTATGTGTAAACATGGTTAATGGGTTATCTAGTTGAAAGAAATTTTGAAAACAATTGTTAATAGTAACCTACTAATCCATCGAAACTACATACCTCAATTATATTCATTATTGTTGTCTATTTCATCACTACCTTTTTCTTTTAAGTATCATCTAATATTCCATCCTTATAGTCAATATGGCCATGAAAATAACTTCCTTGAATCGAAAATTCACATTTTCAAAATTTAATATATAACTTTATTTCTCTAAAACTATTTAGAATGATTAATAATTTAAACTTATGATCATAATAACTTTTAAAGTACATCCAGATATCATTAATAAATACCACAATGAAGTTATCAACATATTCCTTGAATACTTTCTTCATCAAATCCATAAAAATATATGTTTAATTAGTCAATTCAAAAGGCATTACTATAAATTTTTTATGTTTATACCTTATTTGAAATGTCATATTTGGAACTTCATACTTATTTAATCATATTGGATGATACCAATAATGAAGATAAATCATTGAAAATTTTTTACTTCCTTTCATTTCATCGAATAAATAATCAATGTGGGGCATAGGATACTTGTTCTTTATAATAATGGAATGTATTACCCCTAAGTCTATGCACAACCTTATAGACCCATATTTCTTCTTAAAAAATAAAATAAGGGCTCCCCATTGTGAAACATTGGGGCATATAAATCCCTTATCACACAAATCATAAAGTGGTTTTTTAAATTACAATAACTCCACTAAGTCCATTCTATATAGAGTCTTAGATATTGGTTTTTCATCATAGATTAGATCAATAGAAAACATAACTTCACACTCAAGTGTATGTGTAGTTAAATCTTATGAAACACATCAATGTACTCCTACACAATATGTACATCATCTATTATAGGGATATCTTTCCGGTTCATAGGTTGGATCAGCTATTTTTTGTTGAATAATTTCATTATAGAGAGCTATGAGAGGTGGATCTAGTCCTGATTTTGATGATATAGTCTCCCATATATAGATAAGGGAATACACATATATATAATAAATCATATAAAATTTCTCTTAAAAATAAATTTTTTCATTATAATTCTAAATAAAATCCATATCAAGGATTATATAAAATTAAACCATCGGTATAATAATCAAATTTTCAAATAGGTATGACTATGATTTATAATGGAAACTAATTGACACATCCTTGCTGAAATAATATTTTCACTAATAGTATTCAGTGACAAATCCCTTATTAATTTTCAAGGGAAATATATACTTTTATTTGAAAAAATGGATGATATAAAAGATTAAAAAGATACATAATCAAATAAATTATTAGTGGAATTTAAGGTTATGATAAAATTACCTTCCACCATGTCATTGGGAACTTCAACTTCAACTATATTAATCACATAATCATTACCATCACACCTTTTCCTTTTCTATGGGATGTTACCATGACACAGAGGACATTATTTGAATAATTCCCTATATCCTTACAGTTTTAGAACTATGTATAAATTTTTTATTTATTTATCTTTCATTCAAGAGCCTTTTAACCCCTTTATCCACACTAGAAATAGGCTCTTACTCTAATTAATCATGTACCTAGTTATTTCTTTCCACAATTATCACATGTTGAAAATATCATCCTTCCTTTCTTCTTATTTGACATTTTTATTTTTTCTTGGTGCTCATTTGATCTCTACTATTCTTAATTTCACATAAATATATAAGTCCTTGAAAAATATTTCTTTTTCATGATGGAATTTTATATTATATCATCATATGAAGAAAATGTTTGGGAAAATAATTACTTTTGGATTCTCAATTTATGCTTTCAAATAAATAGTAAATCTTTTCTATCAGATTATGTATATAATCTAGACCATTCCTATATAATAATCAATCTTTTCAAATATTTATTCTTCCTTTTTCTTTAAGGTTAGGAACCTCCTCTCTATTTCTACTCTTTATTCTAAAAAAATATTTCTCAAAGAATATCACATTGAAATTTTTCAAAAACATATTTCAATTTCATCAACATCTTTATGTTCTGGATCAGTGACCACCAAGTATCAACATATCCCTTTATAAAATAAACAAACAAAACAATATTTTTCCTTTAATTACTTCCCAAAGATAGGAATATAATTTTAAGGTACTTACACCATTGTCCATCTACCAATGGATTAGTGATTCCATTAAAATGTGACGTTTTATGTCACATTACGCAATACAATATAGGTATATAACATTACAAAACAACATTTCGATCCATATGGGCAAGGATATTCATCATAACATGATTTAACTTCACTAATATTCCCATGATCTACTTAGTTCTGACACAAGTTGTATTGGCTTTCTCATCGGGAAAGTGTTTTCATTGGTTATGGGTGTTTATACCCTTTCATCCAATAGGTTTCATCTCTAAACAATGTCACATATAGTTTTAGATAATTATCATCATGAATATTAAGTAATAAAATAGAAAACTCATATAATGATATAAGTTCTCAAGTACCCTAATATTTTATCATGGTTCTCATGCATTTAAAATCTAGTTCCTAGGGTGAATACTAATATAAAAACTATTATTTTTATTACACATTAATTCGTGATTTATTAAATAGGAATACACATAATACAACCTGGAGAATTGAAAAGTCCTATATATTTGGGAATAAGTTAAATTACATAAAAACATAAAATAGTGTATACATCAACATTTTTGAAAACATCCTTAACATGCTCATAATTTTCCCTTGTACTTAAAATTGCATGGGATAACTTATAAAATACATAGGAAATGGGTGATCTATAAAGTATAGTAAGGGAATAAAAAATCATAAGACAAATAAAATATTACATGTTATACAATAGGCATTTCCATTTTATATAAAATGTGTGATAATCCTAAACATGAACAATGAGGCATGATATAGAATGATAACATAATGGATTCATGGGGATCCATTTATATTCTTGAGTGGAAACAATTATTTTATAAGAACTTGACTATAGTAATATATTGATCTCATCCTCCTTTGAAGTCAATTCAGATTTCTGTCAACATGACCTCGAGTTTCTGGATAGTCCACTAATATTTTCCATCTGTTCAATGGTGATAAGACATGGTAAAGTTAAACTCTGTATTTGGAGACACTTCCAGAATATGGAGGTAAATATTTGATCTTGGTTAGATGCAATCTATAGTGGTATTCCATGAAGACTCACCACTTATCTAATGTATACCCTTGAAATTTAATCGAGTGATAAGTCCACTCTAATTGAAATGAAGTGACTAATATTTGTAAGATGATACAACAAAACCCATATACCATTATTTCTTATTTATTTCTTTGAAAGACTAGTGACAATGTCCATGGTTATGTTATCCCATTTCCATGTAGGTATGGGTAATGGTTTTATCACCCCCTTCGATTTTTCATTGCTACCTTCACTTGATGACATAAAAGACACCTTGATGTATATTTTTTTATCTATATCTTTATATTGTCCCACCAATAGTGTTATCCGAGATCTCAATACATATTTGTGCTACTTGGAATGATGGAGAAAGTAAATATATGTGTATCATAGAACCACTCATTTTTTTAATTCAAGATTTTATGGTATACATAGTCATGAACAAAATCTTATAACTCCTTCTTCTTCGATTTTTACCTCTGAGGATTTCCCTTTTCTTAAAGCTTCCACATTATTCTAAATTTCCACGTCATCTCTTTGAGCATCCTTGAACTTCTCTAGAAGGGATGGTTGAGACATAATTTGTGTCAAAATTGATTATTGTACATCATTTATGATTTCCATTTCCATCTTTTTTCAAGTCTAAGAAGATCATATCCTACTCAATTATCATAAATGATAAAATTGATGGATCTTTTTGTCACGACCCGACCCAATGGGGATCGAGATGCAACTCCCCAAGCCTACCTCTAATAGGCTAGGGGATAGTGACTAGCACTAAGAAGGAATATTACTAACATGGTAGGAACTTCCTAAGTACATTTATTCACACACACATCTCCATGAACATAGAATACTAAAGTGTATAAAACCAAAGGAAACCAATGCATGCATACATCTATATCTCACAACCATAGTACAACAGAAGTACTAAAAGTGTAAAAGTAAAAAAATAATTCCCACTAAAGAAAAATCTAATTGCATCCAACCTACATAAAAGGAGGGTATCCCTATCAACTGTAACTTCCAAAAATATCCTCATCCAAGATCTAGTAAACACCTCAGGTTGTCAATCTCACAAGGCTCTACCTACCTCGGGTCCTCTATGGACTCCATCGAAAGGCGTGTGTTCATTACAAGACACAAAAAATGTTCAGGTAAATCCCATGTAGGGGTGAGTATAAAAATACTCATTAGGCAACCCCAAGAAAATGAAATAAAAAGGGATCACTGAAAGGAAAAAATCCTAATTGACTTATCCAAAGGTAAACCCAATAGTGAGAGAAACTCCCTCTTGAAAAATCCTCAACTATACATGAAGGGTAAGATCGGTCTCTAAGGGGTGTAAACCCTAACATGTGACAACACCACAAGGTCTCCTAGAATTTACCCAGATATAATCGTCTCAGACTATAAGTCTAATGAGGTCCCAACCTCATAGCCAGCAACATGGTTATCTTAATATGATCTAACCATGAAAACACACTCTACAGGCTCAGCTATCCCAGATGAAAACCATCTAAGAGATGCAATCCATCAGAAACATCTTACTTGGTCTATCTCGAGTGGAAAACACCAGAGGTTTTTTATGTAACCTTGGACCCATCACAAAATAAAAAACCCAAGTAAAGAGGCCCACCCCTCACCATTGTATACAATTGAGGGAGAACTTCCCTAGTCTATGAACCACATGCATCATCTCTAACAAGAGATAATAGAGGACACACACCTCACAACTACCCCATAGTCAAGGGAGTTTTTCTCTTAACTAACCCGAAAAAACCCTTTTACTCCTGTAAAGAGTGGCCCCACACCTCATCCCATCAAGGGAGCACTAAATCTTTTATAGGTTTAATTCAAATCAAGGGAATGGTCCCACAATTTGAAATTGTAACCCACAACCAAGGGAACTTAAACTCCAATAGAGGATCTACTCCCTGCTTCTACTTGGAGATAGAGGAGTACTACTCTGTAAGTGAGTACTTGCACCCTAAACCAATAGGGGAGTTCTACTCATGAAGGACCCACTCTCTGATATGAAATGAGAGTACAACTTCATAGATCGAGGACCTGCACCCGAACCCGGTAGGGGAGTAACACTCAGTGGCTAGAGGACCGACACCCTAGTGGTAAAGGGGAGTACCAACATAGCAAGACCAGTCACTATGGGGGACCCATTCCCTAACATGGTAGGGGAGTTCCAACTCCAAGTTATAGGACCCACTCCATGACACCGTAGGGGAGTACCGACTCTGTTGGAACAACAAATACGGAGGTCATGTGCCCTAATATGATAGGGGAGTACCGACACCAATAATAAAGGACGTACACCTTATCCGGTTATAAAGTACCCACTCTCTCTATATGTCATATATAGAGGACCCATTCCCAAGTCTAATAGGGTAGTACTGACTCCATAGATAGAGGACCTTCTCATTGGTCCAACAGGGGAGTTCCCACTCAAACATAGGAAATGTCACGGGGAAACCCACACACTAATCCATCAGGGCAGTAACACCCCCGAAGGAAACTACCCTAAGGTAAAAGATTTTCACCCATGATTTGGGGAGTCCCATATCTACCTAAAGTAGAGAGGTATGGAAAACACATAACCTAGTCCATCAGGGGAGTAACTATCAAATAATCTCTTTATATGAACCACACTAATCTCCAACATTGTCTCAGTACTACTCCACAAGTGTCTTGCTCGATTCATACCACATCATATCTCATAATTCATAAATAATGCCACATCACATCTTTCACAAAAAAACCACTCAAGATAGACAACTCACAAGCCTGAATCTAAGTCCCAAAGGAGGTACGAAAGACAAAAGATCATAGAAGGATCTTCTAGGAGTACACGGCATGGACTAAGGCTCATAAGATATGTGAGACCAACCAAGAACCTGGTTGTGTATCCTTTTATATGGATTTTCAAACCATTTAGGGTTACATAGTGTATAGAATAGGTACACATTGTGTCCCTCATCACTAATCCCATGTCTGTGTTCCCCTTCTACATGGATCATCCAACTGTGTCCCTTACACACCGTGTATCCCATAGTACACGGTGTGTTCATATAAATGGCTACAAGCCCATGCATTTTTCTTTTGTTTATGTACTTTTCCTTATTTCCATGTATCAAGGTTAAGTGTTAGTAAACTGACATGTATTTTCAATGGATATCCCAAGCCATGTCTCATTGTCACACGGTTTGGGGCACTACACGGAATGTAACCCCTATACACGGTGTGTCATCCCAAAATTTCATCTTCCCAAAATAAGAAGAGCTATCGGGCTTGTGTCACTGAACTACACGCCATGTAGATGGTGATTCTAGTCAATAATCACCTACAAAACCCTCTAATTTTTCTCAGTTCACCCCAAAACCTGTAGATCTCTGTAATGGGATCTCTAGTAATTGTATTTGTGATTTATAACTTTAAAACAATTTGTAAACAAGGGTATCAAGACTAAAAATCAAATCCACTTACTTTATGGATGAAACTCCAAATATTTGGATCAAGAACGATGCCCGGATCATTTTGATACTCGATCTGATGATAATCTTCATCAGAAATTGAGATCAGCAACACCTCTCTTCGATTATTCAACTCATTTTCATCCATCAGTCAAAGAGAGGAGGATAGGGGACAATGATAGTGCACCCTCTTTAGTTTGGGTGCACCAAATAGAGTGGGTGAGGTAATTAGATTATGTTTTAAATTATTTAATTAAATGTTCATTTAATCAATTAATCCACCTCACATCAATCTGTCAACTCACCTCTATCCAAAACACTCAACACAGATGACATTAGGTCACGCTTAGGTTAAACACGACATTTAGGACTCAACTAAAGTCATAGAAATTTTATCTGAGACTCAGAGATGGAGTTATTTATGTTTTATGTGAAACTACATGTGAGAAAAAATATAATTAATATTTTTAATATCGTCATACTAAGGCTCCATGGGTCTCATCTTCCCATGCCGACTACGCACCCGGCTTCAGAAATATTTTCCAAAATATTATCAAGTCTATTGATTCAAAACCCAAGTCATTGCACTTTTCTACATAGATAATTTTCCTCCTTATATTCATTCCCTTGATGGTAGTGGACTGAGCAGACATAGTTCTTAATCAGATCTAACCATCTTCACTAGAATATATGTAACGGCCCGAAATTTTTCAATAAATCATGTTTCCTAATTTTGTGTGTTATTTTTTTTATACTCAACAAAACCCTTTCATTTGATAACATGAGTATAATTAAAATGATACCGTTGGGTTTTGACTGTTATATGACCATTGGTCAATATGGCCGCTGGAAACTAAATGTTTTGATTATTGTCCCTAAATACAAGTGATCATGGTTAATTAATATAAAAAGAAGATTTGATGGCCTCATCCAGTAGTCTTGGGCCAATCGAATCCGATCTAACAGAACTTGGGAAGGCAGTATCACCACTGGGCTTTACTCTGGACCAAACCCAAGCCAAACTTCATCATGTGAAGCTAGAACAAAGTCTCCTTCATGAGAAGTTCAAACTTATAGAAATTACTACTCGTGCAATGTTGGCTGAGCCGCCCTCAGATTATCTCACCTTAGCACACCTTACACTTAGGTCCTATACTAGGGTTATAAGGGGCTATGTATGGAGACTGTAACTACCTTGTGTAATCCTTTGTTTTAAATAAAAATTTTGATTTTTTCTTATGATGAAGTTTATGAATTTTCAAATGTCCGGATAAATATAGTATGCATATTTTCGATGAATTTTAGAGAAAATATATTTTAAAAAAAATTTGTAAACCTTAAATAATTAAAAATGTGTAATGATTTTCAAAAAAGGGTCTTCTACAATTATGTTCATTATGAAATTTAGAGTCTAATAAGATCAACATAATTTTTTATGAATAGTAAATTATGAATAGTGATTTTATGCTTAGGATTAGTAATGTGACCAAATAGATTAGTAATCTCACTTAACGAAATTATTAATATAATCTAGGAACCTTGATTAAGTAATCTAATTCAATAAAATGGTTAAATAACGGTTTCATAAATTATTAGTCAAGTATTAGTTTTTTTGGGTGAATAGTTTTTTTTAAATTAAAAATATTTAGAAAATTATTTTTATAAAATGGACTTTATTATTGAATTAAGAACATCGATATTATGCTAAAGTAATTTTTGGGGAATTTTCTGAAAAAAATGAATTTTTAGGGAATAGTGTATTTATTTAAAAATTATATTAAAAATATTTAGAAATTATTCTTATAAAATGGAGTTCATTTTTGAAATCAGAGCATCGATATTTGGTTAAGGTGAAATTTTGGGATTTTTCTAAGAAAGTTGAATTTTCGATGAATAGTGAAAATACAGTTTTTAAGTTACGGGTGTTTAATGACATCATTAAATGATGTGTTAAGTATGTAATCAATATGGTCGACTTATGAATGGTAGTATAAGGTATTAGGTGTCCCAAGTGGCCAATACCATGGGACAATACCATGGTAAAGCCCATGGTTTTGCCAAAACCACCAATGAGGTGTCCCTTGGCCATTAATGCCTTGTCCCCTCACATTCCCTATAAATACCCACCATTAACTCCTTTAGTTTTCACTCCCAACTCTCCCCCAACGAATCTATGGTCTCCTTACCTCCCATGGAATCCTCCCAAGGTGCCCCCAATCCCTCAAGGTCCCAACCTTTGAGTTTTAAGAGTTACGTTTAAGGTCAGGGATCCTACCTCCCTCTTTCTTTTCAAGTAATCTCTTTTATGTCATTTCTTTTATTCTCCATGATCTTATGTTGGAGGATGTTCTTTTATATTCCTATTAATTCCCTTTTCATGTTCATATGATTAGAGACCCCATATTTATCTCATCAATTCATTTTAAAAAAATTTAAGTGGCGCCGTTAGGATGCCGAATTTTTAAGGGATTCGTTCACCTTTCTCATTTTTCAAAGTTCTACTTTCAGGTCAAGTCTTTCAAGTTCATTTTTATTATGTTGGGGTATGATCTCTATATATAAAATACTGATCTTTTATTTTCATATGATTAGAGACCCTATTTCATCTCGTCAATTCAATTTTGTTGAATTTTGGGTGACGCCGTTAGGCTAGAAAATTTTTAAGGGATTCGTTCACCTTTCTCATTTTTCAAAGGCCTACTTTCATGTCAAGTATTTAAAGTTCCTTTTTATTATGTTGGGGTATGATCTATATATCTATTATAATGATATATTATTTTCATATGATGGGATACCCTAATTGATCTCATCAATTCCTTTTTTTTTTGAAGTTTAAGTGACGTCGTTAGGCTGCCGAATTATCATAAGAGAAATCTTATTTTTGTATTCCTTTCATGTTGTTCATTTCATATGGTATATATTTCAAATTTAATTACCATGTTTTTAAATCCTTTATATTCTGTTTCCCTACTGTTTTATGGATCATTTATGATTGTTTTACCCATGTCCCCTCTCTTTTCAATGTTTTCTAAAACCTCGTAACATAGCGGTTATGCTGTAGAAATTCCGTCTCAAAATGTCTCTCTCTTATTCTCAAATTCATTTATTTTATTAAGTGAATACTCAAAGATCATTCTTATAAAGGGGTATTCACATATATACCAAAATTTTCTATTTTAAATTCTTATATTTACATACATGAGACCCGCTTTCGATTTCTGTGGGGTTAAAGTGACATAAAGATCATGTCTTAAAAGCAGTTTTTAAAATGTTATGATTATGAAATGAAACCCATTTCTTTTATGCTATATGGGTTTTTTATGAAATTATTGTTGATGATATATGTGGCTCACATGATAATAAATACATATGAAGGGTGCGCCCTGATAGTGCTCCAATGCATTTGGTAAAGACTTAATCTCTAGAGATGACCATTTTTAACGACGCCTTGGTGAATAACCTTGGTAATTTTTTAATGACACCTTGGGGATGGATCTCGGTGAAACGGAAATGATTTTCAATGTTAAATGTTGTAGCCACATATTCAAGTTATGAAATATGATATTTTTATTATTATATGCCTCATAATTTCTTTCTCATTCCTTAAAGTTTTTTTTTCATGACACTGTTGATGTATCTCAAGATCACATGTTAAATGTTTCCCCTTGTTTCCCTTACTGGGCCTTCTGCTCACCCTTTCTTTTGATGTATGTCCCCAGGTTATGAGATGCAGTAATGAACCTAGGATGAACATAAGGAGAAGCCTTTCAAGTGTTTAAGAATAATGTTTTATGTTTTCATGTTTTAAGTTTGTGGTTTCCAAGACACTAAACCTTAAAAATCCTCGGTTTTGTATAATGTAATGAAATTTTATGTTACAAAAAGGTGGGATATTATAGTTGGTATTAAAGTATGGTTTAGTTATTTGTGGGAATTATGATATTAAAACTCTAGGAAGAACCCTATATAAAATTTTAAATATATTATATCTTCCTAGTATTTTGGTGAGTATTGAGTAAGGGATTGCCAAGCAAATACATCCTTTTCTGGATATGAGCAGGTAGAGGTGGCTCTGGCATAGATGTATATAGTGGTAAAACCCGAAAACACCGCTTTGAGCGATACTCAAAAGGGAATTGGTACACGACAATGGGAATTGCTGCACTCTTGGTTACGACACTCCCAGGGGATATGCTTTGGTAAATTTATAAGCTTAGTATGAACCATTATTAAAGGGACAAAGATAAAATAAAATAAATATTCACATAAGAATTTATGATCATGGATAACCTAGATTGGAACCTAGGGGATCACAAGTTAGGATATACTTTTCTTCTACAAGTTTATCCTTATATTGTTAATGTTTCCTTTCAATGATTATTGGATAAGTATTTAAGCCCCTAATTATACTTTCTTTTCTTAGTTAATGGTGTGAAATGGAAGAACATTCCCAAACAACCAATGTGATAGGAAATGTGACGATTTCCCTATTAATGTGACAGATATGACGAGAGATCAAGTTGAACATATTCTGATTATGCCAGACCAACTATCAAAAATCACAATTAATAATTTGTACCTAGTTGAATGACCAAATTCATCATGGAAGAAGGAGAAGAAGTCTCAAGGATGTTCATCTGATAAATTTGATCAGGAGATTAAAAGTTGATTATTATTTTGGAAGATGTTCACTATTTTAGGAACCCTATTTGATCGAGGTAAATAGATTACTATGGTATTTTCTTTGAGGAGTAAATTTTGACTTATATTTTGAATAATAGATGAATTTAAGGAGAACTTATTGTAATTTAGGTTTCATATAGAAATGATTAACCTATCTTGGGGAAAATATGATTAGGTTAGTTACTTTTGTTATAAGATGATAAGAGTGGTTGATGTTGTTTGGAGATGAATGATAAATTCTATCTTGGAAGACTATGTTATGAGATCATTCTTATAATTGGGTTTCAATCTTAATTTGGTTTATTTTGAGGAATTTTAAGCACAGTTATTTATTGAATGGTCTATGATGAACTTTGGGTAGTACCATGGAACTTTGAAGATTTAAAATTAGTTTCCCATCCTATGGGATTCTTTCTTTTTGAAGAGTTATTTTATCTTACCCTTTCTATTTTTGGGATAATGTTTAAAGATAGAAGAAATTTATAGTTATTATTTTTTGTATTACGTGACTCTCAAGAAGATGATTATTGTGTTTTTATGAGACCAAGTGTTTTTGAATGCTCATCGTTTAGAGAAAAGATTATTTTTGGTAGAAACTTATTAAAGGACGAAACTCTACTTGAAGGTAAATATATTTCCTTGTGTTTTTATTCTATATAGTAAATTAATTCCTCAAAATTATGAAAAGGAAAGTAAAATGAAAACATTGTTGGCATACGTTTCCTACTAGGTAATCAAAGACCATTTACACACATCATAAGTTTGTGATTTTCGTGTGGTTAACTTTATCCTAATCATGTTTTCTATCACTCTCCCTCAGAACATGACCCTTTGTTTTATCCTCCATGTCCATGTTTTCTTACATGGAATCCGAGTGTGGGTTAACTCGGGTGACCTTTGTACTTCCCTTTCTTTATTTTAAAGTAATAGTTTTACTGACTCGTTTTCCGATGTGGGACTTTAAATGAAATTTCAAAACCCAATTTTAAAAATTACGAGGATGCAATTTCTTAAGGGGGGAAGATTGTAACGACCTGAAATTTTGAATAAATCTTTTTTCGTAATTTTGTGTGTTATTTTATTTTTTATACTCAACAAAACTGTTTCATTTGATAACATGAGTATAATTAAAATGAGACTGTTGGGTTTTGACAATTATATGACCATTGGTCAATATGACCGCTTTAAAACTAAACGTTTCAATTATTGTCTCTAAATACAAGTGATCTTTGTTAATTAATATAAAAAGAAGATTTGATGGCCTCATCCAGTAGTCTCGGGCCAATCGAAGCCCATCTAACGGAACTTGGGAAGGCGGTAGCACCATTGGGATTTTCTCTGGACCAATCCCAAGTCAGACATCATCATGTGAAGCTAGAACAGAATCGCCTTCGCGAGAAGTTTAAACTGATAGAAATTACTACTCGTGCAATGTTGGCTGAGCTGCCCTCAAATTATCTCACCTTAGCACACCTAACACTTAGGTCCTATGCTGGGGTTATAAAAATCTATGTAAGGAGACCATAACTGGCTTGTGTAATCCTTTTTTTAAATAAAAATTTTGATTTCTTCTTATGATGATGTTTATGAATTTTTAAATGTCCGGATAAATATAGTATGCATATTTTTTATGAATTTTAGAGAAAGGAAATTTTAAAAATGTTTATATAAACCTTAAATAATTAAACATGTGTAATGATTTTAAAAAATGGTCTTTTACAATTATGTTCAGTACGATATTTAGAGTCTAATAAGATCAACATAATTTTTGATGAATAGTTAATTATGAATTGTGATTTTATTCTTAGGATTAGTAATGTGACCAAATGGATTAGTAATCTCACTTAAAGAAGTTATTAATATAATCTAGGCACCTTGATTAAGTAATGTGATTCCATAAAATGGTTAAATAACGGTTTCATAAATCATTAGTCAAGGATTAGTTTTTTCAGTTGAATAGTTTTTTTTAATTAAAAATTTAATTAAAAATATTTATAAAAATATTTTTATAAAATAGACTTTATTTTCGAATTAAGAACATCGATATTATGCTAAGGTAATTTTTGGGGAATTTTCTGAAAAAAAAATGAATTATCAGTGAATAGTGTATTTATTTAAAATTTAAATTAAAAATATTTAGAAAATTATTTTTATAAAATGGAGTTCATTTTTGAAATCAGAGCATCGATATTTGGTTAAGGTGAAATTTTGGTATTTTTCTGAGAAAGTTGAATTTTCGATGAATAGTGAAAATACAGTTTTTAAGTTACGGGTGTTTAATGACATCATTAAATGATGTGTTAATTATGTAATCAATATGGTCTACTTATTAATATTAGTATAAGGTATGAGGTGTCCCATGTGGCCAATACCACGGGAAAATACCATGGTCAAGCCCATGGTTTTTTCAAAACCACCAATGAGGTGTCCCTTGGCCATTAATGCCTTGTCCCCTCACTTTCCCTATAAATACCCACCATTACCTCCATTATCATTCACTCCCAACTCTCCCCCAACGAATATCTGGTCTCCTTACCTCCCAAGGAGTCTTCCCAAGGTTCCCCCAAGCCCTCAAGGTCCCAACCTTTGAGTTTTAAGAGTTGCGTTTAAGGTAAGGGATCCTACCTCTCTCTTTCTTTTCAAGTAATCTCTTTTATGTCATTTATTTTATGCTCCATGATCTTATGTTGGAGAATGTTATTTTATATTCCTCTTAATTCCCATTTCATGTTCATATGAATAGATACCCCCTATTTCTCTCATCAATTCATTTTAAGAAAGTTTAAGTGGCACTGTTAGGCTGCCGAATGTTTAAGGGATTCGTTCACCTTTCTCATTTTTCAAAGTTCTACTTTCATGTCAAGTATTTCATGTTCCTTTTTATTATGATGGGGTATTATCTCTATATCTATCATACAGATCATTTTTGTTCATATTATGAGATACCCTATTTGATCTCGTCAATTCATTTTTTTTGAAGTTTGGGTGACGCCGTTAGGCTGCCAACTTTTTAAGGGATTCGTTCACCTTTATCATTTTTCAAAGTTCTTATTTCATGTAAAGTCTTTCATGTTCCTTTTTATTATGTTGGGGTATGATCTCTATATCTATAATACTGACCTTTTATGTTCATATTATGATATACACTATTTTATCTTGTCAATTCTATTTTTTTTGAAGTTTAAGTGACGCTGTTAGGCTTCCGAATTTTCATAAGAGAAATCTTATTTTTGTCTTCCTTTCATGTTCTTCATTTCATATGGTATATCTTCCAAATTTCATTACCATGTTCTTAAATCCTTTATATTATGTTACCCTACTGTTTTATGGATCATTTATGTGTGGGTGACCCATGTCCCCTCTCTTTGCATTGTTTTCTAAAACCTCGTAACATAGCTGTTATGTTGCAGAATTTCTGTCTCAAAATGCCTCTCTCTTATTCTCAAATTCATTTATTTTATTAATTGAATACTCAAAGGTCTTTCTTCTAAAGGGGTATTCACATATATACCAAAATGTTCTATTTTAAATTTTGGGATTTACATACATGAGACCCGCTTTCCCTTTCTATGGGTTTAAATTGACATAAAGATCATGTCTTTAAAGCAGTTTTGAAAATGTTATGATTATGAAATGAAACCCATTTCTTTTATACTATATGGGTTGTTTATGACATGATTGATGTTGATATATGTGGCTAACATGATAATGAATACAAATGAAGGGTGCTCCCTGATAGTTCTTTAATGCATTGGGTAAAGACTTAGTCTCTAGAGATGACCATTTTTAACGACGCCTTGGTGAATAACCTTGGTAATTTTTTAATGACACCTTGGGGATAGACCTTGGTGAAACGGAAATTATTTTCAATGTTAAATGTTGTAGACACATCTTCATGTTATGAAATATGATATTTTTATTATGATATGCTTCATGATTTCTTTCTCATGCCTTAATGTTTTTTTTCATGATATTGTTGATGTATCTCAAGATCACATGTTAAATGTTTCCCCTTATTTCCCTTACTGGGCCTTCTGCTCACCATTTCTTTTGATGTATGTCCCCAGGTTATGAGATGCAGTAATGAACCTAGTATGAACATAAGGAGAAGCCTTTTAAGTTTTTAAGAAGAATTTTTTATGTTTTCATGTTTTAAGTTCATGGTTTCCAAGACACTAAACCTTAAAGATCCTTGGTTTTCTATAATGTAATGAAATTTTATGTTACAAAAAGGTGGGATGTTATAATATATCTATCTATTTATATGCCATTATATGCTTAAGGATCTTATGATCTATATATATTTCACACTTCTCAAAAAAGAGATAATAATTCCATATTTTCCACGCAAAGATCATTGCATCCAACTCCCGATCATGAGTTGGGTAGTCCTATTCATGAATTTTCAATTTCCATGCAGCATAGGATATTACATTATCATTAAAAATTATTTCATAGTTTTATACAATGAAAAGTTCCAAACAATAAAAGGTTCCCTAGTTGTGGGTAGCCTATGTACAGTTTTAGTGATAAGAATCTTTTTCATCTCCTTGAATCTCACTTTAAATTAATTATTCCTAACAATCATGACTCTGTTTCGAGTAATATTGGATATAGGGGTTAAAAATCATTATAAATTTATGAAACTTTGATGATAATACCCCTTTAATCTAAGTAAACTATATATTTTTTCATAGATATCGGCCTCATTCATCATTTGATTTCATTTTTTATTGAAGAGTCTACAGATATACCATTACCTATGATTATATTCTATAATAATGATATATACATAATCTAGAAATCACATTTAATATAAATTTTTTGAACCTTTTCCTTTCATAAGTACTTTATCATAGTGCTCAAATAATTATCACGATCCTCATTTATTTTGGATTATATTAGAATATCATCAAAAAAACTGCCATAAATTTGTATAGGTAATCTTTAAACAGTCAACTCATAGATTACATAAATATTTTTTGTAGAATTAGTGAGTCCAAATGGAATTCCTAAGAACTCATAATTCCCATAACTTATATGGAAAGAATTATTGGGTATATACTCCTTCTTCAACCTTACTTGATAATACCTTGACTGAAGATCCACCTTGGAAAAGTATTTACCACCACTTAATTGATTAAACAAGTCATAAATCTTTGGTAGAGGATACTTTTTATTTACCAGGACCTCCTTAACCTTGTGATAATCAATGAAAAGGCACATTGACCCATATTTTTTATTGATTAAGAAGAATGGTGCACCCTAAGGTGAAGCACTTGGTTTTATGAACCCTTTGTCCAGATTATCATATAGTTGATTATTCATCTTCTAAACTTCCACTAAAACAGTTCTGTATAGAGTCTTGGGTAATGGAAACACCCTGATTTTAATTTCGATTGAAAATTCAACCTCTCAATTAGAAGTATGATCGGGAAATTCTTCAGGAAACACATAAGTGTATTCCATCATAATTGTCATGTCTTCAAGGATGAGCTTTTACCTTGACTCAATCATTTGAGTTATAAACTCATTCTTATAGGGAAATAATATCCATACTTGAGATGTTGGTTCTAAATAAGATCTATCCTCCACCATGAATTTGCACAAAAATAGATAAAAATTATGATACATAGATTGATTTCCTTCTTAAAAAACATTTATGTTGGGTTTATATAAATAAATCTAATCGATAACCAGAATTGGATAAAATTACACTAAATAGAGTATAATAAGATTTTTTGGGCAGTTCAGACCACAAATATCAATGGGGGAGTTATATACTTGGGATTAAATAGTTTTCCAATTTTTCAATTTCAATGACAACTCGACTTCCATTCTTTGTGGTGGTGTTTGAATAGTTATACTAAACTTTCATGATATTAAGAATGTGTAGAACTAGAATAAAAAAGTATGTTCCTTATTCATGAATGAAAAACTATTGAAACTATCACTACTTCATTTTCAAGACCCACCTCAGTATTTTTAATGGAATAAGCTCCCCATTTATAACTAGGAGGTTGTTGGTGTTGATTATATCTAACAACACATGGCTTAGGTAAAAGGTGTGGATTGTGTCCTTGTTCTTTTTAGTTGAAACATTGGAAAATTTCCTGAGGGTATACTAGATCATTTATCCCTTTTATTTCATTGGTTTGTTTCTCCCATTATAAATTTCTATCTAAGTTTCTTACCTTTCGGTACCTAAATCATTTCATTGTCCTCCTTAAGAAATTTTTAGGGTACTTCTTTCCACACTTTTGAAAAGTTTGATACTAAAATTTCTTACCATCATTATATTTCTACATCGAATTGCTAGAATTATACTCTACTTTATTATTATTATCTATATTATACCCTCTAGATTTTCGGATCTCCATTTAGATTTTAAGGGAACACTATAAACATTCCTCAAAGATATTAAAGTCTCATATCAACATGGGTTTTTTAGACATGGTTTTATCCCACCAAATAAGTAGTCAACTTATTATTCAGGGGTAACAAAAAAGTCATTGGTGTGTTGTGAAAGTATTTTGGATCTTTCCACATATGCATCGATGTATTCATTTCTTTTCTTCTTGAGTTGAATTATTTTTTTTAAATTTTTTCCACTCCATCACTTTGGTATCATTCTCATTTTTTTTATTCTAAATCAACATCCACCACTAATCAACTTCAACCTAAATATGATTAATAGTCGGTATACCCTTATATTTACCATGAAATTAAATTATGGAGAAGATATTCTCAATGGAGTTAATTCATTATTATTTGATTTAGGGATCAGATGATCCATTGATAGTCAAAGTCCTTTGTCATATAAGGTCTCAATAATAGCTTATTTTTTATGGGTATTTGGGTTCTCCTCCTGATTCATGTTTCTATTTGGAATATGATTCAACTAAGAGTGTATTATCATGAAGTCTATGATTCATTCTCCCCTCAAGTGGGTATGTCTTTTGGGAAGTCATCACATTGACCTTCACATTGCATGTTTATATGGTTCATCATATTCTTAGATATTGGAAATAATAAAGGTAAAATTAGGGGTGAGTATATTAGAACTATTCAACACATAAATGGGAATCCAACAATATTCAAGGGGAAATTTATAAATGACATGTATTTCATTAATGTATGAATTTATAGGCTTTAATCTATGTTATCCATGATCTATTTTCTAACATATAATCATACATTCATTTGTTTCCTTAATAGTAGTTCATAATCATATTATGAATTTACCAAAACATATCCCCTAGTAGTGTCAAACCAAGTATGCAACATGGCATCTTTTTGTGCACCTGTTTCTAATCGAGTCTAGCCCAATGTGGTGTTTTCAAGTTTTACCGCAAGGTACATCTTTTTCAGAGCCACATCCACTTGTATTATCAAGATAGGGGTGTATTTTCATGGAACCCACTTACTCTATAATTTTCCAAAATTTAGGGATGTATTCTTATGTTTAGTCTTATCCCAAGATCGTTCACTAATGTTTTATAATCCTAATCCAAAGAATATCTAAAATTTCCTTTGATGACAATTATGACAAACCTTGTTTTTATTATACATTACTTCATGATTTATTACATAAGAATATAAATAATAATACTTTGATGATTTACAAGTAGATTTTATTTAGTAATTAGGTACATTACGAAACTTAAAACATTGGATACATCGATATTGTTAAAAACTTTATTAATATGCTCATAAAATTCCATCGTACATAAAACTGCATGGGATAACTTAGGGACATACATAAGAAAGGGGTGATATATAAATACTGGTAATGGAATAAACAAAGAATAACATGAATACAATATTACATGTCAGACAATAGTCATTTCCATGGGACATAAAATGGGTGATAATCCTAAACATGGACCATGAGGCATGATATAACAATATAACATAAAGGAAACATGGGATTGCGAAAAGAACTCCAAACCAAATTTTATATGCATAATTAAAGGTTAAACAAAAAGAAAACATAAAATAATGTTCATAGGATAACCTCCCTCACATCATACATGGTTTCTGATGAGACTAAAACATTACCCAATATATTGGAGAGATATCTGGGAACACCCAAAATAATTATATCATGTACATGTATAAGTATTCAACATAGATCACATATATAAGAACATATTTCATTAAATGTAATACCAAGATAATGGAGTGTGGGTTACATAAATGTAATTCCCAAATAAAATATGTATATATTCATAAATTTGAACACCCTTTATAGGAAATGGGTATGAGTTTTCAAAACACAAATGTTTTGGCATGGAAAATCATAGTGATATTTTGGTAGCATAATGGGGTACATTAATGTTCATGGGGGTTATTAATGAGAGTTAAAGAGGTATATAATCATTTAAAAATTATAATTTAATTTTTGGTAACATGGAAGAACATATCCCAACATTAGTAATTTTAGATAAAAGGTATAATATAATAAAAATTCTAGAATAAAGAGGAGAAGGATAGGATTACTTACCATGAAATGGTGATTCTAAAAGATTGGTAGGAGATTATTGAGAGCTTGGGGAACATTGGGAGGATTCAAGAGATATTATGGAAGAGTAAGGATATGATCTAGGGTTTTTGAGTGAAGAGGAATGGGATCTTGTGTGGGTTTATATACAATAAGAGAGGGGAGTTCTTTATTATTTCCCAAACATAGGTTTTGGACTCTACGTAATAAAGAAATCAAAACCACAAACCATACAAGGTTTTTCCCCATGGTTTATACCAAATAAGAGTGTTTTTCATTTTTTTTATAAAGCCAAGGGATGAACTTATTACAATATTACTCAAGGTGGTGTGTAAGTGAGTTGTGTTTTTAATGAAATGGTATTAAATCCTTAAAATGTAATATTGGTTTTGGAGGATTGATAAAGGCTTTATAAAATTAATCCAATAACCAAAAATTACATTAATTTTAAGGGGAAACATAGATTTAATTATGGATACCTTTTATACTGTTTATTACATCACCTTTGGGTCATTATGATGTCATAATATACTCCATATATTTATACTGTAATTAATTTTTACCTAAAAGATTAATTGTCTTAGAAAATTATAAAAAAAAATCTGTTAGATAATTTTAATTTTATGATTCCAAAAATAATATTTATTTTATCCAAAAAATTATTAAAAAATTTATTTTCAATTTTAAAATAATAATCAATATTTACTGAGAAATGATGGGTTTTTTGACAATAACATATTTCAAACCCATATGAAAATTATTTTTGACTTCATAAAATTATATTATAATATATTCCTAATAAATATTATTTTTTAATAATAATATATTAAAATTTAATTTATTTTAATAAAATTATTAATTAATTAAAATTAATTCCTTATTTAAAAAATCATATTACCCAAAAATAGAATTTTTATTTTGTCATATCAAAAATAGAGATCATATATAGTGTAATAATAATAATAATAATATAATTTTTATTCTTTTGAAAATAAAATACGCATTTTCATATTCTTAGTGTCTTGATGCATAAACATTTATTTCACTAGAAACCACCCTAAGAATAATGTGCATGATGGTTAGATTTCCATGGGGTGGTTCAGCATACATGGTTCGGGTTGTGATCTGGATGAGGTTGAACTTCTTCTATTAATGGTTTATCTCATGCTTTAGTAGTTGTATCTATGACTGGGCTTGGTCAAGTTAAAATCCCAGTGATTCTATCTTCTATGGAATCTCAAATAAAATGGATTCATAGGGTTTGATTCTACTCGTAGAGTTTATCACTACCATTTTCTGTATCAATTGAATTTATCAAATCCCTATATTTATACTAATCATATCATCACTCTTCCAAGAAAATATTTTCAATAGTTATGATGATTAATAGACTTTTAAATTCCATATGATATAATAAAACTAAATATGTCCATGTGTTTTCTATAATCATAATACATAATATGACATTTCATTTAATCACAAAGGAAATATTTATTTATAATGGTTTAGGTCATTACCACTAAACTTTATTTGATACCATCAATTACAACACGAATCTAGTAACCCATTATTGGTGTTTAATTTATAGCTTTGGAATAAGATACAAATGATTGCACGACATTTGATCTATCAGTTTAGCAATCTTGGAAAACAAGATAGATGCTTGATTCCCATATTAAATTGAATATAAAATACATAGCATAAGAAACATTCTTTCATCATTGGAATACTTTCATAATATCCTTCTTCATATCCAAGTTAAAGGAAAACAAATAATGGGTGATCTTTGATTCTTAATAAGGGTTATGTATAGAAGAAGATATCATGAGAAAATAAGGCTTAATCAATATGGCAGAGTGGATAGTAAAAAATATATGAAATTAAATAAATATCTTCAGTTCAATGAACATCTATTACAAGTATCAACATAGATATCACATAAAAAATAAAAAATAAATTCTTAATATATGAATTTCATAAATCTATACATTCATGGTCATGGATGCTCAACCAAGATATCATTAATCTTATCGTCAGGGCCACTCAACTAAGATATTATTCATAATAAAAGGTTAGGTGTAAACTAAATACCAATATAATATAGAATGTCATTTCATTTTCCCTTGATACCTATTGATGCATTGAGGGGATATATATAACTAGGACCCACCCATAACTTTCCCATCCAATGCATTACACAAAGTTTTAATGATAAATATAATTAATTCTAAAAATTCTTCATAATTCAATAATTATATGTATTTAATTAAGAATATGAAAAAAATATCATCTGCCCAATAAAAGAAATAACTTACTTATTAATGTTTCTTCAACTGATACCATATATAGGAATGGTATGTAGTTGAAACATCATCAAAGTAATATAAATAATTCAGAATTCAACAATTATATTTAAAAATGGGCATAAAAGAGAAAAATAATGTCCAATGAATAATGGAAAGTGATATAGAACATGATCCCATGAGATTTAATGATCTCAAAATAACGTATAAAACATATCAGTGAAGGATGATATAAAACCATATATTCATAAAAAATGAATATTTTTTAGTAAAACTAATCATTTATAAAATCAAATATAATCAATATATAAAAAAACTGCATGTAAGAATAGAGCTATAAATAACTATTCAAAATTATTTTCATTCTTTTTAGAAAATAATACACTTTAATTTCAAAGTCATTTTAATTAAAAAATCCAAAAAAAAATTGATAAAAATAGTATATTTGAAAATATCCATTGAAACATATAAAATAATCATAAAATAAAATATAATTCATGATAGTGTGAAAATTTGTTAATGTGATTTTTGTTAAAACAAATGTTTTTTTCATGCCTTTGCTAAAAAGTACCTCCTTCTGAAAACAATAAAAAAGATTCCTAATATTTTAAAATATTAAAAAATGGGTAAAAATTAATTTAATTAAACTTTTTATATTGTTAAAAACATTATTTATAACATTTTAAAGATAATATAGAAATGGAATAAAAATATTTGGAATGAAAACTTCAAAATAATATTTTTAAAAGAAAGTTATATACATGTAACTTACATATTGATTCTTGATCCAACAAGTGAATAAATTGAAAATAATCATATAAATTAAAAAATAACCAGAGGAGAATAAAATATATAGGGTTTATAATATTAATATCATATAATTTTCAAAAGGAAATTTGTACATAAAAAATCCTGAAATAAAATGAGATTGTGAAAATATCATGCCTATGGTATCTACCTATTCATACATGTTTTTCCTCCCGTATAATGAATTTAAAATTATTAAATTCTTTATTAAGAACATTTTCATATATATTTAATTTTATATATTCCTTTTATAATCATTTTATATCTATTCATTGGATAGTTCTTGATTATGTCAACCACATTAAGGTTTTTGAGTTAGTTTCTCCAAAATTACTTATATATATTATCTATGGTTATAGAAGTTATAAAATGTTTCCCTCATCTAAATTTGTTTAATAATTTCATGAATATAATTCTTATTAGCTATATACAATTTTATAATCATCCATTCATAGTGTTAAAATTAAAAAAATCACATTGTTTAATAGAGGTGGTATTCCACACGTACACACAAGCGACGTTATAATTTTACAATGGATGGAAGAGTAAGAATATAGATGATATATTATATTTAAAAAGATCATAATTTCATCATTATCATATTATATTTTTCACTAATTCCACCTTTTTAATCATTTAGGTAAAATAGTTCTGAAAAATTAATTAAATAGCTACATGGAGATGGTAGATTGTGCATACTCATGAGAAATGTTTTCATTTTCAATAGGAAGTAAAGAGGGTATAAAATGAGTGTATTCTAATAATAATAACATATAATTATATTTTTTATACTATATTCATTATTTTAGGATGGATACAGTAGATTTATAATAAGTAGAATAAGAAATAATCTTTGAAAGAGTCTGGTAAGACAATTACCTTTTCTTTGAGAGACCTTCTTTGTCATAAACATTAATCCTTATTATGAGGTCTTAAGTAAATACCATAAGATCAAGAATGAAGTTAATTTATTTAGTAAGGTTTTATTTTAGTTATTGGATAGTTTATAGGGATCAATGTTTGTGAATAATTGGGGATAATGGGTGTCCTTATATAAGTGAGGGGACGGTCACACATGAAATTACATTAAAGATTTTAATAATAAAAAGTTTTTTTGTAGTTCAATTGGATAACAATTTCCATATATTTGAATATGATAAGGGTTAGTTAAAAATTAAACAAACCAATGAGGTTAAATAAAGTGATTTTGTTTATATTCAGCCCTTGACTCTATATTTTTAACCCATTTTCTCCATTTTACCCCTAATCAAGGTAGTAAATATTTACCATGGTTACTATTCAATATTACCAAAAAACTATGTTTATATTATAAGATAATATTAATAATTTTATTTAATAATATGGAATCCATTTTACATGATTCAACTCTTAGAATTTCTACAAATTAATTTTAATATAAGTTCTCAAAAAATAAAATGAAACCCATTAACAGAAAAAAAAATATTTTAATCATATAAATTATTTTACAGAAATAGTATAATATGGATTCTTGTGGGATTAATTGCATAATTTTAAATAAAATGATGATTATTCTCATATAAAAATTAACCAAATCTAAAAATAACTATATAAATACGCGATAAAGAGTAAAAACTAAAAAAATTATTGGAACAAAAAACATTAATTATATTTCAAAATTTTTAAGAATATATTTCTTCTTTAAAATATATTTTTTCTATATATAAGGTTTCATACAATTTCAAGTTATTATTTTATCGTTGTAATTTCATAGAAGTGATAGTTTTGTAAAATCGTTATTTTTTTACTATATACCTAAAAATATATTGAATCAAAAAAGTATAAAAAATTTATTCCTAAGTTAATATTGATATGATGGATTAAAAAATTAAATTAATTTCTTAAAATAAAATTTATAAATTTCAATAATTTATTTTTTAGTCACATTCGTGAATAAATATGTGTGCATTATCATATAGTTACTTTAAAAATAAAATTTTACGTACTATAATTGAATCTTAGGTGTTACACTATGTCAATTATATATTCAACCTCTTGATTATGAATATTTCAACAAAAATCATCAATAAATAAATCCATATAATCATTTAATACTAGAACATCAGTAATTTTAATAGTTCATTCCATGTTAAGAATATTAGGAAGATAACTTTCACTCCCATATTTAATCAATTTTTGAGCTTATTTACATATTATCAAAGGTATAAAATCATTATTATATATGAATTAAAACTCAATATGAATATTGAATATGAATTATTTATCACTAAAATCTATCTTATCGTGATAAACATAAATCCAATTCATATACATAATAACTTTTAACTCCAATAAAGTTAGGACACCATGTTCTGTAGGGAAATCTATTCTTCATATAATGATAGGAAAGTCCCAATAAATTATTATTACCTTAATATTTCCCCATGAGATTTTACCAAAATTTAACACTTCATTTCTAGAGATTTTTTCCATGATACATTAAAATTTATCAAAAATAATAGAACTCCTAGATCCTAAATCAAATAATTCAATTCCATAATCTTAACAAACAAGTATGTACCTATCACCACTTCATTTGTAGGTCACATATCTAGCATAGTAGTAGAAAAATAATTTTTCAAACCTTTATATTTCTGATCTATATGACCCCCACCTTAATTAAATAAATTTTGAAATGTGTTATTGTAATGACCCAACTCATTAAAGCTAAAACATATCATTATTGGTTGACTATCTGATTCCCCATTACTAGTATAATCAGAATTATTTTCCTTACATTCATGATCCAAATTATTTATCTTACCTCATAGGTTAAAAATTTATAATCCTATAAAAAATATATTTTATCATATTTTGAACATTAGGGATTCTTACCTTCAAATTTCTTAGTTGACTGCTTCTCCATTTCTTGCCACCTTTACCACTTCTTACCCTTTTTTTGATGTAAAAAAGTGTTAGAAAACTCCATCTTAATTTTTCATCACACAGAAAAATATAATCATAAACATTAAATCCAATAGAGGCTAACTCTCTTTCTAAATATGGGTTTATACCTACGTAAAATCTATCAATTTTACTCTCTTGGTCCATAACAAATTCAAGGCATACCTGGTCCGTCTTGTAAACTTTTCTTCATAAGGTGGTCATGGAGTCCTATTTTTTCTTCATTAACTCTAGAAATTTCCTTTCTATTTTAATTATAAGATATTTTGGAAATTATTTTTCAATAAAGTTATCATTAAATTAATTCTACTCCATTAAATAAATCTCAAATTTTTATTAGTATTCCTAATTAGAGAGCATTATCGATCGACTTCACCTTCAAAATTATAAATAATAATATTTTCCGTCTGATGTTACATAAAACCCAAAACCTCAAATATCTTCTCTATTGTATTTATATTTCATTCATCTTTCACTGGGTCTGAAGATACATATAAATTATTAGGTTTTTGTTTCATAAAATGATCTATTTTTTATATGTTCCTCTACAGAGAATTTGAACACTCTATTTAATAGATTCCACCATTAATGGTCGGCATCAATTAATCCAACACTACAAAAAACTATTATATATCAACCACTCGAGCTTAATTATTTGGAATGTTATTATCCCACTAATATCTTCCTACATTATTTTCCTTGTTTTCTTTATATAAAATTATTCTGAACATATATGGATTAGGTGAATCAATATGGAAATATTCAAAAACATTATCAAGATAATATAACCATAAAATATAATATCTTAAAAGTTTATTTTATCATTACTCTAACCTCTAAAGTTAGATAAATCATTACTCTAATACCAACTATAACACCGTGTAACTTAATCAACCCATAATTACATGATTTATAACAAGGGTTTCACTGTATTACATTTCTATGATCTTTTTAGATTAGAGTTTTAGATAATTAAGAAAAAAATACATAATAAAGTGTATACCTAAATATGGTTTCCATTTTTACACAAAAATTGGTTTATAAATTTACACTCATGTTTCATTCATGACACTTTTTCTTTAATCAAGAAATTTCATTATTGAAATTTATATAAATATTTCACCTCCTTAAATAATGTAAAAATATTTGAAAACTTGAGATGAAAAAAAAAATCTTATTAAGGGATATAAAAATAAGTAAAACTATTAACCTAGGGAAAATATGAAAACCATCAAAAGAAATTCTTTTCTCAATAAACATTTTGTAACATAAATAAAACATTACCACATGAAAAAATAATTTTTTCCAGATAAAACCCTTTAAACCCATTACAATTATAGAAAATCATAAAGTAAGCCTGTGGAAAATGAGAGCTCATGAAAACATTACTTGAAAAAAAACTATTCACCATTAAAAGTTTATAAAATTTTCTTTACTCTTGAAATAAAAATATTTCTATAAAACCCCATAAAAATCATGAAATGTTTATCTTGGATCATCTTATTAATAATAAATTTTCAATCATGGTAAAGAATTGTTAAAATAACTGATCCCCAGTTAATTTTTTAAGAGTATCCTACCAAGTTATCTCACTTATTTTTCACCTTCAAAGACTAAAAATTACCCAATGCATTAGAGGGATATATCATGCTCGCCCATTATCATGAGTTATATCAAGATTGCCCATAATAATTTAAAATTGATAAGTACTGTTTAATGAAAAATAATTTAATCATTAACATTTTCATTGTAATGCCCTTGAAAATATCATTTCAACCCATAAGAAAAAGTACATTATATTTTCACATAAAAATGTGGGTAAAATCAATTTATTTTGAAAACTATGTAATTGATATATTCCTTGAAGAAAAATAATAGAATATTCTATAAAAATCCATGAAAACATTTATGGTTTTATTTATAACAAGTAACAGCTTTGATGTTGGGAAGAGGAATTCAAACTTTATGTGTTAAAAAACATTTTTTCACTTAAGTAAAAAAACTCCAAATGGCTCATATGGTAACATTATTAAAGAAAGTAAAAGTTATTTTAAAATTATATTTAGAAATATTTTATGTATAAATAAGAAAATTTAAGTAATATTTTTAATAATATGTATATGCAGGATAAATTTTTAAATGGAATACATTAAATCAATGTTTTTTAGAAAAATACATTTCCTTACATTTTTTCTAGCATCATACATTATCTAACACCTAAATAATCAAATTATATTATTAATTTAATTGATTAAGAACATTTTTAGTGTTTTTTTTCAATTATCATTATTCCTTTTATTTCATTAATTACCATTTTTATTTAGTTAATTAATTTCTTAATTTTACAATGAATGTTTTTAGGTGGTTTGGATTTTAACCTCAAAATAACATCGATGCATTAAATGTTGTCAAAGGGATTATTGTTCTAGAATTTAAATAATCTTAAAAAGGTTATAATTATATATTTTTTATATTAAATATTATTCTAACAGAAACCATTAATGGTGGTAATGAATAAAGAATAACATTTTTTCATGGGGATGGTGGTCCATACATACACTTAAACGATATTTTCATTTACATATAAGGTGGAAAAGAAAAAAAATTAGTTAAATTTTTAATTTTATAGATTCATTAATATGTTATAAATTTCATATTAATTAATAATTTCTAATCTTATTACTATTTGTGTGAGGATGTAATGAAAAATGAATCATTTTTCTTTATGAATGTGGTAGTTCACATGTGTGCATGAGTGGCGTTATAATTTTCTAACAAATAGGATGGTAAGAAGGTAATAAATATATAAATTTTAAAAAAATTATCATTATGTCATAAATATAACATATATTCATTTTCCCTATCATTTTAACTGTCTATATGAGCTAATGATGAAAAATGAAACACATCACTTCATGGTGGTGCCAGTCCACACATATGGACGAGAAAAGTTTTCATACAAAAAAATGAAATTGGATTGTTCCATAGACATAATAACATTTTATTATATTTAATATTATAATTTTATTATAGTTATAGAATATTTTAATAAGTGGGAAGAGTAAATAAAAATTAAAATACATGGTTAAGATTTATACCTCTTCTTTAGAAAAACTATTTCTGATTATACCTTAAGCCTTCTATGATTTTTCTTTTTGAGGGACCAAAACATCTGTGATTTGGGAACGTATGTCATAAAGATATTTTGGCATTAATTATTTATGATAAATAGCTCAATGTATGTGAATAAGATAGGGTATGGGGTTCCAATTTGTAAATGAGGGGAGTTGAAGACTAATAATATCATCCAATAATATTTAAGATGAAATTTTATGACCTTTCTATAAGATTTTTACTTTAATTAACATGTTTTATCATTTACTGTGGTGATAATAATTTAGCAATGTTACAATTTATTTAGATAATGAAATGAAAAAATCCCCATTTATAAATTTGAAACTCTTGATTCTAAATATCATTTTTTTTCAAGATTCAATTTCCAAAAATGGAAGACATTAATTTTAAATAATGTTTGAAAAGTGTAAAGAAAGATATGTTTTATAAAAATGCATATTTTAAGTATAGAAATGATTTTATACCAAAATAATTTATAATTCAAATTACTATGGAATTAATTATACTATTTTTATAGAAAGGGGATTAATTTTATTTTTAAAAAAATCCAAAATAGAATGGTACATTTTAAATACTTAAAATGAAATGATTATTTTTTTTAAAATTATATTGTTTAACAATTAACACAAAAATAAATATTTTTAAAAAGTATTTATATAGTTTTATTTAATAGTTAAATTTATAAAATTAACTTTTGAAGAAAAAATTTTAATTCATCAAAATCATTTTTTAGAAACAATTATTTCTTTTTTGGATGAAAATGCTTAAAATCAGTTTAGTGAATATGTATTCATAAAATCTAATCATTAATATTTCTGAGAAATTAAATTGAATTATTATTAATGTTACCTATGTTTTCAAAAGAGAGATTCTAGGTAAGGATATCATGGTGGAGATCAGTATAGAGAAAACCAGATTGGAGGTATTTAAGGTAGAAAGGATAGTGGGTAGGAATTGGTGGAGGGAAACTCATAGCTATATAGTTCTAAGAAGTTTATGGACCTAAGGTGGTAAGTGGTATTATATATATTCACTCTATTATTTATTTTATTTTGACCGCTTCTAGTGATTTTAGTTATTTTTTCACCCCATACCTAGTTTGTAGGTTGAGTCTTTCACTATAGAGGCTTCAAATTCTATTGATGTTGATAAATCAAGTGAGTGGTTGGTCGAGTTTTGATTAGATTTTTAGTTGTGATCTGGTTATGGGGAAATATATTTTCTCTTAGAACCCAATATTTTTATGGATAAACCCCTATGATGTAGTCTTCGAGATGGATTGGTTATATTCCATATATGCTTGTATCAATTTTTCTAGGAAGTGGTTCATTTTCCCTAGCTTGTATGGTGACCATGTGGTTATTTTTTTAGAATGAGAAATCTATTATGGGAAGAGATAGATTAGGAAATAAATTATTACGTCCTGGTTAGAAGGCTTAATTCTTGGTTCATTTGAAGTAATAAGAGATAATTGTTCTCAAGTTGTGAGTGTTATTCTAATGTCTTCACGAAAGATATTATGAGTTTAACCCAATGTTAAGATATTTATTTTTGTGTTAAGATATATTAAAATATTTCTCCACTATCTATGGAACGTTTTCATATGGAACCTATGGAGATTATCAAATTTACAATATAAATTTGTGGTTATTTCAGTGTGGTTTTATTTATAATAGTGTTTTTTCATGGGTTTCTTCAGTATTATCTGTAAATAAGGTAGATGGAAGTTTGATATTGTGAATAGATTACTAATTTTTTTAATCAAGTAATAGTGAAAAATCATTATCATATCCCAATTATAGATGAATTATTTGATTTTAGTTAGTATTCTAAGATCAATTTATGATATATAAATCATTATATTAGACATAAGGTATAAAACATCATTAAAATAGATTTTTTATATCGGTCTAGGTATTTGGAGTATGTAGTAATTTTTTTAGATATATTAATGAATCAAATTCTTTAATGGGTATTATAAATAGTGTTTTTGGCCATATCTTTATGATTTTTTAGTTTTATTCATTGATGATCTTTTGGTATATCCAATGATAAAGGAGGAACATGTTAAGAATCTCAGGATGGTATTGAAGTTTCATAGGAATCACCAATTGTATGAAAATATTTCTAAGAGTCAATTTTTGTTGTGTGAGGTTCATTTTCAATGAATTTTATGTTTATTTACGTATTATTAGCCCGTGAAGAGATTGAGGCAGTTTCAACATGAAATCCACAATGTAATATCTCTAAAATAAATAATTCTATAGGCTTCGTTTCTTATAATATAATGTTCATTCCAAGGTTTTATTGGATTGTGACTCTATTATCAATTTTTAGCATGAAAATTAATTCCTTTTTTGGATGGAGGAGTGTCAAGCATCTTTTGAAAATTTTAAGGAGAAGTTGTCAAGTTATATATTTTATCTCTAAGGAATCAATTCCCCATGATAACTATTATAATGCCACTCATTAGGGTTTTGTAAGCGTTTTGATGTAAGGGGAATAAAAATTGCATTATTCCCATGATCAAGATCATATTTTAGTTGTTTTTTCACCTTATATTTAGTTTCATTATTTCCTTGGATAATTATTTTTGAGTGGCCATACGCCTGAGATCTTGAAAAATATCAATTCTCCAAATAATTTAAATTTATGGAAAATTATGAGTTTAATTTATTCAACATAATAAATTTAATATCACATATAAATCTATGAAATTTAAGGAGGTTCCATACTTTTTTATTCAAAAATTTTATATTGAGAATCCATTATATATGAGTTAAAATAAATGACACTGGAGTTTTTGGAATCAACAAGATTGGTTATAAATAGATGGATTACGAAGATTATCCTTATCAAAGTTTGTTGGAATTATTTTTTAATGAATCAGATATATAGGTCTAATCTAGTAGAACCTAATTTTTATGTTTATAGATATTTGATTTTTAATGATAATGCATTGGATGGTTGGTTTTAGGATTAAGAGAATCAGTTGTTTTTCATTGGAAGTTTATTTCACCCTTGAGTGTGATAGAATTGAATATATATTTGTTCTATAATTCATTTTTAGAAATGAATTAAAGGGTTATGAATATGTGTCATTATATTAATAGATATTTTCTATGGTCTATGATAAATAAGTAAGTAGCCAAATTTAGTTCTTGATGTTTTGTGGGTCTTCAAGTGAAAGTCCATCATCAATTTCTAGTGGGATATTTTCATCCATTAGAAATTGCTCACTTGAATTGAGAGTGTGAATGTATAGATTTTTTATAGGACTCCCACATGATATGGTTTGATTATATTTATATTTATATTTATATATATATATATATATATTAGGAAGTTTGGATCATTTATTACTAATTAAGGAATTATGTTCAGTAAAAAGTTTGGTGAAGATTTATTTGATTGTGGTGGTGAAGATTTGTAAGAAGTGAAACCTTCTTTTTTAGGTACGTTTTTCCTTTTCTTGGAGTTTTTGAGAAAAGGGGAGTTTCTGGAAATTTTTGAAGTACACATTGTGTACTTTATGATTACACGCCATGTACTTTGTTTCTGCTCAAGTCCATGTACTAGTCGTGTCATGGCCACATGTTTCTTCTAGAAATGGGGATGACCTTGTTTGTTTAAGGTTCAAACATTCCAATCGGTTTCTAATGGGTTTATTCGTAGAACCGTAAATATCCAATGATTCTATATCCATTTTGACCTACATTCCAAATGTATGTGCCCATTAGTTGTGGAATGATGAGGCTTAAGAATTTTCATTGGTCGAGAGGATGGGAGGTCATACTCATCAGACCTTTTTGGGGGGAATTATTGTTTACTCCGAGACTCTCTTATAGATTTGAGTTATGTTCGTGAATACTTATTAATTTACCAATCATTAAAATGAGTTCTTCCTTTAGACCTTGCAATCAATGATTGATATGTAGGAGATTTAGAGAATCTTTTATATGTATTTGACGTTCTTCATCAATGGAGAATCATTTATATGAATTAGTGATTCTTATTCAATGGTTTCCTTACATACAATAAATAGAACTCTCTTGGTCATTATGATGACCATACTAGTTTTAAAGACACTCAGTGGGGCACTTGAAGTTTATTATCATTCAGAAAGATAGGGTTTATTTTAATGTTGGGATCATACCCACAGATGGGCTACCTACGTATCCTTGTTAGAAAAGTAATCAGAACCCACATAGTTCTAGTGATGAAGTATGAGGTTTATGCATGATTGATGGCCCAAAGAGTGATGTCATAATTACTTTTACACACTAAGCTCACGTGAGTCATGCTCGGTGTGAGAAAAAAGAGGTATTGTTAAAACCTGATGATTTTTCCACGAAAGATGAAATCATACGAAATGATGTGGGGCTTATATATATATGACCGCCCAAGATAGATGAGGATCAGGACTTACTTCAGGGAAGAATCCCCGGAACAGGGTTCATAAAGGTATATGTTCTTTATGGAGATTTGGATACTTAACTTAGGGCTTACTCCTAATAAGGATTCCTAAATTAGAGGGGACTTATGATTGGGTTGTATTCCTGAAAAGGAATCCCAAATCAAAATAAATTAATAATGGGTCTTACTCCTGAAGAGGATGATCAAATTAAGGGGATTTGTAGTTTAGGGCTTACTCCTGAGAAGGAGGCCTAGGTTAAGGTAAATTATGACTGGGTCTAACTCTTGAAAAGGAGGCCCAGGTTAAGGGAATTTGAATCTTGGGGCTTACTTCTGAGAAAGAGACCCAAACTTGGAACTTGGGGCTTACTCCTAAGGAGGATTCCCGTGAATAGTGAACTTGGGGCTTACTCCTAAAGAGGATTCCCAGATTAATGATCCTTTCATAATAAAGGATGAGTTTGAATGAAGGAAATATCTAACCTTAGTGACATAATGTTATGTAAATCATGAGGTTTTAAGAGATATTCCACATAATTCCTTTTAGATAAGGAAGATAACAAATGAACCATGACATAAATGGCTTTGAAGAGGGTTTTGAAGGCTAAATCATGAAGAGCAGAGGTGAATTTGAGGAATGGAAGTGAATTGGAGGGAGGTGTGCAAGTACTGTCCTAACACACAAGTCCCGGTCACGCAAGTATACTTGCACGACATGAGTTCATTTGGGTGACGAAGAACCTGTAGGGTAATACTTGGGCGAGACTTGGCTCATGCCCTTAGTATTATCCCTAGATTATTTCAGAAAGGCGGTGCACAAGTTTCCATGAGAGGACAAGGTGGGATGAAAGTGTCATCACTTCCCTTAAGGGTTTGGACACTTTGGCAGGCAATTATTGATGAGTTCTGACACTTAGTCATTATTCTTCCTCTTTAGAGCTTCCATTCTAGGTAAATAATTACCTTAGAAGTGTTCGGAAGACTTCAGATAGAGACTTGGGTGAACAGAGCTTGAATCTGAGTTTTGGATTTTTCTTCCTCAAAATGGGGGTCCACAAGGGCTATTTATAGGCCACCTGAGGACCTTGGCTGAAAAAGGAATATGGAACTCAAGTGACTTGCGTGACCCATATGTGGCGTGCAAGTATACATGCGTGACCATAATGAAACATGCGTGACCCATGCTTAAAGGGTTCCTTGTTCATGCCTTTGTAAAATTTTGATGTTCTTCAAAGGATGACTCTCTTTGAGCCTAAGATATTTCCCTTTTCCATTCATTAGACTCTGTGATTGAGAGGAGCATCAAAAAATCCCCCCCTCAGAGCTGGATCCAAAAAAGCAAAGTGGATTTGACTCTAAGGAAAAATGAGAAACAAGGTACTGTGGTGCGCAAGTAGTAGGCGTGTAGGTAAGATTCTAGTGCACAAGACCCGGCGTGTAGGGGTATGGCCTCGCCTATAAATATGGGTGTCACTATCGTTCAAAGCAACTGGATTTCCAAGCACCTCACTCTCATCATGAAAGTGAGCTCTCATTCACGCAAATGACTTGCCTTTCCACTTGTCTGCGCTTCTGCTCGTGTTGCGCTTCTATAGTGAGTTTCTGACTTGTGCGCCAGTACTAGTTCGGTAAAACTTGCACGACCAACTTGTACTTGCGCGCCAAGATTAGACTTGAACGCCTTAATTCCTTACCCATTTTTTCTATTTTATTC
The DNA here is from genome assembly GCA_963277665.1 of Viscum album. Classification (NCBI taxonomy): domain Eukaryota; kingdom Viridiplantae; phylum Streptophyta; class Magnoliopsida; order Santalales; family Viscaceae; genus Viscum; species Viscum album. The sequence continues at coordinate 1,413,888,981 of OY728129.1, forward strand.
CCAAATTTAATGAAAAACCAACTTACTTAAATGTCAATTATCTTATCTTTGTGCAGATTCAATGGATCCCAAAAGAATTGGATCGGCTGATGAGCTGGCTAGAAAGAGGATTGATGACATGATGAATATCTTTGTCCATGATTACTATGATATTTGTGATAGAACTCTCCCATATTTGTCAAGGTAATTGAAAAAGTATCATGTTAATTTCCCACATAGCATTTACTTGCCTTTATATGGCCATTTTCATATGCAAGGAGTCAATGTTCCAGATGCAAATAACTGTATTCCTGAGATGCAGTCGTACTACTACTCCTCTATTTTAGTTATGCTATGCATTAAGATCCACAACAATGGTGTGAACTTTCAAATTTTTCTTCCATGCCATTTCCTTGCAGATATGAAAATGGAAAACCCATGGGCTGATATGTTTTCCACTGCCGGTTGGTGGGGAGAAGACTATCATGACATTAGAACAATATCAGAAAATATTATTCTCTCCAAATGGTTCTTTACTTCCAATGCTCCATTATCAAATCAATGTATCCATCTTCCAAGTCTCCTGGACAGAAACAGAGTAACTGTTTGATCAAAAGAACATTTTCTCAAACCGCACTCAAGAACATTCTTTTACAATTGTTCCAAGAAGAGCTAGTATCATTGCATCTCTTATTGTATCCAGTTGAATGAATGAATTCCAGATGGCTGCTGATGAAGCTCGAGATGTTGTAAATCAAATGAAGAGTTATGTTGAAATCCTCTTTAATTATTTAAAAAGAGAAGAGACTCCAGTATATGGATGTCCTTCTAACTCTTTTGAATCAATGAAAAACACGTTTATCTTCAATCATTTTTTCCTGCATACTCCTGCTACCTACTAAAAAAATTACCTAAGCCAATGGACCTAATAAGAATAGTTAGATTTTTACTAGGGTGATACAAACAACCCCATAAACTTTTCATCTTTTAATTTCCCAATATTACCTAAATCATACAAAATGTATGTTTAGTGAGTTGGGACTTGACTTTTGTTTAGAGTTCCCTTGTCTTTTATGGGATATTTAAATTCATGCACGTCGGACATAAAAAAGATAATGTTTATGGTCGAATAGCTTTGACCGAATGGATTAAAATTGACTCATTTCCTTGTTAATTTATCTGAAAACATATTATCGCATTCAATTTTGGGGGAAAACATGTAAACTATGACTTAAGAAATTTTGAATCTGAGGAATGATATGAGAAAAGGGCTAAAAGGAATTAGAGGAAGTATTTCCTAATAGTGAAGTTACCACTATTTAACAAACTTGTTAGGGGGTTGAATTATGCAGGGCCACTTAAGGGCATTGGCTGCATAGTTAAATAATAGTATCTTTTGGCTGACAGGTCCGTTATATAGACTAATTATGCAAGGCCGCCTTGGGGAACGTGCTGTATAGTCAGGCAAAAGAACTCTCAGATATTTTACTTTTCTATTGCTAAAAGCCAATGAAAGTTTATGGAGATTCAAATTTTCCAAAGCATAGAGTCTGTTGTGTGGAGAGAGGTACTTGAATATGGAGAGGATATTTCCAATCATGATTTTCAAAGAATTGGATGAATGTCACTCCTATGAAGGTCTAACCCAATCGTAGGGAAGGGAAATATAAACCATATACTTAAAAACTTTTAGATCATGAAAAAGAGTGTGGGGAAAATATGTTAAGGATGGATATTTTTGCAAATCCTTACATATTGTTTTTTAGAAAAGTAAGGACAAAAGAGGTTTTTCTCCCAAGAATGAAGTTACCACTATTTAAAAAACCGTTAGAGGGTTGAATTATGTAGAGCCACTTAAGGGCATTGGCTACATAGAAAAATAATAGAATCTTTTGGCTGATAGATCCGTTATGTAGAATACTTATACAAGGCCACCTAGGTGCACGTTCTGCATAGTCAGGAAAAATAATTCCTGGGTATCAAACATTTTGTGACCAGAAGACAAGAAAAGGGTTATGGATATCTGGAAGTATTTAAGTTTAGGAGTATGAAGCATCAAAATGGGCATTGTCCAATGCATGTAGGAGACACACTAACCAATTCTAACCATAATCATGTTGTGGCTGGGTCCTGAATTGAGGTGCTGGACTTCAATACATATCCCATAAGGATGGGAATCAAGACATATGTAATTCTTGAAATATATTTTAACATCGTGTGGGACGAGAGTGTATGAGATATTAGTTTAGGGTCATAGAGCTCAGACCATAATGATGAATACACATTGTTTGTTTGTTATAAACATGATGTGAATGAGGACCGGGGTTTTCATACCACGTACATGTTTTCAAAGGGGGACTTTTCAGCCAAGGGACTGAAAGTGGAATTTGTTGTTAGGCCCAAAGACATGGGGCTGGATTCGAGGGATGCTTGAACATTCCTATGTATCCCATATGTATGGGAATCAATCCATACGTAGTTATTGAAATACCCTCTGTATGGATTGGGTTCATACAAGTGAAGAGTGAAAGTGGTCTTTAGTGAAATGATGGTTTGACCCAAGATTAAAGGTTCGAGCACTGCCACTTATGAACGTAGTCCTTGGAATAATACATGGTTGGAGACCACTATCAATAATGATTCCCTCTCAGGTGAGGGTGTCAATGACTTTGGTAGTTTATTGTCGTACATGAAAAAAGTGTGAATATTTTAAGGTCATATGCATGGACCTGTGTTGTATAGTTTAGTGTCATGTATCTAGGACATATTTCTATGCAGTTTAATGTCTTGTAGTGTGTAAAATTGGGGATTGTATTGTTTAACGTCATATAGAAAAGACGATGTCAAACCAATGAAAAGATATTGGTTTTGGGCTTGAACCTTGGGAGGTTGCCTACATACCCATCCTAGAAGACAAGGATCAAAGTTCAGGTAGTTCAATTGAAAAATGAATTGGTGATTGAGTTGTACTAGAGGACAACGACCTAAATATGGTGTTGGGACTTACTCGTGGTTAGAGTCCCAGAGAGGGTGTTATGGTTGATGTTTACTCTAAACTCACGTGAGTCATACTCGGTGTGAGAAACAAGAGATAACAACAACCTTAATGGTGAACAGTTTAATGTCATGTAGGACATATAAAGGACTGGATATAGTTTAACGTCATGTTGGAAAATGGAGGGATTGTGCAGTTTAATGTCTTGACATAAGGACTTTGGGGACTGTGTAGTTTAAAGTCTTACAGTAAGGACTTAAGATGTATTTTTGTTACACAAAATACTTCTTCAGAAATTCGGCATTGGTTGGAGTCATGATGAGTTCTCCATCCATTGAGATTAAAGAATAAGATCCATTGGAGTAGAACTTATGTATTGAGTAAGTTCGTTCCCACTTTGACTCAAGTTTTGGTAGAGGGATATGTTAAATGAATCATGTTAATAGAACCCAAGATCAACTCTTCATCTGATGAAGACTCTTCCTGATGAACCATTTCAGGTTGTGCATTTTGGTGGGGTGGTGCCCGTGGCTTTGAAGTAGATGGAATAAAATCTTCCAGAGTAAAAGACACCTTAGTCTTTGACACGAACTCATCTTCTTCTGACTTCTATTATTTCTTTGAATTCTGTCCTCTCTATGAGGATTTTCCTTCTAACAAACGGGGTTTTTCTATGGAATTCATAGTAGAAGGCACAATTGGTTTCATCAATTGTGTTCGTAAAATTTCATGAGTTCAGTTGATCATTTTCCTGACCATCCAATCATAATATTTCTGTGAATTTCTACTTTTTACTTCATTCCACTCGACTCATTCCTCTGGATCAATAGCAGTAACACATGCAACCTGAGCTGAAGAAACTTTCAATTTTACCTATCCCGAGTCCACCATCTTTTATATAAGGTATTTGAAGACAAAACACTCCTGAATGGGATTTCCCAACATCTGATGAAATGAGGAATAGTTAGGAAGGTCTTCATCCCCTTCCTTGTTCGTCCTTTTAGGCCTTGGAAACTGAACCAAATTATTTTCCAGAGCCGAAATGAAGTAACCAGGAACATGTTCATTTATGAAAGAATAAAATTTGTTCTTTAACTACTCAAGTTGTTTCCGTCTTTGATCTCTTTGATCATCTTGATGAATAAGCCTCTGTTGTGGATGCTCAAGAGGTAGAACCCATCGATAAGAGGAAGGTTTTGAAGTGGAAGCAGGTACAGGGGCTTGTTTGAGTGTAACTGTATCCGTATCTACTCTCCCCATTCTCCTTACTAGAGATTATATAATTACATGAGTTTTATCCTTAGTCTCTATAAGAGAATCTTAAATTTATTGAGAAATTTATTTAAGGTCTTGAAACCCTCCTATTTATTTCACATGGATCAACGGTGTGTGTTATTAATCACACAAATTTTCCACACAGATTGGAAAAAACTCTTCTTGAGGGATTGCTAAGATTAAGTAATATGTTAATACCTTCCAACGAGCAATGAAATCTGAAACTCTTTCAATCTCTCTTTTCTTACAATTTGTAAGATAAAAAACTACCGCCTTTTGAAATGTTGAGCTAAATTGAAGAAGGAATCGTTGATGTAGATCTTCCCACTCGGTAATTGACCGAGACTACAAACTTGTATACCAGAAAAAAGCAGGGCCTTGTAATGATTTCACGAAACATCTGAGTTTAACTGGTTCTTATTGTTGAGGAGTTACCATCATAGTATCACAATGAGAAAAAAAATGTGTTAAGTGTTGTTCTGAGTCTCCCAAACCATTAAAAATTTGGAATGTGGTATTCGCAAAATTTGATGGGGGAGGAATTGCATCAACCCATTCAGTGTAAGCTTTATTTTCCAGTTGAACTTGTGCACATTTTCATTCCATAGATTCCAAACGAGCTGTTAATGAACCAATGGCAGTGATTAAATTTTAAGAAACATCTGGTTGATCTTGGACCTGAGCAGGTGCAATAATTGGAGTTTGGATAGGTGTGGTGACTGGTACTGCAACTGATGGTAGCACTACCAGTTGTTGTCGCGCATGACCCATAGGATTGGACCTATGACGGTGTACTTGTAAAGGAGGATATTCTTGATCCATCCCAGTAACTGAAACAAAATCCTTTGACTAAATGACTCCAGCACGCTTAGGAGGAAGACTACATTGAAGTAGTTTTTCATTCAACCTCCTTAAATCCTTCATTTCTTCCTCTAGTTGTGCGAAACTTTCCTCTAATGAGAGGGATTGTCCTTCTATAGAGGTAGGGTGGGACGTAACCTGAATTTTACCCTTTTTCTTAGTATGTACCTTTCTAGAGTATGGAAGGTCATTACCTGAAGGATTATCTTGCCTCTGGGCAGCCCTCTGGTTTTTGGTACGCACAACTTCTTCATTTATGTCTGTATGTATATACCCATGAACAGGAACTTCCTCATCTGATTCCTCCGAGTGAACCTCATATTCTAGGGGATTAGTGACAACTGCATTGAAGACATTTATTGATGCATAACGCATTTCATCTCTCCTATCGGTATTTCTACGATATTTTCTTCTTCTATGTCCTTGATGAGACATTTCCTTTTGTTGAGTTGATCCCTAAGGAACTTCTTGATGAACCGTAATTTGGAGGGAATCTCCTGATAATTTGGATTTTCATTCCTCTTTTGGCTTCTACCCTAATCGAGAGAAGACTGACTTTCACTAAAGAAGATATTGAGGATCTGAAAAAGTCCCCAGTCCGGCAGACTGGGTCTGTTCCTTCTGTTCCTGCTCAACTCCTTGAATCCTATTTGTTGATTCCAATGGTTGGATTAAATGAGTCCCTAGTATGGAAAGCTGAGGTGGTTCTTGAGCTGCTACACCTAAAACATTCTTAAAATCTATCCTGATCTTGCGGACTTTAGTCCAAAAATTGGCCGGATGCGACAACTGAAATCCACTCAAATCACCTGGCTCAAATGACCGTTGGATGATTTTTGACACTTCTATCACCTGATGATGTGCATGTTCTAAATGAGAGGCATGTTAGATATTCTCATTTGTTTGATGCAAGAGTAATTCTACAACTTGTTCTTTATATTCCTAACTTTGAGAAGAAATAGTTGAGGCATGTTCTTGGGAAATCCTTTGATTATGCACAAAACCAGCTAGATGTGGCCAGCCATGGGAAATAACATTGCATGAGACCACCTTTGGCGGGCTTTGTTGACTGGAGAGTACAGTGAAATACAGTGCTCCAAGAACACCCCATCCCTTATATGAATACCATATGGGGAACTGGTAATTAACTGGAACAGCCTTTTTAGTGCGCCAAGGCATGCACGCAGAAGAGCTCTCTGCTCCTTTTCAACCTTTGGATATCGGGAAACTCAGAGAGATGCCAAGTCAATTTGTTGTTGTAACCCTTATCTTATCTTGACATGATTTTCATATTCATCATAAGATAATATTTTCACATTCAAGTGACAAAGAGTTTTCCACATGTTGAGACGAATATCATGAATACAATCTTCCATCAACAATTATTGAATATCATACTGAGAGTCAGCCAAAGGCCAAAACATGATTGGTACTTCCCCTTTCTCCAGTTGGTTTCTCATATTCAGCACTTCCTCTTTATCATTTGATGAAGATTATTCTACTTGATTAGACCAAATCTGGTGTTTCTTTATTGCTTAATCATATTCAACAAGATTGGATAAGAATTCATTTATCAAACCAAAAGATGAACGACCCAGGTGTTGTTTGTAGAATGACCTACACCCTGAGCTATCTCTTTATTGAGAAATTATTTCACCTATTGGTAGTAAAGCATCAGACATGGATGACTTCACATTTTCAAGTGCCTCAAGATAAGAGGGTTTTCTCGTTACTACATTTTCCTTTGAAGAACTTTTCAGGAAATGTGAATTACTACTGTAGATAGGACTTTCACAGCTAAATTCATCATCATGGGGAGGACCACCATGGTGGGTTACAACAAAAGAAGAAACCATTCACTCCTTGATCTTCTAGGAACACAGAGGGTTATCGTGGCTCTCATCTGAATATGATACTTCGAGATCGGCCAAACTATTAGGAAGAAAGCCTTTATGAAGAAATTTCTGGTGAAGACCATCAGAATTGTTGTTATTACTTCCAAAATCTGAAAATGAGAGAGTAGAATCTTGAGTTTCAATAGACAATTGTATTACTGAATCAAGAACTCCAGCATCGATTAAGGCCTTATTACATATTGGCTCTTGATTTCTTGACTGTGTTGGACGAGTCTTTTTCTTATATTCCTTCTTACTCACTTTAGAAATCACTTGTTGATGAAAGTGGTTATCATGGGCAGGTATATGTTCCTGTTCAGAAGAAATGGTCAGGTTATGCTGATTATCTCCATTCAAATCAGGTGTATGGGCCTGACTTGATTATCTGTACGAAATGGGGGAGTATGCCCCACAACCCTCCTGGACTGGGACAGAAGTGTGTATCTGTTCTGGAGTGTTTTGTTGATGATTCACTCCACTGATAGATATATATTTATGATTCTTTCCCTTTGATGCTACTGAAGTTGTAATAATATTCAAATATGAATCCAGAATATGGGCAGGGATTTGCTTTTTCTCCTTCACCAATGTCAGAATGTTCTTGGTGATTCAGCTGTCGGAACGGGAATATACATCCATTCCGTGCTTGCAGTAGGTGTGTATTCCTGCTCTTTTCATCCTTTTCCTCTCAATGAATTCTAACAGTACTCATGTGTGGGGACAGAAAACTGTGTCTTCCTCCTACTTGTCATTGGAGCTTTCCAATTGACATCTATAGGTGCTACCAAATGAGACTGTTGGTTATCTTGATGAATTCCAGGTGTATGTGCATGTTGATTATTCCCCGCCACATTTTATTAGAGAGTTTCTTTGGTTGTAGTCAGATGAGCATGTTGACTAGATGATTAATTATAAATAGATGTATATGACTGCCTATAATACTCCGTAGGAATTGCCTGGTGGGATTGGCGTGTTACTGCCAGACAAGTCAGCTGGGTAGTAACATCAGGACGGACGGGTGTATATTCCCGTTCAATGTTTTCCATCAAGTTGGCTTGATGGGCTTCTCTGGAGGGGGAAGAAGTAAGAACCTCCTCCTTGTTGATCGGATTTCACCTTCGACCATTTGTCTTGCATGCTCAGGTCTGAGGACCCTGATCCAAACCCCTAAAGGCGATACCCTCATCATGTTGACGGTGCACAACTGCACAAGTCTGGTGGAGATTGTTGATGGGAGGCCCTGGGAAGGACTCTTGTCTTCTTGAATTAAGTCCTTGATTGACCTTCTCATTCACCTCCCCATAATATGGGAGGGCCTGGTGATTTCGTTCCGGGGATAACAACCCAAAACGGTTGGAGACGGTGCTTGGCACCACCTACTTCTTGATCACTGGTCATCGTTGTCTGGACAACCAGGGTGAGCTTTTAACATGAAGGGCTTATTGAGCGGCCTCCAGAGTCAGAATGGTACCATGTTGATGGTATTACTTAACCAGTGCATTTGAGATCCAGCGTTGAAGATGCTAATTAGGTGAAGTCATCCTTAGAGTAGACGAGAATCCAGAAGGAGTAGCAGCAGAGGCATTCACATGTGTAAACTTTAAAGAATCCATTTTTGTAACGCAGAGAGATCTTGGAAAAGAGTGCATGTTTAATATAACAGACATAATCAAGATAATTTTTGCCACTACATATTTTGGATGAGCACATATGTTATTGATTGCTTTGTTGGGCCTCACATTGAGTTTAAATATGGGACTAACAAATAAGTAAAACATCATTTAACTTGGTTAAGGATTCACGTCGGGTTCACCATTTTTGTTTCTTATGGGAATGGGGATGACCTTGTTTGTTTAAGGTTCAAACTTTCCAATCAGTTTCTAACGGGTTTATTCGTCGAACAGAAACATCCAATGATTCTATATCCATTTGGACCTACATTAAAAAGGTAGGATCCCACTAGTTGTGGACTGATGAGGCTTAAGAATTTTCATTGGTCAAGAGGATGGGAGGTCAGACTCATCACACCTTTTTTGGGGGAATTATTGTCTACTCCGAGAATATCTTATATATTTGAGTTATGTTTGTGAATCCTTATTAATTTACCAATCATGAAAATGAGTTCTTCCTTTAGACCTTGCAATCAATGATTGATATGTAGTAGATTTAGAGAATCTTTTATATGTATTTTTGGTTCTTTATCAATATAGAATCATCTATATAAATTAGTGATTCTTAGTCAATGGTATCCTTCCATACATTATATAGAACTCTCTTGGTCATTATGATGACCATAATCTTTTTAAAACCACTTAGTGGGGCACTTGAAGTTTAGTGTCATTCAGAAAGACAGGGATTATTTTAAAGTTGGGATCACACCTGCAGATGGGCTACCTACATATCCTTGTAAGAAAAAAATCAGAACCCACATAGTTTTATTGAAGAAGTATGAGGTTTATGCATGATTTATGGCCCAATGAGAGATTTCATAATTACTTTTACACTCTAATGTCACTTGATTCATGCTCGGTGTGAGAAACAAGAGGTATTAGTAAAAACTGACAATTTTTTCATGAAAGATCCAATAATAAGAAATGATGTGGGGCTTATGTATGTATGACCTCCCAAGATAGATGAGGATTGGGACTTACTTTAGGGAAGAAGCCTGAGAACAGGGTCCATAAATGTATATGTGCTTTATGGAGATTTGGATACTTAACTTAGGGCTTACTCCTGAGAAGGATGCCCAAATTAGAGGAGACTTATCATGGGGTTTTATTCCTAAAAAGAAATCCCAAATCAAAAGAAATTAATACTGGGGATTACTCCTGAGGAGGATTCCAAAATTAAGGGGATTTGTAATTTAGAGCTTACTCTTGAGAAGGAGGTCTAGGTTAAGGAACATTATAACTATGGAATACTCCTTAAAAGGAGGCCCAGGTTAAGGGAATTTGAAACTTGAGAATTACTCCTGAGAAGGAGGCCCGAACATGGAACTTGGGGCTTACTCCTAATGACGATGCCCATGAATAGGGAACTTTGGGCTTACTCCTAAGGAGGATTCCCATATTAAAGATCTTTTCATATTAAAGGATGAGGTAGAATGAAGTAAATATATAAAAGTGACATAAAGTTATGTAAATCACGAGGTTTTAAGAGATGTTCCACAAAAATTTTTCAGACAAGGAAGCCAACAAAGGAACCATTCCATAAATGGATTTGAAGAGGGTTTTGAAGGATAAATCTTGAAGAGGAGAGGAGAATTTGAGGAAAGGAAGTTAATTGGAGGGAGGTGCGCAAGTATTTTCTTGGCGTGCAAGTCCCATTCGCGCATGTATACTTGCGCGACATGAGTTCATTTGGGCGATGAAGAACCTGTAGGGTAATACTTAGGTGAGACTTGGCTCAAGCCCTTAGTATTATCCCTAGATGCTTTCAGAAGGGCGGTGCACAAGATTCCATGAGAGGACAAGGTGGCACGCAAGTTTCATCACTTACCTTAAGGGTTTGGACCCTTAGGCATGCAAGTATTGATGAGTTATAACACTTAGTCCTTATTCTTCCACTTTAGAGCTTATATTCTAGGTAAAAAATTACCTTAGAAGTGTTCGGAAGACTTTAGATAGAGACTTGGGCAACGAGAGCTTGAATTTGAGTTTTGGATTTTTCTTCCTCAAAATGGGTGGCCCACAGGGGCTATTTATAGGCTACCATAGGACCTTGGGCGAAAATGGAATGTTGTGCGCAAGTGACTTGCACGACCCATATGTGGCACACAAGTATACTTGTGCGACCCATGCTTAAAGGGTTCCTTGTTCATGCCTTCATCAATTTTTTAGGTTCTTCAAAGGATGAATCTCTTTGCGCTTAAGATATAACCCTTTTCCATTTGTTAGACTTTGTGACTGGAAGGAGCAACAACACCACACACACAGCCATGTAGGGGTGACATGGAGGCCGCCTAAAGCAGACTACTGAAAAGCCTTATACACGACGTGTACTCCAAAAGTACACACTCTGTACTTTCTTTTTTTTCATTAAACGGACTAGGGTCACGTATTAACCCCAAAACCATCTTCTTCTCCAGATTCTTCGACCGAGAGAATTCTGTATAGCCTTGGATCTTCTCCGAGCCCCCGATCCTCTTTCCGTTCTCTAAATTGACCATCGTCAAGTACATTGGGACTGTAGTGGTAAGCTCTTCCTTCTCCTAGAGCTTCATTTTCCAATAACTCCTTTTTCTCAAGTTATCGTGGGTTGATAATTTTCAATGCTTTCTTAGATATACGATGTTCCAAGGAGAATCAAGCTTTGAGGTTGAAGTATATCAATCTCCTAGCGTCCAGGTAAGTGGTTTGGGCCTTTTTGTAGGAAGTCTATGAGTATTTTGCGCAAATTCCACCAATACCCTTGAACGAGGTATTGTGTGTTTTATGTTTTTCCCTTGTTGTTTGCCTAGTAGGATTATATGCCTGAGTATAGGATAGTGTTTGTGAATAGGGTAATTTACTATTCTTTGGATGTTTTTTCCATGCATATTTTACTTTTTTATGACTGTTTGGTCTAGTTTTGCCTATTAGGCTATTGACAGTTCCATGCCTAGTTGTAGGTTGGTGTGACTATTGTTCTTCCATGCTGAGATGGTATAGACTACTATCCAAGTAGTTCTTGAGGTTCACTTTGTCTATTAGGAAATGCGATACTTGAAGACTTTACACAGGGCTATGAGAACCTAGTTTAGTAGACCATACGGAGAATGTACGTAAGGGATTCTCTATAGTGTCTTTATAATACGATGCGAGACCACATGGGGAATTGACATTGACTGCTTCTTCAGAGTGTCTTTAGTTCTTCGACATGGGACATAGGGGGAATGAGACGTTGAGTGCTTCCCCAGAACACTTTTAGTATGATACAAGACTATAGGGGGAATTGACGGTGAGTGATTACCTAGAGAGTCTATATTCTTTATCTGAACCAGAGGGGTGAGACATTGTGTGCCTCCCATAGGGTTTCTAGTACAAGTAGGTGGAACCATAAGGGTTATACTATGAGAACTACCCATAGGGTTTCTAGTACAAGTAGGTGGAACCATAAGGGTTAGACTGTGAGAACTACCTAGAGGGTTACCTGTTTGTTCTACTTTCTTGTGTGGATGCATTCTTGTTTCTACATTATATGCTAGAGACTCTGGATTGTTTACTACTGAGCACTTTCCTGTTTACTATTTTCTGTACTTTTACCTTCCATATATTCACTGACTATTAGGAACAAATCTTCGAGTTGTTTCCTACTGGGATTTTTATCTCACACCCTATTTGGGTCATGCTTTTGGGCCCAAATAGATTATATTGTTGTAGGTATATATAAGGGAAAGTGCCCTTCTACTTCAGGTTTTTGATTGCACTGGATCTGGAGAGCATGTGACCAAGTTATGGCTTTCGATGTTGAGGAGTTTATCTACTTTCTTTTGTACTTGGGTTTAGTAATGTATTTCAGCATTGTGATTTGTTTGGCTGTTTTCCTAGACATAAACGTATCATGCATCATTTAAAAATATTTTTGCTCCAGTTGTTTGTTTATCAGTCTTCTGTTGTTATTATAGTTGGATATTTTCTGCATCCGTTGTTTTATGTGTTGTTACTTCTGTTGTGTACTCTGCCAATTAGGGCATAGTTTCCCTACTATCACACCCAAGTCCCTCGCTGCTAGTCGACAGCCTCTGGAGTTTGGGGAAACGATTTTGAGGCCATGTGACCAACCGGGTACGGGGTTCCTCTGGGTGGATTTCGGAATCGGGACGTTAAAAAGTGGTATCAGAGGGTTTTCTTTTCTCTTGACTTACTATTTGGATCCTTTAGCCATGGATATGACGGAATAGGTACTTGGTAATTAGTTGTGCCTGGGAGTAGCTAAGCAGTGTACATGGGAAAGTCATACTACCACGTTTATTGCAGTTTACTGGTTTGAAATTTTAAAGTTGATATGATTTCACCATTGGGTGATTCGTATGCCTTGTTCTATTATCGTTTTTGTTATTGCGGTTCTATTTCTATCGCAGACTGATGAGATGAGGGTATTCCATCTCATGCATCATGTAGATACTTGTTATAAATCACATTTCATGCATTATTTCCATGCCATCTAGGATGCATTAGTGATCTCATGTTGTTGTGATAGATGTTATGTAGATTATGAATTCTGTTGTGATAGATGCATTGATAGAATCCCTTCTGTTTGATAGGGATTTTTTTTTGTATAGTACTTTTCTTAGATGGACGCCAAACATTGGCCCTTGAGGTGTTATGGGCCCTCAGGGACCGGAATTTGGTGGATCATCAGCAAGTTTACCTTGTTTGTAACTTGTATAAGATGCCCAACTTCCATTCGCGGGGATCATGAGCCCTCACGGATCGGAATTTGGAACCTTAGCTCTTGTTTACCTGTGTTTCTGGGCTCCGGTGCAGTTCTAAGGCAACCGTCTGGAAAAACCCAGAATACACAGCGTGTAATTTTTTAATACACATCATGCAGTCTATATCCGTGTCACTGACTGCATGGGCAGGGACACGAGGTTGTGGAAAATATTGTAGGAACACACCGTGTACTAGTTTAGCACGCTGTGTAGTCTGAAATAGTTACCCCGGCCGTGTCAGAACAACATGGGTCGTGTTAACTTTTCACTTACACATTGTGTCTGAATTTTACATGCCGTGTAGTATGATCTGGGGACCCGGCCATGTCACAAGCAACACGGGTCGGAAAATTCCTTCAAGGGCACGTCGTGTTCTAGTATAACACACCATGTATAGTTAACCGTGGATCCAGCCATGTAACTAACAACATTGGTCGTTTTTTCCTTTCTTGTACATTCTGTATCCATCTAGAACATGTCGTGTAGTGTCAGTCATGTGTCAGGCTGTGTCGGTAACAACACGATCCAGGTAATGCATGTCTAGTACACACCCTGTCTTCCTTGAACGCGCCATGTAGTTTTGTCCTTAGGGAGTCGTGTGGCTTAACCATGTAGAAGTACTCAGGCAGGGAATAGGATTCAAGTACATGTTGTGTGTTCAGACAACACGTCATGTAGTTGGGGTGTCACATGAACAGTTTAGGCCGGAGTACATGCCCATGTGAATGACTTAAGGTAACACGCCCAGTAGGAAAAATACATGTCGTGTAGTCATGCTTTTCAAAACATGAATGCTTTCTTTCTTTTGTTCCCTTCTTGTCCTTCTAGTTTTTAGTTTTTGAAAATATTAGACTATTTCGTGGTGGTCTTTGTGGACGATATCTTGGTGTACTCTCACACTCGAAATTACCATGCTACCCATATTGAGATCATTCTGAGTACACTGAGGGATCATCAGTTATATGCTAAGCTCTCGAAGTTCCACTTTTGGATGGATCATATTCACTTTTTGGACCATGTTATCTCTGAGATAGGAGTATCAGTGGACCCAAAGAAAGTAAGATCATTAGTTTCCTGGGAGTAGACGAAGAACGTCTTTGAGGTGCAGAGTTTTCTAGGGTGGGTGGATACTACAGATGCTTCATACAGTACTTTTCACGCTTAGAAGCACCGTTGAAGGGTCTGACCTAGAAGGGCTCGAAGTTCTTATGGTCATTTTTTTGTGAGTTAGCCATTCAGGAGCTGAAAGGGAGGTTGAATTCATCACCGATACTAGTCTTGCCAGAGCCAGTAAAGAGATAAACTATTTATTATGATGCTTCAAGTATCGGGCTAGGAGTTGTGCTTATGCAGGGAGATGGAGTCATTGCATGTGGGTCTATGCAGTTGAGGCCGCATGAGAGGAATTACTTGACGCATGATCTGGAGTTGGCAGCTGCTGTTCATGCCTTTCACTATTGGAGACATTATCATCTGGAAGAGCACTTTGTGGTGTTTACCGACCACAAGAGTCTCAAGTACATCTTCAATCAGCGTGATCTGAATCTGAGACAACACAGGTGGGTCGATTACCTTCAGTCCTTTGACTTTGAGCTTGCCTATACACCTGGGAAATGCAATGCATTGGCTAACACTTTGACCAATATAACTCAGATAAAAGTAGTTCAGGAGGCCATTAGTGAGTGGTAGTTTATGGCTCTGTTCTCTGAGATGCATTTGGAGGTGCACGATAGTCAGGGGCAGACTTTTCTTCCTTCTGTAGCTGTTAACTCTACCCTTCTCGATCGGTTTCGAATGAGACATCTATCATATTCTGAAGGCCTAGTACTACAAGAATTCGTGTCAGGAGAGGACCCTATTCCTAGATGGACGGTAGGAGAGGATGAGATCTTTCATTTCCAGGGATGTGTATGGGTTCTAGAAGACATATGTGGGGATCTGATTCAGGACATTCATTCCTCAGTTTGGGCAGTTCATCCTGGCATCACCAAGATGTATCGTGATATATACCACCAGTATTGGTGGCCAGGTATAAAGAGAGATTTTGCTGGTTTTTTCCTGAGGTGTTCCACTTATTAGCTGGTCAAAGAGGAGCATCAGTGACCAGTAGGACTTCTATAGAAGTTACTCATTCCAGAGTGGAAGTGAAATGATGTCGTGATGGACTTCATGAACGGTTTATCAAGGTATCCTAAAGGGAACGACGCAGTATGGTTTGTCATTGATAGACTCACAAAGGATTCTCACTTATTTCCGATCAAGGAGACCTTTAGTGTTGATGAGATGGGATGGTTGTAAATCCAAGAGATTGTGTGTCTGCATGGAGTTTCGCAATCCATTGTTTCAGAGAGGGATGCGTGTTTTACTTCTCGGGTCTGGCAGGGGCTTCAGAAGTCTTTGGGTACACAGGTACTTTTGAGTACAACATACCATCCCCAGACATATGTCCATTCCGAGCATACGATTCAGGTGGTTGAGGATATTCTTAGAGTATGAATTCTAGACTTTGGAGGTTCTTGGGAGAAGCATATACCTCTTGTGGAGTTTTCCTACAATTATAGTTTTCAAGAAACTATTCAGATGGCACCTTATGATGCTTTGTACAGTAGGCCATGCCGATCACCCTTATGTTGGATGGAGGTAGGAGAGGCAGCTTTACAGGGACCTCATCTTGTTCAAGAGACCTCAGAGCAGATATAGTTGATTCAGAAGTGGATGGCTACTGCACAATCTCGTCAGAAGTCTTATGCTGATCAGTGGAGACGACCTCTGGAGTTCGATGTCAGGGATCAGGTTTTCCTTGCGTGTCGCACCGAGGTTGGGACATAAGAGAATTCGGAGACAGGGTAAGCTTTAACCATGTTACGTCGGGCCATTTTAGGTGTTGAAGAGAGTTGGTCCGGTTGCCTATAGGTTGCAGTTACCTTAGAGGTACCGGGCTATACACGACGTCTTCCACGTTTCTCAGCTCCAACGTTACTTTTCAGACCTATCTCATGTCTTTCAACTAGATGAGGTTGAGATTTAATTGTATGCATTGTTTGAAGAGCATCATATCTGAATTGTCGATCGTTGTACAAACATTCTTTGTGGTCGGTCTGTTCCTCTGGTATTGGTGCAATGGCAGCACGGGCGAGTACAGGACGAGACTTAGGAGAGGTAGGTCGATGTACGATCACAGCGGCCGGAGCTGTTCAGGGTTTCTTTATATACGCCTCGCTGGGGAAATTCGGGGACAAATTTCTTTAAGGTGGAAGTTTTTAAGAACCCGGACCTTCTTTTCAATTACTTTTTTCCTTTTTTGGAGTTTTTGAGAAATGATGAGTTTCTAGAAATTTTTGAAGTACATGCCATGTACTTTATGAGTACACGCTGTGTACTTCGTTGCATCTCAAGGTCATGTACTGGCCCAATCATGGCCACACACCCAGCCTTGTAGGGGAGATATGGAGTTCGCCTAAAGTGGAGTATAGAAAATCCTAGTACACATCATGTACTCCAAAAGTACATGTCGTGTACTCCAAAAGTACATGTCATGTACTTTCTTTTTTTCATTAAATGGACTGGGGTCACGTCTTAACCCCAAAACCGTATTATTCTATAGCTTCTTCGAATGAGAGCATTCTGTATGGTCGCGGATCTTCTCTGAGCCCCCAACCCTCTGTCCGTTCTCCGAATCGACCATCGTCGATTGAGTTGGGACTGCAGCGGTAAGCTCTTCCTTCTCCTAGAGCTTCGTTTTCCAATTCCTTCTTTTTCTCATGTTATCATGGGTTGAGTGTTTTGGATTTTTTCATATATATACACCATTCCAAGGAGAATCAATCTTCAAGGTTAAATTATATCGATCTAATAGTGTCCAGGTATGTGGTTTGTGCCTTTTTGTAGGAAGTTTGTGAGTATTTTGTGTAAATTCCACCAATACCCTTGAACGGGGTATTGTGTGTTTCCTGTTCTTCCCTTGTTGTTTTCCTGATTTTCTTATAGGCATATGTAGAGGTTAGTGTTTGTGAATAGGGTAATTTATTGTGCTTTTGATGTTTTCCCAGGAATGTTTTTCCTGTTTATGACCGTTTTGTCTAGTTTTACTTGTTAGGCTATTGCCAGTTCCATGACTAGCTGTAGGATGGTGTGACTATTGTTCTTCCATGTTGAGATGTTGTAGACTTCTAGACAAGTAGTTCTTGAGGTTCACTTTGGCCATTACACAATGTGATACTTGTTAACTTTACACAGTTCTATGAGAACCTGGTGTAGTATACCATTGGGAGAATGGACGTAAGGTCTTCTCCAGAGTGTCTTTATAATACGATGCGAGACCACAGGATGAATTGACTTTGAGTGCTTCCTCAGAGTGTCTGTAGTTCCTTGATGCGGGCCACATGGGAAATGAGACATTGAGTGCATCCCCCTAGAGACTTTAGTACGATACGAGACTACAGGGGGAATTTACGGTGAGTGCTTCCCCAGAGAGTCTATATTCATTAGCTGAATGAGACGGGTGAGACTGTGTGTGACTCCCAGTGGGTTGCTAGTACATTTAGGTTGAACCATAAGGGTTAGGCTGTGAGAAGTACCCATAGGGTTACCTGTTTGTTCTACGTGCTTGAGTGGATGCTTTCTTGTTTGTACATTATATGTTAGAGATTGTGGATTGTTTGCTACTTAGTACTTTCCTATTTACTGTTTTCTATACTTTTACCTGCCATATATTCACTGACTATTAGGCACAAATCTTCGGGTGGTTGCCTATTGGGATTTATATCTCACACCCTGTTTGGTTCATGCTTGTGGGCCCAAACAGATTATATTGTTGCAGGTATAAATAAGGGAAAGCGCCCTTCTACTTCATGTTCATGATTGCACTAGAGATAGAGAGCATGGGACCAAGCTATGGCTTGCGATGCTGAGGAGTTTATCTTCTTTCTTTTATACTTAGATTTAGTACTGTATTTCAGTATTGTGATTTGTTTAGCTATTTTTCTGGACATAAACGTATCATGCATCATTTAAATATATTTATGCTCCTGTTTTTTATTTATCATTCTTCCACTGTTATTGTTGTTGGATATCTACTGTGTCCGCTATTGTATTTGTTGTTACTTCTATTGTGTACTCTGCCAATGAGGGCATAGTTTCCCCACTATCACACCCAAGGCCCTCGCTGCTAGTCGGAATCCTCTAGCATTCGTGGAAATGCGCTTGAGGCCATGTGACCAACCGAGTATGGGGAACCTCTAGGTGGGTTATGGAACCGGGATGTTACAAGAGTCATAGAGTTTTGGGACTAATAGTTTTTCATCATGATTCTCACTTTACATCATTTATGTGAAAAGGATTTCAACATTCCTCTTCTGCCAAGTTGTTCCATAGCATCACATTTAATCCATGGAATGGTGTTCAAACCAAATGTATGACATATACATTGAAGGATATGTTAAGATCATGTATCTTGAAGTTTTTAGAGTTAGGGATGTACCATTTAACATTGGTGTAGTTTTATCAAAATGATAAAATAAATTTTACTATTTTTATGGATCCTTATATGAATTTTTATGAGAAAATAAGTAATTTTTCCTTGTTTAGGTGAAGTTTATATAATTTGTCAAGATATGGTTTAGGATAGTCAAAGAGTGTGTAACGTTTTTAGGATATCCTAGAATTTTGAATTCTCTGAGTAGGCTACTATATTTTTTAGTTACAAAATCATTCCCTCTTTAAATTTTATCCGCATTGTAGACATCAAAGTTTTGTTGAGGGAATCAAGTTATCAATAATATTTGTTGGTCCATTTTAATGTTTGAATTAATTTTAGGTTTATATTTATATTTTTTCTTCCATTGTACTTGGAAATTGGTTATCATATGTTTCTTGTATCATAACTTATTGAGAATTATCCTGATCCTCCACAATTTATTGACTTGGGAAATATAGAATTTACGGAAGATATGTCCTTTTGTGTAGTATCTTGTGTAAATTTTGGATCATATATAGAATTTAATTTGAGGGTGAGTTATTCTATTAGTGTGACTTCATTAAATATATATTTTTATAGAGGAAATAAAATAGGAGATGGAATCACATATGTGAGTTCAATATGACGATTTTTTTGAGATGTTGACATCATGTTTATGTGGGACTTTTTTTGTATCAATGAAAGTTAAAATAAAAATATTGGTTTGATTATTTTATTTTGTTTTATGATTATAGATGACATTTTTTGGATGAAATTTTTCAGTGGTGTCTAATATGGTGTTCTAGATTTTAATAATTTAATAGTTTTTGAATCTTTTCATTTTTTGGTTAAGAGTGGTAAAATAGAAATTGTTTAGTACTCAAAATGAAATTTCAAAATAAATTTGGATTTGTGATCCAATGTTTACCCTTGGGTGGAGGTTTGAATGAAATTTTGGACTCCACTTTAGGTTTTCGATTCGATGTTTACCATTGGGTGGAGTTTTGGTAAATTTCGTATATTAAGATATTTACTTGTGAGGTGTCATATAGTGGTAGAATTTTACAATTTTTTATTCATTTAAATAATTCATATTAAATAGATAATTTTTATATAAACAATAATACATATTTGAGATATTTTTAAAAAATAATATGAATATGTTAGAGGAATTTTAAGTTGGATGTTTTATGGGATTATATTCCTTATCAATAGAGTAAATGTTAAGTGATAAGAAATGAATTTATATGAATTAAAGAGGAGGCTTGATGTGATAAATTAAATGGAAAGTAATGAAATAATTTATGTAAGGTTCGGATTGACTTTAATTATGGGTGTAAAGGGGAATTGAATGAAAAATAATATGTGTAGATTGTATTTTCCACCATTAGTATTTAGTGGAAAATATTTTATTTTGTATTCTATCAAGAAAGAGAGATCCCTTTGTGGAAATTTTCTGTAAAATTGGATAAGGATGAAGAGAGAACGAATTATGGGTGAGTAATCAGCAACTATAATTCTCATCTATTTTATAATTTTTATGATCCTTCCATGCTTATTTTATTCCATATTGGTTTGATAATCCATAAAAATATCGAGGAATGGTTGTACAATAAACTTAAATTGGGTATATTGATGAATAAATAATTAATATATTAATTATTGTTGTTGAATAATTTAAATTAACATAGGATTTCAATTTGATGGATTATCATTGAATTTGGTAATAGATAAAAATGTATTGTGTAAAAAATTTAGAAATATAATTAAATGGTTATAGAATATGAATTTATAAAGGTGTAAAAAGTTGAATGGTTGATATGTATATAAAATGATAAATTATCATTTAATATTGATTATAATTCACATGATAATTTATTTTCTTGTGTTTAAAGTAAAAAATTATTATTGATAATTTTCTTTGAATATTTTGGGAATAATTTTTTTGTCTCTATGTTGAGAATAGAGCCTTGAATAGTTCAAATTCATGGAAAATGATTTGTAATGTGTAAAAATAAAAACTATCATAACATGACATGGGCCATGAAAATTCAGCATGAGTGTCATGAAACTTTTTATAAAATTATATTTAAGTCATTTTGAGGATGGGGGATGATGTAAAAATGATTTGAATTGGGTAATTACATAATCTA
Organism: Viscum album; assembly: GCA_963277665.1. Taxonomy (NCBI): domain Eukaryota; kingdom Viridiplantae; phylum Streptophyta; class Magnoliopsida; order Santalales; family Viscaceae; genus Viscum; species Viscum album. The sequence continues at coordinate 1,413,910,009 of OY728129.1, forward strand.
AAGTGGGAATAATTTTTTGGCAGTGCGTTTCAACGAGCTTTTTGTTATCTGCAAAGATCATTCCACTACTTATAGGTTTTCCAAAGACCCAAAACACTTTGATTAGAAAATTGATCTTAATTTTAGTAATTTAATTTTATTTTTGGCGTTATTTCAAGTAATAAGGTGGATTATAGGGGTTATAGATGGATTTGGGGTGAAGTAGGATAAGAGAGAGAGGTGCAGAAGGAACCCAATACCTGGTGGCTTAGTACTGGGTATTTGGTTGGGTGTTAATTTCATAGGTTTTTAGGTTTGAACCCCAAATTTTTAATGTTCCTGACCCAGAATCCACTAAGCCGGTGCTCCGAGCTGGGTAGTTACATAACATTAAGCGCTCCTCCCGTTACGCCAAAGGCTGCCGACTAGTAGAGGGGGTCTTTGTGTTCAAGTGGGGAGACTATACCCCCTTTTTATCAGAGTAAGCCACAACATAAATAAACCAATACCGGAAACAATAATCAGTAAACAAGGAACATGTATAACAACCATTTCCAACAATAAATATTCCATGTCCTACTATAAGTGAAAAACTGAACAAATAGACCAAATAAAGACAATGGCTAGAATCCCCAAAATGGTCCCAACTCCAATTCTGGATCCTCCACAAAGTGCTACCCATGTCCACTCAACTATCTAGCAAGGGCCCTTTCCCTTCTTATGTCCTGCAATCATGAAGTCTGCTCGGGTACCCAATGGTGACCCGAGCAGTGTGTGAGTACAACTCAGTAGGCCACTACCAACAGTGTCTTCAAAATATCTAGTAATAACAGGTTGTTCATGCAAAAGGAATATAATGATAATTTCCAAGTAATTATTTAAGGTTCCATTAACTAGTTCAGAGCCAAAGTCATTTCCACTTCCATTGCCATTCATTTCCCACCAATTATCATCACTTACCATTTCATCACATTTACATGGGTTAATCACATACATTAGGTTACATGGGTATAAGGACAACAATCACATGCAAGAGGGTAAACACATTGTTATCCTATCTCACTAGGACTAATCCCCTCATAGCTACCATATCCTCACCTTGAAGCCTTAGTCCGGGTGGATGTAACCGTTAGGAGAATAGAACCTCAGTCCCCATTCCTAACCTGTGCATTTAGGGTGGAGTTCAGAGCATCAGTCTTTACTCGACCCCTGGGCATAGATCCTCAAGTCATAGCCCACTCTACCAAGCCATGTGCACGTGCTTATATATATAAGTAACCATCAACCCACCATACCATTGTTGTTTTACAAACACCATTCACAAAAACCCACAAGGGAATTCACATTATGCCTTAACCCATTAACACATTACCATTTCACATCATTTAACCATTCACCCAATTACCATTTTTTATGCTTATCTCACTAAGCATTCAACACCAAACCCATAACCTATCTCATTATGGTATTTAATCAGTTTACACATTAACCCATTTAACCCATTCATCATTTACGTGAATCAACCATTCAACCCATTCCAAATTACCTTTAGGCTATTTCCAAGTCTAGGTGCATCACCTAACTTCTATTCCAAGTTCAACCAATCATGCCAACATATTCGTCAAGGGATCTACCATTTATTAAAATGAGGTCACTTTTTTAATAATAATCCATATGCCTGGGAAAAGCAGGCACACCCCATGGATGCCCCCAATTAGGTCAATTCATTCTCAATGCATCCCATGGTGATCGTGAGGGTCCCCATTTACCATTTTCTTAAGCATCCTTTATGCCAAATGCATCCTGGTTGATCAAAGATCATCAAAAGGAAACCATGAGCAAAGCCACACATGCATAAATCCACAATAGAACTGTGGGATAACGTTTGTAGACCACCTACCTCGAAACCGTGGTTGAACTCACACTCAATCGAGTCCTTAGAACTCAATCCAACTAGACTTTGTAGCTTCAACCTAGAACTCTCCCAAAAAATAGGGTTTTAGAGCTTCGGAACAAGAGGGAGAGAATATACAAACCCTAAACCAAAAAGAGAAGTGAGGATGATATTATCCTTACCCGTAGCTTCGATCCACATCCAACGGAACCAAAAACTTTTTAGAAACGAGGGAGATAGACCTCTTGGAGATCTTAGGTGATTTGGTCCGTTCCTAGGGTGAAGAGGGAGGAGTGCAGAGGAAATCCTGAGTGGGTTTTTAAAATCCCAGGGTGGCACTTTTGTAATTTTTCCCAAATTTAAGAGGCCGCACGGTCTGGCCGCACGGTTTGAAAAACCGTGTGCATGATAGTTTCCAAAGGAGGAGGGGTCACACGGTTTACCTGGGCAGGCCGCACGGTTTGCCTTGGTCATGTGCAGGCCGTGTACTCAGGCTTGTCTTGCCCAGATTTTCTTTTTTTCGTGCCCCGAGCCCCTAAAACACCCCCAAGACCTCTCATACATTCAAAAGACATCCCTTGAAGCCCGAAACAAGGGCTTCAACCAAAACATAACAAAACATACCCTTCAAAAAACTGGAATCTTAAAACCTCCCCACCTTATAACAGCTCGTCCTCGAGCTGAGTTTACAAGCCTCATTGATCCACTAAAGAGAAGAGTTCAGGCCACTGAGCTCATATATCTGATTCCCACTCCCAAGTTTCTTTCTAAACTTTCCCATGCTACCATAGTACTCTCACTAATGGCACACCCTTTCCTTGTAAGACCTTTTCCCTATGATCCACCACACAAACTGGATGCTCCTCAAAGGACACATCAGCCTCAAGCTCCACATCCTCAACATCAACCATGTGAGATGGGTCATGGTGATACCGTTGAAGCTGCGACACATGAAACACATCATGAATCCCACTATACCATTGTGAGAGATCCAATCGTTAACCCACTAGTCTGATCCTCTCCACAATCTCAAAAGGTCCCACATACCTGGGAACCAACTGACCCTACTTTGGAATCTGACGGTGACCCAGCATTGGCGACACCCGAAGGAACACTTTATCAACCATTGAAAACTCAATAGATCTACTCCTCTGATCTACATACGACTTTTTCCTACTCTAAGCCGTATCCATCCACTTCCTGATCAACTTAACTCTCTCTAAAGTCTCCTACACGAGACTTGGCCCCAACAACCCAGATTCACTGGCCTCTAGCCAACACAACAGAGATCTGCATGGCCTCCCATAGAGTACCTCAAACGGTGCCATTTGAATCGTAGCCTGAAAACTGTTGTTGTAAGAAAACTCAACTAACGATATGTGCCTCTCCCAAGAACTACCAAAGTACAAGACACAAGTTCTTAACATGTCTTCCAACACTTGGATCGTACGCTCCGACTGCCCATCTGTCTACGGGTGGAAATCCGTACTCAAAAACACCTACGTACCAAGCGCCTTCTGCACCCCTTGCCAGAAACATGATGTGAAACGCAGATCTCGGTCCAAAACTATGTTCTGCGGAACAACATGCAACTGCACTATTTCCCGAACATACAGATCTCCCAACTAGTCGACTGTAAAGGACTCCTGAATCGGTAATAAATGATCCACTTTCATTAACCGATCCACAACCACCCAGATTACATCATTATTTCATAGCGTCCTCGGAATACCCACAACAAAATCCATTGTTACATAATCCTACTTCCATTCCGGAATGGGAAATGGATGAAAAAAACAACCTAGGAGTTGATGCTCACCCTTCACCTACTGACAGGTAAGGCACCATGCCACAAATCCAACAATTCCTTCTTCATTCCAGACCACCAAAACTGCCTTCGAAAATCACGGTACATCTTGGTCAAACCAGGATGCACTGCCCAGTTTGATTCATGGAACTCACACATCAACTCTTCCTGCACACACTTTGGCACAACCACACGATCACGAACATGAACAACACATTCCATGTCGACGGCCCAACCAGAAGGTAGATCCCCACATTTAATCTATTCCTTCATGATCAAATACTTAGGATCATCAAGTTGACATTCCTTAACTCGACTCAAAAGCGTCGAATCCATCATTAAGGAAGTAATAGTGACCTGAACACTCTCCTCCTGCACCTCCAGGTGCATCTCTGCAAACAAAGCCATCACCTTTAACTCGGTGCTGGACTCCTGAACCACCTGATTCTGAACCTTCCTGCTCAGAGCATCAGCAAAATTGTTTCCCTTTCATAGCGTGTAGACCAACTCAAAGTCAAAAGAATGGAGATATCCAACCCATCTTCACTGCCAAAGGTTCAGATCCCATTGTGAGAAGATTTACTTTAAACTCTTATGGCCGGTAAACATAGTAAATCGTTCTCCAGACATATAGTTCCTCCAACACTTAAAGGAATACACCACTGTAGCCAAATAAAACTCATGAGTGGGATAGTTCTGATCATGGGGTCTCAACTGCCTTCACCCATAAGCCACAACCCGCTCATCTTGCATCAAAACAACCCCACATCCGACACCGGATGCATCACAAAACATGATGTACTTCTTACCCAGCTTAGGTAAGATCAAGATAGGTGCGGTCGTCAACTGCTTCTTCAACTCTTGGAAGGAATTCTCACAAACCTCAGACCAATTGAACCTGATTCCTTTCTTGGTCAAGCTCGATAGTGGTGCTGCCAAGCTAGAGAAATCCTGAATGAACCTTGGGTAATACCCATCCAAACCCAGAAAACATTGAACATCAGAAACACTCTTGGGATGCTCCCAAGATACAACTACCTCCAATTTCTCTATATCCACAGACACACCTGTCTCTGAGATTATGTGACCCAGAAAATGCACCTCACCTATCCATAATTGACACATTGATAGCTTGGAGTATAGCTTATGCTCTCTTAGCATACCCAAGACGATGTCAATATATTGGGCCTGATCATCATGAGTTTTCGAGTACACTAAGATATCATCAAGAAATAAAATCACAAACTGATCTAGATAGGGATGAAAGATTCAATTCATCAAAGCCGTAAACACCGTTGGTGCATTGGTCAAGCCGAAAGGCATTAATACAAACTCAAACAACCCATACCGACTCTGGAAAGCTGTCTGTGGTACGTCAGAAGACCTCACCCTCATCTGGTGATAACCTGGCCTTAGATAAATCTTAGAAAACACTGATGCACCCCTCAACTGATCAAACAAGTCATTAATTCTAGGAATGGGTACCGATTTTTCACCATCATCAAATTCAACTTTTGATAGTCAACACACAGCCCCAACAACCCATCGGCCTTCTTTGAAAAATGAGCGGGAGATCCCAAAGGAGACGTAATAGGATGGATAAACCCCTTACTCTCCAACACCTCAATATGAACCTTCAGTTCCTGGAGTTCTGTCAGTGCCATTCGGTATGGCGTAATAGAAACTGGCTCCGCTCTCAGCAGTAACTCGATCATGAGCTCGACATCCCTCTCGGGTGGTAACCTCAAGAAATATTCAGGAAACACATCCTGAAACCGATCCACCACGGGAGTAAAATTATATTTATCCCCTCCCTCATAATCATCACACATGAGACATGCCACTTGAGCTGTGAGTCCACTCATATGTTGAAAAAATGGCCCTGCATGCCCTGCTCGAACATTCCATTCCCCACGGTGGACATATGTGTCACCCTCAAGCGACCTGAAGGATAATCTGCAATGATAACAGTCTATGTTCACCTGATACAACACCAACCAATACATTCCCAAGATTAGGTCAAACCCTGACATCTCAAGAATGAACAAGTCCCACAGAAAATGATACCCACCAACTTCCAAGGCACATCCCCTGCACTGCTTGACATCCTCATCTCGCACCCCCAAAGGGGTGTCAACTGACATAACTCCACACACTCCCTCCAAAGGTAAACCCAGCACTACCACTAGTTGAGAAGAAACAAAAAAGTGTGTGCCACCTGTGTCAAACAACGCAGTAGAAAATGTAGAAGCTACAAGGATCATACTTCGAATAGTTGACGGTCCGGCCTCGCCATCACCAGGCACAAACTGAACTCCCTGAAGCTGACTTGCCCCTCTACCCTAGGCTCTAGACTGATCACCCTTCACCGCACTTCCCTACCGGCATGAGCAATCTTGCCTTGGAGTTCCATTTCCACCGCCCCTACCAGTACGCCCCATGGAGCTCCAACTGCCTGCCTGATACGGGGCAACTGATCCCCTTCCCGTACTGAGTACCTTATTTTCATCATCATGCTCACCCGTCTTCTGAGGGTTCCTGTAGAACCTCTACACATGCCCCATCCTGTCGCACGAATGGTACTCAACTGGAGGTTGAGTACACTGACCATGCATATTCCCTGACCTACCACACTAATAACAGAACACCTAGTTCCCACTATGAGAGGCTGACCCTCTCTTCTGACCACCTTGCTGGAAACATTCCAAACGGCACTTCCGACCTTCGGAAGATGCACCACTTGTCTGCCCAACTGGCACGACAAGCCCACCACCCGAAGCACCCTTCAGGTTCCCTTCAGAGATGAGTGCCTGATCCATCACCTCTGCAAACCTCTTCAAGAGGAAGATATTTACTTGAGACCTAATCTCATGTATCAACCCATCCTAGAAATGCTTTGCTACCACTGCCTCATCCCCTGCTAACACTAGGACAAAGCACCGCAAATCAGTGAAGCGACTAGAATATTCCATCACTGATAGCGATCCCTGAGTCAGGCTCATAAACTCTGCAGCCCACTCCTGCCTCAAAGTCTCTGTGTAGAAATGCTCCAGAAACCTCTCATAGAAAACCTTCCACGACATCCCCTTAGCCTTCTATGGTCTGAGCCTAAATGTCCCACCAACGCCTTGTATGGCCCCGCAACATATAAACGGCCAGCTTTACTCACTTTTCAATAGGGGTCTCCAGAGGATCCAGTATCGTCTGGACAGACTCTAACTAGAACTCCACTGCCTCTGGCCCACCCTCTCCAGTGAAGGTCAGAGGGTGCTACAGCTGGAACTCCCTAGTCAGCTCAAACATACTCGGTGCAACCGGCCCTGGGTCCCGATCCATCATCTGCACAAGGAAAGCTAGGTTCTCCCAAAACTGGTCTTATCTACCTTCATTTATCACCACATTTTTGTGCTCTTCTATTGGAGGAGTGTTCTCACCGACATCCTCGCATTGCCCAACTGGTAACCTACATCGTGGTGGCATCTCTCTACATTTCCAAGCACAAGATTTAGCACGCATACCATATAACTTTCATGACTTCATCAAAAGATCTTTACTAGAAACAATAAACCATTTTCATATACTAATTCAATGACATTAACATCTCAAATTCACCGCCCGGACCATCCCTACCATGGGCCATGGTCCACATGGTGTAAATAACCATACACCACCACCAAACTCACACAACATTTTACAAAAACATTTTCCACTTCATTTCAAACCCTTATATTTCATTAAACCTCATTTACCCACTTCTTTAATTTCATTCTTCTCATTATTTCTTGGTTTCATGAAATGCAAGATGCACCCTACTTTCCTGACTCAAACACCCACCTCGTGCGTGTGCATAACACAATGCATTTCACCTATCTCCCTGGGTGCCTACAATGATGCATGATTGCAAATCCACATGCTTCTAAGGCCACTATCCAAATACCATGAAACAGTCACATCAAACCACATGTGCATCACCCAATGGTGAAATATCATCAACTGTAACAACACACAACCAAGAACAATATTTCCCACCTAGGGTGACTTGGGTTTTCCCTCATACATGGGTTAGATACTCCCAAGCACGAGCTCATTTACCAAGGCCCAAAACCTCTTAACCCTTTGCAACCTATCCCAAATAACAAGACCTCAGAGAAGGAGAAGAAGGACCTCTACTGATACCACTTTTTAACATTCCCGACCCGGAATCCACTAAGTCGGTGCTCCAATCCGGGTATTTACATAACCTTAAGCATGCCTCCCCATACGCCAAAGGTTGCCGACTAGAAGCGAGGGTCTTTGTGGTCAAGTGGGGAGAATATACCCCCTTTTTATCAGAGTAAGCCAAAACAGAAATAAACCAATAGCAGAAACAATATTCAGAAAACAAGGAACATGTATAACAACCATTTCCAATAATAAACATTCCATGTCCTACTAAAAGTGAAAAAGTGAACAAAATCCCAAAATAAAGACAATGGCCAAAATCCACAAAATGGTCCCGAATTCAAGTCTGGATCCTCCAGCAAGTGCTGCCCATGTCTACTCAACTATCGATCAAGGACCCTTTCCCTTCCCATGTCTTCCAAACATGAAGTTTGCTCGGGTACCCAATGGTGTCCCGGGAAGGGTGTGATTACAACTCAGTGGGCCACCACCAATGGTGTCTACAAAATATCCAATAAGAAAAGGTAGTGCATGCAAAAAGAATATGAATGATAATTTCCAAGTAATTATTTAAGGTTCCATTAACCAGTTCAGAGCCAAATCCATTGCCACTTCCATTACCATTCATTTTACACCAATTATCATCACTTACCGTTTCATCACATTTCCATGGGTTAATCACATACATTAGGTTACATGGGTCTAAGGCCCATAATCACATGCAAGAGGGTAAACACATCATTATCCTATCTCACTAGGACTAACCCCCTCATAGAAACCATATCCTCACCTCAAAGCCTCAACTCAGTTGGATGAAACCATTAGGAGAATAGATCATCTGTCTCCATTCCTAACATGTGCATTTAGGGTGGAGTTCAGAGCATCAGTCTTCACTCGACCCATGGGCGTAGATCCTCAAGTCATACCCCACTCTACCAAGCCATGTGCACATGCTTATATATATATGTAACCATAAACCTACTATACCATTTTCCTTTGACAAACACCATTAACAACAACCCACACGAGAATTCACATTATGCCTTAATCCATTAGTACATTACCATTTCACATCATTTAACCATTCACCCAATTCCCATGTGTTATTCCTATCTCACTAATCATTCAACACCAGACCCATTACCTATCTCATTATGGTCTTTAATCAGTTTACACATTAACCCATTTAACCTGTTCATCATTTCAATGAATCAACCATTCAACCCATTCCAAATTACCTTTAGGCTATTTACAAGTCTAGGTGCATCACCTAACTTATATTCTAAGTTCAACCAATCATGCCAACATATTCCTCAAGGGCTTTACCATTTATCACAACAAGGTCACTTGTTTAATAACAATCCCTATGCCCAGGAAAAGCTGGCACACCCCATGGATGGCCCCAATTAGGTCAATTCATTCTCAACGCATCCCATGGGGATCGTGAGGGTCCCCATTTTCCATTTTCCTAAGCATCCTTTATACCAAACACATCCAGGTTGATCAATGCTCATAAAAAGTAAACCATGACCAAATCCACACATGCATAAATCCACCATAAAACTATAGGATAACGTTTTTAGACCACCTGCCTCGAAACCGCGGTTTAACACACACTCAATTGAGTCCTTAGACCTCAATCCGACTAGAATTTGGAGCTTCAACCTTGAACTCAAAAAAAGATGGGGTTTTAGAGCTTCGGAACAAGAGGGAGAGAAGATACAAACTCTAAACCAAAAAGAGAAGTTAGTATGGGATTATCCTTACCCGGAGCTTCAATCCGCATCCAAAGGCACCAAAAACGCCTCATAAATGAGGGAGATCGACCTCTTGGAGCTGTAGGGCAATTTGGTTCGTTCCTAGGGTGAAGAGGGAGAAATGGAGAGTAAATCCCGAGTGGGTTTTTAAAATCCCATGGAGGCAATTTTGTAATTTTTCCCCTCATTAAGAGGTCGCACGGTTTGTCCACACGGTTTCACAAACCGTGCACATGCTACTGTCCGGAGGAGGAGTGGTTGCACGGTTTACCTGGGCAGGCCGCACGGTTTTCCATGGTCGTGCGCAGGTCATGCACCCAGTCTTGTCTTGCCCACCATTCCTTTCTTTCATGCCCCAAGCCCCCGAAACACCCCCAAGACCTCTCATACTTTCAGAAGACATCCCTTGAAGCCCGAAACAAGGGATTCAACCAAAACATAAAGATAAAATACCCTTCCAAAAACCGGGATCTTACAAAAGTACCCAATGGAATTTTATAGCGTAACCAATTGATTCTTAGGGAAAAAAAATTTACATACTGGTATTTTTTTCCTTTTAACCTAAACATTATAAATCCTAAATGGGGTTGGATCATGATTTCTTGCTTATTTCCTTCCATTAAAGTCTGTAATAAGTTCCTACTCATCCCTCCCAGATCATTCATCTATCCTATATCTAAGAAACTTTATTTGGTTGTGGAATACCACCTATGAAAAAGTTAAACCTTGGATCACCCCTAATTCTCATCTTCTTTGTTTTCCATTCAATATCATAAAATATATCTTACTTCCTCACACATGAGATTTTGGAATTGACCAATCAGATTAGATACATTCTTTTCAACCTGTTACGAAATCTTAGTCTTGGTAAACCATAGGTGATCTTATAATTTTGTTTCTAAACTTTTTATACCTTGATAGAAACTATTAGAAAAAAAAATTGTTCCACATAATTTTCTTCAAAATCCATGATTTGATCCTCACTAAGATAATACATGTCACATTTGGGTGGAATATTATATTCATATAAGAAGGATGTGTAAATGATATTTATAAGTTTTCCATTATTTCTCACTCACCTAGAGATTTTGGTCCTAATAAAATTTCCCATGTTCAGTGACTTGGTAATGAGAACCACCCGCTTATAGTAGGGCATAAATTTCTATCATTATAGATAAAAATATTTTAGAAACATTTAAACCCATTTTTAGGGTTGTTTTACATTTTTTCACCATATAAAATACATTTTGTCGATAAAACCCAAAGGCATGGGTGTTTTGTTTTTCAAAATATTATATTTGGCATCTCGTGTAGCCAAAATGGACAATCGGGTCGAAATTTAAAAATATTTTATGGTTATTTTCTTTCTATAATAAGTAATGATTTTCAACGACATAAAAATTAATAATAATGTAAAATAATTATATAAATATTCAAATTTTTTGGTTGGATTTATTTTTTCTTTCTGTTTATAAAATAATTTGGTGTTTGGCTTATAATTTATACCCTAAACATGGATATTAATTATGTACACCAGCTCCTTATTCAATTGGATCGTCATTGTTTATTACAGAACAGAGTTCCTACATGGCCACATGAAATTTATATGTCTAATAATTCTGTAGAAACAACCTAATGAGAATAATTTAATGTTTTTAAACTCTTTTGTGACCACACATTCATTTGTGAAGTGGAAACATGATTCTTACATATTAATTAAATTTTGTATATATTAGTGGTTCCACATATCCTTGATAAAAAAGGATACATGGAAATTTCTATAATTATACCATATTGTGTTAATTTTAACACACTTGTGAATTTTTAGAGATATAAACTCCAAAATAATGCATTGTTTGTGGTTTAATTATTCTTAAGAATGTCTTTGGAGAAGAATTATCTAAGGTGGAATTCAATTCCATGTATGGAGAGGGAGGACACCATCCATGTAAAAAAATTTATAGTGATGTTCCCTTCCTATGAAAATGTCACATTCTAGTCTATATAAGAACTTTGTTATGGTCTCTCTCTCTCTCATGTAAATAATTCAAGAAGAGATTCTCAACAGCTAAAATGTATGTAGTGTATGACCAAGAACTTCCATACCCAAAATGGACCCTATCTATTCACATAAACAAAATAGGTTCTTCTTAATTTTTATGTTACCCTCTTTCTAATGGTCTACTACTGTATAATATTTGACCAAGGTTGACCTAATTCATGAATCTGTTTTAAATATCCAAACCTCCTCTAATAAAAACTATCATTTCACATGAACCACTTCTCTTAGGGGATTTTATCATCTTGTAGTACATGTTTCCCCTTTTATGAAAGTCTAACTCTTTTAGTATTGGGTTTAGGGTATCAAATTTCATGAATTATTACATACATGGTCAGCTCATTCATAATCCTAAAACATAAATTCCTTGATTTGAGAACATCCTCTTAGTTTCCCTCAAATTCTGTGAGTTGGGATCCTCCTCTTGGTTTTTTTAAAAATCTAAGTGTTTTTATTCTCCTCTTGATTTACAAAAATGGGTTGAGTTAAGATCCTTATCTAGGATTCTTAAAATTCATTGAGTCAATATCATTCACTCGGTATCCCAAAAATTCTTAAATTAAGATATGCCTTCTAATTTCCTCAGATTTCATGATTCCATATCCTCCTCTTTGTTTCCCAAGAATGAATTCACCTAGATCATTTTATAGAATAACTAAAGAGGCTCACATTATCATAAACTCTATGCCAAACAACAATTGGAAACCTTTCTTCTATTAGTCCAATAAATAATATTATTAAATACATAGAAGTAGTGATGCATGTTAGACCTTAAAAAATAACCACTATAATCCTTGTCTAATAAAAATAAAATTTATTAAATGCCTCATTAAATGAAACCAAACTATTTGGGTTATGATTCCCTTGGTAGGAAAATATAAGCTTCTTTTTTCATGGCCATGATCCCAACTCCAAAACACCTCTCTCCTCTTTTTACTAGAGTAAAATTCCTCTCTTGATGGAGTTAAATTCCAATGATCCTTCTGATATGAGTGTAAGATATATAGTCACCAAATAATTGGATTAAATGAGAGACACAATAATCCATAGGTGAAGTGTCGTTTTAAATGAATGTTTTTGGTCAATCACTATCTCTAAAAGGGTAATTAGTATTAGTGATTGAAATAATTTAAAGAACATGAATCAAATTAGTGAGATAATACAAAACTAGAAAATAAGACTCTTTACGAGTTGAGTTAACCTCTCATAATCTCACCTTTAATATGGGTCCATCATGAATACCCTAGATGATCAATAAGCTACCACCATTGCAAATATAGAGTGTCATGCGAGACCTAAAATAAACAAAACAATATCATGAAAATGAAATATTGAAATAGAAGTAACCTAATCCAAAAAGTACTCATTTACATAAGTATATCCAATGCTAATAGGTTCCATACCCCTTCATTAAGAACTCAAAAGGATCCCCTCTACCTTTGTTTGGTTAAGTTTTCACCTCTTCTCTATCGTATTCATAAGGTATATGTTTTCACTGACATAGGTCCAAGTAAATTCAATTAAAACAAATGTTTTTAAAATAAAATTATTCCTTTGATGCATTTTCTATCATATGAAAATTATTATTGTTTATATTGGATTGTGGCTTATGATGTAGTATTATTTGGGAAAGTTTTTTATTTTTATTATCCATTTTATAGTTATTTTCCTCAATGTAAACATGCATGTAGATTTATTTGAAATGTATGGTCTTTTTATATGAATTATTAAGTAGAAAATTTAATATTTTATTAGTGTTTTCTTTTAAGTAATTCCAACCATACCTCTATGTGATAATTATACTAAATGGTTATTTATTTCACATGAAACATGGTACATGTTAATTAATATAAAATGGTTATATGGAAGCTATATTATTTTTTAAGTAGGTAAATATTGTTTTGAAAATGAAATATTGGTTAGTATCATAATACATTAACTTTGTATACCTCATCCTCATTCCCATGGGAATATATTCGGTCCTAAATGAAGTATACCCAATCTCCTTTCCCACAAGAAATTATTATGCCCTAAATCTAGTATGTGAATCTACCTAGATGATATGAGCTATAAGATTTCCCTAACCTCAGCGTGATATTGATATCAAGTTAACACTAAATCATGTATGTAAAAGTAAGTATCCTATCAGTATAGGTAGTCACTTTTTCTATTTTAAAATGTTAGGGTTTAAATTAATGTGAATTATTTTGTTACCTTAATTCTTAATATACTTTGTCTATATATTATTTCATGCATTAAATTCGTTTAATTAATGGAATGTAAGGGTGAGGTAGTGACTTCTTATTAAGTTATTATACTCACACTCTACATGTTTCCCTAGGGGATGAATGTAGATATTCCTATTTTATATCTAAGTAATGGAAATCCCCCCAAGTATGGGAGACAATCATGTAAGGGCATGATGCTCAAGGATATTATTTTGATAACTCTGAAAGGATGATTATAGGTTGTCATGAGGGTATTAATTGTAAATTATCTAAAGACATTACACACATGGAACATAAATTTTGGGTTCTTGTGCCTTTTTTGTTCCACACTACCTTGTATGTATAGTATTTTTATTGTCCCATGCATTTTTAAACTTCTTGGGTACCATCATATCATCATTTTATGTTTATTATTTCTCATTTAATGTCATTTATTTTAATATTGTCTTATGATATACATGAGTTTTTTATATTTTTTTTATAATTCAAGTCTAACTAATTCATATATATCTCACACCATGTCTTGTTCTGGACCATATTTGAGTCTTATTCATTATCAAAGGGGTGAAATAATTTTCCACACATTTATTACTAAATAAATGGAATTTACACTAACCAATGGTGATTAAGAGGTGTTCTTATGGTATTTTGGTGATGTGATCGGGTTTTTGTATAGGTGTTTCGGTAGACAACCATTGATACTACCATCATACGGAGGTTCTGAAAGAGAAAATATTGGTGGAGATTAGTAAAGATTTATTCTAAGAATAGATATAAGTATTAATTAATAACTATGAGGAGGTGTTGGAAGAGATAAACTCTATCCCTTGGACATAAAAATGTAAAGGGACCTAATGTAGTTAAAGGTATAATTTATATTTACTCCACTGTTGGTTCTATTTTGATTGATTTGATTGATTTTAATTATTTTACCATATCATCATTATTTTTCATTTTATAAATTATTATAGAGAGGGTTCATAGGCTAATATAGTTGAAAATCCATTGGTAGTATGGTTGAGGTTGTATGAGCTTTGAAGTTATAAGCCAGTTGTGGGGTGAGATCGATTCTCTTGGAACATAATATTATTACACATTCAAACCTATAAATCTATCCTTGATATGGATTGGTTTTATTTTTTTGAATAATATTTCATAAATTATTATAAGTGGAGGGTATTTTTTTAGTTTAGATGGTGATCATGTGGTGTTTTGTGGGGAAAGGTATTTATATTTGGCACAAAGATATATTGATTTGTAAATTGTTAATCATAGATAGTGATATTAATGTTTGGTGTGTATGAAGTGACAAAAAAGAATATTCCAGTTTTTTAGTGATTGTGTTGATGTTTTCCTATAAGATGTTACAATTTTATCCTTGAGAATATGGATTGATTTTGGGATTAAGATATATCCAAGTGTTTCCAAAATTATTTTAGTATTACATCATATAGTGCATATAGATATTATATAATTGATATACTAGATTGATGGTTTGTTTCATTGAGGTTTTATTTGGAATATTTTTTCCATCATGGGTCACTTGGGTACTATTTTCAAGGAATGAAAATGAGAGTTTGAGATTATGTAAAAATTATTGGTATTTGAATCAAGTAATAGTGAATAATTTTTATCCTCTCCCTTGGGTAAATTATTTTTTGATTAGTTGAAAGTGGTAGTTTCTTTTCTAAGATTAGTTTATGATATAAATATCATCATATGAGACTTAAGGATGAATTCAACACTAAGAAAATTGTTTTTTTGGTATATGAATTTTTAGATATTAGTAATACCGTTTAGGGTTATGAATACAACAATAAAAATCATGGGGCATATGAATTGGGTGTTTCATCCATATATTAATTATTTTTTGGTTTTCTTCATTGATGATATTTTGGTTCATTAAAATATGGTGTATAATCATGAAGATTGTATCAAGATGGTTTTGGTGTTGCTTAAGAAGAACTAATTATATATATAGAGGTATATGTATTGATTTTCAATGAGTGAGGTTAAATTTTTGGTTATGTTATTTTGGATTTTAGTGTAGTAGTGGGCCTAGAAAATATTCAAGAAGTAATATCATAGAATCAACCAAGAATAATATAAGGTGTTTATTAGGATTGGATTGTTATTATAGGAGTTTTATGTATGATTTTTCATGGATTTAAACACCTTTGTCAGCTTTGGACAATAAAATGAATGATTTTTCTTATATGGTGGAGTATTAAAGTGATTTTGAATGTTTAATGGTTAATTTTACAAGTGATCTAAATATTTATTTTCCTAAGAATATTTTTCATTATGATAACTATTATGATTCCTCTCATCAAGGTATTGAATGCGTTTTAAAATAAAGTTGGGTAGTTATTTCCTATGGGTCTTGGAAGTCACTTACTCATGGATGTATTTATACTACTCATGATCACAAGCTTGCAATAGTGGTATATTTAATTAATATTTGGAGACATTACATTCTTAGAAATGATTTTTGGTTTATTATGATCATATGAGATTATGATATATATTTTCTCAAATTTATTTGTGTTTTTAGAATAGAATATGGGTTTAATTTATTCAATATTATGGATTTCATATCATATATACCCTTGGGAAATGATATTAAGTGGTTCGTTCATGGATTTGGAAGTCTTAAAGTGAAAATTCTTGGTAGATGAGTGAAAAATGGAAAATGATGGAATTATTGAAATATTTTCATCTTCGTTGCAAAGAGAAGGATATTATCTTTATCAGATGATAGTGGAATCATCCGTAATGAATAATTTTAAATGGTCATGTCTTGGAGACCCTAAGGTGAATTTTCTGAGTGATCATATTTTGAATGATAAAGTTTTAGATGGTTGTTTCGAGCCTAAAGAGCATTAAGAGTTTATTTATGGTTAGTTTTTTGTTCCATATAGTATAGAGGAAGTGGATATGAATGAGATATATAGTTTACCTTTATATTTGATTCTGAGATTTATTAGGATGAATAATTATAAAAATATATATTTGTATGGTTTGTAATGAAGAAGGTGGTAGTTTATTTCATTTCATGATGTCTTGTGTGCTATAATATGAAATAAAAATACAATGTTTCAACGGGATGGTTTCATCCATTAGAAATTCATCAATATAAATGGGTGAAAATCTCTTTTTTGATACCATATTTCTATATAACATGAGTGGGTTTACTACCAATTAGGTTGTTATATACATAATAATAAAGACAACTTATTTCATACCGATTAATGAATCAAGTTTAATATAAAGATTGGTGAAGTAATATTAGATGGTGGTGGTAAATTCTCATAGAGTTTTAATGATGGTAGTGTCTGATCATGATTCTCAATTTATATCATATAAGTGGAAATGATTGGGGTACAATTTTTGTACTTAGTTGTACCTTAAATTTGTATTTCACCCAAAAACTAATGGTATGTTCAATTGGGAGGTTGGTTATTGGATTTGTTGGAAATAACTAAAGGTTGAAGATCTAAAGGTTGTGAGAAGAATTTATTTCTCATTTAAAGAACTAGAAGTTTGGATTTTTTTCAGAATAATAGATGTAATAAACTATAATTTGTTCTGGATATAGATATGTTTCTATATTTTTTCATGAGTTTTTTTTAAATTAATCACTAAATATTGATGTTCTAAAAGTTGTGAAGGTTATGAAATATGAAATATGAAACAAATTGGAAGATATAGAATATGAGTACTATGGTTATTCCAAAAGTTATTGGAGTAAACCACATTTTTAACACAGGTATCATGTCATGATTACAATTCACAAAATAGTTGAAAATGAAATACAATCTACATATATATATATATATATATATATATAAGATTAACTTTGAAAGAAGATTGAAATTATATAAAGAATAGAACATAATCTCCATATATATGTATGAGTAAGTTATAGAAGAGGATAAGATATTAGAAAGGGAAAAACGTATCCTTGTATATGTAAGGGTTATAATCCTTTTGTAAGTATTTATCCTTTACTATTTTTTAGAGAATATTTGGTCATGTTGTAGGAGGATTTTCCATGTTTTGAAGTAAATAAAACATAAAATGAGGATACATTTTCAACTGCACTTTGATATGTAATGGTATAGAAGATCATATATATGGGTACTCTGAATAGATGTCTTATATATTAGGATTATTAATTTTTTGAATTAGAAGAATTCTAATAATCACATCATGGGAGAGATTCCACAGTACGAAAATGTCAAGGAATATTTTAATGGTTCCTTAAATTTGTAACTACCCACAACATGTAAGGGAGTAATTTTATAATAGATTTGGAATTTAATAATATTTATAATTTTATTAGGCTAAGATATAAAGGTCTAACATTTTTAATTGTACCATGATATTATAGTCAGATTGTGAATAAGGAAGGAAGGTTATGATAGTTAAGCTTCAGGCTATATTGTAATATAAATTAGGGTTTCACCAAGAAACTCTTAGTTATGTTGAGAAGTTAGTGGTAGTTGATGAAGGAACCAATTATTAATGAAATTATATAATATTACATGATCTTATTATGATGTATATTATCAATCCTAAAATATTATTGATAATATAAAAAACTTGATTATTTAGATATAATTGTTTTGTTGGAATTATGTAACTATTTAGTGAATATGGAATAAACTTTAACAGTCTTTTTGGAGTTCAATGGTGATGATTTACTTGAAAAAGATATCGGGGATGTGTTTCAAGGATTGGATTTTTTAGGAATCCAAACACTTATATTTAAATTTTAAATTAAATTATTTTTACAGTAAATGAAATTATATGGAAGGAATAATATAAAGAGGAAAAATCATGATAGAACGATGAATAATATTGAGTGGAAAGGAACTGAGTTTTATAGAAGGGAGAAGGAATAAAGAGGAAGGTATTCGGTGGCATGGATTTTATTAGATATTTGAATTAAAGTGGTCTGAGTTGATGCGATATTTTATTCTATTAAAAAATTATTTTAAATTGTATTTTTTGTATATCTTTGAAGACCATGGAGTAAATATTTTCTATGCTATAATTATTATATCTTGTATTTTTCAATTTTGTTATGTTTCTCTAAAGATTGAATTTTAAACTCTTTAAACAAGGGTTTTATTATAACTAGCTATGGAATTGGGAGGATCACAAGGTTTATATTGGGGAAACACATTAGGAATTATGATATAGATTATAACTTTTTATCTTGGAGTGGACTTCATGTCAATTAATGGATAATATAATTACAAGACTATAAACTGATTTCTTCTAGAGTAGTTTTCAAAGAATGATAATAGGGAGACTGTAATGAACCAAATCAGGCTAACCTAACACATAACCTAACCAATATTACCTCTAGTAATAGAGGGAATTTTTTATCCCCATGGGCTGGGAACTAGTTCATGGATATCAAGAACATAATATATGGAATGATTTCACCCATATATAATAATAAAAATAGATTATAATCTACTATGAATATGGTATTCCCTATCTGTATATTTATTATCCTTGAAAATAAAATAACCAAAAATAAGTAAATAGGATAACCAAACATGGAATAATAAAATAAACATAAAACATTCTTTCATATAATATAGTGGAAGAGAATGTAGTGAGAATCCAAATTAAAATACACCAGGATGATCTTGTTGATACAATTCCCCCAAAATGAAGCAGAGCCTGTATAATTTGAATACACATCCATATGAACCACGTAACTCATTATATCTCAACACATAAAAACATGGGCCGAATGAGCCAAAAAGATGAAATCAATATTTTGGCATCTAAAAGAAACCATAAAATATGCATACACACATTGGTGTATAAAAGGTGTGAGTGAAACATGCCTAGTAGTATTCTTCCATAGAGTCTCTTCAAATACCTTCATGTTACATTTCCTAAATTCTAGTTTGAATATAATTTATGTAAAAACTCCTTCAAAATCAATTATAGTAAACCCAAATATCATTCCGTATTCACTTTTATAAAACATCCACCCTTCCAAAATAAAACAAGGGTGGAACTTATTCTTTTAGATACACATTTTCAAATCCTAGAAATATGGCCCATTTATTTTAATTAAAAATAAAAATAAACCCTTCATATTTCTATTTATAAAAAACAATTAAAATATAATTTTCATGATTAACATCACCCCTTTCCTTTTGTAAACATATTTAACCCACAAATTTAATATTTTTAAGGAAAATAACTTTTCGTAACCTATAATATAAATATTTCAATCCATTTTTATAAATCTATTTGAATTAAACCAAAACTAGAGATATAAAATCACATAACCATATTAGTCACTATGGTATCAAAAAATCATAACCAAAATAATCAATGACCATAGTGGTTAAATAAAATAAATCAAGAACTATGGGATACAAAAAGATTATATAATGGGATCCTCTAAATAATCCATAACTCAATCAAAACATCTTGGTCAACTCTCTATGTTTTAATCAGAATGGTGATAGTCATGGTTATCATATTCACTAGTCCCTTATATATATATATCCAAAATATGTGTCCCATATAAAATTTTCCTTGGGGATTGTTGGGGGATAAACTAATACCAATACATAGGATGGTTCAAATTCCCTACGGAACTAGATAGCCTTCACACATTATATTAGTGAAACATGAATCCATAAATTTTAGTAGTTATATAAGGTTCTCATGTGAGTCAAATAATATATGTGAGAAAAGGATTATTTATAATATCATTCCAGAAATCAACTTTCAAAAAAAAGTTAGTAAACTTAAACACACTTACAATACCCTAACAAGAAACAAACCCTTTTTATCAAATCTCGTGTACTACATATTGATAGAAAAAATAATAAACATTCTCCCTTAGAACCACAATTTACATAAATAAAAATATAAGAAAATGGGATCTAATCAGGGTAAAAATCATTTAAAAGTGTAAAATGGACCTTTAAAATAAGCTAGAGATTCCAATAAAATTTTCCACCATTTAAAATCCAATTATTAAACTAACATTGAAACCAAGAATTAAAAACATATCTTAATATACACTTTTTATATCATACACTATCTTATAAATATATTTTAAAACAAAAATAATACTAAAGACTCTTCAAAATAGGTTGCGTACACAAAACACAACACTTTTTATAAAAAAATATTTTTATAACATTAAACTTTATTTAGAAATAAATTGATGCAAGGAACCTATTTAAAATAACCAATTTCCTCTTGGAAAACAATTAAAATATTTTATCAACTATTTGGAAAGTAGAAACATTCCATTTAAAAATAAATGTTTGGAAACCATACACCACCTCTTATGTTAATTTTGAAAAACCATTGAAAGCCTCTATCAAAAAAATAATAAAAATATTATATACACATATTATTAAATAAGAAATCATTTAGAAATATTCATGCACTTCATGGAATGAAATATATGGGGATTTTCATAGAAATACCTATATCTAAGAAGTTAAGTCAAGTTGAAACATGTCTCTTTAGGCAGATAAAACCTGAATTGTAATGACCCGACCCACCAAGCCCCTCCTGGCTGATGATAAGCTAAGCAGTCACAACCCCAAGCCCACATTCAATAGTCTAGGGGATAGTTACAGGCATCAATAATTCAGAATATGAAATGGTATTCCTTAGCCTAATGTACTTGTACACAAGCACCCAACCATCTCAATGCAATAATGTGGAGGAATAATAAATGATAGTAACATCTAGAGTAAACCATCTATGAAATAAAGTCTAGGGAATACAATAGTGTTTAATAGTATAAAACAAATCATATAGATGGAAAATAAATGAAAAACAATAAATTAGGTACCAAACTAAGAATAGCTTGAATAAAGGAAAACTAAGAAAGTATAGCTCTTGATATCTAAGTTTGACCACTATACATGGTAAATGTACCTATGTATCACTAATATCCACTGATGTCACTACTAATATGCATGTCGTCTACATAATATTGGAAATATTTCGGAAAATATCATGTAGGGGTGAGTATATATATACCTAATAGGAAGACAAGAAAAACAAAAAGGTATAAATAGAATGATACATTAGAATTCAGATCATCCCAAAGAAAGAAGGAAATGAAAACCAATATATGTATATGATTATAAAGAAACCCAATAGAGAGAGAAATTGGTTCTCCATCTTATATCTCATCTCAAGTCAATGAGTTATCTTGTAGCTCTAAAATTCCATCTCCAATGCCAAGAATCACACGCAACCATGCAAGAATCTATGTGGAGGGTCCCACGCCTCATCATTGTAATCTATAAACGAGGGATCCACAACTCCTTTAAAGGACCTTATCTCTATCATATATCAAATATGGGGGAGTAACACTTTGTAGAATGTGGACTCCTACCCTGCTATGGGTGAGTACCAACTCTACCTATATAAAGAGTATGGGTGACTTGTTCCCTAGTGCGATAGGAGAGTACCGACCCCAGAATCACTCTGATGGTGCTACCCTGGTCACTACCATTGTCAAGTGTCATCTAATGAATCCCCACACTTATATAAGATACTCATGGGCTAAAATCTGAGTCTTGAAGAAGGATATATTAGTGTAATAATTTTATAGGGTAATACATAGTGTGTATGGCGGTCCACATGGAATGTTACCTCACCTCATTACCTAGTCATCTTCTTCCATGGACATATCTTGGTAAGCTATGTCATACCACATACCATTTCCACTTGGAATATGGTATGTATGTCTGTCCAGGGTCTTGGGCATCAACACCTGGCACACAACCTAACTGGCCAACAATTGACACACAACATTTCCATAAAGAAACATAGTGTGCATAACCACTTAGGGTCCTGAGGAATGTACACCAAGAAAATTAATTGGCTATAATTGTAGGTTCACATATAGTTTGGGCTTGACCACATGTAATATGGTCCTTAACTCGGATGAAAACCCTAGCATCCATAGAAACTAAAGAACACGATATATGGCCATCCACACTACACAGTGTGTAGTTTAATTTTTCATAGAATCCTTAGATACATAATTCAATTTCCCAATCCATATTCATTATCTCTAAAACCATAATTTGACCACCCAAAATTTATAGGGGTCATCTATGGAAATCAATTTTTGGCCTCCAGTGGTCAGGAAATGAAATTTGGTTATTCAAACAATGCCCGTAGAAATTCCCATCATTGCATGTCGTCACGCCAGATCCAAGATCTATGGATTAATCACCCAGATCTTTCTATTAATCTCATTCCATACAAAAATAATTATCATGTGCATTATTTTGGAAGTTTCCATGAATCTGAGGGATCAATCATGCTCGAACCTGCACAAAAATGTGGAATCATGACCCTAAGGGCTAACGACAAAGGATGTGGAGATTTATGGTAAGATAAAATGATAACAGAGGTGAATCCATAATTATCTAATAGTTATCAGATAAAAATAATATAAAAGGGATATATAGCGTGATATCAAGGCATAGACTGAAAAAATGGAATAAACAACTCAATTCATTTAATCAGGTCATGCAAGAATAGAAAATGAAAAAAAATCAAAGTAGTTAAAGAATCCATGCTCTATTAAATTATAATTTCATAAATCCTGAAATTATTATGCCCTACCTTGATTTGGGGTCAACCTTTGGTGAAGAACATGGTTTATAGTGATGAAGAATACTCATTGTGTTTGGTACCTCCCGATTCACCTTGAATGGATCACATGTCATTCTCTGGTATGATATTCTAATAAGGAACACCAAAACCTTTTCTAAAATTAACTCAGGGTGATGTGAAAAACCCTAGAAAGTTTTTATAATTGGGTATTTATATAGTATTCATTTGGTAAGGTCATTTATAATGAAATAAATAAATAAAATTATTTGTTTTAATAAACAAATCCTCTAACATCTAACTAAACTGAAAGTCTGGTACTAACCAACCTTAGGTCACACCTAGAGTAAATCATGTTTCTTAGTATCAATGGTGGTCTTGGATTTACCATTCAATGTTCTGAATAATAGATAAGTTCATTTACACTATATCGACATTCATGCATGAATTAAAATTTATTAATATTTTAATATATATATATATATATAAGTTCTTAGGTTATGAGACACCCAAAAACCACACCAACTATAAAGATAATAAAATATATACATAGAAATATTCAAATGAAAAATCCATCAAAACCTGAGTTATGACATTCTCCCTTTATTTATGTCTTTTCACCCAAAAAAGCGCAATTTATACAAAGAGGTGTGGTTATTGAGTCTGCATCTGACTCTCTCACTCCCAAGAGCTCTCCTATATGCTATCATACTACCAAATCACTCAAAAAAAGGTAATGGTCCATACTCATTGGATCATCTCCTATTGATCCTTAATTACCACTGGGTATTATGCAAAGGTGGATCCATCCTTGATGTCCAGGTCACCCCTATCAATAACTTGCGTAGGGCCATGCATGTGCCACCTTAGTTGTGACATGTGAAAGATGTCATGTACTCAATCCAAGTTTGGGGGTAGGGATAAGCAATATGTAATGTTTCCAACCCTCGGTAAAATCTCAAACAACCCAAATTTAACAAACCAACCTTGGTCATCCAATCATGTTACCTGATTCGGACCTCTACATTAAATGAAGCACATTCCCAATCACCATAGGTTGGCGATAATAACCGAGAATAACTAACTGGCTCTTGGGAATGATTTTTCCACTGGTAAAAAAGTACTACCCTTCCATAAAATATTATATACACACTGATATCATCTGATTCAATGGTTTAAAATTAAGAAGATTCCATAAATAATGACAAACATTAGAGTACAAGCATGCTACAACCAAACATATACATGGTATCTCAAAAGAAACAACCCAAACTCAAAATAAATGGGTTCAATGACAAAAAAGGACCAAGTAAAAACCAACAGGTACAAAATTCTAGAAATTAATTCACATGCATACATACCTACAAGACCATGTCTCATCCATAAAACATTAGAAAATTGTAATCAAGAAGAGCCACCCTAAAATTTGGTGCCCTTTCCTTTAACTGTGTCCTATAAAACAAAATCTGTAAATTCCAAAAATGTTCCCAAATAGGGTGTAAGGAACGAAGCCTAGTAGGATACCACCATGAATATATTTAAGTCTTTTATTCATAAAAACGAATAAACTAGTTTGAAAAAAAAAACAAAACTAACCCCCATGGAAACATTCCAATTGGAAATAATCCTTTTAAACCCCTTTAGTTTTCCTTCCCAAAACAAAACATGGTTTTACAAAAAAATGAAATCATGGATCAAATAGATAAATACAGATACAAAGCACAATATGCTCAAATATGACCAAAATAAAAAATAAAGGTGACAATAAAATTGACAACATAAAACTATATGAATGGAAAATAGACAAATGAGTATAATACATATCATCACATCAAATGGAACTAATCTAATGTATAAATAATATAAACCATGTTGACCTGAGTAATGTGCACATAGGTCTATATCCATCAAGCCTTTCATGACCGAGTAAACAAGTATACTGACTAAAAAATTAATGGAAGCTCACAAGGTCTTCCCCATGACCAACTCCAATAGCTCACATGGTATCTCGGTAACCAACATAGAATACCACACGATATTCCTATAGAAAGAGTCACTAAATCCCTTGGAAATAAATGGAGTCTTACATAGTCTTCCTCTTAAATTCTTACATGGTCCCTTGAAAAACCCCATAACTCAAACCCCAGTTAACCCATATAAAACTCAATTCCAACACATAAAAAGAAAGTGACCATATCAATCAATCCATAACACAAGTCATTTAATAAAAAACACGCCTAATTTAACAAGACACCCTTTCCAAAGTAAAATCATTTCTCAAACCACATTAGCAAACCATTTGAAACCAAAAATCCTCTTTGATCCATTTTATTAAACACTTGGGGTGCACACATGGCACCCCCATTCTGGACCACCTCTTTAAATACCTGGATTGCAAAAAAAGTCCATGAATCACATAAAACATTGAATAAGAACTGAGAATAAAACATTTTATTGGAAATTTAATCAATACAAACACAATTTGATTAGAAATTTAAAGGCATTCCATGGAATACACCCTTAAATATAGACATATATTTGGTCCGAATATCTTCTCCCTTGATGAAGACAACCCAGAATAGGTAGAACTAATCCTCACATACCTAAGACATAATAAATAAAACCATACCCTCATTATAAACCCTAAATCCATATAAAACTTCCCCTATGTTTAGATACTTCAACAAAAATGGAAGAATACATGTTTTGTAAGGGAACATAATAAGTGATCCAGGGTAAATTGAATCACTATAAGAAAAACACCAAAAAAATCAATGAGAAATCCATAAAGGTAGGCGGGGAGAGCTCCAAAACCAAGGAAGATGGGATACACATGTTGGGGGAGGGAAACAAACCCCAATCATTAAGAATTTAACAAGTGAAATGGGTAAATTCACACTTTATAATAAGTTGGATAGGGTCACACAGTTTGGACACATTGTTAGTAAAATCATGCTTCAACCATGCGGGTGCCACTGTCTACCAAACATAAGTCGTGTGGTTTTATATAGGGTGTCTCAATGTTTGAAAAACTATTCTCAAACCATCAAAATTACACTATCAAAAACATCATCACCCCTCACATGGTGTCCACATGGTTTATAAAAAAATTTCACTAATTGTTCACCCAATTCTATCTCTCAAAAAACTCATAGTTTCTACTCCCAACACCTAGGAACCCCATGAACACAATCATGGATAAATATAACTCAAAATTAAACATACCAGTGACCCATTGAGTGTCACAAACTCCCCACCATGCCACTATTTTCCCCCAAAAATTCTTCAGTCTTTGTTAAAAGAAAACTGGTGGGGGTACTGCTCCCTCACCTAACCTTCCCACTCCCATATATCATGGTTATCACCACCACACTGCTAGATCACACATACCAATAGTATCACCATCCCGTAGAGAACCTTTTTTGAGCATTTATAATATGATCATGTTGTTCCATCATGGTGGAATCTGGATAAAAACCAAACCATTCACTCTCCATCACATGAGATGGGTATAGATGGTATCTTTTTAGTTGGTAGACATGGAAGACTTCATTAATCAAGTTCAACCATGGTGGAATCTCTGAACAGTAGTCTACCTTACCAAGAAACAACACAACATGATACATCTCGACATAATGTGGTGCCAAATTACACTAATTTCCCAAGAGATGGTGTCACAGCTAAATTGATAGCTCCAAAAACACCTGATCACCAACCTGAAACTCCAACAAATAATGATAATGGAAGATTTATGAATTATAGGATATCTAAGCTGTAACCATATGCTTCTTAATCAGTAAAAATGTTTCAATCATCTCCTGGATGAGGCATGGTCCAACCAAAGAACACTCATCCACATCGGCCCAACATAATAGAGATTTCAATGGTCATCTATACAATGCATAAAATGGATCCATTTTGACCGAATCCTAATAACTATTATTATATTAAAACATAGCCAATGGTAGGTTTCTCTCTTATGAACCAACAAAATTGAGTGCACACCCTCGTAACATGTCCTTACAATTCTAGATAGTCCACTCAGACGTGTCATCCATATGAGAGTGATATGTGGTTCTCAACCTCAATTGGGTTCCCAAAGCCTTCTAGTGTCGCTTCCCAAATACATATATAAAATTTGAATCTCGATATAACACTTTTTACAAGGGAACACCTATAATCTGAATAAACACTTGAACATGAAGGTGTATGAGGTCCAAAACCTTCATCAACTCCTTAATGGAGAGAATATGGGATGAGTTTATTAAAATGTCAATAATCAACCATATGGACTCCTTAACACTCATAGTATGAGGTTTTCCAAAAAATTAATCCATTGAAATCTTATCCCACTTCCACACTGGCATGGAAAGTGCCTGCAACAACTTGGATGGTCTCTCCTCAACTTTGATCCTATGGCAGGTCAAGCACCTAATTTCTACCACAATACATCTCATCTTGGTCCACCAATACATGCCTCAAAAGTTATAAAACATCTTGGTCATTCTGGGGTGAACATACCAACTAAATTTATGTGCCTCATGCTTCACCTCCTACCTCAGACTCAAAGAAACAACTAGCCACTTCCAAAAGAGAAGATAACCATCGAGAGACTGAGACCAATCACCTACAGTCTCCACACCATTTAAAGTGCATCTAATATGTTTTAATTCAGGTTTAGATACCTACTTAATCCTCATACAATCGATTAGTGAGGGTTTAATATATACAGTATCCAATAACCTCCATCCTGCAAGATGTACAGTCTTGGATCAGTAAACAAGCTCACCAGACCCCACTCATCTGTTGATTCCCAAATGGAATGTACTTGATGTTTCCTACTCAAAGAATTGGTGCCAACATTTACCTTCTTGGGAGTATTTTTAATATTTAAATCAAAAGTCTATAGGTACTCCACCCAAAATCTTTTTCTAAGGTTCAATTACCTTTGATTGAAGTTGTACTTTAGGATCTTATGATCTGACTACACAATCAAATGCACCTTAAAGGGGGGATATCACCACATATTTATTTTATAAATAATACTTTCCAACTATAAGTAATGGGTGGGATAATTTGTCTCATGTGGGCATAGCTGTCAAGATCCCTAGGAAACCACATTATCATCCTGCATCTTCACACTCCCCAAACCCACATTGAAAGCATCACAAAACACATTATAATATCTTCAAAGACCAAGTAGAATTAAAATAGGATCATATATCATATGGGTTTGTGACTACTCAAAAACACTCTGGCACTTTCCATCCCACTGAAACATCACCCCTTTCCTGGTCAACTTCATCAAGGAATAAGCTATCATGAAGACTTCTCAGAACAAATGTCTATAATGTCCGAAAAATCATAGAAATTTATGAATATCAAATAAATTCTTGGGATACTCCCAATACATGACTACCCAATCCTTCTTTAGATCCACTAAAACTGATACCTCATAAATCACTTAACCCAGAAACCTTGCTTCTTAAATCCAAATCTGGCACATTAGAAATTTTTAATATAGATGATCTTATATGAAATCACATTATACAACCTCCAGATGGTCTACAAGATAATCTTATATGTTATAATACACCAAGATTTGTTGTACAAACATGACTATGAAGTAGTCCAAAAAGTGATGAAAGATCTAGTTCATTATCGACATGAAAATATATTGGGTATTGGTAAGTCCAATTGGAATAACCAAAATACTCAAAATGTTTTTACTAATATTGGAAAGTGGTCTTTGGAATATACTACTCCCATAACCTCAACTAGTGGTACCCTGATATTAGTTTCATTTTTGAAAACCAAAGGGCCCCTCTGAGTTGGTTGAACAAATCATCAATTCTAGAAAATAATTATTTATTCTTTACTGTCAGTTGGTTAAAATGTGGATAGTATATGAAATGTTTAATTCTATGATATACTTATTTATAAATAATATTGGTTAAGCCCATGATTAAATTATAGGGTGAAGAAAACCTTTACCCGCAAGATACTCTAGCTGAAAATTCAACTCCTTCAGCTTGGCCAAAGACATCCTATAAGATGACAAGGAAATTGGGATCATCCCGAGGAGCATATCAATAGTAAACATTTTTTTTGAAAAAAGGACAGATATCATTAATGATGAAAGTCCACAGATTTACAAGTGCAAAGCCATGAAGGAAAATTTTCCAGCCAGAGCTGGTTAGCATCGAATGGGCCTGAGGCCGCAAGTTGATGGGCCACATTGTTTCCTTCCCTTTTGGTGAAGGATAAGGTGAAAAATGAGAAGCATTGGGGAAGTGTGATAATTCTTCTGATGGTGAGGCCAAAGGACTGGATTCTGCCATCAATATTGTTGATAGCATCAATTGCGGTGAGGCAGTCAGACCCAATGTTGATATCAGTCCACCCATGGTCCAAAGAGAGCATCATACCAGCAAGGATGGTGGTGGCCTTAGCCACTGCAGGTTCCCATAATGCATGGTGTGGTTCTTATTTTGCCGCAATGATTTTCCCCATATGGTTTCGGGCCAGGAGACCAAGGGCAACGAGCCCATCCTTGGGGAGAGATGCATCCACATTGATCTTAAGAATCCCTTCTGTTGGAGGAATCCAATGATAGGGGTATAAGGGGGTAACCCTTGGCGTATAATGTCCATTGTAGTCCTTCTATCCCTCAATCCATGAGGTGGCCCGTTCAATCCAAAATTCAGGAGGTTTATGAACGTGATGAAAAATAGCATTGTTACATCGGACCCAGATGATCCAGGACAGGGTGCAAAGTTAGCCCACGTTAGCCGTTGAGAGGGAGGAGCACCAACGCATCAGAAGATCGGTTAGGTCAGAGACCATGGCGAGTGGTGCACCTTGGGTCAGTCCCCATTTATTCCAAATTTCCCTAGCTCCTGGGTAGTGAATGATGGCGTGAAAAGGGGTTTCTGGAATATGCAGATAGAAAGGGAGGAAATTGGCACAGTACATATGTCTGTAAACGAGAAGGCTCATAGTTGGGAGGGTACCCATGCACACCTGCCACCAGAATTGGAGAATTTTTTGGGGGACGTTGAGTATCCAAATAGATTTCCATGGTCCCTCCAGCGGGCCGGCTGAGTTGTTTCCAAGAGTGAATCTATACCCAGATCTCACTGTATACTCGCCTAATTTGTCATTGATCCAGAAGAGAAGGTCTGGGCCTGCGTCCAGAACCTAGGGAATGCTCAGGATAATTATTTGGTCTCTTTCATTAAACCAATTATGAATCTTTTCCAGACACCACCCCAGTCACTGGTCAGAAAAGAGGCAACTGACAGTGGCATCTTTAAGACCTGGTTGGGCGGGGGATGTGGCCCTCATGCCTTCCTTATCGATCAGCCAGGGATCAGTCCAGATATTGAAAGATGATCCAGTCCCAATCCGCCAACCTAGTCCTTTTTCAAAAAGATTTCGGGCCCCCCAAATGCTGCTCTAGAGGAAGATAGGGTGAGGGCCAAGAGAGGAAGCCAGGAAGTCCGTGTGGGGAAATTACTTGGCACGAGGAACCTGTGCACAGAGGGATGATGGGCGGTTAATATGGTGCCATCCTTTCTTGGCCAACAATGCGTCATTGAAGAGAAGAAGGTTTTGGAATCCCATTCATCCCTCTGTTTTAAGTTTGCAGAGTTTCTCCTAGGCCATCCAGTGGGGTCTATTCCTTCCATCGTTCTTCCCCCAATAGAAGCTGGTAGTGCGTGAATGGATCTGGTTGATGATGGCCTTCAGGAGATTAAACAGGGACATAAAATAGCTGGGGATATATTTTATGATAGCTTTAATGATGGTCTCTTTTCCAGCTTTCGAAATTCATTTTGGGGTCTATCCTTGAATTTTTTTATCAATCCTGTCCACCAGAGATGTGAAGATTTCTTTTTTGGACCGGCCAATCACAGTGGGTATCCTGAGATACTTCTAGTGTTTTTCAACCCGATGGATGCCTGCAGATGTGCATAGTTTATCTCTCTTGGGAAGGGGCACCCCTACGCTGAAGGAGATTTCAGATTTACCATGATCGATTGACTGGACAGACGCCCTTTCATACTAGTGGATCGCTTGGCTAACCACATGGTATTCATTAATTGTTTCTCTAGAGAAAAGGAGGCAGTCGTCGGCGAAAAAGAGGTGTGAAACTGGTGGTCTAGCATGGAAGACCTTAGCCCCATGAATAGAATTAGAGGATGCAACCCTGGAAATAAGGTGAGATAAAACATCAGCCACCAAAATAAAAAGAAAAGGGGAGAGTGGATCTCCCTAGATAAGGCCCCAGGATGGGGTGAATCCCCTGGTAATCTCCCCATTGACCATGATTCTGATGGAGATGGTCGAGATGCAGTTCATGACCATATCAGTCCATTTTGGGAAAAAGCCCATTTTCATCATCACAACTCTGAAGAAGTGTCATTCCACTTTTTCGTAGGCCTTAGTCATATCCAGTTTCTAGGACATGGTTCCTTTTATCGCGGTGGAGCGTGATTTCATTGAATGGAACACTTCGTGGGCAATAGTAGCATTATCAGTGATCATTCTCTTGGCCACGAAAGCGCTCTGGTTTTCAGTGATAATATCAGGAAGCCAAGGTCACAGCCGATTGACTAGGATCTTTGAGAAGATCTTGTAGAAGACATTACAGAGACTGGTAGGTCTAAAATCAGGGATCTCTAGAGGTTTCTTGATTTTGGGAATGAGGACGAGGATCATTTCATTGATGGCGGCAATGCTAGTATTCCCAGCCCCGATATTTTTTATCATTTTGAAAATGTCAGGACCGATAATGTGCCAGTATTGTTTGAAAAATAGGGCGTGGAACCTGTCTGGTCCCAGAGCCTTAGTTGAATGAATGTAATTTAGAGCCAAGAGTATCTCGTCATTTGTCACATCTTTGATAAGCTGCCTATTTATCTATTCGGTGATCACAGGACTGATGCACTCTTCCACATCAACAGATATGAAAGAGGTTCCTGTAGAGAAAAGGTTCTGGAAATAGCCTGTCAATGCCTCGTGGATTCCAATGATGACAGAAACATTGCTTCCATCGGGTTGTGAGATGCAAGTGATAACATTTTTCCAATGCCTAGCTGATGCTTTCTGGTGAAAATATCTGGTGTTGGTGTCCCCTTCTTTAATGTGAGTGTCTCACACCCACATAGCCCAGAAACTTTCCTTAACGCGTAGGGTCATATCCAATTCTATTTGCATATCACCAATCTTAGATAGATTGCAATTGGATATGGGTTGCTTGAGAAGGTTGTGGAGTTTCTTTTCAAGGGCACCATAGTGCCAATCAGGGTGGTGGAATTTTTTTTTGCTCCAAGACTACAGACCAGATGCAACATGTTAGAGATTGCTACAAACATCCTCGTGAGTACCATTCCAGCTTGATCGAATAACCTCTTCGCATTCCTGGTCTTTAGAACAGAAACTCTAAAATATGAAGTGTCTGATGAATTGTATCTTGCGTTCACCTTGTGTGCAATCAATAAAAATTGGACAGTGGTCCGAACAGTTGAGCATCATGCGGCCGATATGAAACATTCCAAAGAGATCAATCCAATCAGTAGATCCAAGAAATCTATCCAGACGCTCAGCGATGCGGGTGCCTTATGAATTACCGCAGAACCATGTGAAAGGATTGCATGTGTACCCCAGATTGACGTGGTCTACCCTAGAGACCATGTCCTTGAAATTTTCCATTGAAGCTGAGGGTTGGATGTTTCCACCCCTTTTTTCCTTGTGGAACATAATCTCATTGAAGTCCCCTCCAAAAAGAATAGGGATCGGGAGGTCATGTCGCAGCTTGTCGAGAAGGTCCCATGACCTCACCTTGTCACTATTGGATGACTAGCCATAGAATCCCACAAAGGTCCATGGTGGGTTATGGTCTATCTAAATAGTTGTTGCCACATGGTGCTCGGAGAAGGAAAAAAAATTACAACGAAGTTGTCCTTCCATAGGAGACAGAGGCCCCCGGAGTGGCCTTGTCATGAAATCGGGAAGAAGCCTTGGAATCCACACTTCAGAACAATGCCATTGGTGTCCTTGGTTTCCATTATGGTTTTGGACAGGAAAACCATATCAGGGTGACTTTGGGTGCAATTTTGCTGAAGCATGCGAACCATTCATGGGTTTCCTAGCCCACGACAGTTCCAGCATAAAACAATCAGTGGTCTAGGTGGGGCTGGTTCTCACCCGCCGCCACATTTACTTCCACTAGATGTGTTTCTCCACTCGTCGTTTTCCATATTTTGGTGGGATTCCCCACTGATTTCCCTATTCTGTTTCGTCCTTTTCCAACCCCGGGTTTGGGGTCTTCCGTAAGACTGTCACTTTCACCGTGATGCACCCGTTTCCACATGTGACGGGTACTTAGGCCCAGTAAAGGAGATCTCGTCGTTCTGTGGGCCCCCATTTTTAGGGTACCCGATTCGGTCATTTGTGGATCATGGTCCGGATCTGGTGGTTCGATGTGCCTCTGCTTCGGCTTTGAGCAAGGTGTTGGTGGTTGTTTTTGTTTCATCTCCGAAGTTGTAGATGTTAGGGCATTGTCCTTATGATGGTTTGGATGAGCTCTTGCTTCTCTCTGATTGGGGGAGCCAGCACTAGGAAAATCTGGTGGTCCAATCATAACGGCTTTATCAGGTATGTTTTCCATCCGACTAGTGTGTGCCAACGTGAGACGGTCGCGGTCCTTTTGTTTTTCTGTCTCCAGGATGCAAGAATATTTATTCGTTGTGTCATGGAGCCAAGGGCCATATTTTAGGATGATGTTACCTGAGTCACACTTTTGTTTTATGGTACACGTTCTATCCAGGTGGCCAAGTCGGCCACAAAAGAAGCAGAATATTGGGAGTTTCTCAAACTCTAATGAAATCCAGGTGTTGGTGTCTTGGATTTTCAGGAACATACCCCTCATCAAGGGCTCTGACACTTCAATTTCTGCCTTAATCTGAACCTCGGGGCACCATTGTATCGGGTCCGAGCAATCCCAATCAATAAAATGGCCTAAACTGTCCCCTATTTCTCGTATAACATGTTTCGTTCTTGCGTGGAAAGGGATTGCTCTAAGTTGTATCGAGAAGGGGGAGCGGGTGAGGTTTACGCGCTGGATATCGTCCCCCCCATGATTTCTTCCATAATGAGGAGTTGATTATCGAATGAACACGGTTGGCCTCACAAGATTTTATCTCTATATCTCTTTTTAAAGAACTCAAATACTAAGCGATTGATCCCTGCTTCCCGAATAGTCACTCCACCTTCAAGTTTCCAAATGTTTTATAGAGTGTTTTTGAGAGCCCCTAATTTACTGAGATATTTTCCACGAACATTCCCACAACCAATAGAGACATAATTTTATCCAAAAGTGTGTCTTCATGTCTCTGAGCCTCTATCATCGCCTTCTCTTTGTCTATCAGTGACAACCTTTTCCATTGATTCACAAATTCCGTCTCCATAGTAAAAACCTGGTGAATTGGTTTCGCACTCTTCGTGACAGACCGACGCCCTGGAAAACCCCACAGATCATGTACGCCAGGCCCGACCTAGTCTAACTATACCTTAATCAAGGACCGATCCAGAAAGGGAGTCCTTGGACCAGAATCCCCCTTCACGGCCTCTTCCCGCGGCCCTATTTTCACGAACTGACACCGCAGGGTATCTTCGCGGTCAACAATGGAGCTACGCAGAATCACTTCGCGAGTCCGACACTTCACGGCGGATCCTTCACGGCTGACCCTTCGTGAACTCCTATCATGGCAGAGAGCTTCACGACAGGTGCTTCACGGAATAACAATAACGCGGCGACCAATTTGCGGCAGATGCTTTGCGGATCAACCCCTTCACGGCGGACACTGCATGAACTCCCAACGCGACAAAACATCCCGGCGGGTGCCTCGCGGAAGAAAAAAGAACAAATCGGCAACCACTTCACGGCCGATGCTTTGCGGGTCAACCCTTTCACAGCGGAAGCTATGCAAACCCTGGTTTCAATTTACCACCCACAGGCCACCGCCGATCAACACAGGGCAGGGGAGATGTTGCGATTAGGGTAAGTCATTTCTCAACTCTGGTCTTTTCTGCGATGAAACATGGATCTATTTTCTGAAAGGGGTAGAGGTTTTGAACTCCGGAAAAATGCCCTTTCAAACCCAGATCAGGAGCCGACGCGAGGGGACAGCGACGGGACAGATTTCTGGGCAATCGGGGAGGATTGGATCTGTTTCTGCAGACGATTTCGAGAGAATCAAGCTCGAATCCCTCCAATTCGCAGGTATCAGGTTCAGAAACAAATGGTGGAGGTCAGCGGACAAGGTAGAAAAGAGTAAACTAAGTTCCTCGCCACGGGAGGGTCGGTGAACGGCAACGAATGGGGAACCTAGCCCCCATCACCGGATCCGATGAAATGAGGAAGCTCCACACTGAGGCAGGATGCATAGAAAAGGTTGGAGCCGCCGTCCGCCGAACGGAAGGGGTACTCAAACCCTAGGAAACCCCAGGAGTAAACGCTCTCAATCAGGAGAAAACTAATATGAGATCAACCCCAACTCTAAATAAAATAGTCCCACACTCATTTCTTGTGGAACCCACTCTCCTAAAAAGATGTGACATCTCCCTTCATGAGTAATTAACTGTAAAGTATAGTGATAGCAGTCAACTAGATCCATAAACATAATCGACGAATCCATTCAGATGATGAGATCAAACATGTCTAGATCCAAAACAAGGATGTCTCAAATGACCTCAATTCTAGATACCATGTAACGACCCAAATATTCATTAATAGAAATCTTTCTTGATCTAATTAAATGTCTCTTTATGTAAAATGTTTATATAAAATGTCAACTTATTTGGTTTTATGTTAAGAATTGTGATTGTTTCTTTTATAGTCGTTGAAAAGTTATCACATGATTAGTATAAATATAGGGCTTTAACAAACCCAATTTACCCAGACAAAGGAAGTGATGGCCTCATCCAGTAGAATTGCTCCATACGAAGCCCATTTGTCGGATCTCAGAAAAGAGGTGGCATCTTTGGGCTTCACTCTTCACCAAGCCCAAGCAGAACTTCATCATGTCAAGCTCGAACGAGACCATCTACGGTAAAAGTGGAAGTTGATAGAGATTACCACTTGAGTGATGTTATCTGAGCCACCCCAAGAGTCTGTCACCATCACACACCTTACCCTTAGGTCTTATGCGGTTGTTTTAAGGGGTTATGTGATAAATCGCTAGTACTATGTTTGTGTACATTATTTTTTGTATAAAATAATGAATATACTTTCTTGTTATTATTAATACTTTGTAAATAGTTTTTAAAGTACAAATAGTTTTTTAGTTATTATTTAATTAAGAATTATATTTTATTAAATTAAGGGATTTTTGAATTAAATAATATTTTAATAAAATATTATTATTATTATTATTAAATTATTTTTTTATTAAATATAAATGATCTTAAAATTTTATGAATGAAATTGTAATTTTTATCAAGGTTTCAAAGCCATTTTTGTCAAAACCCGTGAATTTTTTATAAATGTAGGTTTTTATTTTAAAAGTGAAAATTAACATATTTAGAAAATTATTTAGATAATATAAATGTTATTTCTGGATTCAGGACGTCGAAATTATCCAATGGTGAATTTTTCATAATGTTATGAGATAGTCAAATGTTTGGTTAAAAATTAAATACCATTTAAATATATAACGTGTTTCATGACATCATAATGACCCAATAGTGATGTAATAAAATACTATAGGATTTATGTTCAGCCAATATATGTTTTAACATTAAAATAATGTGATTTTGGGTTTGTTTGACTTATTTTACAATGCATTAATGGACCCCTCAAGACTTATTAAACATCTTGTCTTTTTAAATTATTTTTCATGGAAGTGTGACTCACCTCCACATAAGCAACCCCATTAATTTAAGAAGTTCGGACTTTGGGCTCATAAAATATTTTTTTCCTTTCCCCTTTTCCCAAAACCATGGGCAAAAACCATCAGATGATTTGTGGTTTGGATTAGTTTAATGTAAGGGGACCCAAACCTAAATAATAAAGAATTCACTCACCTTTCCTATATAAACCCACCCTAGCACCCACTTCCTCCACACTCAAAGCCTTCGGAGTTCATACAAATTCTACCCTACTCTCTCTATAATCCTCCCAAGGTGCCCCAAGCTCCCATGAAGCATCTCTCAAGCCTCTATAAAGCCTTTGTAAGCACACATCCAAGTAAGGGTTTTTCATCCTTTCATTTTTTTGTCCAATTTTATTAATATTGTTATGCCCTTTTAATTTAAATTATAAATTCTGGGGTATGGTTTCACACCTCCCCCATACTTCCCTCTTATTTTTTGAGTGATGGGAGACCCCTTTCTCTCTCATTAAATGCCTCACATGTACACCCATTACTATACCGAAATTCCGAAAGGAACTTCTCTCTCCTCATTTACATTCAAGAAATACTTTTGTGTCATGAATCTAAATTCCATTACAATTGTTGGGACATGTATCTATATGACCCCCCTTACTTTCCATTTCATGTAGATATGATGATACACCCCTTTCTCTCTCATCAACCATATTTTTATGAATTCTTATATCACGCCGTTACGCTGCCGAAATTGCACCGATTTTCTAAGCTAATGCCATTGTGCAGTGAATACCATTCCCATTTCTTGATCAAGGGTATTCACCTTCATGCAGATTTACTTATTGATTATAATGTTTCATTCCACATTCCTTTGTCGTGGAATAAATTATTATATTTTAGGAATCCATGTTTTATGATCCATGTGGCACACTTATGCATGAAATGAAATGTTTAAGAAGGGTGTGCCCTTATAGCGCTCCAATGCATTGGGTAAAGTATATTATCATGATACGTCATGTGAAATGAGTGATGACTCATTCTAATTCAACTAAAATTATGGATTACCCGTTCTTCATGTGAAATGAGGATTTACTCATGCTCCATATGAAATGAGCCTTGGCTCATGCTAATTCCATGTAAAGTGTTGTTGCCACATTTCCATGTTATGATTACCATGCTTTATCACATCTTTATGATCATGTTTCTCTTGTGCTCTATTGATATGACAATTGTCTAAAATGTATTTTACTCCTCATGTATTCAATGTTTATTTCCTTTACTGGACTTTATAGCTCACCCCTTTTCTTATGCATGTCCTCAGGTTATCCCATGCAATGCTAAGTACGAGAGAATGTAGTGGTCATGTAAAGGGATTTTTCATTGAAGATGTTGTATTTCATGTATTAAGTTGTTATGTAATGATCCTAAGCCCTAAATACACTAGACCTCTCGATCATCCATGTTGAATCAATTGAATATTTTTTGTAATAAATCATGTTTAAGTTTGTAATAAAAGCATGGTTTTCGTAGTTGGTATCAGAGGATAGGTATAGTTATTTTTGGGATTAGGATTAGAAAAACCTAGTAAAGCCTTAGAGACAAGACTAAGTATAATAAAAACAACCCTAAGTTTTGGTAAGTACTGATTAAGTCGTTTATCAAACAAATATGTCCCTGTCTGGATACGAGCAGGTAGAGGCGACTCTGGCATAGATGTATCCTAGGGGTAAAACCCGAAAACACCGCTTTGAGCTAGACTCGAATGGGAACTGGTGCATGACAACGGGCCTTACTTCACTCTTGGTAATGACACTCCCGGGGGATATGTTTTGATAAATTCACAAGCTTAGTATGAACCCTTATTAAGGGAATATAAAAAATACACCTAAGAATATATGTTAGAAAGTAGATCATGAAAATCCTAGATTAAAGCCTATAGACTCATGAGTTAATGAAATAAAAGTTTATATATAATTAAACAACTTTTGTCTTTGGATTACCCTTTATTTTTTATCCACCTAACATTCCTTTTATTCCATCCAATGTCCAGTAATAGGAGGATTCGGGCTAACAACCGATGTGAAGATCAGTTTGATGATTGTACTAATGAGATGCCCAATCCAATGGGAGCAAGAATCGTGAACATTGTCACGCATCTCTCTTAGCTAACTCATGATTTGAATAGAAACACAGGTCAAGGGGAATGTCCAAACCCCCCTAAGAAAGAACAAGTCGCTATCGAGAGCTTTATGAGATAAATTCCTCCTACTTTTAGTGGATCATCCAATCCCACAATCATGGAACAATGGATCAACTCCATTGAAAAGATCTTCTCCATCCTTTAAAGTTCTGAACAAGAGAAGGTTCTTCTAGTGGCTTATTGTATGG
This sequence comes from Viscum album, assembly GCA_963277665.1. NCBI lineage: Eukaryota > Viridiplantae > Streptophyta > Magnoliopsida > Santalales > Viscaceae > Viscum > Viscum album. The sequence goes on from OY728129.1 coordinate 1,413,949,819, forward strand.
AGGGTAAGCTGAACAATGGTGGATGTTGATCAAGAATACGAAACTCGAGGAGGAGATCGAGGCGTTGGAATGGAAGGATTTCCGGAAGATGTTTTTCGATAAATATTTTTCATGCACCCTCGAGCTTACGATGGAAAGGGACTTCCTTTCCCTCAAGAAGAAAGAATAAGAATCTGTTTGAGTGTACGAGGCAATCTTCACAAGGCTTGCACGATACGCTTCCGGCATTGTCGTTACCCCCGAATGCAAGGTTGACCGTTTCTTTGGTGGGATGAAGCCTAGCCTACGGAAAGCATTAGCGATCCTTGACTTCGATAGCTATGAGGAAATTTTCGATGTGCCCTCAAGGTCAAAATAGAGATCAGGGAATCATAGGGGTATCATGGGGACAAGAAGCGTAAGGTGGACTTCAATTCTGGTGGTCCGATGGATAAATCCAACGGTGCTAAGAAGATCCAGCACCCCACTTGCCAAAAGTGCAAAAAAAAGCACCCTGGAAATTGCCTCAAGGGGATGAGGAAATGCTTTAGGTGTGGAAGAGAAGGACATCTAGCTATTAACTGTTGGCAAGAAAGACCCGCGGCTACAACAGGGGAGAGGAACCCTCCATTCGAACCGCAACGTGTTGTTCATTGCTACAACTACAATGAACCTGGGCATCTTGAAAATTAGTGCCCTAATCCAAAGGTTTTCGGAGGCAACCAACAACCTACAAGGCAGCAAGGAAGATATTTTTCCATCACTTCTTCTGAAGTGAACCCCATCAATGAAGTGGTGATAGGTACGTTAGTTATTCATTCAAGAATAGAAAACATGCTTTTTGATTCAGGTTATACACATTATTTTATATCTCAAAAGTTTAGTAGAACAATCTCAGCACCGCTACAAATCATAGAAGGGAAGATGTCAGTGAGTACGAAAAATGGGGCAATCATTGCATCCCATGAATATAACTCCTCCTCTATCATAATCTTTGGATTGAATTTCTCGGTGAACCTCGTCATACTCCCTCTAGTGTAATTTGATGCAATTCTTGGAAAGAATTGGCTTTCCTTATATAGAGCCAACATAAATTGTCAGGAGAGGGAAATAACACTTTATATGGAGAATCAACCCCCGATTCATTACAAGTGTAAGTAGGAAGATGAATCTCCATTAGCTCCATCATCTCAATCATGGATATTACTTCCCTATGAGCATGCGTATTTGGATCAGATGATTAGGTCCAAGGAAGAAACCATCCTTGAAGAAATGCCTATTGTGAGGGAATTAGCTGAAGTGTTTCCTGAGGAATAGCCTGGTCTTCCTCCTAGAAGAGAAGTTGAATTCTCAATTGAAATTATACCTGGGGCACTACCAATATCCAAGACTCCATATTGGATGGTTGTCGTTGATCTTGAAGAGCTGAAGAAAACAACTACAAGAGAATTTGGATAAAGGCTGTATATGCCCAAGTGCTTCACCATGGGGTGCACCGGTCCTCTTCATCAAGAAGAAAGATGGGTCAATGCGACTTTGCATCAATTATCGTGAACTTAACAAAATCATGATAAAGAACAAGTATCCTCTTCCATGGATCAATGACTTTTTCGATCAGCTACATGGAGCACAATACTTCTCTAAGGTAAATTTGCGGTCAGGATACTATCAAGTAAGGGTGAAGAAGAAATATGTACCAAGACTGCTTTTCATACAATATATGGGCACTATGAGTTCATATTAATGCCTTTTGAACTCACCAATGCTCCAAAAATCTTCATGGACTTTAAGAATATAGTCTTTATAGATTACCTAGAAAATTATTTGGTAGTCTTTATAGATGATATTCTAATATACTCCAAAACCAAGGAGGGTCAAGAGGAGAATTTAAGAACTGTACTGGAGTCTTTGTGCAAGGAGCAGCTCTATGAAAAGTAGAGCAAGTGTGAGTTCTGGTTGAAGGAAGTCTCATTCTTGGTCCATATCATCACAAGAAATGGGATATCTGTGGATCTCTCCAAAACATATGCAATTGAGGGATGGTTGAGGCCAACATCAGTAACGGATATCTATAGCTTATTGGGGTTAGGTTGATATTATCAACAATTTGTGAGAAATTTATCATGATTGTCAAACCCTCTTACCAAGATAACTCAGAAGGGAGAAAAATTTTCTTGGAGTGATGAATGCGAAAAAAGCTTCAAGAAGTTGAAATGGAGGCTTATCACTATGCCCGTTCTCACTTTACCCACAAGTGGTGAACTTTTTGTGGTATTTAGTGATGATTCGAAGAAGGGCTTAGGTTGTGTGCTAATGCAGAATGATAAAGTGATATCCTATTCCTCAAGGAAGTTGAAAATCCATGAGCGAAACTATCCAACGCATGATCTGGAGTTGGCGGCTGTGATCTTTTCCTTAAAAATATGGTGAAATTATCTCTATGGGGAGAAATGTGAGATATATACTGACCAAAAGAGTCTTAAATATATATTCACATAGAAAGAGCTTAATATGTTCCATAGAAGATGGATAGAACTCATCAAGGATTATGACTATTCAATACATTACCACACTAGGAAAGCGAACAAGGTGGTAGATGCCTTAATTAGAAAGGACCCAACGATTCAATCAATGATGAAAATTGAGAAGAATACAATATTCTTAGACTTGATGAAGATGGACATGGGAATCATAAAGAAGAGAACATCATCAATCATTTCACAAATTATTGGTCAGCCGTCTCTTTTGGAAAGGTTAAAGGATGCTCAAAAAGATGATGTGGGAATTCAACAAAAAGTGGAAGCTATCGAAAAAGGGAAATCCTCGGAGTTTAATGTTAATGAAGAAGGAATTGTGTGATTTGGGAAAAGACTATGTGTTCCATCAATTCTGGAGCTAAAGAAAGAACTTTTGGATGATGCACATAGTTCAAATTTCTCTATTCACCCAGGGAGCACAAAGATGTATCGAGATCTCCAAGAAAATATTTGGTGGGATAATATGAAGAAAGAGATTGCTGAATATACATCAAAGTTCCTGGTGTGGCAGAAAGTGAAGGTAGAGAGGCATAAGTCTAAGAGGATGATGCAACCATTGCCCATACCAGAATTGAAATGGGAGAACATCACCATGGACTTTATCACCGGACTTTCGAGGACATCCAAAGGCAACAATGCAATCTTTGTTGTTGTTGATCGTCTTATAAAGACTACAAAATTCATTACTCTTCGGGAGGATTTCTCATTAGATCAACTGGCACGGATATATATCAGGGAAGTGGTAAGGCTGTATAAAGTACCACTATCTATTATGTCTGACCGAGATCCAAGATTCACCTCTAAGTTTTGGAATAGTCTCCAACATGCTCTAAATACTGAACTGAACTTCAGTATGGCGTATCATCCTCAAACTGATGGCCAATCTGAGCGGACTATCCCAACAATTGAGGACATGTTGAGAGCGTGATCAATGGACTTTAAAGGAGGATGTGATCAACAACTTCCTCTGGTTGAGTTCTCTTATAATAACAGTTTCCACTTGATCATTTAAATGGCACCATATGATGCCCTGTATGGGAAAAGGTGCAGAATACCTTCATGTTGGGATGAGGTCGGTGAACGTAAGCTGCTTGGACCAGAAATGTTCGAGGAAATGGTGGAGAAGGTGAAAACAATTTAGCAGCTTATCAAGGCAGCCCAGAGTCGACAGATGAGTTATGCAGATAATCGTCGACGAGACCTTGAGTTTAATGTTGGAGATATGGTTTTTCTACGCATATATTCGTGGAAGAAGGTCATGAGGTTTGAAAAGAAAGGGAATTTAAGTCCAAGGTACATCGTCCCCTTCGAGATTCTTGATCATTATGGGGATGTGGCCTATCGACTAGCACTTCCACCTACCATGGCCAAAGTACATGATGTCTTTTATGTATCCCTCTTAAGGAAGTACATACCAGACCCTTCACATGTACTCTCTTCTGAGGTGGTACAGTTGGAGGATGATCTTTCTTATGAGGAGCAACCGGTGAAGATCTTAGATCATAGATAAAAATTTCTACGAAATAAGACATTGCACCTCATCAAGGTTTTGTGGCGAGACCAAAATTTTGAAGAAGCGGCTTGGGAATCGGAGGAAATGATGATGCTGAGTTACCCACATCTATTTTAGTGTGGGAAAAGGAAATCTCGAGGGAAAAATTTCTTAAGGGGGGAATATTGTAACGACCCAAAGTTTCATTAATAGAAATCCGTCTTGATCTAATTAAATGTCTCTTTCTATAAAATGTTTATATAAAATGTCAACTTATTTGGTTTTATGTTAAGAATTGTGACTTTTTCTTTTATAGCCATTGAATAGTGATCACATGATTAGTGTAAATATAAGGCTCTAACAAACCCAACTTACTCAGACAAAGGAAGTGATGGCCTCATCCAGTAGAATATCTCCATAAAAAGCCCATTTGTCGGAGATTATAAAAGAGGTGGCATATTTGGGATTCTTCTTGACCAAGCCCAAGCTGAGCTTCATCATGTCAAGTTCGAATGGGACCGTCTATGAGAAAAGTGGAAGTTGATAGAGATTACCACTCGAGCGATGTTATCTGAGCCACCCCAAGAGTCTGTCGCCATCGCACACCTTACCCTTAGGTCTTATGCGGTTGTTTTAAGGGGTTATGTGACAAATCAATAGTACTATGTTCATGTACATTTTTTTGTATATAATAATGAATATAATTTCTTGTCATTATTGATACTTTGTAAATAGTTTTTAATGTACAAATAGTGTTTTTAGTTATTATTTAATTAATAATTCTATTTTATTAAATTAAAAGATTTTTGAATTAAATAATATTTTAATAAAATATTATTATTATTATTAAATTAATTTTTTATTAAATATAAATGATCTTATAATTTTAGGAATGAAATTGTAATTTTTATTAAGGTTTGAAAGCCATTTTTTTCAACACCCATGAATTTTTGATAAATGTAGGTTTTTATTTTAAAAGTGAAAATTAACATATTTAGTAAATTATTTAGATAAACTAAATGTTATTTCTGGAATCAGGACGTCGAAATTTTCCAACGGTAAATTTTTCATAATTTTCTGAGACAGTCAAATTTTTGGGTAAAAATTAAATGCCATTTAAATATATAATGTGTTTTATGACATCATAATGACCCAATAGTGATGTAATAAAATACTATACGCTTTATGTTCATCCAATATATGTTTTACCATTAAAATAATGTTATTTTGGATTTGTTTGACTTATTTTACAAAGCATTAATGGACCCCTCAAGACTTATTAAACATCTTGTCTTTTTAAATTATTTTTCATGGGAGTGTGACTCGCCTCCACATAAGCAACCTCATTATTTTAAGAAGTTAGGACTTTGGACTTATGAAATATTGTTTTCCTCTCCCCTTTTCCAAAAACCATGGGCAAACACCATGATCTGATTTGTGGTCCTGATTAGTTTAATGTAAGGGGACCCAAACCTAAATAATAAAGAATTCACTCACCTTTCCTATATAAACCCACCCAAACTCTCACTTCCTCCTCACTCAAATCCTTTGGAGTTCGTCCAACCTCTGCCCTACTCTCTCTATAATCCTCCCAAGGTTCCCCAAGCTCCCATGAATCATCTCTCAAGCCTCTATCAAGCCTTTGGAAGCACACTTCCAAGTAAGGTTTTTTCTTCCTTTCATTTTTTTGTCCAATTCTCTTAATATTGTTATGCCCTTTTAATTTCAATTATAAATGTTGGTTTATGGCTTCTAACCTCACCCATACTTAACTCTTATTGTTTTAATTATGGGAGACCCCTTTCTATCTCATTAAATTCCTCCCATGTACACCCGTTACTATGCCGAAATTCCGAAAGGAACTTCTCTCTCCTCATTTACATTCAAGCACTACTTTTGTGTCATGAATCTAAATTCCATTACAATTGTTGGGAAATGTATCTATATGGCCCCCTACTGTACATTTCATGTAGATATGATGAGACACCCCTTTCTCTCTCATCAACCATTTTTTTTTGAATTCTTATATCACGCTGTTACGCTGACGAAATTGCACCGATTTTCTAAGCCAATGCAATTGTGTAGTGAATACCATGCCCATTTCTCCATCAAGGGTATTCAACTTTAGGCACATTTACTTATTGATTATAATGTTTTATTCCAAATTCCATTGTCATGTAATAAATGATTATATTTTATGAATCCATGTTTTATGATCCATGTGGCACACTTATGCATGAAATGAAATGTTTAAGAAGGGTGTGACCTTATAGCGCTCCAATGCATTAGGTAAAGTATAGTATCATGATATTTCATGTGGAATGAGTGTTGAATCATTATAATTCAATCGCAATGAGGGATTACTCGTGCTTCATGTGCAATGAGGATTTACTCATGCTTTATGTGCAATGAGCCTTGGCTCATGCTAATTCCATGTTAAGTGTTGTTGCCACATTTCCATGTTATGATTATCATGTTTTACCACACCTTTATGTTCATGTTTCTCTTGTGCTATATTAATATTCCTATTGTCTAACATTTATTTTACTACTCATGTATTTCATTTTTATTCCCTAACTAGGCTTTATAGCTCACCCCTTTTCTTATGCATGTCCTCAGGTTATCTCTTGCAATGCTAAGTACGAGGGAATGTAGTGGTCATGTAAAGGAGTTTTTCAATAAAGATATTGTATTTCATGTTTTAAGTTGTTATGTAATTATACTAAGCCCCAAAGACACTATACCTCTCGATCATCCATGTTGTATCAAGTGAATAGTTTATGTTTGTAATAAAAGCAGGGTTGGCATATACCATAACATAGAACTCAGGTCGCTTGAAACCTTTCTTCTTTTCCACCCAAACAGGGTTATAAAATACTAGGCATTGGGCATCAACTCTGTCTACATACCCAAGGAATTAATTAGTTTAAGTGAAATAAAAATAATGTGATTTTACTAAATCATATAAAACTGATTCCATAGAAGAAAAAATAAATAACACGCAACAAATGGTTTCTAGCTCAAAATCTAAGTTTTCTAGAATGACATATACTATAGGGAGTTTCCCTATATAAGACCCTCTTTAAGTATTTTTCCCCTGGTGAGAACCCCCCTTACCACAAGGATGAGATCGTCCACCCTTTTGAATTCTCTTATTGAACTTGATATCCCTTAGAAAAAATAGATCCTATGCCACCCCTACATGAAACCAACTGCATAAAACTATGGATATGCCCTGGATTCCCATACTAGTGGAACGTCCTCAAATTTTGTAGGAAATTCATAATGGTTTTTATTTCTTGCACTTATTATAGACAATTGTTCTATACCCCCATATGATCTACAAAATATAATTCCAACAACTGTTGGAAACTCTTTCCACTACCACAATGAGACTCATCGTTCTTCTACTTATATTATAATTAAGAACTCTATATACCACCCACTAAATTAACCCCATTATGACCTATATTTATAATAAAATCTACGACATACATCACATCCTAGTCAACCACCTCTGAATAGGTATATTGACATAGAAGAATGATCATAGATATAATCTCTATCCTCAGGAACATCTCCAAACTCGGAGCCTTTAGATAGTCATTCAAGAGGATATTTGGAGATTCATAGACCAACACGGTGAAAATATCAGCATACTCAACCATTGAATGATGTCTCTGCTCAAAATATAGAAACTTGTGATCCTTCACCACCCTCATGGTCTTTAAGCATAATTTTCAATTAATTACCACCTTGATGGTTTCCCAAGTGAGAACCTCATACTTTTAGAAGAATAACCATCAACTAACACCACTTTATACCCAGTACTTATATCACATAAATGAAAAATTGCACTTTAGAGCTCTCAGGGGTCTTCAAAAACTTAAAGATCTACTTGATACAGTCCTACCACTCCTCATGCTCATTGGGTCCCTTATCGCCACATACCACTGGTCGATTCTTCCTTGAAAAATCTTCAACATGGTCCACAATCCATGTTTTCTCATAACTACCCATTTAACCCAAGGTTTGAATCATGAAAATAACTAAATCCAACAAAGATATATCAACTAGAGGGTTCTCCTATAGTGTACTCTTCTACACACCCTCCCTATTCCTAGACAGGGTCCTTCTGGGAGGCATTGTTAATAAAACACAAATCACATCCATCGTCAATCATAATCCAACATCAAATCACAAAAAATACAAAAATAAATCTCATAACATGGTAATCATAAGAAAATTAAACAATGATTAGAAAAAACATCATAAAAATAAACCATAACTAGGCATAAAACATACCCACAATCTTTACCCACACAAGGCCACTCAATGTTCGACACAAAAAAGATTTGGTAAGTCACTCTCATATTCCAACCTCTCGAGTCACAATTGTCCTAGATCCAAACTTCCAATGACTCCCAAATTATAATTTTATTGAATACCATTTTATAACAAACCAACCCAATTTTACCTAACTCATTTCCCATGTCATATCACCATATGGCCAAAATCATGTTCTCGATCATTGTGGGCTGGCGAAAAGCACTGGCCATAACCAACTAGCACTTGGAAATGGTTTTTTCACGGGAAAAAAAGAGTTAAACATCCATAAAATAGGATGGGGACACTGATATCATCAATTTAAATAGAATAAATTAGTAAAATACCATAAATATAAATATACATATAAGTACAAACACATCACATCCATGAATATACATGGTAACTCTAAAAAAACAACCCAAACTAAAAATAAAGGGGGTAAAATTCAAAATAATGTCCAGGTACATCCCAATGGGTAAAATCTACAAAACAATGAATCCATATGAGTCCATAATTGTCATACCATGCCTCCTCCACAAAAAATTAGATTATGGTAATTAATAAGATCCTCCATAGAACATGGTTCTTGTGCCTTTAAATGTTCCTTTTAAAAAGAAATCTCCAAATTTTTAAAAAATTCTTAAGAAGGGTTTGATGCATAAATCCCATTAGAATACCATCATGAATATATTTAATGATATTACCCATTCAAACTAAAAAACTATTTTGAATGAAATTTCAAAACCAAACTACATGGAAACAAACCAATTTCGAGTAAACCTTTTGAACCAATTTTGTTTTCCTTCCCAAAATACAACATGGTTTTCTAAAAAAATTCCAAACAAGGCTCAAATAGATAAATAATTCCACAAGGAAAAAAATTATCAAACATGAACATAAGTAATATTAAAGGTGAACGTAACATCAAAATTATATTACTATATAAATGGAAAATAAACAAATGGTCATAATACATATCATCACATCATTCGGAACTAATCTAATGAATAATGAATTTAAACCATTATAGAGGGAGTAATTTTAAACTAGGGATCTAACCATTAGGTCAATCATAAGTTATTAAACAATAATTATTGCTATCTTTGTAATGGAAGATGATGCGGTCTTCTTTTGGCCCAACTCTAAGAGCTCATGTGGTTTCTTGGTAACCAAAAAGGAATCTCACACGGTCTTACTACACAAAGGATCACTTAGTTCCTTGGAAATGAATAGATTATCACATGTTTATCCCTCTAAATTCTCACATGGTACCTTGATCAAAACTCTCACTCACACCCCAGTTAACCCATGTGATACTATATATGAACACATCACAAGAAATTTCCCATATCAATCAATCTATAACACAAACCAATTAATATAAAAACATGAACAATTTAACAGAACAAACTTTCCAAGGTAAAATATTTTCTCAAAACACTTTATAAATCCATCTGAATCCACAAAACCTCTTTGATCCATTTTATCATACACTTTGGGTGCACAAATGCCACCCCAATTTGGAAAACCCTATTTAAATAACCAAATTTCCAAAATAATCCATGAAACACGTAAAACATAGAATACATACCAAGAATAAATCGTTTTAATGGACATTTAATCAATAAAAACCAAATGTGATTATAAATTTAAAGGTATTCCATGGAAATTGCCCTTATATAGAGACACCTACCTCTAATTTGGTCCAAATATCATCATACTTGATGAATATCACCTCGAATTGGTATAACCAACACTTGTACACCCAATCTAGAATAAATAAAACCAAAAACCCCCATTAAAACCCTAAATTCATCCCAAACCACCCCATAGGGTTCCACACTACCTCAAAAAAAAGAAGAATAAATAAAGGGGTAAATAGACTTACAATAAAAAACACAAATAAACCAAGGATAAATCTACCATGGAAGGAGTGGTAGAGCTCTATATCCAAGGAGGATGGGAAGCACATATGGGGGAGGAAATATAATCCCCCAAACTTAATAAATTTAAAGGGTTAAATTGGTAAATTCACAATTTTTAATAAGTTAGACAGGGTCACATGTTTTGGCCGCGTAGTTAGGAAAACCGTGTGTAAGTCATGTGGGTTCCAATATCCCTCAAAAATAAGTCACATGATTTTATATAGGGTGTTATTATGTTTTCACAAACTATTTGAAACCACACTGTCAAAAAATGTAGTGCCCCTCGCATGATTTCTGCATGGTTTGGAAAAATCATGCGCTAACCATGTTCACTGGTCTTTCTCCCCAAAAACTTCTGGTTTCAACCACCAGCACCTAATACCACCATTAGTGTACTCAGGGATAAATAAAAATCAAAATTAGACTTACTAGTGACATTTTGGGTGTCACACTGATGAACATTAGGGATAACACTCCTCCTAATACAAACCTCTATAAATCTCATTGTAGGGATACTTTCAGCAACATAGGATCTCCCTACATGAACTTAATGGGCCTAATATTTAAATAAATTTAATATTTATGTTTAAATTGTGCTATCCTCATTTGATTAGGGGTTACCTAATCCTTCTCTACCATTTCCTTCACCATCTCTGGCCAAATAGAAGTTGTCGCACTAACCTCTATCTAACACAAGGGTGGCCTACAGGGTCTCCCAAAAAAGGCCTCCAAAGGTTACATGTTGATAGTAGCATGATAGATATTATTATAATAAAACTCTAACAATATAAATTGATCCTCCAAACTCTGAATGAAGTTAAACACACAATATCTAAATATCCTCCAACACATGGAGATTACACTCAGTATGGCCATCCGTCTAGGGGTGGAATGTCGTACTAATCCTCAATTGTTTCCTTAATTCCTCTTGAAGGCCTCTCCACAACTGTGAAGTAAATTTAGAATCATGGTTGGAGACAATAGTCAAGGTTACCCCAATAATTCAGACAAAATTGTTCACATAAAACTACCTTAGACTCTCCATTGAACTCTATATCTTAATATAAATGAAATATGTCGACTTCATGGATTAGTCAACAATCACCCAGATAGAATCACAACCTCTCGATGTCCATATAGTCCATGTTAAAAAGTCCATGGATATGTAATCCTATTTATAGTCTATGATCTCAATGGTTTTTTTCAAACCTACATAAACCTAGGGCTCATCCATCACATAATGACTTTTGAGACACTGAGAGATGAACTCAATTATGCTCCATGATTTTTTCGGACCACCAAAAGTGTCATTGAAGGTACTTTTATATATTTTCTACACTAGGATATATATCCAAAGGGGAAGTGTGAAAGTACCTCATCACCTCCTCACGCAATGTGAATTGAACCACCGTACATCCCTCAAAAATGATGACATGCTTCACTCCTTCAAAAAAATCCAATTGCTGCATCTCATAAGAATATCCAGTCATTTAGAACCTCATTTTTTGATTCCTATCAACTGAGCCTCTATCATATGCTATAGAAGTATAGTATTCATCACCATCGAGGGAATAAAAATTTTACCCCTCTCCTTAAATAGTTTCAACTGCAAAGAATCCAACTGCTCAAATGAATCATCCACCAAGGAAGAATGAGACTTCTTTCTATAGGAATCTGCCACCATATTTCCCTTCCTAGGAGTATAGAATATCCAAAATTAATAATCCTATAGGAACTCTATAAAAAACCTAAGTCTTATGTAAATATCTCTCAGAGTGAATATATACTTTATACTTTAGTGGTCTGAGTAAAAAAACTCACCCAAAATATAGTGCATCCACATCTTCAGAGAGAAGACTTCCACTGCCAATATTAGTTTTTGATTCATATAGTTCTAATAATGGGGTCTCAATTGACTCAACCCATATGTGATAATTGTATATATCTGCAACAAAATGAAACCAATATTATTTCAAAATCCATTGAAAAATAGTACATACTCTACAACCTCCTTTGATAGTCTCAAAATAGGATCACTATTAAGCCACAGCCTTAGATCCTAAAAGGATCTCTGACACTACATGGTCTAGATAAACGGCTACCCTTTTCACATTAGGGTGGTTAAAGGGGATTAAATCCTATATAATTCTTTAAAAACTCATTTAGTACCCCACCAAGCCAATAAAACTGTACACCTCTGACACACTCTTGAGTGGGTACTAATAAATTATTGTATCAATATTTGTTGGGTCCATACATAAACCATGCACAAAAATGACATTCCCAAAAAAGTGAAACTCATATATCCAAAGCTATAAATTTAATATATTACCATAAATATGGTTCTCCCTGAGTAAGTCTAAGACCACCCTTTGATGCTCAGTATGCTCCTACTTTGACTTAGAGTAAACGAGTTTGTCATCTATGAAGACTAACATGAATCAGTCTAAGCATGGATGGAAGATCTTATTCATAAGATCCATACACATAGTGGGATAACTCATCACACCAAAAGGAATCACCAGGAACTCATAGTGTATATAGACATTAGAATTTCAACATTATAATATTAACCTTGTGAACCCTCAACTGGTGGTAATGGGGCCTGAGATCGATATTTTTGAACCAAATAACTCCTCGCAATAGGTCAATGAGGTCATAAATTATTTTAAGGGGTTATTTATTTTTTAACATTACCAGGTCTAGGAAATGATAATAAATTAACAACATTAAGCTCCCATGGGTCATTTTCATGATTAAAACTAGAGCTTCTTGGGTGTACATGTTGGATCTTCTGAAAACCTTCTCTCAAAGATCCTCCAAATTCACCCTTATCTCCTGAAGCTCGAAAGGGAAAATAAAAATTACACCGAGGATATCATTATTGTCATGAGGTTCAAGTCAATGTATAATCTTATCTCTTACCTTGGAGGTAGTCTGAGAATGTCCTTTGATAATATGTCTATAATGTCCTCCACTACCAAAAGAATATAGATACCTAAATTTCTCATTAAGTCAAATGTTAAACTTTCCATATAATGGGTGATGGGTTACATATTATTTCCCATAAGACCCACTCTCTCTTCTATGATATCTCCCTCATCCATAAATAATAATCTCATCCCATATATCTAAATTCATATAAATCATCAACGATGATATTAAATCTATGACCATACCTTGGAAAACCATTCCATACCCAGGATGAAATCATAAAGTTTTGTCCCATGATAAACTCTCTCCACTGAACACTAACTCATACTTATGATAGACATTTGATATTGAATAATCACTCCCTGTATAAACCACTAGCTATAGATACGAGGAAAAAGACTCAACCAAAATCACCAGCTCTCACAAAAATGGATAATTCACTAAAGGAATCACCCATTTCTATGTCTAGTAGTACTGCAGTATTAGTATAAAATTAATAAACCATACCTAAAATCATATCATGCGTAACCTTGTTATATCCCTCTATGGAATTAATCTACCCACAACCTCTACTTCAAGTTCTCTAAGACTGATGTGGGCCACCTATTTTCATAGCCTCTCTATAGGGTGCCCTAACTACACCTAAGAGATCCATAATCATGGTGTTGCCTCTAAGGTGGTGGTACATCCTCCATATTTCTATCATATTCCTCGCAAACGTTCAAGAAATAACATTTCATGTGATCCCTCCCATCATAGGAATAACATCATCCTTCACCTAGATAGTTGGATCCTCTATGTGATCCTTGATCCATAGATCCACTCATCTTCACGGATAATAAGAATTCCTCATCTATTGAGACCTCGATGTTTTATTCCTACTACATGATGCTAACAACTCGTCCACATGAGTCCCACCACTAGCTCCAATCTCCTGGAGTCCCACTTCTAGGAAGCTCGTACTCAGTAGATCTCACTCTTGTACCCTAGTATATGCTCTATGGAATAATAATACAACACTAGAATGTATCTCTCTATAGAGACTCAAATTTAACTTCCAATACCAAATGAAACTATTCTAAACCATATCCAAGGTGTAACGTGTGAGGTCGATGAACTTCACAGTGTACACTACAACTAACATTTCAAACTCCTGTAGCTCAAAAATCTCTTATATCCAAACTAAGAGAAAGAAAAAGGGGTAATACTCTTAAAAAACAGTTTCTGGAAGTGATACCATGAGAACATTGTCTCATCATCGGTCTATTTTACTATACTCTATTGGAACACTATTAATTCATGGAAAATATTTTATTCTTGCACAAAAATCTAATTGGTCATAATATAAACTAGCCTGAAGAGTCTAACCACCAACCCAAGCCAATCCTCTGCTACCTGGGGTTCTGGCTCACTGTGGAACCTCAACGGTCTCTAACACTAGAACCCACAGAGCACACTAACCTTATGTGCATCATCATCCTAAATATGTAGTACTATCAGCTTCATTAAAGGATGGGTTTTTTACCTACCCACCTAGAGGATATACCTCATGATATGTCCTTTTAACAGAGGCCTCATCACTCATTGGATTTTCATCGTAATCCAGAATCTATAATCTAACTAGCTATCTTTACAGAGGTATCCTAAAAGTGAAAAAGAAATACCAAAATTAGATGATCATATATATAGATAGATAACTAAAGAATTAAATTCAAGGGACTAAATATTATATGATGCATGTACCATTATTCCATGTAACCAATATCTCAGTATTCTATGTTGACAAGCAAGTAGTAAGAGTCCTGGTGAATAGATACATCATTCTTCACACCAAAACTAGGTTCCCTTTCATGAAATCCATACTCAAGACACTATGAAATTATTTCCGTAAGTCCCAACAAATACTTACATTTATAAAAACTATGAACACCATCCAAAGGAATGAACAGCTCTGATGCCACTTTGTATCAACTAGTTCCATTGGGGCCCGTCTGACCGATGGCAGTTAAGCCATCCCAACCCTAAGCCTTCTTATAAAATGCTTGGGGGTATATAAAAAAACTGAGAAGTAAAAATATAATATTGGAGGCCATATCCTAATTCACTTGTAAGCATGCACCCATCCATATCTATGAAATAGTGAAAAAGTAACATCTATAGAAAACCATGCATGCAATAAACATTATAGAATAAAAAATAGTGTGAGAGTTTAAACCAAAGCTTATAGGTAAAAAAATATTCCCATCCAGAAATGAAGTTCAAACCTAAAAAAAATTGGAATAAAGGAAAATTGAGATATCCTAGATCCTGATATCTAAATATATCCACTATATGTGGTCAATGTACCCAAGAATTACTAAGATCCACTGATGTCACTGCTGATCTATGACATGACACATGCAGGTAAATCCCATATTGTGGTAAGTATATACATAACCAGTAGGATGTACTAGAAACCACAAATAGATAAATATAAAGATACAACACATGTTAGATCCACCCAAAGAAAGAGGTAAATAAAACCCAATATATATATATATATATATATGCTCATAATGAATGTCATTTGAGAGTGAAAGGGGATTTTTATCTGATGGATTATCCTAAGTTGAAGAGTCCTCTTATAGCTCCAAAATAACATCTATTATTCCCATCATCACACACAAAACTCATAAAAATATGTGTGGAGGGACCCACCCCTCATTGTTTCCCTCCACAACCAAGGGATCAACAACTCCTGTAGAGGACCTGCTCCCCACTAGTGCTCCTAGGGGAAGGAGTACCACTCCATAGATAATGGACTCATTCCATGGTGTGGGGAAGTACTATATATACCTAAATATATAGTATGGGGACCCATGACCTAGGGTGATAGGGGATTATCAACCCTGATATCACTATGATGATCCTACCCTGATCATTTCCATCTTCAATCATTTCCTAATGAAGCATCATGATCAAAACACATCACATTGTATATTGTATACCATATAGAAGTCTACCATCATGTTCTAGGTATAAAAACACTCATCATTGGCTACTCTCTGGCCAAAATTAAATTCTTGAAGAAATAGATGTGATATGAATATGTTTATAGGGGAATAGATGGAGTGTATGGGGTCCACATGGCATGTTACCTCGCCTCGCTTCCTGGCCGTGTTCTTCCATGGACATGGATTGGAATAAATTTTCATACCACATTGTGTGTCCACTTTTAACATGGAATGTATATCCACCCAAGATCATGGGTGTATACACATGGCACATGAATTGACTGGCCATGTACAACCACATGGCATGTTCATAAAGAAACAAAGTGTGTATGAACACCTAGGTTCTCAGGGCATGTATAGTTGACACATGACTTGGAAACTTGGGTATGTTCAAACAGTGTGTAGGCTCAACTACATGATTTTTGATACGTAACTCAATCGATAGTCCTAGCTACCATGGAATCCAAAGAACCCAGTGTGTGTTCTTCCACATTACACAGCATGTAGTTGTGTTTTTCAAAAAATCGTCAAATCCTTCCCATGGATTCCTAATCCACCTTCACCTCCTTTAAAACCACCATTTTAACACATTAAATTAGTGGGGCTCATCTTTGGAAATCAATTTTAGACCTATGATGGATGAGAATCAGAATCAGGTTATCCATATAAAGCATGCAGCACATCCTATCACTGCCTATCACTGCTTTGAATCATAGATCCATAGATTAATCACCCACATCCCAAAAAAATATTGATCCATCCAAACATAATCATTCCATGCAATATTCACACAATCACCATGAATTAAAGGGCTCAGTATCACTCAAAACCACCTTGGTAATGTTGAACTGTGACCCCATGGGCCAATAGTGAAGGAAACAAAGAATGATGGTGGAAAAAATCATGACAAAAATGGGGAATCAATATGTGGCCAAGATTTATCATCCAAAAATCATATAAAATGTATATTCAAGGTGATATCAAGTCATAGTAGGAATAAATTGGAATAACCAAATCAATTTATATAATTGGCCTCATGTTGGAATAAAAAATTATAAAACCCAAAGGAGGTAAAAAAAAATCCATACTTGATTAAATAAAAAGGTGGGAAATACAATAAATAAAATGACATGCCTCTATTTAGTATTGATCAATGGGGAAGACCACATTCTCCTACAATGAATAAGAAATGTTGTGTTTACTACCTCTCAATCCACCTTTATCAGATCATATGTCATTCTATACTCTGATCTACCAATGATGAAAATCTAAACCACCTCTCAAATTATTTAATTATTATATGGATAGCCCTAATAATTTATTATAACTAGAAATTTATAGGGGACTCTTTAGGTTTTATCATGTTAAATAAATAAATAAATAAAATTATTTAATTTATTAAATGAATCTTCAAAAAGTTTCCTCAAATGAATATCTAGAGCTGAATGACCATAGGTTGCAGTTAGGGAAAACCCCACACCCCATAATCAACCATAATATCAAATTTACCATCTATGCTCCTGAATAATGCTTAAAGAAATTTACACTGAAACTATGAATGTGTGTGCATTAAAATATATTAATATTTTTAATATATGAATTTTTGGGTCCCAAGACACTGAAAACCGACGATAACTCCGAGGATAAATACAAATATATACATATAAATTTTCAAAAATTAAAATCCCTCAAAATCAGAGTCATTACATGAATTAGTAATGAAAAATTCTCTATAATATATAAGAGACACAACTCTAATATTAGAACAATTCTAAACCCAAAACCTAGATCACAAGGTGATTTAGGATTCCATGAAAAAAATAAATCTATGATAAATGGAAGGAAAAATAAATGATATGATAATATAAGAGAGATATATATAAAAACCATTCAAAATATAGTGAAATGAGGCCCATGGTCAAAGTGGGAGGAAGGGGAAATGTAACAACACAGAATTTTCATACATAAATGTCACAGCTTGTTAGATGAATATTCAATAAAATTCATAATTACATGCATAAGGACCATAATGGTTTAGTGTATTTGGATACTACGTACACAATATTCTTATTTAAAGAAATATATTCAACATCCCCTGTAAAGATCTTCCTCTTTTATACTCATCATAAAAAAACCCTACATAAAACATGTCTTCGTAAATTAAGGAAACAAAACATAAAAAAGGGAGGTCTTAGATGACCAGTAAAGGTATAAATTATAGATATCATTTTATGGTCGTATGAAATCGTAAGATAAGAATAAGGGTAATAGATCATGAACATTACTTACAAATTTCATACCCAACCTATCATATATCAAAAACATGAGTAATGGAATAAAGAATTATTATTCCAAAATACATGATTCATAAGAATTTGAAATTATCATAAGTCATGAACCATAATATCATGTCATAAAAGTGTGGTACAAAAATAGGGATAAAAACCATTTTATTTTTGTCTAAGTTATCAACTAAGACCATAAAAAATATTGGATCAGGCCGCAAGACCTATTTCACATAGTGAATCAAGTCCATTAACCTATTTCCCATTGTGTATCAAGACCATTGACTTGTTTCCCATTATGGATCAATCCCATAAACTTTTTCCCGATTATTATCTCATGAGATATAAATCTTTACCTAATTTATTAGAGGGATATATATATCATAGTTTTCCTTGGTTATAACTTAACCATAATATGTGGTTGTAATGTAACCACCATCCTTGGTTATAACATTACCACCATCCTTGGTTATAATGTAAAGATTGTCAAATAATGAAACCCATAAATAAGTGTTACAGAAGATCCTAAAACATTCACCATATCATAACCCATGAAAATAAAAGGGTCTGATAAAAATTTTATCATAGCATAACCTGTATAAAGGAAATGGTCATCATAATCATCTCATCGTTTAGTCATAGAATAACCTGTGTAAATGCAACTGGTTTCTTAAGAATCTATTTTTTGTAATAATAAACCATATATAAAAATAATAAAGATAGTATAATTGGATTGTATCCCCTATAAATCATAATTAACATAAAATTATTTCATCATAGATGGAAAATTATTTTGAAATATCATTTGGAATAATTATTGAGGAAAATAGACTTTAAACATTGAAAATAAATTTATAAAACTAAAATTTTACAAGAAAACTTATTTTCATTTAAAAAAACCTTGGAAACATAAATATTTTATCAATTATGATGGAGAAAATCTAATTTATGTCACACATGTTAGAACAAATATTCCTTTCACATTTCAGTCAAATCTAAAAGGGCCTTCTTGGGAAAATGATATAAAGATTCATTTAAAATATTTTTGTAAAAATTCATACATGGGTAGAATTTTATTTAAAGAATCATTATATAATAGTAAAAATATTCTTTAATTTTTTTTTATAAAACATGGATATGGAAGAAAAGGTGTTTTCAATCGAAGAGATAAATAAAGATTATTTTTTTATAAAAACATTATTTTGGAATATTTAATACTTTAAGAGAGGAAAAATCAAAGGAAACATGTATTTTAAATAAATAACTATAGAATTATAAAATACATGTGTTTATTTAGAGTTAGAGAATAATATCTCATCGTTGGAAGCATATCATGAACAATCCTATGAAACAATGAGATTGTAACATTAAACTTGTACCACATTGGTATTTTTGAATCGTAAGCCCCATGAAATAAATAAAATTAGATAGATATATGTATCTCATATTTATCATGATAAGTATCATAAAATAAATTCATGGGTATTATATTTTCCACAAAATAAACAAGTGGTGTATAAGGAATGTGTTCCCCAGAAAGAAAACTGAGATGAAAATCCCTTACCATAAGTCCCATTTTTCTTTATACATGCTTGAACCTCTTATTCTTTGGATAACCCATTTTGGTGTATACATAATGCCTTATTAGGAGGTTTTCCAAACAAATAAGTCCTAGAGTATTTATTTTGGTAATTAAGGAAGAGAATTGGGTATGGCTTGGCTGAACCAAATGGTTTGGAAGTGTGAAGAGGATTGGGGAGGGGTTTCCTTTTATAAGTGGGGGAGAGGACACCCAAGGATTTTCTGAAAATAATAAATTGAACCCATGTTTTTTCCAACAACAAAAAAAATCAAAATGGATCATTATCAGTCCTTAGATGATATAAGGGAAACATATCCCCAAAAAATGATAATTTTAAAATTTTATACGTCATTTATATTATTAGTTTAACCCCCGGTAAACTCATTTTAACCTTAACTGTGATAATTAATTTTCCCTATTTTTAATTGTCATTTTGACCAAAAATTAAGTTCAAAATATTATATAATATTAATTAATTTCATTAAAAATATGGAATCCATTTTTCTAAATTTTATTCACATAATTGGAATCTTTTACTTTAAAATTAAACCAATATAAGTGATAAAAGAGTGGTTTTCCATAAAAAAATGTCCATGAGTATAAAAATTTTTAATATAAAAATTCAATATAAAATTGATTATAATGGGGTAAATTGGATTAATAAATATATACTTTTAAAAATTTTAATTTTAAAAATATCATAAAATAAAATGGATCTTGTAAACTCATTAAATAATTAAAAAAATTAATTAAAATCGATATTTTTAACTATTCATCAAAAAAATATGCATTCTAAAAACTTATCAGAAATTAAATCAAAGATAATTTTTTACATGTAGATTATAAAAATTATTTTTATTTTTTAAAATAAATTTTTTGAAATTTTCAAAATTAACTTTTATTATTTTTTAAAAAAATTAATAAAAACATTTTTTGTGAAAATAGTATTTTCTTAACATATAATGAATTTTTTAAGAATTAAGATAATTTCATCAATGTGTTTTATTTTTATAAAATCATTACACTTAAAATTTAAAAAGTTTTTATTCTTATTCATACTATAAATGTTAATGGTTGGGTTATACCGGTCATGTTTAAATAACAATATTATTAGTATATCATGGTTCACTAAAATGAAATGTTGCGTGTAATGTAATCTAGTCATGGAAATTAAATTTATTTGAAATAAAACATTCATAAAATCCCTAGTTGTTACATTACACCCACATTTAAATGAATTTTTACCTTGAAATTCCATCTCTTTGGTATATAAAACGGAGGAGACTTCTACCTCATTACATATTCATTTTCTCATGTAGCATCGTCAAGCTAGTTGTTCTACCACAAAACATTGACCAAGTGAGTGGTCTTGTTTCATATCACTTTATCTATATGATACTGAATCTCTTCTAGTTAATTCTTATAAGAAATATCATTCTCCAGTGAAATGACCTATTAGTTTTGTACATGTGATGGATTATGTATGTACTTTCTCTAGAGAGATACACGAAATAAATCTTAATGTATCAAGAAATAATCTATGATACCAATATTATTAAGAATTTGAATGGGGAAGATATACCTAGGGATTAGTTTCCACTTTTTTCCAAATATAACTAACTTATTCCACGGATAAATTCTTAGAAAGTCCTTATCACCAAATTCAAAATTCAAGATCACACTAATAATTGTCATTATAAAATTTTCATGAATTTATTCCACCCTTATGTGTTGTTAAATAGTTATAACCTTCTCACTCATTTATTCCACTAAATATTGTCCCTATTGTTTTATTTCCCCAACTTTATCACATAATGTTGTATTTATACACTTTCTACATATTTATTTATAAGGATCTATATAAATTCTTGAAAGATAGATATTGTAGTATAAAAACATGACTAGAGGAAAATGTTGATCCCAACCACCTTTAAAATCCATAGAAAAAGATCTCAATATATTCTTTAGGGTTTTAATTGTTATCAGAGAATAACCATCTATCTGAGGATGATATGTGATGATCAAACTCAACTCCATATTAATAGATTATTTAATACTTCTCCAAAACAAAGAGGTAAACCTCAAATATTGATTAGATATATTAGAATGTGGTACTCCATGAAATCTTTCCACTTTCTTAATGTACATAATAGAAATTTGATCTAAAGATAAATCTTCTATGACAATTATAAATTGTGTTTAATGTGTAAGGTGATAAACTACAACCCATATTTCATTATTCTCTTTAGAAGTTTTGGGGACCGAAATTATAAAATCCAAGGTGATGTTTTACAATTTACATTCTGGTATGGGTAAGGGTTTAATATTCTCTTATACTTTTGTCTCTTAGCATTAACTTGATGGAATATCAATCACGGAGATAAAAACTTTGTGATATATCTATTTATAAAATCACATCAAAAATACTCTTTCAAACCTCTACACATCATATTACATCCATGATGAATATAAAATAAAGAACTATTAGCCTCTCCTAAAATCTCCATCAAATCTAGTATGGACAGAACACATACAAAGTTCTAAAACCATATCACTTTGACATAATTAAGGTTGAAATATGGAAAATTTATCACTTTGTTTTTTAGATCCACATAATCCTTATGTGAAACTTCAATATTTGATTGTATAGATGGTTGAACACTCATTTGAAAAAGATAATATTTCTCCCATTCCTTTATGATTTCTAGATCCATCCTTTTAAAATTAAGAAATATTTTATCTTTTTTGTTCCTAATAATGGATAAGATAGTATGATTATTTGGAATAAAATCATTAAACACCTCGTTCTCTTTCCCAGGGTGGTATTAAATTGTGTAGTCATAATATTTAATCAAATATAATCATCTTCTTAGTTTCAGGTTCAACTCAATCTATGTGAATATATAATTTAAACTTTTGTGATATATATATATATCACACCTTTCACTATAAAGACAATGTCTCCATATCTTTAATTAAAAAATTACCACAGCTAACTTCAAATATTGAGTTGGTTATTTTTCTCCTTGAACATTCAATTTTAGTGAGGAATAATCTATACCCATGTTTTTCTTCCTGAGAATTCATCCCGAACACTTCCTAGATTCATCACCATATATTATTAAACCTTATAAATTATAAGGTATTGTAAGTATATGTACACTAAGTAATATTATCTTTAGTTACATCAAATTTTCCTTACATTCATTCATCTATGGAAGCTTAGCTCCATTCATAATTAACTTAGTGAGTGGATTAAATAACCATGAGAAATTATCCACAAATTTTCAATAATATCCATCCAAACCAATAACACTTCAAATCATAGTTACCTTGGTTGGTCTAGGACAATGTTCAATGGCCTATGTATTCAATGGATGTATTGATTTACCCTCTCTAGAGATTATATTACACGCAAATGAAACTTTTTATAGCCCAAATTAACACTTTGTAAATTTTTTATATTGTTTATCCTTAATTAGGGTCATATGTACAATCATTAGGGGGGTATTCATGCTCCTCCTTTCACTTGTAATAGATAAGAATATCATCTATAAAGACTATCATGAACTGGTCGAGGTACTCTCTGAAGACTATATTTACAAAATCCATGATAATATATTAGAAATTAATAAAACCAAATGGCATCACTATATATTCATATTTTCCATACCATGTTTGAAATGTGGACATGGGTATATCCATCAACTTTACTCTAAATTGATGATATCTAGAACAATTTTCAATCTTGAAAAATTATTTTTTCCCTATGTAGTTGATCAAAAAAGTCATCAATATGGTATAGAGGATACTTTTTCTTGATCATGATCATGTTCATATCCTAATAATCAATGTATAGTTTCATTGATTCATATTTCTTCTTAAAAAATATAATTGGTGCACAACATGGTGATACAAATGGCTGAATGAATCACTTTTCAAGGTTATCCTAGAGTTCCTTCTTAAATTCTTGTAACTAAATCTAGGTTATTCTTTAGGGAGTATTTAAAATAGGTGTGACTTTAGGTATGAGTTCTATGGAGAGCTCAACTTCACATTTCAATGAAATAATAGGAAACTATTCTAGAAACACATCAAAAAACTCTTACACAATAGGCATATCATTGATATTGAGTTTATCCCTAACAATATGAGATAAGCACTCATTTGGAATGAGAATCAAGACACATACAATGGATGTGATCTCCATCAGAATTTCATATTTATCATCAAAATAATAGATGATCATAGGCAGTTTTAATATCAAACATGACTTCCCTTCCTCAAAAATTGATGTGGTCCTTATATAGAGAAATCTAATCCATGTTTAAGGTGACATCAAAATTCAACCATAGGGAGAATAATAAGATTTTTGGGAAGTATATTCCCATGAACATCAACTTGACAAGAATCATAGACTTGAGATATTATCATCGTGTCATTAGGGTTTTTTTATTCATAATTCAGAATATAATCATTGATTGTTGTAATTAACATTCTCAGAAACTTTTATGGATTCATATGACTAGGTTAAAAAGGGTACATCAAAATTTGATCTTATATATTTCTATATAAACATAATTTTTTATCTTTAATCCCTATGTAAAACCAAAATGGACAGCATGATCATCAATAATCAATTATCATATTCATCGACCATTCATAGGATTTCTAAATCATGACACTTTATTTTCAATGTATGAATCCATATGTTCAACCTTGGTCATTCATGGTCATTATTAAAATCTTTCATGATGGTTCATAATGAGTTTGTGAAATTACAAAACATATCCCCCGAAAGTGGAAAATTTGGTATGTAGCTGGTATGGTTGTCCTACACTAGGTGAAGATTGATTCTAGCTCAATGTTCCCTTTTTGATGTTATTACCCCTAGGTACAACTATTCTAGATCGACAACCAATTAGAGTATCTATACAATGATTAAATTTCATAGAAATCACTCACTCTATCCTTCACCAAAATTCCTATAAATCTTTCTAAACCTAGACTTATCCTTAGACATATCCTTAGACATATACTAAGGGATCTAACTAAAGTTTTTCTCATACTTGTTTGAAAAGTTTAAATAACCCTATATTTGAAACCAACTATAATGACCCAGTATTTTTATACATAAATATCACATCTTTTAGATGAATATTTAATATATTTCATAAATTCATGCTCTAGGAACATAATGGTTTAGTGTATTACGATACTTGGTACACAATCTTCTTATTTAATAAAAGACTCCTACGTCTCCCATAAAAATCTTCCACTTTTATACTCCTCAAAGAAATTCTATACATAAAACCATTCTTCATAACCTGGGGAAAGGAAACATTAGAAAGGGTGATCTCGTATGATCAGTAAGGGTAAAAATTAGAGAAGTCATTCTATGATCATGTAAAAAATAAGATAGGTATAAGGCTATGAGATCCTGAACATAACTTAAAAATTTCATGCCCAACCAATCATAGATCATAAAAATGAGTCATTTCATGAAGAATTATTATTCCAGAATACATGATTCAGAAGAGTGTTAAGTCATCATAATTCACGAACTTTAATCTCATGTCATAAAATTGTGGCACCAATATAGGAGTATAATTAGTTTATTTTTTCATGTTCAACTACTGAGACCAACAAACATAGTTGATTATGCCTCATCACTGATTTTCCATTTTTAACTTAGCCCATTAGCCTATTTCACAATGTGGATCAAGTCTATCGCTATGTTTCCCATTATAGATCAATCCATTGGACTTTTTTATCACTATTGTCTCATCATATATAAATATTTACCCAAAGAATTGAAGGGAGATATAGGTTCCCATTATCCTTGGTTAAAACGTAACTATCGTCCTTAGTTATAACATAACCACCATCCTTAGTTATAACATTACCATCATCCTTCATTACAATGTAACAACCATCACAAAATGAATACCATACATAAGTTTGCTATATTATAATAAAACTTTCATCATATCATAAACCATAAAAATAAAAGGGTCTCATAAACATTTCTTTATAGTATAACCTATAGAAAATAAATGGGTCTCATAAACATGTTATCAATTCATCATAGAATAACCCATGTAAAAGGAACTGGTTTCATCAAATATTCATTATAATAATAAACAATTAAAAAAATAATAATAATGGTATAATTGAATAATATCACCAATAAATCATAAATAATATCAATGGATTTCATATTAGATAAAAAAATTGTTTTTGAAGGATCGCTTGGAACATTTCTCGAGGAAAATAGGTTTTCCACTTTTAAAATCACTTTTAAAAAAATAAAATTTCTCAAAATATTTTCAAAATTATTTTATTCTAAAATAACCTTATAATAATATAAATAAATCATTAAATCATTTATGATTAATTATTTATAATGCTATAATTTTTTTTTCGATTCTGTACATGTTAAAAAATTATTCCTTTAAATTTTTAATAAAATATAAAATGTATTTATGTAGAAAATTATATAAAGATTCATTTTAATTTTTTTTATAAAAACAGAAATATATATAAAAATTTATTTAAACAGTCATTTTAGAAGAGTAAAAACTTTCTTTAAAACGTTTTTATAAGAAATGGTTACTGAATAAAAATGGTTTTCAACAGAAGAGAGAGAAAATAAAATTATCTTAAAAACAGAATTTTCATCTCTTTAATACCATAAGAGAAGATAATGAACGAAAAACATGTTTTTTTAGTAAATAACCATAGGAGAAGAGACGAAATTGGTTTCTTGAGATTTAGATTATAATATCTCATTATTGGAAGGTTATCATAATCAATCATGTTAAATAATGAGATTGTGACACTAAATCCTTACCACTTTGGTATCTTTTGAATCATAAGACCAATTAAATAAAGTACATTAGATGGATATTTATATCCTATAATTTTCAAGATAAGGATCATAAAATAATTTCATTGATACTATATACCCCACAAAAAAATAAAAATTGGTGTATAAGGAATGTGTCCCGTATAAATAAAAGTGATACAAATATCCCTTTC
This sequence comes from Viscum album, assembly GCA_963277665.1. Taxonomy (NCBI): domain Eukaryota; kingdom Viridiplantae; phylum Streptophyta; class Magnoliopsida; order Santalales; family Viscaceae; genus Viscum; species Viscum album. Next base: position 1,413,976,916 of record OY728129.1, read on the forward strand.
CTTAATTCTCATTTTTCTTTATACACATTCAATCCACCACTTTTTTTTGAGAACCTCATTATAATTATACCTAAAACCTTCTTTGAATGGTTTTCGAATAAAACTAATTACTCTAAGATATGTTAGGGAATTAATTAACAGATTCAGATAGGGCTTGTAAGAACCAATGGTTTTTGGAAATGTGAAGAGGAGAGGAGTGGGGTAGCATTTTATAAGTGGGGTAGAGGACACATAAGGAATTTTTTAAAAGAATAAAGTGTACCCATGTATTTTACATTTCACATGGCTCAAGAATGGATCATTCTTGAACCTTAAAAAATATAAGGTCACAATATGGTCATCCAGTGTGATTTGGACATGTTTCTGGGTCATTTTACACTTACCATTTTAGTTTAACCACCTGGTAAATGCATTTTAACTTTAACTATAGTAATTAATTTTTACTGTTTTTACTATTTATTTTGATCAAAATTTAATTGGAACTTATTGTATAATATTAATTTTTTTAATTCCTAATATGGAATTAATTTTTCTAATTCCTAATATGGAATTCATTTTTCTAAATTCTATTCATATAAGTGGAAATTTTTAATTTGAAATTAAATCCATTAATATAATGAAAAGGCAGTTTTCTAAAGAGAAAATATTCATAGGTATTGAAAATTTTAATATCAAAATTCAATATATAATTGATTCTGATAACCCAAATTTGATTAATAAATATATCATTTGACTAATGGTATTTTTAAAATCATATTAAAAAAATATATCCTATAAATTCTTTAAATGAAAACATTGTTTTTTAAAAAAGTATTATTTATTTAATATTCATCGAAAAATTAATTTTTTTAGAAACTTTTAAGCTATTAAATCGGGGGTAATTTTGAAATTTTGATATATAAAATTAAGTTTAATTTTTTAAATAAATTTTCCAAAATTGTAAAAAATAACTATTATTTTCTTCACAAAAAAACAATAAAAACATTTTTTTGATAAAATGGTATTTCAAACATAAATGGAATTTTCTTAAAAGTAAGTACTTTTTTATTAATGTGTTTTATTTATATAAAACCCTTATAATTAATATTTAAAAGTGTTTATTTCTATTCATATTTATAGGATTAATGTCTAGGTTAAAATGGTGATGTTTAAATAATAATATTAATATTATATAACGGTTCACTAAAACTCAACATTGCATGTAACAGAAGCTATCGAAGAAATTGAATTTATTTAAAAAAATCATAAAATCTCTGGGTTTATGGGAAATATATCACTCAAGATCTCAGGGTTTATTTGAATAAAATTAAAGTTGAGGGGGGGTAATCCCCTTAAATCGAGGGTGGTTTGTGTATTTAAAAAATAAATAAAAATACAGTGAAATGCATAGTTTTTTTAGATGGTTAAGGGTGACTAAGCACAAACCATGAAAGAATACCATTACACACCAGACTAGGCTACATGATTTCTAGAAATCCTTACATAGTTAGAAATCATGTACACCAACTATGAAAAACTCCATTATCACCCTAACTAAACCCGTTTCTTGGTTGTCACACAATTACTCTGATCGATTCAGGATAACCGTTCAATAATAAAAAAACTTTAAAACCATTGAATTTCATGCCTAAAATTTTCTAAAATTTAAAAATTCCCAAAATAATATAAATTAACATAAAATATACAACTACAATAACACGTTGGTGTTATAATTCTTCACATCATACTAATTTTTTCCCCTAAGAAATTTTGTGTTTGAATATAAGGAAAATAAAAATGACAAACATGATGCTTCCTTCAAGAGTTGAGTTAGAAGGGAAAATTTTAAGAAGGAATAAAAGGAGGAAGAAACCAAACATGAGAAATTCCCATTAACAACAAGATGATTTCCTATAACCCATAATATGTCTCTAATCATAAGAAACTAAGATCAACTACCTTGGATCCCTAAGATAACGGAGATTGGTCATTACTTTCTCCATAATTTATAATTATTCTAAAATAGTGAAACAAAGAACTTGAAACCATGGGTATTAGAAACCCACTACCAATAATAAGTATCACCTATAAAAATAACAAAATAAAATATACATCTCATGAATGAAAAATAAATCTCCACAAGGAATCAATCAAACTTTAAGAGAAGCGCTTCCATTAGGAACTCGCATCCAAATAAACAAAGAAAAGAAACCATAATCAACATAAACAATGATTGAAATGGGTCAAACTTTAGGTAAAAAGACAAAACATAATGGTGAAATAGGATCTCAATACTGTTAAAATACCTCATGGTGATCCTAATGAAACTAAACTAGGAACCAACCTGCGTGAAATATAAATTGATATTGTCCCTATCCTAGTCAATGCAAACACACACCCATAATTCTTCTTGTTTCACTCATGTAATTATTTCATTTTTTATCAATAATTCAATGTGTGTTTAGTGGATTGGATGATGATTCTTGGACGATTGTTATGGATTCATGATATAGTATTGGATGTCATGATTGATAAATAATCCATGTAATTCCATAAGATGATTAAGTAAAATCCATGATTTATAGAAAATGGATAGTGAGTCTATATCATGAATAACATTAGTGTTTATGTTTAATAAAATGAAAAAAAATTGGGAAAATTACTATGATGGTCTTCAAAGGATTTAAATGTAAGTGTTTGTGGATGAAGGAGCAATGTCTACAACATATTTGAGATATGTAGAAGTGGTTGAGAAGGCTTTGAATCATACAAAGAGTAGATAAGTGAGTTTAATTGAGATAAATAGTTTTATATATTCACCTAAGTGTTTTGATCACATAGGAAAAGCTACATATTTGTGTGTACCACATATACGAATACAAAAAGTGTAGATTCACATAGTCAGTTCTATGACATAGATGAGTGTCGATCAATGTAGCAGAATAATGTAGGTGAATCTTCTACATAGTCATTTTGGATAAAGTCACATATTATAAACTCCCAAATAGAAAATACATCAATTTAAGTGAATTAAACTATGTATATGAATTAATGATTCAAATAGAAATTTGGGGGAATGTTAGGAAATGAAATGACGTATATAAAATCACATAATCACATAATCTATGTAACTGATTTCTTTTATATGGACTAATTTTTCAGAACCATGTGTTTGAATAATTTTAATGAGAATTCAAATGTGGGAATTTTGAATGAGGTTAAATGAATAGGATTTTTGGGGTGAAATAAAAGTTATTGAAATTCTGAGTCTTTATGAATTTACAATGAGGTCTAAAAGAGGATCTATGTATGATAATATTTTTATATCACTATGATATGGAATTTTTCCAAGTCATTAGTCAAATTAAAATAATATTTGAATGGGATTTAAAATGAGTATAAATTAGGAATAAATCAAGAATCTATTGAGTAGTTTAAATAGGAACAACCTTCTACAAATGATTGTGGGGTTTCCATAATTCAAATATGGAAATATTGATTGAGATATTTTTTAGGTTGATATTATGATCATTTTGGGATCATAAATATATAGTTTCGGTATGAAATAATTTAAAAAGAAGAGAATTGAGAGAACTATCATGAATACACTGATAAAATTAAGAGACTAAAACATCTAGTGTGATGGAGAGAAGAAGGTGAGATGAATATAGGAGTCCTTGAATGAGATAGACCTGAGTGTTTTAATAATATGAGGAGAATCCCGATCCCACAACATATGGTGATGAGTCTCAAGACAAAAATTGTTGAATCTCTTACAGAATTACATATACAGAATTTTTAATCTATATGCCCATGGAGGAAGATTATATTCCAAAGTGGTGAAAAACAAACCAAAATGTGGAAGAATATATTTTTGTTATGGATCCATTTCATGAAAATATTTTTATCTTATGGTGGACTATGGAAGTGGAGGAACATGGTGAGACTCTATTTTGATCATAATGGTATGGTATGTGGTTGTAATCACTTATATAGTAGTAAAGAATCTATGTTTGGGGGGTTTATCCAATGCAGTATGAGTAAACTTCTATGTCGAACCTTGTAGATAATGTTTGTTGATTTATTTTAGTTAATTATTGAAAAAGAGGTGAGGTTGTGATAAATATTCTTGAGTGTATTGAGGACTTTAACTAGTTAAAGGGGTTAAATTTAAAGTATAAAATATCATAAAATTAGAAAAATGATTCACTCCCCCCCCATTGCTTCATCCAGTTTGCATCATTATAAGTAGTATAAGAGTGAGGTTCCCTCTAATGATCCAAGAAGAATTTAGAAAGATGAAAATATTAACTCAGTCAATATCCAAGGTATTCCTACAATATATAGAAAGAATTAACATTGCTGGAGGAATATGATGCGTCCATATCCCCTATCACTAATCCTAGAAGTGATAGATGATGCAATAGTGAGTTTTCAACCCATAACTTAAGAAGTTGAAATGACTCAAGATGATGAAATAAATATATATTTTAATGATACAACTCAAAATGAAATATTATTTATTAGAAAATGTGTATACCCTGGTTGTGAGTCTTCAAACTACACATAAAATTTAGGAAAAATTAAGAAGTAGTCATGGAGGTAATATCAAATTCAAGGAATCCAACCTATAAGTCTATAGAATCTAATTATAAAACATAAATATGGATTATGATGATGTTATATATGAATACACCTTAAGGGTTAATAATATTTTGAGAAACATATAGGGTATTTGTGAGAAGCATGAACATTCCATCATTATTAAAATTTAATGAGGAATTATCCATATCATTTTTATTCAAAAACATAATCCCTTGAAGAAAAAGTGTATTTTTCTCTTGATTAAGTACACAAAATTATATTAGATTATATGAAAGGGAATGATCTATCTTTCAATAAGAAAGAAAATTTTGTGATGTCCTTTGAATAAATGAGAAAAGAAAATGCTAAAAGAATAAAAGACTATTGAATTATGTGATTTATATAGTGATGAAGATGATGAAGACTAATAAAAACGTTGCACTTATATCTAAATGATTAAAAAAGGGAAAGTGGAAGGGAAAGAGTTAGAAAAAACTAATTTAATGACCTTAACTTTTATAAATGAAATTCCCATTTTAAATGATTAAATACTTCATTAAGTAAAAAAGTAATAGAAAACGCATGCACTAATTTTGGTATTTCTAATAGTTATATGTATAAAAAAATTTAAAATAACTTTATTGATCATAAACATTGATAATATATACATTAATACTGATCATATTACTCGTATATATTAGTGGTTTTGAGAAATTCCAATTGAAAATGACGTAAGAAGTGATGGGGTCGACCAGTAGGGTCATGCCATACAAATATCATTTATCAGAGCATCTGAGGGTCATAACATTATATAGATTTTCCCTTTATTAAGACCAAGATGATATGGAAAAACAAAATCATGAATGAAACCATTTATGGTATAATTTCAAGCTCGTTTTGATCATATCCCAACCCATGTATTCAGAACCACCCTAAGAAAACCTCATCATCACACACCATACCCGTAGAGTATTCGCCAGTGTGGTAAAGGGATATGTATGTGGACTCTAATAATATGAATTTTTATATTTTTATTTTTACTAAAATAATGACTATATTTATCCATTATTATCATTTTTACTTTTTAAATTATTAAATAATGTTTTTGATAAAAATTAGATTTTGATATGATGAAACATAAATTTCATTTTTAGGAAATGCATAGTTTAAACAAAGAAACTCTATTTTAATGAATTAAATAATTTATAAAATAAATTATATTTTAATAAAATATTATTATTAAATAATTTTTATTAAATGAAAATTATAATATAATTTTACAAATTCAAAGGTAGTTTTATAATGATTATAAAAGAATTATTTTTAAAACCAGTATTTTTCAAAAAGAATGTTGTTCTTTAATTTTGAAAGTGTATATTATAATAATAAGATAATTACTGTGATAAAATTAATATTATTTTTGAAATAATCATATCATAATTATCCAATAATAATTTATCATAATTTTTTGTGACAATAAAAGTTTTGGTACAAAATAAAATATGGTATAAATATACATTGTGTATTTTTACCTAATAAAATCCTAAAAGTAAGGTAATATATTTCATAAAAGGTATACAAGACCAAATACATATTTCCACTTTAAAAAAATTTATTTCAGGTTATAAAATTAATTTTATAAACCCTTAATGAATCCTCAAAAACATATATGACATTTGGATGTTATAAAATCAGTTCTTTCTAAACATTACTCACTTCCACATAACCAAGGGTATTATTTTAATGATATCATTTCATAAAAAAATGAAATAATTAAAACTACTCCAAATTGTCAGAAACCATAGTAAAAATCATGGCATGGGTTGTGGTTTTGATTACTTAATCATATAGTGTCCAAAACCTAAGATTGAAAATTAATAAATAATTCTTTCCAATTTTTTTGTATAGCCCCACCAAAACACTCATACATATTCACTCAAAACCCTTATATAATTAATATTATCTAACCTTAAATTTCTAGATCCCTCTCAAGGTTTCACAAAGATCTTATGAAGCTCCTCCCAAGCATTTGGAAACACATTCTCAATGTAAGGGATCCTCTCCTTCTGCAATTTATTCAAGCACCTCCTTTATATTATGACCTTCTTCCAATTGTTCAAGTTGGAATATTATTTCACATAGCCATGTTACTACCCTTATTATTTTAAAGCTATTATATACCCATTTCACTCTCACTAATTCCTCTTATGAACCTTTATATTCCCCTGTTATACTACCACAATTATCCTATCATTGTTCCATTCCAAACATACTTTTTGTGAATACCTATCCTTATTTCCACTCAAAAGTATTCACCTTGATATACCAGTCTATAATTGATTTGGGACTTATATGTCTATAAACCACACACCTTGATCATTGTATGAAAATTGATTAAATGCATATTTATGTTGTATGATTCGTGTGGCATGCTTATGCATGTACATGATATGAAAATGGTGGGTGTGCCTAGATAGAGTTTCAATGCAATGGGTAATGTTTCACTCTCACAAGTAGTTATGTATGGGATTATGGAGTAAACCTATTCCATTATGGTAATTTTCACAACATTTTATGATGTCTTATTTGTTATCCTTGGCCTATGTTTATGCTTTCATGTTTAATGTTGTTTCCACATTCCCATGTTTCATTTACATTATCATGTTATATCATGCCTCAATATTCAAGATTATTATTCTCATCCCTCTTATGTTATATTGATATGACTCTTGGATCACTTGTTCTTTATATTATGATATTCTTTTTTCCTTACTGGGATTTATATCTCACCTCTTTCTTATGTATGTCCCAAGGTTATCTTATGAAATTTTGAAATGAGCAATGGAATTTTAAGATAATGTTAATGAAATTTTCAATAATGTTATTTAATCCATGTATAAAGTAAATGTGCTATGTACCTAATGTCAAAAATAGACTAGTATTTATGATATTTTTGGATTGTATAATGTGTACATTTATGTAAAAAATCCTGAAATAAAGTGTATTAAAGATATAGGCTATCATAGTTGGTGTCATACAAAAGTCTTGTTAGTTTTGGGATTATGATTAGAGAACTATAGAAATATCAATAGGGATAAGACTAAACATAGTAAAACATCCATAAATTTTGGAAAATTTTATAATAATTGGTTTCTAGGAAAATACATCCATGTCTGGATACTAAAAAAGGATTTGGATCTGGCATGGATGTATATAGGGGTAATAACCCTGAAATTGGTGCATTGAGCTAGACATGGTCATTATCTAGTGCACGAAAATGATTCTTTTTACACACCTAGTTTAACACTCCCATGGGATATGATTTGGTAAATTCACAATCTCACTATGAATCATTATTAATGGAAAAAATCCCATCATACTTTATCTTAAGAAATAGGTCAGAGAAAATATAGATTGAAACCTTGAAATTAATTTTTTAAAGAAAATATTGTATTTATGATTTATCCATTTAATGTTTATCTATATTAGTTAAGGGTTTAATAGTTTAAATTTTCATCCCTAATTCTATTTTAGGGGGAGTAAATGATTATAACCAGAATCAAATAGTGAAAACCAGGCTTATCATCCATGGTTCTACACATTATTTTGTATCTCACAAGTTTATTAGAACAATTCAAAAACCACTACAAATCATATAAGTAGAGATGTTAATGAAAATAGAAAATAGGGAAATCATTTTATCCCAATTATATAACTCCACCCCTATAAAAATCCTTTGGATAAACTTCCCAAAGAACCTTGTGCTACTTCCTTTATATGAATTTGATGCAATATTGGGCATAGATTGGATTTACTTATATAGACCCCACATAAATTTTTTAGAGAAGAAAACCACCCTCCATATCATGAATCACACAATGATTCTATAAAAGTTAAAGGATAAGGATAAATCTTCTTTAGTATCATCATATAAAAAATGGATATTGTTGTCCAATGAGGAAGCATATATAACTCAAATTATTATGAATGAAGAAAAAATAAACTTTGATAACATACCCATTGTAAGTTAATTCACTAATGTATTTCCCAAATAATTTTTTGATTTAAAGCTAGCTAAGAGGATGAATTTTCAATCAATATTATGCCTAGATCTTTACCAATATCCATGAATCTATATATAATATATTTTTTTAAACCTGAGGAGTAGAAGAAACAGTTAATGTAGAATCTAGATAAAGGTTTTATACACCCAAGTGCTTCACCATGGGGTGTACCGGTTCACTTCATGAAATATAATGATGGGTCAATACACCTCTACATTGATTATTTTTAACTCAACATGATCACAATAAAGAACAAGAATCATCTACCATAGATTTATGAATTTTCAAATCATCTATGTGGATATCAGTACTTCTCTAAGGTGGATCCTCAATCAGGATATTATCAGGTAAAGGTGTAGAAGGAGTATATCCCCAAGAATTTATTTCATAAAAGGTACTAGCACTATGATTTCATCATGATTCCATTTGGACTCAACAATGACCTATCTATATTAATTTATTTTATGAGTATAGTATTTAAATATAACCTCAACAAATTTGTAGTAGTATTTATAGATGATATTCATATTTACTCTAAAAGAAAAGAAGAATATGAGGAGTATTTAGATACTATACTAAATACCTTATGAAAGGAATAATTATATGTAAATTATAGTAAATTTGATTATTTTTTAGAGAAATTATCTTTCTTGGGGCGTGTTATCACCTACAAGAAGAATTTTGAGGATATTTTAAAAACATAGGCAATCGAAGGATGGATCAGACCATAATCTATGACAAAAAATCATATTTTCCATAGATTGGTTGGGTATTATCATTGATACAAGAGAAAATTACTATGATTTATATTACCACTAACCAATATTACAAATAATGGAGTCGATTTTTTCTGGAATGATGAATGTGAGGAAATATTTAAATAGATGAAGAAGATGTTAATCAATGTATCTATGCTTTCATTTCTAACTAGTGGGGACGAATTTTTGATCTATAGTGATGCATCAAAAAAGGTGTGGGGTTGTGTAATCATGAAATATAACAAATTTATAGCCTATTTCTCCCAAAAACAAAAGATACATGAGAATAAATACCCAACTCGGGATCTAGTATTGGTTGAAGTGATATTCACATTGAAGGTAGAAATTAACTCTATAGAGAAATGTCTGACATATATAAGGATCATAAAATCAGAAAGTGTATATTGACACAAAATGAGATTAATATATTCCAATGTTGTTGGTTCGATCTAATCGAGGATTGTGATTGTTTAATTCATTACCATCCTAGTAAAGAAAACTATTTGGTAGATGTTATGAGAAGAAAGTATCCTACAACACTAACCATGAAGAGGATTGCAGTGGATCTAGTCTTCTTGGATATGAAAAGGATGGATATGTGAATATTAAAAGGATATAAATTCAACCTTTATCAAATTAAGGATGAAAAATCAATTATTGAGAGGATCAAGGAGGCACATAAAGATATTGAGGTGATACAGAAGAAGGTATCAGATGTTCCATTATTCAACATTACTGAAGAAGTATTTATAAGGTTTGGAAGCTGAATATGTGTCCCATTAAAACTAGAATCAAAGAGGTAAATTATAGATGACTCTCATATCCCATCCTTCTCTATTTATCCATGAATATCTTAGATGTATAGATATTTTAAGAAAAACTCCTAGTGGTATAGCATGAGGAGAGAGATTTTGGATTTTTTTTATCTCTATACCTGGTACACCAACAAGTCAAGGCTAAGTGACATATGTCTAATCGAATAATGCAACTATTTCCCATACTAGTATAGAAATTGAAAAACATAACCATAGATAACATTTTAGGACTCCTAAAGAATACTAAAGGTAATAACTCCATCTGGGTGGTAGTTTATCACTATACAAAGTAAACACATTTCATTTGTATCAATGAATATTTCTATATTTACCAATTTTCTATGTTATACATAAGTTAAGTGGTAAGAGTGTTTGTAGTTCCACTCTTTATTGTATTTGAGAAAGATATGAGGTTTACCTTGAGGTTTTAGAGAATACTCCAATAAGCATTGGATACAAAACTAAGAATCACCAATTCATATCATCCTTAGATAGTTTGTTAGTATAAAAGTAGCATTCAGACTCAAGATGAAATTATGATATCATGTTCAATGGAATTCCAAGTATGTTAACACTAGAACCTTCCCCCAGTGGAATTTTCATATAAAAACAATCTCCATTTTAGCATTCAAATGGCACCATATGAGGCTCTGTATGGGAATAGCTAAAACCCCAAAAATCTAGGATAAAATTAGAGAGAGGAAGCTGATGGTACCTAGAATTATAAATGAAATGATATATATAGTTCAAATCATTCAACAACATATGAAATCTTCCCAATGTTGATTGAACATCTATACAGAAATGCATCGATGTGATGTATTCCATGTTCCCATATTGAGAAAGTACATGCTATACCCAACACATGTAAAAAAATATATAATTGGTACCATTGGAGAATGACCTTTCATATGAGCAGAAATTTTTGAATATCATAGTTTATAGAGACAAATTTTTATGAAACAGAACAACTAATATGGTCAAAGTGTTGTGGTGGAACCAGAAGTTTGAGGAATCAACATGGGAACTGAAAGATGAGATGAAACAAAAGTATCCAATCTATTTTAATGTATGAAATGAAAAGTTTGAGGTTAAAATTTCTATTTGGGTAAGAACTTAATGTCCAAAACTTTTATAAATAAAAATTACCTTTTTTAATGATTAAATATCTAGTTGATTAAAAACTTATAGAAAACACATCCATTACTTCGGATATTTTGAACAGTTATACGGTACTTCAAATTTAAAGTATCGTTATTCATCATAATAGTTGATAATATAATATTTAAATAGTGATCATATGAATATTATATATAAAGGTTTGTGATAAATTCTAACTGAAACAAACGGAATAAGTGATTCCCACAACCATTATGATTATACCCTATGAAGCTTATCTAATCGGAGCATGTGAGAGAGATGGCATCATTGGGATTTTTCTTTTATCAAGCCCAAAACAAGATTCAATAACCAAATCATGAATCAAACTGTTTATGTCATAAGTTCAAACACATTGTGGTCACATGCCAAACCATGTATGTTGAACCACCTTAAGAAAATATCACCACCACACATCTTACCCTTATGGAATTTGATGGTGTAATAAAGGGAAATGTATCTAGACCCTAATAGTATGAATTTTAATATTTGTTAATTTTATTAAAAAAATTACTATATTTATCTTTTATTACTATTATTATTAAATGATTAGATAATTAGTTTGATAAAAAATAATTTTATATGATGAACCACAATTGTTTATTTTTGGGGAATGTATAGTTTTAATCAAGACACTATATTTTAATGAATTAAATAATTTTTAAAATAAATGATATTTTAATAAAATATTATTATTAGAAAATTTATTAAATATAAATGATAATATAATTTTACAAAGTCAAGAATAATTTTATAATTGATGGAAAACTGTTATTGTCAAAAAACTGTATTTTTTCAATAAAGGGTGATTTTTATTTAAAAGTGTATATTATTATTAATAGAGAATTATTTGGGTAAAATAAATATTATTTTTGAAATTATCATGTCAAAATTAGAAAATGATATTTTTTCATAATTTTTGGTGACATTTGTCTTTTTGGGTCAAAATTAAATAAAGTATAAATATATAGTGTGTATTATGACATCATAATAACCCAAAAGTGAAGAAATATATTACATAATGTCATCCATGACAAAATACATATTTACCCTTTAAAATAGTGTGTTTTTAGGTTATTTTATTAATTTTATAAACCATTAATGAATCCTCCAAACCCTATGTTATATTTTATGGGTTTAAAATAAATTATTTATAAACATGACTTACTTTCACATGTAAAATAATGAAAACCACTCTACTTTTTAGAAACTAAGGGAAAAACCCGTGTGTGGTTTTTGGTTTTTATTACTTTATCATATAGATTCCAAAACCTTTGTTTGGAAGTTAGTAAATAATTATCCTCCTTTTTGATATATAAACCTACCCAAAAAGCCATTATTCTTTACTCAAAACCCTTAGCACATGACTATACTCTTCCCTTCCCTCCCTATATACCTTCTATAGTGTCCCATAGTTCTTAATAATCTCTTCTTAACTTTTGGAAATACCCTCTCAAAGTAAGGGATCCCCTCCTTCTCTTATTTATTCATGAACCGCCTTTATATTATGCCCAATGTTTACCAATTTCACATGTCAGGATATAATTTCACCCAAATATATTACTTTCCTTGTGATTTCCAGGTGATGAGTGAACCCTTTCACTCTCATAAATCTCTCTCATGAACCTTTATGTACCCCCATTATTCTATCATAATTATCATGTAATTTTTTCATGCCAAATATTTTTATTGTTAATACATATCCTTACATTCACTCGAGATTATTCACCTAGATACAACTATCCTTCATTTATTGATAACTTCCATGTATATAACCACCACTCCTTGATCATGGTATTAAAATTGGTGGAAGGAATATTTATGTAGTATGATTCATGTGGCACACTTATGCATGTACATGATATAAAAACGATCGGTGCACCCATAGAGAACTCCAATGCATTAAGTAATGTTTTAATATCATGAGATTTCATGTATGGGATTATGTAGTAAACCTAATCCATTATGGAATATTTTTCACCATGGTATGATATCTTGGAATATATACTTGACCTATATTTATGATTTCATGTTCAATGATTCCACCACATTTTTATGTTGCCTTTATATTATCATGTTATATCATAATTCATTGTTCAAGATTATTATTCTCACCCCTATTATGTTACCTTGATATCCTTTTGGCCTCACATGTACTCATTTACCTTATGCTATTATTTTTTTATTCCCTTATTGGTATTTATATCTTACCCATTTATTTTTTATGTCCCCCGGTAATCCCATGAAGTTTTAAAAGAGAAATGTAATTTTAGGAGAATGTTAAATAAGTTTTTAATAACGTATTTTTATCCATGTTTCAAGTTGATGTATTATGTACCAAATTTCTCAAAGACACTAGGATTCTTGGCCTTTAATGATTTTATAATTTGTAATATTATGTAATAAATACTGACTTAAAGTGTAGTAAAGATACGGGTTATCCTATCTAATTAGATACAACTATAGTGAATATTTCCATTTGACTGAAAATTATCTAAGGAAGAAGGTTGAAGAATCATAATCAGATCAAATGATAAGAGATCTCAAAAAAAAAATGGGGTATAATAAGAACTTCATAAAAAAAAGTGGAATTTAATTAGATATAAAAATCAATATTGATCATCAATATATTATTTAGATAATGAAGTTGGTTTCTTTTCTCAAGTAAATAAAGGATCTGATTCATCAAGTATTATTGATGATAGAGAATAAAATATTTAACTTTGGTGGGAGTTGAAAGATAAAATAGAATTATTCATGGGGAAGATATTATACCTCAATAAAGAAAAGAATAATCTTGTGAAAGAAAATAAAATAGTGGATAGTGAGATGTTTGAGTTAAAAAAATAAGGAAGAAGTGTATATTAATGATATGAAGTAGAAAAAATTAAATTATGATGAGATTAAAAATACGGTATGTGATCTTGAAGAAATGATAGTTGCAAAAGAAGAAGAGTTGTTTGATATATAATACATATGTTTAAAAGTTCAATATGATTTGAAAAAGGTAAAATAAGACTTTAAAATTCATTGGATGTTAATTTATAATATTCTCATGACAGTGAGATGAAGGATTCTAAATATTTGATAAAATCTGGCACTTTTAGTTCTCAATAAAAATCTGTTAAAACTGATATTTTGGGTCTAAAAAGCATACATGTACAAGGTTAATAAAATAAAAATGGGAGGAAATATTTCAAATCATAGGAAGGGAATAATATTATAATGAGTCATTGTCCCTCTAATAAAAAGAAGGATAATTTTTCAACATGATAAAAAGAAAAAAAAATCTGGATAGATCCAAAACCAATCTGGAAGGATAGAGTTTCAAGGGTTTTTTTGGTTTTTTTTATTTTTTGGTAAGAATGGATAAAAATCGTATTCTTTATGGTTCAATATTTCTTTACCATTAAGGATTAAAGAACCAAGGGAGAGTTTTAATGAATATATGAAGGCAAAATCCCTGATAAAATAAGTTCTAACAAGATCTGAACCACAACTATCTATAAAAAATATATTTCATCATCTGAAATATTTTTTTGGAATATGTAGTTTGGAAGGTCACAATGATGATGCATGCATGAAAACGATGTAATGAGAGGTTTCCTATGATATTAAAGGGAAGATTCATAAAAATGAAAAGAATGGTAAGTGAAGTGAATATTATGATAAATATGAAAATGTCAAGAAATATTGTATAGTTTTTTTCAAATCAATTGAAATTGGATAAACAATTAAAGGAATATAAAATACTAGATAAGGATAATGGAAAGAAATTGACTTCATAAGATGAGTTAAAAATTAATGATAAGTCATCCAAAAATTGAAACTTTAAGATTCATAGGATTTAAGTGTTAAAAAGTATTACAGATAAAGATAGAGTTCAAGGGAATAAAGAAGATAATTATATAGATAAGACTCAAAATAGAAAACTGGTTTAAAAATATTCATAAGATAAGATTGTAAGAATATAATGGAACTTGTTGAGAGGAAACTCTTAGCTTTAGTGTTGTTTCTGAGACACAAAAATAGCCTCCCCCCCATTCCATATTATTGTTTATTTGTGAGAAAACTTGTATGGAATTGAAGGAGATTATTTGTATATTATATACACTATAAAGTAAAGAAGAATATTTTTCATTTTTAGTACTGGAAAACATCAAGATATTTTTTTGAATTAGGTCTACTAACTACCTTGAAATGGAATAAGAGGAGTGAATCCCATAAGGGGTTGAAAAATTGAAAATAATATATCATTATAATGAATTCTAGTGAACCTAGAAATTCTGGATAGATTTCAAACCTAAAGGTTGAGGTAAATAATTCACACTTTCAATACCTTATTATAAGTATATTAAATATAGTTATTAAGGGGGGGTTTTTGTTCATCAAAACATGATAAAATGTAGTGTTTCATTTCTTTAAGTTGAAATTTTTTATTTGTTTTCTCAATTTTGTAGAATTATATGTTTCTTGATAAATATATTTTATATAGGTTTAACTTTAGTAATAAGAAATTTATGAGCATGATATCATATTCATGGTAGTGTATAGACACTATAGACAAGCTTGGTTATATATCTCTTATTTTGTACACTTCATTTTCATACTTAGCCTTGAAGTATACTAACTAAAGGTTATTTTCTAATAGAGCCATATAATTATTCTCTCTAGAAAAGAGGGAAGAGAATAAAAGTGTATTCAAGTGAAAATGTAGAGAGGAGAAGCCCCCCACATTGACCTTTACATTTTATTTTCAATAAGGGGGAAATATATGATCCATCTAAGAACATGTACTGATATTGAGTATTGATATTTCCAAAAAGTTAAAGAGGGATATTTTTGTTCCTAATAATGTAATTTATTTATTTTTTGTGGTTCAATATGAGTTTAATGGGATTTATGATGATACTTGGAGTATTATTATGGATTCATGAGAAGGAATTAGATTTAATTCTTGATAAAACATCCATGAAAGTAAATAATATTAATGAACATCAACCATGATATATGGAAAAGGTATTTCAAGGTATCATCTTAAAGAACTTGAGTGTATATGTTCAAGAAAATATGGTAAATTATTTTTGGGGATTGTTAGGTTGATCTTAAAAGGAGGTAGAGATAAGTTTTGGTGGATAATGGATCAATCTCTAAAATATATTTTATAAGTGTTGAAGTGGTTGAGAAGTCTTGAAAATTATAAAATAAAGAGATAAGTGAGTTTGAGTGAAATCTAGAATTTAACAGATTCACATAATTGATTTGCGAATGTAGTAAAATATATATATATACAAGTGTCCCACATATGTCAATATGTGAAGGGAAGATTCATGTAGTAGATTTGGTGACGTAGTTGAGTGAAAATATGTATAGATTAATCATGTAGGTGAATCTACTATATGGGAATTTTGGATAGATAAATGTATCTGAACTTACCACATATCCAATCCATCAATGTAAGAGAATGATACTATGTATACAAATATAAAATTCACATAGTTGTTTCGGTCAATATAAGGGAATGTAGTTATATACCCGAATAATCAACATAACTGATTTCTTATACATATTCAAATTGGATAAAACCACGTATCCAAATGATATTAATGATCATTAGAGTTTATTAATTTTGAATGAGATTAAACAAAGTATAATTTTGGGGAGAATTAAAATAAGATTAAATTTTGAGTTAAGAGGAATTTATAATGATATTTAAAATAAGATCTAAGTATTTAGATATTTTCACCTCACATAAAAGATATAATTTTTATGATTCTACCAGAAATTTAATAAAATATTTGAATGGGTTTACTAGTGATTTTAAACAAGGAATAAATTGGGAATTTTTTGACCAATTTAAATTTGAATAACCTCCTACTATAGATCATGGGGTTTCCATAATTCAAATAAGGAATTATTGAATGAGATATTTTTTAGGATGATATTCATAATGATTTTGGGAATATAAATATATGGTGTAGGCATTGAATAATATATATATATATATAAGAAAATTGATATAAATCTCATTTTACATTGAGAAATGTAAGAGACTAATAGATCTAGTATCATGGAATGATGAATGTGGGATGAATCTAGGAGTCCCTAAAAGAGATTGGAGAGAGTTTTTTAAGAAGAAGGGGATAATATAGATCACCAAAAATCTAGATAAGAGTCTTAATACCAATTGAATTGATGCTTATGAGGAAGTACATGTGTAGAAAAATTTATCCATTTGTTCATGGGGGAATCTTGTTCTCCCAAGTGGTGAAAAATAAACCAAAGAGAAGAATAAGATCTTTCTATGATGGATCCACACTATTGAATATATTTATATCTTCGAGTGGACTTTGTAATTGGGGGAACATATTGGGATTTCGTGTTGAAAAAACCAGGATAGTCTTTATTTTTAATCACTTGTCTGATATTAAATAATATTTGTTTGGGGGTATAACCAATGAAACAAGGAGTAGGAATTTATACTAAACATTATAAATATTTTGAGTTAATTTCATTTAGTTTGTTACTACACATGCGGTGAGGCTATGAGAAACATTCTTGTGTGGATCATGTACTTTAAATGGTTCAAGAGGTGGAATATTAAAGGATAAAAATTCATAAACTACGACCACTAATTCACCCCCCCAGTGGTCCAACTAGACTAGGGCACTACGCATTCCATTCCTACCCATCAATGTCAAAAACTCATCAAAATCAATCACATAAATACAACTTAAGAAATAATATTTACACCAACAAAGACAATGTATTATCCAAACACTACCAAGAAATGAGGCACAACCACCCTAAAACCACTATACTTAGAAATAGAAACTCCAAAGAACACCCAAAGCCAAACCTTCTTCAAAACTAGAATTTAGATCAACCTTTTCAATATCAAACTGACCATCCTCCCAAAATTTATAGTCCAAGAAAAATCAATTATGTTGGTCCTAGTGGAATGATCAAGAGGGGGGTGAATTGATATTCCGATAGAATTATCTGTTTTAAAATTTACTAAAAATATTTTAAAAATATTTTAATTTGAAATCATCCTATTTTATAAGTATAGTAGATATATATAATTTTATGTTTTAAAAAAATCTCAAAGATAGTGATAAATACCTAGTCAAAAAAATAAAATAATTTTAACTTTGAAATTATTCTACTCACACTAAATTGTATATATATTTTACTAATAAATTCAAACTATTAAATTTTATTTTGAAAACATAGTTTGAAAATACTTAGTGAAAACCCAAGCAAAGAAAGTAATAAATAAAACACATGGTGTAATTAAAAAAAAGAGTTTCATTTCCAATATTGAATCTAGTCTTATTTAATTGATAGTAAATAATTTTCAATAATGTTTATTAAATCTAAAAAACCGGTCTGTAACCTGGATTGGTTGTATTGATACACAACATTGATCAAGCTATAATAAAAAAAACTACATACATGTAGTCCAAGATAAATGAAGTCTTTCTAATAGTTATTAAAAGTAGATAAATGTAAAGGAATAAAGGAAATGTTATTATACTACACTAATTTTTTGAGAAAGAGAAGTGTTAAATATATTTTCAGAAATGAATAAGTAAAAATTTAATGTAAAGAAAAATAGAGAAATTTATAAAAGAGTAATAAATAAGTAGTGTATATCTATATCTAATAAAATCTAATTGATCAGTAAGGTTCTATTATACTTAGATAGACATCGAAATGTTCTGAGAGAAAATTGTGTGAGTAGTGAAGCTTTATTTTAACTTTTGAAAATTCATTCAGAAAACAGAGTGTTAGGGAGTGAGTAGAAAGTGTGAGAATACGATCAAAATAGCACTCTCCTTAAACATGTGAGGCTTCCTAGTATTTGTATAATACCCTTAAGAAATTATCCATTATAAGATAATCATATCACATTTCCTTAAACTAAAACTTCTTAACTACTCGGATAAATTCATTAAATGCAACAGTATAGTTTTTTGGAACATATTAATCATCAAAGTTGGCCCTGGAAAGGTGTTTATGACTTATAGTATGATGATATGGTCTTATGTTTAGTCACTTTCATGGTATTTCTATATATAAAAACTCATTTCTAATTAAATAATTTCAATTAGTGTATAATTCCTTTATACGGTATCTTTATCATATAGTTGGTCTATTTGCAGCCAATTGGAATAATGTGTGGTCGATCTAAGACTTCAATAAATGTCCATTTGTGGTAGTTTTAATACCATGATTGACTAAATATTCTTCATGTGTTTGAAAGTTTTATTCATGAACTAGATTTAACACAACGAAAAATCTGAATCTATCTAGCATGGTATCCTATTGATCTTAATGTGGTTGATATTTTTCCTCCCGATTGGTCACTAGCAACGGGTGGTTGATCTGAAACATAGAATCGTTTCTTCATGTAAGCCATAAATTTTATTAGTGTGGTCACTTTTACTTCAAAATTATTTGATAAATTTTAAATTTTTTACAATTTATCAATCCATTGGTCATACAGTTCATCTACTGTAATGCATGGTTGATCCACTATATCCTACAGTTGATCTAACACTTAGCATTTTTTCATAGAAAAATAGTTTTCTTGATTAAAACAAAAAAAACTCATTAAAATAATAAGAAACATAATATGGTATAATTAAAATAATCAATTGATGAAATTATCCTATAATATCCCCTATTTTGATGATCATCAATCATGGCATGAAAATTTTCAAATTAAAACAAACATTTCTCAAATCAAAAATATATTTAGATCATAAAACATAAAGACTTTTATATCATGAGTTTCCATATCACTAAACATAATAATTTTCTTATTTCTCCTCCTTTTAGGATTATAAAAAAGATAATAATGATACAAGAAATTAATTATTAGATTAGTATATAAGATATAGTAAAATACATCATTTATGTGTCATCCAAGACAAAAATTAAGAAACAATATGAAGAATATTCTTTCAAAAAGTTTATAATAAGTCAAAAAATTATTCCCTTTGAGAGACAAAAATTATAATTAGAACTATCCTCTCTCATTGATTTAGTATCAATAGGTTCTTTTTAATTTATATAATAAGGTTAAGACTAGGATTGTGAATATAATAATAAGATTCCTCAATGAAAATACTCTAATCAACTGGCCCAAGATGTTTCAAAGACTAATTATGTGTACCATCAAATAAAACTAAGGTATGAGTTTTAGTGGTGGATGAGGTATGTGGTGGAGCAACAGAATATGAATTATATGTATGAGGTCTGATAGGAATATCAGATGGAATCACCATTATAGTGCGGGAAACATGAAAATGTAGTTCCATCATCCTAGTGAAGCCTCCTAAATCATGATATTCAAACCCCATAAACTCTTAAAACTACTGATTTTACTTCATAAAAATCTATAACAAATGTTCCATAACTTTCACCTGATCAGCCTATATCTTAAACACTTTATTCATAAGAGGAATTTTAATATTTTTGTATAAATTATGAAACAAGTACTTCAAGACAGCATTAGTAAAAATACTTAAAAAATACTTAATATAATTTAAGATTTTGTCTCTATATCTACCAATACTTTTATCATATTCCCCTACAAAATATTAAATATTATCGGTTTAGGTTGAATATATAGATTGAATCATCACTTGGATTTTTACAAATGAATTTAAGATAGTATTTAACTCATCCCATACAATATTCTAGATAAAATCTTCATCAACAGATGCAATAGAAGGATGGGAAGTTGTATAAGTGGTAAAGGCACAAGAGGTACTCTATAAGTAGAGGCTAAGGAAAATAGACTAGGGTCTCTATAATGTTGACACATCATCAAATCCTGAAAATATAATTTTACAACTCCCATTTTCTTATACCTCTTTTCAATCCATTTTTCCATGAGACCATTACCCTTGGTTTTATGTGATGCCAAATAGAGGAAATGGCCAGGTAGATACCTTATTCATTAGTAGTCTCAAATATAATGAAAAAAATCAATCAAATATGCTTCATCAATTTAAGTAGGTAAACCTTAAACTCATTACACTAATATTTTATAACATATGAATATGATGGAGGATGTTATGGTACACCCTAACAGATGTTCTAACAGCCACTCCAACATATTCATCTAAAGTTGATGATTCTATTTACACATAACAATGATAAATTGATTTACAACATTTTGGTTTTGATTTAGATTTTATTACTTCAACTATAACAACCCATGTTTTTATAAACCTTTTTTTATAGAATAAATTAAATTTTCATTGATATCTTTCATTACACTAATTAAAAAAATCCTTTCACATGGAACCGACTTGGTGTACGTTACATGAAAACCCAACATGGAATATGTTACATGCAACACCAACTTGGGGTACGTTACATGCAACAATAAGTTTCTAAGAAACATATTTTTTTATAATTTTTAAATTGAGATAAAATATAACATAGCCCATAAACAAAGTAATATTAATTTAGTGAATACTTTTCAAATAATTTTGTAGTGGTTTTATATTTTAAAACTTATTGATAATGAAATATATAAATTTTTGTAAAGTCCTTATATGTTTAAAAATAATATTTTCTAAAACGAACTAATTTTAATGTGCTTATATGAAAAAAAAAATAGAAATTGAATTTGATAAAAAAAATGTTATTTTTTAATTTTTAATGGATACTATATATTAGGGTGAATTTTTGGTATTTTTCTGACAAAATTCATTTTTGGATGAAGAATCGAAAATGCTAAATTTTAATTCAAAACTTATTTTTCATATAATATATTTATAAGGTTAAATTATATTTTAAATTGATTTAAAAGTTTCATTAGGTCATATTTTTATCTATTAATCCAATTTAGGTAATTATAATTAATTCCACATTGAAATTGGGTATAAATACTTATCAAACTTTGTGATGCTTTTATTTTAAAAACCTGCAGTGTCGTCCTGTCAGCAGGATTAAATTTTAATTAATTTATACCACTTCTATGATTATAATTCTTAAAAATGAATTCCATATTTTTAATCAGAATAATTTATAATATCTAATAAGGATAAATTATTTTTTCCCAAAAATATTAATAAAATTAATTACAATTAATTACAATGATTAAGGTAAAATTTAACTTAACAAAGGACTAAACATTAATATTAAAGGCCCAAATGACCTTGAAAGTTTTCCAAGAGCCATTTTATGACCATATTGCAACACTATAATATCTTTTATCTACTTTTTACCCTTATTGGTTCCACTTTACATGGGAAAAATGTGGTTGGAATTCCATTTCCAAAAAATTACCAGAGTGTCACTCCTCCACTATAAAAGGCCTCATCTACTCCCACTTCCTCACACCTCTCAAGACACTTAAGATAAACCAATAACTTCCAAAATATCTCCTCAAAATCCCTCCATTACTCCTTGAATAATATATTTGTTAATAAATCAATCCAATTAATCCCTTTAGGGAAAACCAAAAAATAAGTTACCCAAATAACAGGTAATAGTATCCCTCAAACTCATTTCTTTTATTTTCTTTCTCCACCACCTCCTCTCAACTTATTACATGATTATAAAAAACACCAGTATCATAAAAATACTAAGATATGTTTACTATATGTTTTATAACTACACTTACACAAACATCGTTTTAATGGGTAATGAACATATTGTTTTTGTGTATGGTGAACTACCACCTCACAAAATGATGATTGTTCGTTTTTTCCTTTACCACATATCTTGGTGGAAATTATGATCAAAACTATATTTTAATATAATATATATGATATTTATAACTTATTTAATCTTTTTTAATTATTTTATAATACTTATCTTTATAAATTTAATATTTTTTAAATGCGATAATTTCAGGTTAGGAAATGTGGCCTACCGCCCCCTCAAAGCGATATATTTCGTTCACACACTACATGGAATGTATTAAGGATGGGATTAGTAAATTTATATGATATATATTATATAATAATGCTAATATAATAATGATATATATACATATATACATATATATACTTATATGTCATTTAATCTATTTCTTTCAATACGATAATAAAACGGAAACGGCGCTCATGCGTATGTATGATCTACCATCTCCAAGAATGGTGTATTCAATTTCATAATTATATATCTTATAGATTATTATAATAAAAATATACTAAATATAAATGATATTTATATCTGGTTTTCATTCTGGAAATTATGATATAATTATAAAGACCAAAGATATAACAAATTAAGATGCATGAGAAGAATAAAGTGGATATTACCCGAAGTGAAACCTTATCATATAATTTTGAGCATGTGGGTAATATAAGGTCATAATAAAACCATATATGGTATTATATATAATAATATTATTCTTTAAATTTTTTATAATAAACTTACATTTATTATTCAGTAATTTGTATGAGAACGAAGAGAGTCAAGACACAAGGTAAGAGAATTTCATCTCAATTTTTATATCTGTAAGATACATGACATGTTCACCGCTCTTTTATTTTGTGTGGTGTATATAATACCCATTAATGTATTAATGTTTTTTATTATTATAAAATTTATGGGTATTTACATATCCATTATATAATCTTTATTTCATGTATTTAATGTTTCATAATATATCAAATCAAAAAGACTATTTTGTCTCAATTAGCCTTCTTTGAGACACATGTTTTGTTATGCACCTACAATATTTTTCAAGGTGTATATACTTCCATTTGAAATGTTATATAATTAATATCATTATTTTAATTATATTTTAATCACAATTTAAATTCCTTCTCTAATATGTAGAGTATGATCCCAAGTTACCAAGTGATAAGAGTTTATTGAAACAATCTATTCTCTTTGAAAAATTTTTTATGTTTATGATTCCTTTCATGACATATTATGATCCATATCTTAAAAATTATAATTAATTTTCTTATCCTATGTTTATTCATGATATATTCCTATATCTGTGGAATTTTTCCACTCTTTGGCACATAAAATAACTAATAATGTGTTTTTAATAAAGTTTGACATTACCTCTCTCTTCAGTCAGAAATCTATTTTATTTCAAAAACCATGTTTTCAAACTTTTTTTCAAAAATGTTTTCAAATAATATTTAAAGATAATTTTCAAGTAAAAAGGTAATTTTAAAATGACTTATGGTTTTCAAAAATTATTTTATAAATTTATTTTCAAATAAAATGTTTTTAAAAAATGTATTATGATCTAAAAATCGTTTTCAAGGAAGAAGGGATATTTTCCTCAATAAAATTTTTTAAAATATATTTCAAAATTATTTATCATATAATATGACATCCATTGGTTTTACTCATCCACTTATGGGGAAATGTTTTAATTTTTCGTTCATATTCCTTCCCTAAATGGATTATGTTTTGATGGCATGATGATTATAAAACTAATTTCCCTTTTATGGGTTATATGACTTTCAATACTGTTTATTTTCATAGGTTATGATTTTGATGAAAGGATTATGAAATATGTATATTTTTTCATAGGTTATGATATGATTATGTGTTTATGACACCCATTTAATTTTATGGGTTATGATAATATTGTTTATTATCTTGTAGCATCAGTATGTCTGATTTCATTTTGATATGGGTGGGACCTATATCTCCCTCTAATGCATTGGGTAAAGATTTATATCTAATGATATAGATTAATATGGTCTTAGGAGTGGACCTTGACAATTAAGATGGTCATGAGAGTGAACT
The DNA here is from genome assembly GCA_963277665.1 of Viscum album. Classification (NCBI taxonomy): domain Eukaryota; kingdom Viridiplantae; phylum Streptophyta; class Magnoliopsida; order Santalales; family Viscaceae; genus Viscum; species Viscum album. Next base: position 1,414,002,023 of record OY728129.1, read on the forward strand.
GTGACTACCAAGATGGTATGAGGAGTGAACTCATGCTACTAACATGGAAATGGGAGTTGACATATTCCAATCATGGGGCATGGAAAAACAATATTTTAATTACCTAAGTATAGTATAGTAGTTGATCATTGGTAGTCTCTTGAAGAGTGGTGCACACAAAACAAGGTTGTCACATTTAAATTGTTTTTCAAAAAAATAATTTGGTTTTAATTAAATTTGAATGATGTGTGAGAAATAAGAAAATTGATTTGATCAGTTCTAAATAAATGAGAAATAAGAAGATTGATTTTATCGGTTCTAAATAAATGAGAAACACGATTATCAGGGTGGGTTTGGATAGACCTAGTTTTGTGATATCATGGTTTCCATGTTTTTCCCTTTTTTCTTCCTTTTTCTGGTTAGAGAAAGATTAATCTACTAACCCCTTTTTCTCCCTTATAAAATAATTATGTTAAGAATATTCCTATTTGAAACCTCAAATAGGTTTATTCTCCTTCCCATGTGTGTAATGACTGTCAAACACTCACCACCCAACCCTAATCTATTTTACCATATACAAAAGAGAATTATGTGGAGGGAGATATGATCATCAACCAAAGAAATTTAAATTAATAGAATTAAAACAGAACACAACCACATTTGTAATATAAAACTGTATTTAAAATGGAAACTATAATAAGAAAGAATGAGGGATATTATTAATTTTAATCACAAGAAATCAAGAAAGAACATTTTTACAGCCTCCCCCTTCCCAATAACTCAATGAAACTACCCCTACAAGTTTGCGGAGGTCAAGATGATGTAGTAGAGGGGTGAAATTACAATAAAATAAAAAGAAATAAAATAAATAAATCTAAATATGTTCATCATTTAATGCTTCTGTCACTGGTTTATTAATGGTTGTGAGGATGGAATAGAATGGGATTATTTGAGAGGGAGGATCTACCCTCCTTTTATAGTCAGAATGTTTCTTTGAAAGTTGACATGTTTTAGCCCCAAACATTGACCTCTTCACACATTACACCCTTCATGAATTTTTTTTCACAAATATCTTTTCCATATATCTTCCAAATTTCATTAAATTTGGATATGTATTCCTAGAGTTATTCCCATTTTACTCTAAGTATTTATTTTGTCTAGTCAGACCCTCCAAATTTAAAACCTTTGTATTATCATGCATTAATGACCTTGAAAAAGGAAGAGTAGAAATCCCTCCTTATAAAAGTTGTTCCCCAATTTATTTCTCATCCACCCTCAAAATTTCAAATTATATGGTCCCACCATGAACGATATATGGTCCCAATGCCAAAAATAGATAGATCTATAAACAGTATTCATGTACCCACTTGTGAGCTTGTTTGGAGCTTCTATATGGTTCATTCATATTTTGTCCCATAAGTAAGAAATCAGTCCCTGGATGAGTATAATACTAAAAAGAAATAATTTCATGATTTTAATAAATATTAAAAATGTTGTGTCTAAAATACTGACATAATATAAAATTAATAAAAATCCAAAGTAGGCCAATTTTATGATTAAGATAAAAATACCACTAAAACCATAATATGTGGAAATTTCTATAAAAATAACACTTTTGAGGGATTTTAAACATTTAAATACAATATATATTATTAGAAATATTTTCTATATCAATTACCCCACAATTAAACCATGCTTTTTTTCAAGCAGAAAATCTCAACATGGAAATGAGAGGACACCAATGTTACCAATAATCAAATTTCGATGTAATAAAATCAAAAAAAATTCAATGTCAAATAAAACATTCAAAAATAATTATAAAATATAAATTTATTTCTCATTTTTCAAAGAAACAATCAATTCATGTATTTTACTTTTCCCCATTGAAAAATGATGAAACTTTTTCTTTCATTCAATCAAGCTTATAGATTCATTATTAACAAACATGTCAAGTAATGATTTACCTCACATTTGAATATTTTCTCTCATATATCATGATAAAATTTAAGTATAGTTATTCTTATATCATGAGAGCATGATCCTTATCCATAGTCTTTTAAATAAATTACTTTCTCCACTTTATAAGTACAAAAGACACATAAAAATGAAGACTTCCAAAAAAGGTTCGAATGAATCTAAGAATTAAGGTTGGTAGGATCCTATGATTTAAAAGTTAAGGCTCAAGGAAGAGGATTATCTCTTAAGTACAATTAATGATTTCAAAAAGTGTAATTAATTTCTCCCCTTCAAAGTTGCAGCTATAATTTCCCCCAAACTCAAGGTAAGGTCATGATCAAATAATTAACAATTAATGATTTGTAAACCCTCTTGAATATATTTTTTATTATTTTATTTTTTTCTTTTTTTGTAAATTTATGATTATATGAAACCTAAAATCCATCCCCTAACCACATACGATCAGAAGATTATTGGTATGGAAAATGGTGATGTTTGGTTTTTCCAAATCACAACCCATTTTTCTCTCTTTTTTTCTGTTTTTTATTGAAGAGGATAAAAACAAAAAAAATAGTACAATGAATGAATCAAAAAACATTATCTATTACCAAAATAATCACCCTCACTTCTTCCTTACAATGTGTTTCATCCCTTACAGTATGACTCCCATCAACACCACACTTCATCTTTAAAATATCATGAAAATACTAAGAGCAGGGTAGAAATAGATAAAATGTCTTGAAACATGGTTCATTCCTATAAAGTTCATTCATGGTTTCTAGGGATAAATAAATATTTATTTAAAGGTTTTATTTTAAGGATAATTTTATTTTAGGAGGATTCCATTATCATTTTAAATGTTTTTATCACAGTCATATCTTTGACAAGTTTAAATTCAATTTCTAGTGGGTGGCATGTCCAAAGATCACTCAAAACATATGCTCAAGATAAAATGGAAAGTTCTTGGTCTAGAAATAATATCATTAATTAGACATATGATATTAGAAAATCACCCAATGCATGGTTTATAATAACAAATCAATTCACATGAATTTCAGAAATTTAAAGCATGCAAAATGGTAGGGAAATTTCATTTACAAGAATTAATCAATTACTTCAAATATTGAGGCCTCATTTCAATATCCTTGATTAATTTTAATCATCCAATTCTCCATTTTACACATTAAATCTCATTAACATTGAAATCAAAAACATGAAATCACATGATTCCTAAGAAACTCATGTCTCCTATATAAGTCAAGTAAATAAATAATTCAAACGTGGGAATGTAATTTTCAATTAATGATATAAAATAATAAAAATGTTGGGAATACGGTTGAATAATATATAATTGAAACTATGACTCCCCTTTCAAATTGATGCTTCAACTTGGGCTGTTTAGGTTATGTTTAAAACGATTTCATGGCATATGTTTGATTAAGTATCTCCATTTTTCAACCTTGTATAATCTTTAATAAAGGACTTGAAATGTAAGAATAAAAACAAATGATAGCGCAGGCATGTTCAATAATAAAATTATATGACCTAGGGGAAGAGTGGACTAAGGGGAAAAACATGGGTTGCCTCCCAAGAATGCATTGGTTTAATGTTGTTATCTTGACTCAAAAACTGATTTTTTTTAAAACTTTAGAAAAATACAAGACTGCTAGATTACCTCCCCCACAATTAGTTGATGCATTTCCCTAAATGCATTGATTTTTTCATGTATATATGTATAAAAAATGGAATTATTACTTTTCATCAAGTGTAAAGGAAAGATACAACATGGTTGGTCTTCATTGATAATTATGGTGAAAACGTGTGATCTCCTCCATTGGTTCTTGGGGTATGGTCCCATGGAACTTCTTCATCTCCAATACATTTATATTGAATGATTTTTCTTCTCCTTCCATTTTTTATCTGCATAGAACCAAATAGGTATACATGAATACAAGTAAAGGGTCCTTACCATTTGGAACGAAGTTTACCTGGCATTAGCTTAAGTCTAGATTTGTATAGTATCGGTTGATATCCAAGGTTGAATGTTGTTGGATGAATCATATTATCATGGTATATCCTTTTTATCTCTTTATAGATCATTGAATTTTAGAAATATTCCCTCCGGATTTCCTTTAGATCTTGGAATTTCATTTTTCTCTCTTTCCCAGCTTTATCAATGTCCAGATTCATCTCTCTTACCGCATAGTAGGATTTGTGCTCCAATTACATAGGAAGGTGGAAACTCTTTCCCTAACTCAATAAAAAGGGGATTATCCCTATGAGTTTCTTCTAGTCTGTTATATACACCCAAAATTTGTCATCTAATCTTTTTCTCTAGTCCTCCCTGTTGGGTTTAACAATCTTTTCAAGAATTCCTTTGATTTCTCTATTGTAGAATTCTGTTCAGCCATTTGTTTGGGGATAGTATGGTGATGATGTTTTATGATCTACCCCATAATTTTTCAGTAATTTTTCGATTTTCTTTTTGAAAAAATTAGTTCCTTGATCTCTGTTGATTTCTCATGTCACTCCAAACCTAAACATGATATTAGCCCTGATAAAATCACAAACAACTCGACCATTGTTAGTTTTGGTTTCTTTTTCTTCCACCCATTTGGAAACATAGTCTATATCTAAAAGAATATATGAATTTTCAAATGAAATTAGTAATTATCCCAAGAATTATGTTCCCTATACATCAAAAAAATCTATAAAATTTATTGGTTTTTGAGGCATTACATTTTGTTTTGAGATATTTTGAGAGAACTGGCATTTTTCACATCTTTTACAAAATTCATATCCATATTTGAATAATTTGGGCCAATAAAATACATATTCTAAAAAAAATTTAGTTTTCCTATGAAGTTCAAAGTGGCATCCACAAGATAAATTATGATATAATTTAAAAACTAATTCAATTTCACTTCCTCCTAAGTATCTTCTTATGATTTTATCATTACAAATTTTCCACATAAATTGGCCTTCCCAAATATAAAATCTTGATTCAGATTTTAGATTATGTTATTGATGAGAGATTAGATGAGAGGATACCTAATCTGTAACCAAACAGTTTAAAATATTTTCATACCATGGTACTTAACCATTGATGATGTAGAGTATTCCTCTAGGAAGCCCATCATTAAATGGGTTCGGGTTTGGAGTCTCTACTTCAGCGAGGTGGGGTAGTCGACTTAGATGATCAGCCACCTGATTTTAAGTTACCTTTTTATATTTAATTTTCAAATTAAACACTTATAATCATACCATATATATCACCAAATAAGGTTTGACATCTATCTTCTTCATTAAATAACTTAGTGTTTTGTGATCATAAAAATACAATAATTTTAGTTCCATGAAGATATGATTGGAATTTATCTAGTTCAAAGACGACTGGAAGGAAATACTTCTCTTTGGTTGTGTAATTTATTTGTGTGGAATCCAAGGTACTTGATGAAAATAATATTATTTGAGGCTTATGGTCAATTCAATGTGATAGAGCGACTCCCACAACTTGGTTGGATGCATCATAAAGTAACTCGAAAGGGTTCTCCTAGTTGGGTGGTTGAATTATTGGTGGTGTGATAAAATTTTTCTTCAATTCATAAAATGATTCCCTATATTCATAATAGGAATTCAAGTGAGAATCCATTATAAGTAATCTAGAGATAGGGATAGAAATATTACTAAAATCTTGGATTAATCTTCTGTAAAATCCTACATTCCCTAAAAAGATCAAACATGTTTTACACAAGTTGGATATGGTAAGGAATTTATTACTTAAAATTTTAATATATCAATCTCAATACATTTTTGTGAAATTATTTTCCACAACACTATTCCCTTTTCAACCTGGAAATTACATTTTTTTAAATTTAGGACAAGGTTCTTTTCAATTCATTTTTTCAAAACTTTTTCCAGATTTTCGAAGCAATGATCCAATGAATTTTCCGAAAACTATGAAATCATCGATAAATACCTCCAATAATTTCTCAATATGGTCTGATAAAATACTCACCATATGCCTTTTAAATTTACCTAGGGCGTTACATAGCCTAAAAGGAAAAAAATTTGTAGTCTAATGTTCAAAAATTACCGGTGATGGTCATCTTCTCCAAGTCTTATGTTGAAATCAGTACCTGGAAGTATCTTGAAAATCCATCTAAAAAAAGTATTGAGTTTTTTCACATAACCTTTCAAGCATTTGATAAATGAATATAATAGGAAATAATTATTTTCTGGTAAATTGATTAAGCTTCCTATAATATATACACAATCTTCATCTATTTTATACTCTCATGGGGATTAGTTCATTGAATTTATTTTTAATAGTGGTTAGGCCGGTTTTCTTTCGGAATACATGAATTGGGATGACCCACTAAGATTTATAGATTGGTTAAATGATTCCAAATACTAGAAAATTATATATATCTTTCTTAACAACATTCATTATGGTGTGATTGAGTGCTCTCTAAGGTTGTCTAACAGGTCAAGAATCACTTTCTAAAAGTATTCTATGAGAGCAGACCTTGGGCTTGATCCTAGGCATATCACCTAAACTCCATCCTATATCTTGGAAATTTCTTTTGATAAGGTTAACCAAAGGTTGTTCTTGTGAATGGGATAGGTTAGTAGTAATGATTACCACCAATTTCTCTTTGTCTATTAAGTAAGAATACTTCAAAAAAATTGGTAATGGATTAAGTTCCATACATGAGGTTTATTCAAGGGATGATATTGAATTTAGGTTTCCTACATCTACGGTAGGACTATCTAGTATCATCTCAATATCTTTTAATAAATCATCGAAAAAAATAGATTTTACCTCTTCCTCTTTCATGAGATTTGGATTTTTTGGTTCTTTGTAATTGGAACATTCAAATGAAAAATGTTCTCCAAATGATAAGAAGTCATGAAGCATACCTAAATCTTCAATCTCTTTTATACCTTCTTCATGGGTGGTCACATAAAGTGAGTTATTACTGGATGTATTTTCATCATATCAAGAATATAAAGTTTATAATACTATCTCCAAGCTCCATTGTGAGTGTTCCTTTATGGGAATTGATGATAGTCCTTGCAGTTTTCAGGAAGGGTCTCCCTAGGATGATGGGATATTGTTCTGGTGCTTGGTCTTCTTCCATGGTAAGGACATAAATGTATGCTAGAAAGATCAATCCTATTACTCCCATGAGTACATCTTATAAAACTCATGCTAGTAAAACAGTGGATCTATTTACTAATAATACCACCACTCGAGTTGGTTTTAGTTCCTCGATCTGCAAGGATAAAAATACTGAGTAATGCATAACATTTATTGAAGCTCCCATATCATATAGTGCATTAGTAAAAATTATAGACCCAATAGTGTAGGTAATAGATAATGTAACTGGATCATGACATTTTTGTGGTATCGGTGGAGTTATCAGTGCTAAGAAACTTCTTCCTAAGTTGACTCTCTCGTTTCCATTCAATCGCATTCTTTTAGTGCATAGATCCTTTAAAAAAATTCATACTTAGGGATTTGTTGAATAACCTCTAGTAGTGGGATGTTAATCTAAAATTTTTGTAAAGTATCTTGAATTTACTATTGAATTTTTTCTTCTTCACCCTTCTTCGACTAAACTAATGTATATGGGAATGGTTCTTGGATATATTTTTTCCCTTTGTTATTTTTTTAATGGAGTTTCTATAATTTCCTTCATGAACCTTGTTTTTTATCGTTTATTGATATGGTCTCCTTATTGAGATTTAGGAGGTTTCTCAGAATCATCATCCTCACATATTTTAGGTGGTGTGAGATCCTGCCAACTTTAGGTGTTGATTGCATTGACATTATCCTTTAGATTTGGAATTTTTTGTGATGGGAATTTTCCATGGTTATTCGTTAGAACGTATGTAATTATTGAAAAATGGTTAGTAAGTATGTTGATTTTATCATCCATTCCTATAAATTTGTCCTTCAGAAGATTCTCATTAGTTTTTTTTACACTTGTGGATTGTTTCCCGTAATTATTTCATTGAAAAGGTGGAAGTTGGAAAGTTTGTTTTTTTGGAAGGTTTGTGCATTAGATTATTGGAATGGTGTCGGGTTCTGATAATACTACTGAAAAGGTGGAATTTCCTATTCTATTGAAATTGATTTCTTGGATGAGTATGGGGTTGACGTGGTTGATTTGACTGAAATTGCCTTTTTTGATAGGTAGAATCACAACTTTTTTTCCCATACACTTCGAGACACTGATTAGTGTAATGACAAGTAGAATATCGTAAACCACATACCTAACTCGGTATTTGTTGTTCCTTCACTTGATTCAAAATAATATATCTCATTACACTTGTTAATTATTTAAGTGTTAGTTCAAGTAAGGGTGGGGATGAATCTAATGTTCTTACCTCAGGGATGCCTCTGGTGCTTATACCTCTGGTGTCAAACTGTTGTGAGTTTTGTGAAATCTTTCCAATCAGTCCTCTAGAATATACTGGTGAATTATCAATCAAGGATACTCCAGATGATTCTTCTAGTGAGTTTTTTTCATTTTAGAGAAATCATTGATAAAAGAAAACAATGAAATGGTGTTCTTCCATAGTCTGATGGGGACAGCTAGCATAGAGCTTGTTGAATTGTTCCCAATACTAATAATGTGTTTCACCAGTTGATTGGATAATGGAATGGATCTCTTTTTAGATAGCCATGCTCTTATATGTGGGAAATTTTTTTGCATGAAGTGTCTTCGAATATATTTTCAGTATTGGATTATCCAATTTGTATAATTTACAAACATTCATTTGCTTCTCCCTCAAGTGAGAAGAGGAATTCCCTCCACTTTACCTGTTCTTCTACAATACCTCGGGGTCTAAATCTAGAGAACACATTTTTAAATTCTTGTATATTTCTGTTGGGGTCTTCACCTATAAGACCATGGAATTTGGAAATAATTTCAATAATTTTAATGTTCAATTCAAAATCATTTTCTACGGTAGTTATACCTAGTTGATTTAATTGGTTAACAATTTGGGGTTCGAAAAGATCATGAAAAGTTTGGTTGGGATTTCCAACCATTGGAGGTTCAAAGTGATCACTGCATTTGTCAATTGAATCTAATAGGTTAATTTATTTAAACTCTATTTTCACATTTTTCATTCTCAATTGGGTTATTATTCCCTCAATTTTTGTATCAAATTCAATTAAATTGTTAATCAAACCATGGGTTATTCAAAAAAAATATTTTTAAATAAATAAGTTTGGTTTTTGAGACACTTCCTCCCTAGAAATGGTGTTAAATTAGACGCACTCCATTCTTGGGGTGTGGAAGAAAAAATATTTTAATTACCTAAGTATAGTATAGTAGTTGATCCTAAGTAGTCTCGTAAAGAGGAGTACACACCAAAAAAGGTTGTCACTTTAAAATTGGGTTTCAAAAAAAGAATTTAGTTTTAATTTAATTTTACTGATGTGCGAGAAATAAGATATTTTATTTGAATGGTTTTAAAAAAATGATAAAGATAGTGATTGGGGTGCGTTTGGGTAGACCTAGGGATGTGCTATCATGGTTTCCAAGTTTGTCCCAATTTTCTTTTTAAGTCTGGTTAGAGAGAGATTCATCTACTGAGTCCTTTCTCTCCCTTGGACCAATAATTATGATAAGAATATTCCTATTTGAAACCAAAAGTTTTTCTATTCTCCCTCCCATGTGTGTAATGACCATCAAACACTCACCACCCAACCCTAATTTATTCCACCATATACAGAAGAGAATTGGGTGGAGGGATATATGATCATCGACCAAAGAAATATAAATTAATATAATAAAAACCTAAAGTAAGTATATTTTGAATTTGAAAGTGAATTTATAATTGAAACCATATTAATAAATAATAATAGATCTTATTGATTTTAATCATAATAAATCAAGAAAGACAGTTGGTCCAGCCTCTCCCCTTCCTGATCACTCAATGAAACTATCCTTTCATGGATGGGGAAGTTAGAATGATGTAGGAGAGGTGAGACATAGAAATAAAATTAAAAGAAAGAAAATAAATAAATCTAAAGAAGGATTCTAACCAATGCTTCCCTCACCAGTTGATTAGAGGGTGTGAGGATGGAATGGAATGAGTTGATTTGAGAGGGAGGAGGTCCCCTCCTTTTATTAGAATAATGTTTCCTTCTAAATTTGATGAGTTTATCACTAATAAATGACCTCTTAACGAATTTTACCCTTCATTAATGTTGTTTATAAATATATTTTCCATCTCTCCTCTAAACTTCATCATATTTGGACATGTATTCCAAGAGTTATTCTCATTTTACTCTGAGTGTTTATTCTGTCCAGTTAGACTCCCTAAATTTAAAACCTATGTATTATCATTCACTAATGACCATAAAAATAGAAGATTAATGTATATGCCTATTCATAATTTTTTTTCCAAAAATTAATTTTCTTCCACCCTCCAAATTTCAGATTATATGTGCCCACCATGAATGAGATATTTTCCCCTAATAAAAAAATAGACAGATATGTAAATATTTTTCATTGCCCCATTTGTGATCTTGTTTGGAGCTTCTATATGGTATATTAAGCTTCTGTCCCAGAAGTATTAAATGAATACCTATATGTGTAGAATCATAAAAAGAAATAATTTCATTATTTGAATCAATATATAAAATTTAATTTCCCAAATACAAAAATATGTTAAAACTATTAAAAATAAAAAATATACCATTTTGTCGATTAAGCTCAAAATACGACTAAAAATAGAAAAAAATCAAATTTATATAAAAATAACACATTGGTGGGATTTAAAACATTGAAATAAAGTAAAAATTATTGAAAATATTTTCTCTATCATTATTGAACCATGACTATCAAGATGGTATGGGGGGTGAACCCATTCTACTAAGATAGCCTCGGATGTAATGCCTTGACTACTATGGAAATAATTTTATATGATTATGTGTCTAGAACAATTCTATGTTTTATTACTATGTTATTATTTCATGGATTATGTTATTTATTTCATTATGATTAATGTTTTATGAACTTCCAATCTTTATGTCATGATTTCTATTTAGGATCTTTGATATGTACGGTATGATCTTCTATTCTCATGACCATGTTTTCATACCCCTATGATTGTATTTATGATTACATGTCTCTATTGTCTACCCTTATAGAGCTTCTAAGATCACACTTTTTTATGTTTCCTTTTCTCTAGATTATGAATATATTTATTCAGTATGATATTACTAAAAAGTTTTTTAATTAAGAAGAACCTCATGAGAGATAATGTAGATTGCTTATGTATCAGTGTTTATATTACTTTGTTTACAAAGGAACTAGACTAGTATGATCATTATCTAATTATTTGTATAATGTTTTAAGTATTCTGTAAAAGTTATGAAATCTTAATGTATGAAAATTTTGGGTCTCTATAGTTGGTAATAAGGAAAAGGTTTAGTTATCCTTTGAATACTAGGATAGGAAAAACCATAGTGAGAACCATAAGGATGTGTATAAGGATAATTCTAAGGATAAGGAAATGTAATGGAAAATATCATGGAATTTTGGTAAAGGATAGAGTGAGTGGTTTCCTAGAAATAAATCCATGTCTGGATACTACAATTGGATGTGGCTATCGCATAAATGTACCTAGGAGTAAAAAAATCTGAAAATGTGGTTTGATCGTGACTCATCTTAACCTAGTACACGACAATAGACCTTGATGTACACCTTCTTTAACAACTCTCAGAGATATGCTTTTGGAATTCACAAAATCTTCATGAACTATCATGAATGATTTATATTGATGTTTTATATAAATAACCTCGGATAAACATAAGGTTTCATTGAATGTGTCATAATTTATACATCTTATAAGTGACTTTTCATGATTATGTCATTCCTCATTATGATAATTATTTCTTACTATGTACTTTTGGTTTCAGTTAATAATTGTAACCCAAATGAACCACGTTAATGGTGATAGTGACGGAAAATGCAACAATTGTCCTCCTGAGAAACCAAATTCTATGGGAACTAGAATGAAAACACTCATTACTTTGCACACACATCCTTCTCAATCTATAAATCATTGTGGACTTACTAATGAGAAAAAGAGGGGACAAAATTCTGTTGAATATTTCAGGAAGAAATGTCCACCTTCTTCCATAGGGTCTTTTGATCCCATTGTTTCAAAATAATGGATCAGTAGTATTGAAAAGATATTCTACATTCTCCAATTTTTGGAGTAGGAGAAATTCATTCTATTTTTTATCAGTTAGAAGGCGAAGTAGACCAATGGAGGACTCTAATCAAGAATACAAGGCAGATTTATGATATTAAATGAAAGTATTTGGAAAAGTTCTAGAACATATTTTTACAATAAGTACAATCCAAAAAATTTTCATATCAATATGGAGAAACATTTCATTGAATTTAATGAAAGGGATTATGAATCAGTTTCTACCTGCAAGTCTCATTTCACAAGACTTTCGAGGTATGCTTCAGGAATTATCATCCAAAATGAATGTAAAGTTGATAGGTTTTTTAGCGGATTAAACAAAAGTTTTAGAAGGGAATTTTTCATAAGATATTTTAGTATCTATGAATATATTTTTCATCATGAAATCAAGGTTGAAATTGAGTTTTGAGTCATGTATCATTATAATGGTTTTGACAAGAAAAGGAAGATAGATTTTAAAGGAAAATATAAAAACCATGAACAGTATTAGATGCTCTTTCCATTATCCTCCAAGTGTGGAAAAAGTAATGGAGTAATTTTCCATAAGGGTTCTAATAAATTTTTTAATTGTGGAAGGTATTTCCATCATACATTTTAATACCAAAGTGATGGGAAGAATTTAGCTAATGGTGAGAATGGAGAAAAAGTGGCATAGAATGAACCTCCCATGATTCAAGACTATAAGTGTAAAGAGAATGGTCATGATACTAACCACTATCCAAAATAAAAAGATAGTGATGATAAACGAAGTCATCATCCTCTTATTCTGAGGTAAAAGGTGAAATCTCATGCAATTTCTACTTCTGATGAGGGGTGCGATAACAATGTGGTGAATGGCACACTTACCATCCACTCTAGAACTACTAATGTATTATTTGATTCTGGATCTACCAACTCTTTCATATCTAATGAATTTTATATGGTTGTTAGGATTCCATCAAAAAATTATACGTGGTATTAGTTTTTAAAACCTGTAATGGTATAATGACTTCATCCCAAGTTAATAATTCCTCTCCGATTGAAGTTTGTGGAAATGAGCATCCTGAAAATCATTTTTTTCTTCATTTTTTTGAATTTGATGTCATCCTAGGAATAGATTGGCCTTATCTACATAAATCCCACATAAATTTTTGAGGAAAGGAAGTTAAATTTGATATTTCAAGCCCTCCTATGATCACCCACCAATTTGATGATAAGTATGAACTTCCTATAGTTATTACATCCAATTTATGGGTCTTAATTTCTATTTAAAAAGGTTTTTTTATCTCAAATGGTTCGGGAGAAAATTGGAATTTATGATATAGATATTGTTCATGAATTTTTGGATGTCATTCAAGAAGAGTTTCCTAGCCTCCCACCAAAACATGAATTTGAATTCTTAATAGAAATCATATTTGGTTCCACACTAATTTAAAATACTCCTTATATAATGTCCCCAAATGAGTTGTTGGAATTGAAGAAGAAACTCCATGAAAACCATGATATGGGATTCATTTCGACAATTATTTTACCTTGGGGTGCACCCATTCTTTTTTTGAAAAAGAGTGATGGGTAAATGAGAATATGCATTGATTACTAGGAGTTGAACAAGATCATGATCCAGAACAAGTATCATCTTCCCTGTATTGATGACTTGTTTGATCATCTACATGGATCTCAATACATTCCCAATATTGACCTTTGTTCTGGATATCATAAATTGAGGGTCGAAAAAGATGATATACCCAAGACGACATTCATTACTAGGTATGGACACTATGAATATATAGTGATTCCTTTTGGTCTTACTAATGCCTTAGCTATCTTTATGGATTATATAAATATAGTATTTAGAGATTACCTAGATCATTTTTTGGTAGTCTTTATGGATGATATTCATATTTATTCAAAGACCAAGGAAGTGCATGAATATCACTTGATAATTTTACTAACATCCTTAAAGGAGAAAATTTATGCGAAATTTAAAAAATGTGAATTTTGGTTACAAAAGGTTTCAATTTTGGGTTATATAATCTCAAGAGATGGTATATTAGTAGATAAATCAAAGAAGGAGGCTATTGAATGTTGTTCTAGACAAACCAAAGTGGCTGTGATCCATATATTTCTTGATTTAGCTTGATATTATTGAAAATTTTTGTATAAGTTTTCATGGATATCTAATCCTTTAACGATGTTAACTCAGAGGTGCTTCAGGTTCCTCTGGCTAGAAAAATGAGTGGAAAATTTCAAGGAATTGAAGAAAAGGTTAGTCAGTGCACATGTGATTACATTACCCTGTAGTGGATATAGGTTTGTAATCTATAGTGATGTATCCATGAAATTATTGGGATGTTTCCTTTTGTAGAATAACATGGTCATCACTTATGTCTCACGGAAGTTGATGATTCTTGAGAAAAATTACCCAACTCATGATTTGGAGTTAGCAGTGGTAATTTTTTCACTAAAGATATGGAGGAATTACTTTTATAGAGAAAATTATGATATATATATAAATATACTGATAAAAAATAATAAAATCTATATTCAAACAATAAGAGTTGAACATAAGCTAGAGAAGATGTTTAGAGTTGTTAAAGAATTATGACACCTCAATACATTACCACCCTATCAAAGTGAACAAGGTGGATGATGATTTGATAAAAAAGGATCATGCTAGCTTATTCAGGATGAGGATCAAAAATGATAAAATCTTTTTGGATTTTCAGGGGATAAACCTTGAAATCCTAAAGGAATAGGAAAATCTTATCTTTCTCAAATGAATGTTCAACCCTCTATCCAAGTGAAGAGTAAGAAGGCGCAGAAGGAAGATATAGATTTGTAAAAGAAAGTAATAAATGTTCTTGAGTTTAAACTTGATCAGCATGGAATGATAAGGTTTTGGAATCATGATTTTGTTTCTTCCATGCCATATTTACAGAAGGATCTATTAGAATAATCTCATAGTTCTTCATTCTCTATTCGTCCTGGAAGTATGAAGATGTATATGGATTTTAAACCATACTTATGGTGGGATATCATGAAGAGTGATATCACAGAATTTGTATATCATATTTTGGTATGTCAACATGTTAAGGATAAAAGAAAAAAGTATAAGGGGATGTTGCATCTATTACCCATACTAGAATAGAAATGGGAAAACATCACTGTGGATTTTGTTGTTGGACTACCCAAAGCCTCAAAAAGGCTTAATTCTATATTGGTTGTAGTCAATTTCCTTACTATGTCATTAGACTTCATCTATATCATAGAAGACCTATATATGAATAATATTTATAGGATATACATTAAGGAAGTGGTAAGGTTTCATGGAGTACCACATTCTATTATATTGGATCAGGATATGAGTTTTACCTCAAAGTTCTAGAAAATTCTGAAATAATCACTAGATGCCGAATTGAGTTTCATCACTTCTTATCATCCATGAATATATAGTTAGTATGAATGAACAATTAAAACCATATAAGATATATTGAGATCTTGTTCTCAAGATTTAAAAGGTGGTTGGGATAAACAACATCTTCTAGTTGAGTTTTATTTCAAAAATAGTTTCACTCAAAAAAATTAGATGGCACCATATAAATCCCTCTATGATAAGAAATGCAGAGATCAGAATATTGGGATGAAGTTAGAGAAAGAAAGATATTGGGACCTGATATTGGATAAGAAATGGTTGAGAAGGTTGGAACAATTATGTATCATATCAAATTAGATCAAAGTCAGAAGAAAAGTTATACTGATAATCGATGACATGATCTGGAATTCGAAGTTGTTGAAAAGGTTTTTCTATGAATCTCTCCGTCAAAAATAAATTATGAGATTCAAGAATAAAGTGAAACTAATATGTAGGTCTATCAATCCCTTTGACATTCTTGATCACATTGGCATTCTAGCCTATCACATGACAATTTATTGAAATATCTATCATGTCCATGATGGGTTTCATGTATCTATTTAGAGTAAGTACATACCTAACCCTACACATATACTAAGATCAGATTTCATACCACTAGAGTAGGATATTTCCTATTAGGAATAACAAATTGAAATTATGGATCATACAGAGAAAGTTATACAAAACAAGAGCACTCACCTGGTCAATATTTTTTGGAGAACTCATCCATTAAAGGAATATATGTGGGAACTTTAGGATATGGTTAAGTATAATTATCCTCATTTTTTTACATAGATGATTAATTTCTTGGGTGAAAATCATTTTTAAGGGTGGTAGAATGTAACACCTTGTGTTTTTATGGACCTTTTCTTCCAAATAAATTAAATTTTCATTAAAATATTTCATTGCAATAAGTTAAAAATTAGTTTCCCATGGAACTAAATTGGTGTACATTACACACAACACTGACTTGGTGTACGTTACACGCAACACCGACTGGGCGTATGTTATACGCAATACTGAGTTTCTGCAAAACAACTTTTTTTATAATTATTTAAATAAGAAAATTATAACCTAGTTGTTAAAAATTGTAATATTAATATTAATAACTACTTTTCAAATATGTATTTTAATGGTTTTATTTAAATAAATCATATTGATAATGAAAGATATAATTTTTAGAAAATTCCTTATATGTTTAAAAAAATATTTTCACAAATGAACAACATTTCATGTCCTTTTGTAAAAAAAATAAAATTAATTTTAGAAAAATTTAGAAATATAATTTGATAAAATAAACTTCATTTTTTAATTTATAATGTCTAATTTATCTTAAGTTGAATGTTTTGGATTTTTATAAGAAACTTCATTTTTAGATGAATAGTGGAAAATGCTAAATTTTAATTCAAAATTTATTTTTCATATAATTTATTTATAAGGATAAATTATATGATAAATTAATTTAAAAGTTTAATTAGATAGAATTTTTACCAATTAATGCAATTTAGTTCATTATAATCAATTTCACATTGAAATTGGGTATAAAAACATAGCAAACTCTTGGATATTTTTACATTAAAACCCCACAGTGTCGTCCCATCAACGAGATTAAATTTAAATTAATTTCTACAAATTATGTGATTGAAATTTGGAAAAATGGATTCCATATTTGGAATAATAATAATTTATAATGTCTAATATTTTAAACTTAGTTTTTTCCAAAATATTAGTGAATGTAATTAAAATTAAGTACAAAGATTAAGGTATAATTAAGCTTAATAAGGGACTAAAACTTAATCTTAAGGGCCCAAATGACCTATAAAATTGTATAGGATCCATTATATGGCTATATTTAAACCCTATACTCCCTTGTATCTACTTTGTTACACCATTTTATCCACTTTATATGGGAAAAACTTTTTTGGAATTTCATTATCAAAAATTTACAAGAGTGTCACTCCTCCTCCACTATAAAAAGGCATACTCCCCTCCCACTTTCTCACACCTCTCAATCCACTTTAGATTGAACAATATAGTTACAAATAGATAATCAAAATCCATCCTTTACTTCAATAATCCTCCATTTTTAAATTATGCAATCCAAGGAAGCCCTTTGGTGAAAACAAAAATGAGTTACCCAAAGAAGAGGTAATATCCTTCCTCAAGCTCCTTTCTTTTATTTTCTTTCTCCACAACCTATATTATTATTATTTCATGATTATAAAAAAATATCATAAATATAATTATTTTTTAATCTAAGGGTTCTACCCATACTTACACACACTTTCATCTAATCGGTAATGAACATACTGTTTATGTGTACGACGCACTACCGCCTCACAAAACGATGATTATCCATTTTTTCCTTTACCACATATCATGGTCAACATTATGATGGAAATTATGTTTTTATATGATATATATGATATTTATAATTCATTAAATAATTTTTAAATTATTTTATAAAACATATCTTTACACCTTCCATTTTGGTGTAAATACGATAATTTCGTTTGAGGAAGTGTGGACTATTACCCCTCAAAGTGATATGATTCATCACACACTACATGGAATGCATTAAGGATGGGTTTAGTTATATTATATGATATATATGATATAATAATTATATATATATACTTATATTTTATTTAATCTCTTTCTTTCAATATGACAATAAAAGAGAAATAGTGTTAATGCATGTGTACGACCTACCGTCTCCATGAACAGTGTATTCTATTCCATACTTCTATATAATATAGATTATTATAATACTAATATAATAAATATAAATGATATTTATATAAATTTTTAAATTATTTAAATCCTGATATAAGTATAATCATCCAAGATATAGAAAATTAAGATACATACGAAGAAAAAAGAGGATATTACATGAAATGAAACCTTAACATAGAATTACTAACAAGAGGGTAATATAAGGTCATAATAAAAAAATATATGGTATTATATATAATAATATTATTATGTAAAATATTTATAATAAACTTACATTTATTATACAGGAATCTTGTACGAGTATAAAGAGACTCAAGACACAAGGTAAGGTAATTTCATCTCACTTTTTATATTTGTGAGATACATGCCATGTTCACCAAACTTTTCTTTTATGTGGTGTATATAATTAAAAATTTATTATATAACTATTATTATTAAATTATGGATATTTACATATCAATTATATAATATTTATTTCATGGAGTTAATCATTCAATATCTACAAAATTGGAAAGATACTTTTCTCTCAATTTTCCTTCTTTGAGACACATGTATTGTTATGCACCTACATTCTTTTTCTAAGTGTATATACTTACATTTGACATTTTAAATCATGAATATAATTATTTTAATTACATTTGAATCTTCATTTATGTTTATTTTATTACATGGTGAGTATAATCCCAAGTTACCAAGTGATAAGAGTTTATTGAAACAATCTCTTCGCCTTTTGATATTGTTTATGTGTATTATTCCTTTGATGAAATATTATGATCCGTCTCTTAATAACTATAATGAAATTTATTATCCAATATTTATTAGTTATATATTCATATATCGGTACCATTTTTCTACTATTTGGTATATAAAATAGTGAAGAATGTGTTTTAACAAAGTTCGACTTTACCTCTGCCTTTCGTAGGAAACCTTCTTTACTTCAAAACCCATGTTTTCAAAAAATGTTTTAAAAAATGTTTTCAGAAATGTTTTCAATTGATCTTTTATGATCATTTTAGAGGGAATTTTTTTTTAAAATGTTTTCTTTTTTTTCAAATATTATTTTACAAATCTATTTTCAAAGAAGTTGTTTTCAAAAATTTATATTGTTTTAAAACCAATTTTCAAGGAAGAAATGATATTTTCCTCAAGAAACATTCTTAAAAGATATTTCATAATTATTTCCAATGTAATATTATATTCATTGATGTTACTCATTCATTTCTGGTGAAATTATTAAATGTTTCCATTCATATTCTTTCTCTCAATGGATTATGTTTTGATGGCATGATGATTGTGAAACTCATTTCTCTTTCATGGGTTATATGCCTTTGAAATGAGTCACTTTTTATGGGTTATGATTTTGATGAAATTATTAGGAAACCTCTTTGTTTTTCAATAAGTTATGACATGATTACATGTTTATGAAACTCATTTCGTTTTTTGGGATATGATATTATTTTTTATGATCTTATTACACGTGTCTGTATGATTTCATTATAAGATGGGTGGGACCTATATCTCCCTCCAATGCATTGGGTAAATATTTATATCTCATGAGATAGACTAAGATGGTATTGGCAGTGAACCTTGACTACTAAGATAGCCATGGGAGTGAACCATGACAACCAAGATAGTTTGGGGAGTGAAATCATGCTATTGAGATGGCAATGGGAGTTAACCATGACCACCAAGTTGGTATGGGGAGTGAACCCCTACTACTAAGATGGACTCCAAATCAATTCCTTAACTACTATGGAAATAATTTTATATGCTTATGTGTTTGGAACAATTCTATGTTTTATTCCTATGTTATTCTTTCATGAATTATGTTCCTTATTTCCTTATGATTCATGTGTTATGAACATATAATATTTGTCCCAGGATTTCTGTTTATGATCTTTGATATGCAGGTTTTGATCTTGTATTTTCAAGATCATGTTCTCCTACCCCTATGATCATGTTTATGATTACATTTCTCTCTTGTTTTACCTTAATCAGCATCTGGGCTCAGCCATTTTTATGTTTCCATTCCCCCATGTTATAAATATATTTATTAATTTTGATGTGAATAATAAGGGTTCTTGTCAAGAAGAATATATTGGGAGATGATGTAGCTCACTTATGTACCAATCTTTATGTTCCCATGTTTCTAAAGGGACTAGACAAGTATGGTCATTGGGAATCTGTTTGTATAATGTTTTATGTATTCCAAAAAAGTTAAGTAATGTTACTACATTAAAAGATAGGGACATTATATCATTTAGCTTCACAGGATTTGGTATAAAAATATCATCTAACAATTGTTTAACATTTTTATCCAATCCATTTTCTTATTTATGTTTGGTAGATCAAAGAGTGGTACCTCAATAATTTTCTTCAAATAAATATTTTATAATAAATATCATTCAAAAATTCTTTGTGAAACTATAACATCATATCCAATATTCTCTGGGGGAGAACCTTCACCATCATGATCATTATCTTTATCATCAAAAATATGGTAATAAATACCCAATAATTAAGATATAGGGGACTTATACCCCTTATAAGGTGACGTACTTGAGAAAGATTATCCATTGCCTCTTGTAAAAAATTACTCTCCTTCACTTAGCTCCCTTATCTTTCTTCAACTGATGAAATAATATACTCATCATATTCATCTTTATAAGAGTAAAAAATTATTTATACTTTAGGATTATTCATAGACGTCTCATTTTCTTCAATGATTTACTTAAATACTTCTTTATTATAAGGAAAAGATTAACGGGGTTTTATAATTCCCAAAAGAAATAGTTCCAGAAGTAAGAACATGTTCAATTAAAAGAGTAAAAATCATTATTACAGATACTATAACTAAATATTTTTATTAGTATCCAAATATTTGGTAAAATAATACTCTAAAACATCATTATTTTCAACACCTAGGTTGGATTTTTTCTTTGTCCTCACAAGGTTCTTCAGGGGATTGTACCTCTAATCCAGCTTCTTACTGTCAGCTACCCATAACTTTCCCCATGGGTTCCAATTAACTTTCATTATTTTATTTATTCTATGGATCAGATACACCCAATTTTAATAGATATACTTTTCCTATTACTAATATAAAATTACCTTTGAATCAAGTAAATAATAGATAAACTTAAGATAAGATAATTGAACCTCGAAGAGGACCTACATGATTATTCCATATACCTTGTTATAAATCATATTAAAATTTTCTTCAAACCATTCTTTGGAATATATAAAGAGAAAATATATTGGTGCCTCAGAATGATAAAGTCACATTTCCTTAAAAATATAACACGTTGAATGAACTTATCCAAAAAACTTTATTCTTCATCTAACTATATAGAATTTGGTCTCCTTGGATTACTATCTCTAGTACTCTCCTTAAGAGATTTCTCCAACTCAGAACTCAAATGTATAATGGGATAATAAATTTTACAGTCCTCAAATCCACCCCTATGTGGAATAAGTAAACAATTTTTAATTACTTCAATGAAAATACCAATTATTCTCTACACACCAATGTTTGGATGAAATATTTTATCTCACCATCTCCAAACTTAGTATTCAAATAATAATTCTTAACCAATATCAGATATAAATGTCATCCAATATCACTAGACCATTCTCTACATCTTTATCACTGTATTTTGTTAAAATCTAGTGATTTTTTATATTTTAACCATTCTACATCCACTTATTTTTCATGAATAACATATGATTTGAGAGATTATGGTTGTTAGGTTTTTAATATGCACTCAATATATATTTTCCTTTCTCCATGTTAGTTTCCACATTAGGAGATGCAATATCAAATACTCTTTTCATCCTAATCATATTTGCATAGATGTTCAAGAGGCTTAAAAGAAAGGTTTTAGTAAAGGAAGAGAGTAAAGGGAAGAGATCAAGGGTTGTGAAGGTTTGAGATAAACTAATTTGATTTCGAATCAGGAATATTTATATCATTTAGGGCACAAATATGGAGAAATAAAATAAATCAGTCGAATAAAATTACGATAACACTGTGAGGATTTTTTTATGTTTGGTAAAGATGGTCAAAATAGATTGAATAACCATATGAATTACTAAAATGTTATTTAATAGTGTCATTAGAGATTGACCTACCACATGAGTAACTTTATGATAGCTTGGATAGTCATGGTAGCTTGACCTACTGCATGACCAATCATCAAGGTAGATTAATCATTTTCATTTGCTAGGACCAGTACGACTGGTATTTGTATTTTATTCATGTATTTAACGGTTTGATAATATATTTATTTCGTCAATTAAATTATTATTTTTTCCATATTATGAACGGTTTAATGAAATTTTTCATTATTGTTTGGTAAAACCAATAATTTAAAAAGGAACAAAAAGTCACTTCTCCGTATGAGTGAGGAAAATCATAATAGCGGTAGATTTTTGAGGATGACCATGGACCAATTTAAAGGTATATAATATAAGAAACAAGTCAAAAAGAGGCATATAGATCAGAAAAATGACATTACACATTGTTTAGTCATTGCATGTTATATACTGGTGAAAGTCATGGAAGAGAGACATGATGTGAAGTGAATAAAAGTGGAATATGAATTTACACATCATGTAATTTTTTACACATCGTATAATTCCCTGAAATACCCAGTTACAATCCTTTGATGGTATTTTAAAAAAAATCTAAAATATTTGACAGTGGGGCCCACCATATAGATATTCTAATTCGATTATAACATAATTTAATGCATTCGGATAACCATATAGTTCCATAATTATATTGATAGACTGATACTATGGAGTAGATCCCAGAGATTGAATAATTGAGTGATAAGATGCATTGTGAAGGGTCCTCCCCGAGTTCATCTCCCTTTTCCTTAGGCATTATTTTTATTCTCTCCTTTTCTTTTATAATCTCTTCACTATGATGAGGGGGTAAAACCTTCTTATTTTAGGGTTATGTAATTTATGGGGGAATATTTCATTAGATTTATTTATTTGTATTCTATTCATGTATTTGGTTTTCTGCAATTGAATCTTCCACTACTAATCCCTTTATTTTTCTTTTATCATAACCATTGAAATAAGAATCTAAAATAAACTATAAAATTTCACAACAGAAAACCTTAAAGGGTTCATGACCATTGTAAAATTTAGGGTAAATCTGGTTTAAACATGGTATCGAGACAAACATGATTTATTGAAACCCTGAATTATTGGACTAATGGAAATTGGGGATTGTCGCGACAAGGTGGGGATACCATAACCATTGGATCTACCTTGTTTAGACTCCAAAAATAATCATAATTTAATTAACTTATTTTCAAAAATATAATTTCACCTAAAACATAATATTACAAAACATTGTCATGCTTTTCAAAATCTATTTTCAAAACAATCAATCAAAATGCTTCATTTTCATTCTGCTTCTTTAAAATCAATCAAACTCTTCCTTTTCTCACCTATTTCATCAATAAATAAAATGACATCTTTTTACAGCCTAATAAAACTAAATATCCATCTCTATGTGTTTAACCTCAAACTTTTCTAATACTACATTTTAATTAATTAAGTTTCATATTTTTAGTTTTTATAAATTTTTTATTTTGATTACATATTTCGTGAAATAATGACGCCATACAGGAATTTAAATAACTGAATTAATAATTGATTAATATTAAATAATAAATATCAATAAAAAATAGTTAATAATTTCTAATTCATGTTTGATAAAACATAATCTCTTTATAATCAATCTTTTTTAATATATCAAATCAAGAGTTATTTCACCTTTTTTAAATGATCTCTCAAAAAATGATGTCCTGTATCAATATGTTTTGTTAAAGACTATGATATTGAATTCTTAGAAATGTTAGTAGGTATTATTTTTTTCATATTATATAGGTACATCTCTGAATTGATATATATATTCTAGTAAAGTGTCTTTCATCCACACAATTTGTGCATAGCAACTTCTCGTAGATATGTACTCACCTTCATCATTGGAAAATGAAACTAAATTCTATTATTTACTATACTATAACACTAGAGACTTTCCCAAAAAGTGAAATGTGATGGAGTTTATTTTTTCTATCTAACTTACAACCACCAAAATTTCTATCAAAATAACTAAATAATTCAAATTAATTTCCTCTAGAGTATAATAAACTAAGATTAGTTATATTCTTGAGGTACTTAAAAAATTTCATAAAATTTAAATTTTATTCCATAAGGTTTTCTTAAAAACTAAAACGCATACATAGATAAAAAAATATCACACTTACTAGAAGTTAAGTATAATAAACTCACAATCATACCAATATAAATAGTTTTTTAACTTGTTTACCAGTTTTATCCAAATCTAATTTATAGGTATTACTCATAGGAATAAACATCCTTTAGTGTTATCTATGACAAAACATTCTAAAAAATATTTAGTGTATTTTATTTGAATTTAAATAATCCCTTTTAAAAAAAATTGAAAACCAAGAAAGAATTTTAAACTACCCATTAATTTCATTTCAAATTTGTTTTTAATAAGTTTAGAAAATTCAATACACAAAGTTTTTTAGATGAACCAAATATAATATCATCAATATATATGTTTACAAAGAAAATTAATCTTGAAATTTTTTTTATAAATAGGGTAGGATTACCTATACATTTTGAAAAAAATTGATATTAAGAAAGATTTTATCCTACTATATCAAGAACTAAGAAACAATTTTAAACCATAAATATATTTTGAATGTTTTAAAAAATAATTTAGTATATAGAGGGATTTTTTGAAACTAGGGGTTCTCTCAACAAAAACATCCTAAAAAATATAACCATTAATGAATGCACTATTAACATCCATTTCATATAGTTTGAAATTAATATGATCTTTATATTGTATCAGTATTATACATGATTCAAGTCATGATACTAGTGAAAAGGTTTCATTGTAATGAATTCCTTCTTGAATATAAACATGTGCTACCAGATATATTTTTTCCAGCTATAGTGCATGATTCATCGTCATATTTTCTAAACACCCATTTAGTTCCAATAGTAAGGTTGTATTTGGGTCTTTCAACTAATTCATATATTTTTTTCATTCTAAATTGATTCAATTATTCTTTAATTTTAATTGTCCAGTGTCCATCACTAATTGATTCAGTAATTTTCATAAGTTCTATCTAAAATAAGAAGGTCTGATTCTTAACCCTTTTTGTAATATATTATATTATTTTAGTAACTTTATATATATTACCTAAAATTGTATCTATGGGATCATTTGTCATTGGTCCTAAGGGTTTGAGGAATTGATGTTCTTGGTTCTTATAAGTTGCATTCAAGCTCAGGATGGTTTGGTCTCTTATGGAACATTTAACATGTAAATCATTATCATGATAAGAGGTCTTAGATGTATTACGAATATTCAAATATGACACATCATTCAAAAATTATTTTTAAAAAACATTAATTTCAAGTAGATATTCCTCAATGAAAGTGACCTGAAAAGATTATTCAACAATCATAGTTTTTAATTAAGGACTTCATAATATTTTTTGAATGTTGAATGACCTAGAAAATTTTCTTTATCACTCTTTGGTCAGAATTTATAATGAATTTACATCAAAACACATTAAAGTAATTTACTTTCATTTTTATACTGTTCCAAAATTAATATGGATTATTATTTATAATAGGTATTATAAAAACCCTATTTATAACATAAAAACTTTTATTTATAACTTATACCCAAAAATAAACAGGTAATCCATATTCACTAAGTATTACCTTGTCTATTTCTTAAATAATCCTGATTCTCCTTTCAATAACCCTATTTTTTTATTTTTAAAGGTGTAGAGAAATTATGTTCATATCCTTGTTTTAATCATAAAGTTTAAAATTATTTATTCTCAAATTAATGTCCATGATAAATTATCAATGTGATAATGATAATTCCACTATGTTTATCTACATATTTTTCATTTATTTCAAAACATGAAGAAGCTTCACTTTTGTGTGCTAGGAAAAAACCTATGTAAATTTTGAAAAGTCATCAACAATAAAGAAATCATAATGATTACCACAATGAATAGAAACTCTTTAAGGTCCAAAAAAGTCCATGTAAACCAGATTGAGGGGTTTAGAGGAATAAAATTATTTATTTAGTTTTAAATAAATTTTGTTTTTTCCCTTCTGATAGGGATTTCACACATTGTCATTTGGGAATTCATGTTTGGGTAGATCCTTGGAAAAGGAATTTATAACTATATTTAAAAGTGATTGAAAATTATAATGTACAAGTATCTTATTCTATAGGAAATATTATTTATAAATATCACTTAAGAAATTAATAGTTTGAGAAAAAAAAATAATTTAAATCTATAGTATAAAAATTATCATTTATCTAATAAGTAAAAACTAAATCATGATTAGAATAATAAATCCTCCAAGAATTATTTTCCAATTTAACATGATAAACACCATAACATAACTATGATATACTAATTGATATATAATTTATACCATCAACATATTAAACTTTATAAATTATAATTGTTTCATAGTTACTAATTTTTACAAGAATAATTATTTTTCATTTTTCATTATCACCAAATGTGACATGTACACCATCAATATTTATAAGATTATTGAGACTTGAGTAGTATCTAGTAATATGTCTGGAATATAAACTATATAGATACTATAACCATTAACAA
This sequence comes from Viscum album, assembly GCA_963277665.1. Lineage (NCBI taxonomy): Eukaryota > Viridiplantae > Streptophyta > Magnoliopsida > Santalales > Viscaceae > Viscum > Viscum album. Next base: position 1,414,029,044 of record OY728129.1, read on the forward strand.
TATGTCTTTATATATGTTTCTCATACATAGTCAACCAAGAAATAATTTTGGTTCCCAGACTTTCTCAGGTGTAGTGGTCATGAAACACAACTTAGCCTGTTTTCTTGCATCATCCTGTATAAATCATTGGATTTTTCCTATAAATCACTCAATGTTTTAAAAAAAATCCTTTTTCTTTTGTTATCATATTTATTTTTTACTTAAATTTAGGGAATTATTCTTTAATGTGACCATTTCTTTTATATTCATAACATGTTACTTATTTAGATATGTTTTATTTATTCTAGTTTCCCATTTTGTCATATTTTCCTTTGTAGTTTTATTCTTAGAAAAAAATATTCTTGTATAAATAATTAAATATTTCATCTAGTTGATCGATCTATTTATCATTTTCTGATCCTTATTCACTTTTACTTGTACTTTCATCCCTAATTACTTCCTTCAATTTTGACTCATATGTCTAATGTTATAGATTTCTTATTTGGTTCAATATCTTCATTGTTTTCTTTAAGATAATCCTAAAAAATCATTATTTTTCAATTATTTCCTCAAATTATATCATACTAATTTCACATAATTATCTCATGGATACTATCATGTTTCTCTACCTATTTAGAAAACTTATCAAAATTTTTAGCACCTGATTTTTATAATCCATAGCTTGTCCATGTGAAATCATCGTGTCTATGATCTCATTGAACCTGAGGTATATTTCAAAAATAAAATCATCATGTTTATTATTATAAGAATTATATCTAGTAGTATTATTGTTTAAATATATTTGTTTAACATTATATGTGCCTTCAAGATACAAAACTATAGTACTTGAGTTCTTATAAGCAGTACCACATGATGATATATGATTAAATTATTCTTTACCTAAAGCACAAAAGATGGAATTAATGTCATTAAAATTAAAATCATGAATTATATTATTATCATAACTCAAATATTTTTTAGGTGATCTTGGTTATTCATATTTATCCTCATTTATACCCCAAATATCAAATCGCATGCTTTTAAGATAAATTTTTGTTTTAATTTCCTTTGAGAATAATTTTTACTATTAAAAAAAAGAGTTTATTTGGTATCATGTCCCTCAAGTCTAGTAGCATCCATAACAATTTATTGATAAATAAATAAAAACTAATATATTTATTTAAGTATTTAATGAAGTTAAAAATCAAATAACGAAAATAAACTGGTCAAAATAGAGAGAGGTTGAAAGAACATGCTCTGATACCAAATGTTGGTCCAAGTGTAATGCTCAATAGGGAGGTGAATTGAGGTTTTAATAAAAAATTATATATTTAAATATATTTAAAATCAATTTGAAATCTCTCAATTTAAAATTTATCTAGATAGTAATATAATAAATATATACACTTCCATGTTTTGAAAAAAAATCTCAAAGGCAGTGATCAATACCTAGTTAAAGAAAATGAAATTATTTTAACTTTGAAATTATTTTACTCACACCAAACAGTATATATATATATATATATCATTGATAAATTCTAACTATCAATATTTTTTCTATAAGCATATTTCAAAAATACTCAGTGAAAAATGGAGTGAGGAAATCAATGAATAAAAGACATGGTGAAATTTAAAAATTCATAGATTCAATTCCAAAATGGAATATAATCCTATCAAATTAAAAATAGACCACATAAAATAAATTTTAATAAAAATAATAAATTTATTCATATCATATATATTGTTTATATTATTCTATATCATAGATCATGCTAAATCCAAACAATTACATTCAGACAGTCCAAACTAGACCAATCCTCTTTAGTAGTGCCCCCAGACCCACACTCATATATATTTTTTAAAAAACACATAACATAAACTAATTTATTTGATACAAATATATGATTACAATATCTTTCTAAAATTATCAATCCTAGGACCTTTTAGTTTAATGTTTTCTAGAATTTGACAAAAAAATAACTAATAAATGTCATGTATTCTCAGCAAATGGACACTTTTTCACTATATAAGAAGCTAGAAAATCTATAAGGAGTCATATACATCACCCATAAATTATCCAAACTTGTTATTCTTATAGGCTTAGTGTACTTAATACGTTCTTCTATGACCTTTATAAATGGAAAATTGATAAATAGGAGTGCTCAAATTCATAGTAAGGGTACACATAATAACTAAGTATAACAAGGGACATGTCAATCATAACATTTTATCATAATGTACATAGAATAAAGACATGGAAAATGATAACATAAGAACATGGAATATGCATAATAATACTATTAAGGTATGGAATCATAGGAATGGGGAAACATAAATAGCATGATATCATAATAATAATTCAAGGCACCCTTCCTCATTAAAAAAGCATATTTGGCTAGGATAACTACCCACCAACCATGGTCATCTATGCTCATTGCCCATGCACCATGATTTTTCATGAGATTGAAACAATACCCAATGCATTAGAGGGTTATATAATTTTTTTCCCACCCATCACATAATAAAAATCATACATATATGTGCTACATTGTTTTTATTAACATATAATAAATCCCCAAGGAAATAAAAAGGGTTTTATATCCTTTTTATGTGGTTCCCTAAGTAATAATTCATGATTTTATCAATAAACAGGACATGATGATCCAAAGGAAAATAAATGGGTATCCAATGAATTTAAAAATAATTATAGGTAAATAAAACTCAAAATATTTTATTACATATATGGTATTTACACTATATAAGAAATGGATATATGATTTAGGCGATAATTTCCCCCATAAATTGATGTATTGGGTATCCAGGTGAACACCATTCAATCAAGTAATATAACATAGTAAATTCACATAGGAAAGGAACTAGAATTAAATCATGCCTATAAAAGTGGATGATTAAGAAATAAAAAAACAGTGATAATTCATACCATAAATGTAAAAGATAATTTCATAATCCATCAAGATAAAGAAGGTGGATGGTATCATTTAAAAAATACCCATGATTAGGCATATGACATAGATAAAGGAAAATCTTAGATGAAATAGGAAAATTTCTTTGAAAATTATAATTTCCCTTATCATTTGAAAATATTTAGGGAACAATATTTTATGAAACATTGGGTATAATAATTTCCTTTTTGAAACACTTAAAAGTGTAAAGTTAAAGTCTCTTAGAAAACAAAAAGGGTAATATAAAGATACGTTCACATGGAATGTGTGAAAGAGATTATTTTTTGTCAAAAACAACCCATAAAGAAGTATTTAAGTGATTTCATTTAAAAAATATTATTTAAGAATTCAAGGTAGTTGAATATTTATCTTTTTAAAATGATTTGGAAAGAATATTTTAAAACATTACTTTAGAATATTTTTTTTTGAAAACTAGTCATGCGAAACAAATTTTCAGTAAAAAAAAATTAATGAAGACCAAATCATAAAAATGATGATAAAAAAATTCAATTATAATAGTTTAAGTTATTTATAAAGGTCACTTGAAATATTCTAGGAAATGCTTTCAATAGGTAAAACATGGATATGGAAGAAAAATATCCATTGTAAAGTATAGAATTTATACTTATGAACATAATTATTTTATTTGAGGAAGGATTTAATAAAAGGGGAGGATATTAATGAATAAATTTAGTATCAAAATACAAAAATAAAACACACCATTTGGAAATATATTATTATGAAAGATAGATAAATAATATCAATATCAAAAAGAGATTTCTAGACTTGTGGTAAAAATAACTTGAGTTGAGGAAACAATTATGCATTGACTAAAATGATAATAAAAACCCTTGAAGGAGGATGCTAAAACTCCCATTTTTCAAATGAGTATGAGAAGTTTCAAAGGAAAAAATACCTCAAATGATATATAACATATAAACATTAGGGATCGCATGCGTTCGACTAAGAGATCATGTGCAAGGCCAAACCAGAATCAACATGCAAGACGAGCTTGTGTGCCCAGATTCATGGTGTGGGTCCATACCTACACCCCTGGAATCATGTTTCAGGTATATACTATACATCTAGAAGATTATTGTAGGACCAAACTACTTGGTACTTCAAGCATAATGAACCCCTCGCACAGGTTATGCATGCACTAATACCTACACAAGTGACCTGTGTGAACCCCCTCCTTCACCTAGGGATCTGATATTGCCTATAAATAGGACCCTTGGGATCCTTATTTGACATGAATAGATGACCATAATAATTTTCAAAGATCTTATCACCCAATTCCTTCAACCAAGTCCTCAAAATCACCCAATTATCTCTCTAAGAATCATGTAAAGATGAAATAAATGAGGTTTGTGATATTAGAGTTATTTCAATGTATAAAACATGAAATACTTGTGTGAGAAGATTTTCCCCTAGTAAAAAATCACTAGGAAGAAATCCAAGGACTTAAATGAGCGCCTTCGAGAAGATCTTAAGGAGGCCCCTAGAGGTTTGAGTTAAGCCACTCCTTGTTGTTGTTTCCCAAGTTACTCTTCATCCAAGCTTTCCAAGGACTCACCTAGGTGAAGCATATTCATCTCTCCTAGACATCACCTGGGTAAAGCATCTATATTTTTCTTAGATATTACCTAGGAGATGAATCTTCATCTTATCCAAATATCACCTAGTCATAGAATCTTCATCTCACCCATAGCTCACCTATGTGAGCCAACCTTTGAGCCATATTCTATACCACCATGGTAATGGAGGTACTATATTCATCATACATAATATGTGGGATCCTTGAAGTATTTTCAAATATAAATTCCTATTGTAACAAGTTTCTCAACCTTAGTGATAATGATGGGACTCTAGGATTGAAAATAAGAGATGAGATGGGCACATAAAATCCCTTTATCTTTCCTATATTCTACTAAATCACTACACCATAATCTACCAGTAAATGGGGAGTAAAATTTCTCTATTGAGAGTCCTTTTTTGAATCTTCTTCTCACCTTTCCATATGTAATCCCTCTTATAGTAATCCTCAAGTATTTCTTATGGTGTATTCCCCCAACCTTCCATATCCTCAACCATATCCACGAATGGAAAAAGTAGATCGTGTGGTTTTCCAAATATTCCACGATCTCTTATTTCTCACACCAATCATGACTCACATGGTTATAGAGTTTAGTGAAGATCATGACATCCACCTGATCAAATACATATCATATGAGGAGATTACATTTCTAGATCTTTCTCTCCTCTTCTCTCTAGGCCTCCCTTTTGGGATAAGACCCAACTATGTTATCACCACCTCAAAGGGCCACATTCCCAATGAGGGAACCCCTTGGACCTCCTGATTTCCACTCCTCCTTGTATGTGTTTACATCATGCCCATCCTAGAGGTGCATGGGTAGTGAAAATTTAATCCCTAAATATGGATACACTAAGGAGAATAACTTACCTATCTCGATAGAGATTCCCTATGATGGATATTTCTCTCGCCTTGACATGGTCCTCCTCCATAGGTGTAATCCCCAATATTCTAAACTATATGGAATCTGATTCCTATCCAAAATGGATACATAAAAATCCTCCATAAGGTTCAAAACTAATACTCCAAAAAAAAACTATAACCTTCTCTAAACCATGTTCCCAATAGGTTTATATCTAAACTTGGGGGATACATACATTTTAAATCTCTATAGATGCTTCGGCATAAGTCCCATGCCATCCCTTAACTAGGAACCTTTCACCTAGACTTACATACCTCATGATGTAAAAATGCACTGTTTGGGCCTTCTCACATGATTTTAAAGGGCGTGACATGTCTTGTTAAGTGGCACCAAACTACATGGCTTTGATTCCTTCCAAAAGGAAATGCAAGAATACTTTATCATGGGTTGAATCCTAGAATCAAGAAAACACTCATCTTCTTGGATGATGATATAGTACAAAGATCCCCATTTTGTGGAGTAAAATAATCATTATGATAAAAAAAAAGAATCTCTAATCCATACACAAAATTGTACCATCGATGGGAACCTCGGATTCATACAAATTTCTACATTGATGAATAACCTCAGATACATTCATATGATTCTGAATCCAATATATGATAATAATTTATTTTTAACCTAAGGTAAAACCTTTTTATATTTGGAATTTAAAACATGGTTCCTGAATATGTATTAAATCTATAAGACAACCCCAGAGTAGGAAATAATTCTCCTCAAAAGGGTGTAATGAGCTCGCCCTCCCATCCTCTAAAAAAATGTGAGTCTCTTAGAATTTTTAAGTCCATATTCCAATGACCACATTCCTTTGGAAAGTAGGTAAATCAACTATTTTGAATTAGTGAACTGTTGGGTGTTTTTGGTTCTATGAATAAAACTCATTGGAAACTTCCTATAAAGGATGTGGGCATATGTTTCTGAAGTGAATAGTCACTCTACCACTACCAAAAAATTCCATTCAAACCCCATATGTTCTTCAAGTACAAAAAAAATAGACTATACAATAGGGAACATGGAAATACCTCTATTGCTGCTAGAGAAGCATTCTAGTTAAATATGGTACCAAGTTTCCAACTGGTGCACACATATGACCATTTCCACCAAACATTCTAGCATAGTTTGTCAACATTAAGAGAAGTCATCCTATGAATCCTAGTAATAAAGAAGGGTAGAACCATATCTCCACCCCCTCACTTGAATACTATCGGTATATACCAGTAGAAATTGAGGATAAGAGTAGGCCCACACCCATGATCCAACCACCAAATTGGCATAAATTCCCATTCTAGCAGCTGAAGTCTCTAAACATATATTAATAATGATAAGGGTAGACAAAAATTCTTGTACACATCATAAAAAACTTCAAAGATATAATAATGGTAGTGGTAATGGTTGAGGGTCTGACACAAAATAGTATCCCCACAAATGGGGTGACTCATAAAAATAATTTGAAGGTCACTCCAGAGTATACACATATCAATAATCTTGTCCAAGAGGTATGTGGACCAAATCCCATGATAAATAAACAACTATATTGGTCCCAAAACCCAATTCCAACTAGAGGTAATTGGTCCATCCCAATGGACACTCTAGGGTAAGCGTATATCCCTACAAAAATTCCATAAATATGTCATAAAATTCCAACAAAAACACAGGATCTACTCAAATAGTCTTCCATATATGAAATTCGTTATCTGTAGCAAGTTTCTTCAATCTCCCGAAAGAGATAATCCAAAAATAACCCTCACTAAAGGATATTGGAAAATAAAGATCCAATCTAAAAAAACTTTTCTCAATGATAGTTTTCTTGAATTCATCCTACATTTATCTATGGTGTCTAAATATCTTATTTATCTGTTACTAAATTTTTGAAATATTAGCTGCAATTGCAAAGGTGCTCCACACAAATTTGCTGGAAATTATAGAGGTCCTCCCTAAACATCATACCATGAAGTTATACACCATTCCTATAATCTAATCGATAATGAGAGACAATCACTTGATGAGAACTATAGTAACCCTCCTTATGGATAGAAGATAAAATAACAAGAAGGTTCTCTAATTTCTATAGTCCACCATAAAGGTACTCCCAAGGGAATACACTACAAAAATTATCCTTACAGTAAGATGTCAATCTATTGTGGTATTCCTCACCATGATTGAATTTTCTACAAAGGTCCTCCATACAATGAAACTTTTTTGTGTGAAATAGGTCCTCCCCTTACCAAATTAACTATGAGAAATCCCTCTTATCATAAGGAACATGGGAAAATGAGGCTTTTCATGCCGGATTCCACATCATTGACAAGTGACATCCTTTCTCAACCAAAAGAAAATCTAAAGAAATAGTCATTCTCTAAACCACCCTTAGATCTCTTTCCTTCCAATATGAAAGAGTAATTCCATTTAAATCATGTTTTTTACAATAAATAAAGAAGGAAATTTCCACTTTGATCAGATTGGGTTGAGGAACCTCTTATTGGAGATGAAGAAGGCATATTTCTCATGAGGAGATAGTTGGATAAAGATAATATACCATTCACGTTCTAATATTTATCCACTCCCCAAAATAGCATTCTAGAGGCATTGTTAGAATAATATGTACATGATATCCACCTTAATATATGGTCCACTCTTCGTCCCTTAAAAAAGTTTTGTATTATGATGAATATCTGATCCATGTCAAGGTAATAGAATTTTTACACTGTAAAATCAACATGGTGTCACTCTTAGATGAATATAAGAAGAAATTTAAAAACCAACAAGGATCCCATTATCACACATGTCTCAATGCGTTAAAGGATTTTCATCAACTGATCATTGATTCACCATATTGTGTTCATATCATAGGATGGGGAGAAATTGGGGCATTTCATTTCACTTCACATCCTGATCAGTGAATCCTACCAAATGTGAAATCATAGAATGTCATAGACTCATACAGACTTTGAGAAATAATCTTTACTTGCAACATGTGGTATCAGCAAAAAAAATCATCCTTGAACCTCACTGAAAGACATCAATTCAGAAGATATACATCCTTCAAAAGGATATTGCATCAAGTATCCACAAATATTGAGAAAACCTCATTCTTAAGGGTATCCAATAATTAAGTATCTATAATATATTTGATAGTAAGTGTATTAGGTGAAAATCATATAATGAAACATTCCCATGTTCAATCAAAGATCTATAAAATAAAGCGAGTAGTTGTGAAATCAATGGATGTGAAAATATAGGAGAAAACCCATCACATAGGGCTGGGGTATTTTTTTTAACATAACCTTTGAGGTAGAAAAACTAACCTCTAAGTTTTGAAAAAATATACTTGGAGCAGCCCCATACCATAGGGTTATTGGATTCCTTACCCTAACCTCCTACTCAATAGAAGTAAGTCTTTTACCATTTAGGGGGAGCACCATAGAATAGATCTTCCTAGTTCATCTCATCCCATGATCTAACTCCCTCACTAAGAATAAAAATGAAAAACAAAATGCATTGATTCCCTTAAAAACACCACTCTTTAAATGATTTAAAGAGGTCTAGGGAAGGAGAGAAAGAGGCCTCATGGTAGACACAAGAAAAATGAATCTCTCATGGAGGCTTATGAAACACCTACAATGTGTTATGCATCAGTGAACATCATTAGAACCACCACTGTAGATTCTATAGAAAATTATTTCCATATAGATAAATAGGAGGAGGAGGTTTTGGTTCATAAAATAGTCCACATATAAATGATTAAAAAAATGTGTGTGCTTGTAACCATAGTATTTATAAGAATTTTGGTATTCCCTCAACTACTCCACTACTACCTCCTCAGTGATAATCTTTAAAAGAAAAAAAAATGGTGTGACCAAACCTCATCCACCCCCAGAATATGTTGAACACCTCACACTTGGGGAAATATTTTCTCAATAGGATTAAGATAAGGAGTTGAGAATACTCAATGTAGAACTACTCTGAGGCACCATCCCTACTGAACATATTATATAAGAAGAGCCTCACCATATTCTCCTAGTCGACACATCTTAACCTAGTCCTAGTCACAACAAAAAAAGATTGGGTGTCCCTTTCCTCGTAAATATGACCCCAATCCATGCAGAAGATCTTAATTTGGATTCCTTTATTTAGGATCCTATCAAGGAAACAAAAATATACCATTTCTTACATATGAATAAAAAATCTATGGAGGGGACTTTACACTCCATGGACAATTCCTGTCTAAATTCTTACTTTGTGCTCAGACACGTTCCTTCTGCACATCATACTCTTTATCTTGGGAAAATTCAGATCTCCTTAAGCATTCCACAACCATTACTAAAAGAATTTGTGATTCTTGAGGATACCTTTTTTTGACTATGCATTTATATTCCCCAGTCTGTATTTTCATAAGTCTCCCTCAAAAGTCTTGTTAACTAGAGGAAAATTCATCCTCATTTTCTAATTTCATAGACCCCAAAAACATTTTTCTCGAAACTTATTTCCAAACATGATCTGTGGTCATTCAATACATACTTATCCCATATAATTTCTCATTATCTGAGAACCCCATGATCTAGGTTTACAATTTCCTTCTTTGTGTATGAATTCTATCGAGACATCCTAGGTCTGGTAATCCTTATGTAACTCATCATTTCCATGATTAATGGTCCTAGTTGTGCAATATAAAACTACACAACACCATTCATACTCACCACATGATGTTAAACTACATGGTTAGAATCCATCTTATTAGGCTTTAAGATTCTCTTAGAAATATGTACGACTTGATTCTCAACCATATGAGATATATAGTGATGCTTAAATAATACATCATATTCCATATTCAATATAAATATTCCCCCACTCTCCTATGTACGAATGAGATCTATAGGGTATATTCTAGTATGGTTTCTCACCCATCTCGTGAGCACATATTCAAAAAAATCCCCTCACCACACAAGAATAAGATCAGTGTGTTGAATCTACTCTAGAACTACGTATGTCTTGATTATCACATTGATTATATATGTATTAATTCCTAAATCTCATTCCTTGGTCCTATCCATAATATATAAAAAATCCCACCCTGAGTGTGGTTCAAACCTTTGTAGAGAACATTTCTCCCCATTATTATGTGCTTTTGACATGAAATTCTCATTCCATACATAGTAACATTACTTTCACAAATCAAACTCTATGTAGGGGAAATCTAAATCTCCATACGATTTCCCCAACCATTAGTGATAGTATGTATGATTCCTATGTAATCCTTTGTTTCGACTATGCATTTATATTCCCAAGTCTGGATTTACATAAGTCACCCTCAAAAGTCCTATCAACTAGAGGCACTTTCTTCCTTAATAGAAACCTCTTATATATCCATAATCCTAGAAACATTTATCTTGGAAACTGATTTTGAACATGTTTTGTGATAATTCCATACATAGTTGTCCCATATCACTTTTCAAATTTGAAATCCCCCAGATTACAACTTACAACCTTCCCACTTCATGCTTGAAGGATTATATAACATTCTTGGTCAGATCATCATAAAATTTCAAATCACTAATTTTTTTGTCAAAGCTAAATGACCTTAAATTTTATCCCTCAATTTTCATACCATAAGTAATTAAACTACACAGTCTATGTCCTAGTCACACAAAATTAAACTATATGATGATTTGAAGATTTTTGAGGAGGATCCTTTTTCTCATAATGTTGGTCATCCACCACATCACCCTGAATAACTATGTAGGACTTGATTCTCATTCCATCAAGACACATAGTTATGCCTAGATCTTCCATTCTACGCCCAATTACTATAATATCCAAAGTGTTTTTATTCCTCTATTCATGGAAACAACCTCAATATATGAAAAACATTTTGGATTTCACCTAGCACCCCACATGTGAATGTTCTTGGTTTAAATATAATTTCCCCTCCTTTAAAGAAAAACCAAATTTACATAAGATAAGTTTACCATTCATGGCTAGTATCGACTCGGATTCTCCCTTCATTGTCAGACACATTACCTTCACAAACCAACCCCTGTAGTTTTGAGAAATTTGGATTCTCATAAACTCTCCGTTCATCAAAAATAGAATTTTTTATTCCTAAGGATTCCTTTATTTTGACTATGCCTTATGTGCCCCAGTTTGAATCTACATAAGTCACTTTTAAAATTCCAATCAACCAGAGGCACCTTCTTCCTCAGGATAAACCTCTTCTATCTCTATATGACCCAATAAAATACTATTGAAAATAGTTTTCAAACATGATTTTTGGTCATTACCTGCATATCTATCTCATATCATGTTTTAGATCTATAAAACAAAAAAAAACATAACTTACATCCCTTTTGTACCTGAAGAATGTCATAAAATTCATATCCAGTAATCCCTACTCGGGTCATCATCCCACAAATCATGGTCAAAGTTGTTCATAATAAAACACCAGTTGCATTATTTCATCTTGAAGGACTTTAAAATTCCCTTGAAAAGTGAAATGATACTTTCCAGGTTGAAAACCCAAAAAAGGGTACCCGAGGAAAGAGTTGAGTTTCATCTCACGATACATTCATTCAGTATGTTCTACGAAAAATAATAACAATGAAAAGAAAGAGGCATAAAAAAATTTAGCCTAAAAACCTTCAAAGGGTGGCCTTTGAAAAATACAAGCCTCACCTGCTAAGTCTTATCCATATCTTACTTAGTCAAAAAATTAGTGCAATGAAATAAGAGACGCAAAGTATGTAGGGCGTATCATATGACTTTAGAAACAATCAAACTTTGATCTCTAGTTCCAAAGACCTAGGAACAAATTAGAGAACCCTCCTATTCCCATTATTGTGGTTAACACATTGAAAAAAGAATGTTTATCTAAACTAACTAGATTTAGTGTGTTTTTATAAATATATGAAAAAATGGGGATAGTGGCATAGATGGTCGAAGGAAAAAAATCTTTTATTAATAGAGAGAATTTCAAAGGATCGTCTACAAACTGGATTCTATCTATTGTATTTTAAAAAATACCATCACTATAAATCTTGAGTTGTTGAAGGGTATCTCGATCCTTATCAATATCCTATCGAATCATGGAAAGCTGATTAGTCTAAGCCTCTTTAGTATTGAAAATTTCCTCCACTATAGCCTTAATAAAAGTATTTCCTTCAACTAAGACCTCTTAAAATGAATGGTGAAGTTTTACAGGTTCCCTTATGGAAGTATTCATCTCTTGTTAGAGGCAAAGTATTTGAAGGTCTTTCTCATCATTATGTTGCCTACATCCCTCTAATTTCATGGCATGATTGAGCTCTACCTAGGATAATGCATCTTGTAGGTCATCAATTTTGGTGAGAATCCTTACTTTGATAAGGAGCTATTGTGACTCAAGATCCTTATCCCATCAGTGAATGATATCCTTAAATGTAAGTTAGACCATGTCGTAATCAAAACCACCATACCCCAATATTCCAAACATTCTCCAGATATGATGATTTGTGAAGCTAGTTACACCATGGGTATCCTTGAGACTGACTCTCAGATTCTCTACCATATGAATCGGTGAAATAATTAGAAAGCATTATGATCCTCCTATATTTTCATAAACATGGTCTCAAAAGGATAGGTGTACTAAGGAATTATATTTCTTATGGAATCAAATTTCATTACCCTTCCTAGAATAACTTCACCCTACACTTACAAGGTAGATTTAGTCGGGGTGAAGGCATTCCATTTGGGTACGACCACTGAAACTGATGGTAATAAAATATAATTTAATTAGTATTCATCATTGAGAGATAGTGAAGAGAGAGGGTAAAGGGTGACTATAGTAGTAAATAACACACAAACATTTACAGATCAGTTTCTTGGTTAGATTACTCCCAATCATTTCCAACCTCATTGGTTTTCACTATTATTTTCTACTAATGAACATTTTCCTGAGTTTTCTCAGGGTTCAGAATCAAATTCTCTCAAGAATATCCCATTTCGGGGCCCTCAACTATCATTCCTCCCGCAACAAGAGTAGGATGGATCTAAACATCATGGTCATGGATCTCCTTGGAAACATTTTCTATAGACAAAGATACACCAATAAAGATAATCGATTTAATAAATTGTACATAAGAAGGTTGTTCATGGGGGAAAACACTAAATAGATAAACACACATCCATCCAGAACCTTATTAATGTCCTCAAACTTCTCTAGGGATCCATTAATATCAATATATTGATAAATTTATTCCATTATTTCATTACATAATAATTTAAATCTCATAAAATCCTCTCTATTAAAGGTATCCATGACGTTGGGATCAAGAACCAAATTGGCTCCTCCATTATAATTATCCATTTTCCTTTTATTAGGAACAACCCTTTTGGGTCATTCTAAAATATAATTATCTCCAACACCTTCATCGGATGATCTAAGGTATTTATCGGTCCCTCTTATGGTAGTGGAGGGACCAGCTACAGTGGTCAAAGGGGCCTCTAGTGTATAAAATAGATCTAAAATATCATAAGGAATATAATTCAGTATTTGGCACATGACACCATATGATGTGCATTTGGAATTACTAGGATTATCCTCCCTCTCTATATTAACAAGAGTGGATGTGGTATCATCCCTTAACACATGTCCTATTGAAGGGATGAAAATGCCAACCTGAATCTATGCCTCTTCTAGAATGTCCTCTCAGTTCTCAAGGGTCCATTTCTAATCCCCTTGAGAGAGGAGAGGAGTGGATCCTGCAACCAACCAGCATGATCAAAAATTTATTCTAGAATAATAAATAATAAATGATTTCATGAAAACTCACCATGACTAATGATGTGCTTGGCCAAGAGTTTCTCTCTTCATTGTTTCTTCACTTTCTATGAAGGAAGGCAGGCACTTGACACCTCAATTATAGGAACTGGAGGTGACCGTCGATAATATTCTCTTATTATCTTCTTTTCCATCTTCCTTTGGACTGAGGATAGCTCCCCCAATTCAAGAGTTGATACCTCGGCCCTAATAGGGGTTTTTGTTTGGACATATCATGGTGATGGGATCCCGACTGATTCTCCCTCTACTCACTACAAATTAAGGTCTCACTTTCCTCAATAGACATTTTTAAAAAAATAAAAAGAATAGAATAAATGAGGAAAATATGATACATAAAAACATACATCCTAAGGATTGATGAATCCTTCCCATTCATCAGTGGGCAATTCATTAACACCTTCATCAACATTCCAATATATCATATCCTTCACTCACCTTATGGTAGGGATCTTATTATAGGTGAAATAAATATTTATTTACAACTTCAAGGTTTATATTCCAACCTCAAGAGAGTTATAATCATATTATAGGTCATATGGGTATCAAACATCCTGAATTTATGGAATACGAAATCCAGCAAGGAGAAATGGCCACAAGTACATGGCATTAGAGTTATTTTCCTGCCCAAATTGGACCACCTCTGACCAACATAATCCAAGTTTTCTCCAGTATTTCATGAAGAAGACCCAACATTCCTCAATTTCACTGTCTTCCTAGATCTCTCCATTGGAGTCAAAGGATGGGAAATTGAAATAAACAATTTCGTTTGACATTGGTGGCTAGACCATCTAGGATCGACATCAACTGGAAAATCCCTTTTGATGCTAATAGTCTAACTAACCCATCCATGAGGTCACTTGAAAAAACTCGATACCTCACCACTATCACTATTTATAATGGGTTTATCATTTATACCAGGCTTCCCCTACCCAAAATTTATTACATATTTGACTTGGATCACTCTCATTATCAGCATCGCTCAAGGGTAAAACATGATACTCTTTTCTTTATACCAAGAGGTTGACCTAATAGACCCACTCAGCAGAGGTAGTTTAATTACTGCATGGTTTAAATCTAAATTCATGAGGACCTAAAATTTTTAGACCACTATTTGGTGTTTATCTGATAAAACATGAATAGGATGGTATATGGTTGGTTTTTTAAGTCACTTAAATGGGTTTTAAAGTCTATAATGAGTATAGGCTTTATAGTTTACCTCGTCATCAATTTGGGCTGCTATGATGCTATCTATTAAGGAAATCATGTATGATCTTACTTCATCACTAGATTTTCCACCATTGGTGAAAATCCCAATAGGAGAGTCTTGAAAAAGGAGGAAGTTTAATTATCTCAATATTTTTATATTCTTTCAAGCCTGGTCATACTTCAAATATATGGGTTTTATACTATAAATAGCTTGAACAAATGGTCAGTAATGGGCTTGAGGAACTATGATTTCACTCAATATGGCATAAAAACTTAAGTATTTTGAATCCCACCCCTAAAAAAAATAAAATGGACCTATAATTATGAAGGTGGAATTCCTCATATGCACATGAAATAAGAACCAGTGAATCCTCACCAAGATAGGGGATTTCAACCCTCTGTTCTTCCCTTCTGCTAACTTGGCCGCTATGACAAATGTATTTGACCTTACACCACCATTTGATTCATGAATCAGTAGCATGTAGATTCTTAAGCACATATATAAGAATATATAAATACATATCATAGTGAGTATGTTTAAGCTGACTATATACCCCCCATTAGTTATACTATCCTTATTTAAACATTGTTCGAAATCAACTAGGAATGATCCACTTTTCCATTAAAGTCCATCCCATTGGATGTTTTCAAGTGGGGTCATCCCCCTAAGGCTCAAAGAAATAATTCATCCAAGCCTCATAGTGGATTTGATCTCATAGGTGATGGTCTTCCTTTCTAACATCCTGATTTATCTTTAACAGCTCACAGGACAAAACAGTATTCCTTTCAGCATAATCCCACATTACTTTTAGTGTGGAAAACTCATTATACATCACTCTAAATATTGGTTCTCCGGAGATCTTGTAAACATCCCACAATATTATACCAACATCCCTTGTGTGAAATTCAACTTGTTCGATTATGGATTCCATTGGCTTAATAACTTAGAGATGATATCTAGAATCCTATATATGTAGGTCTCAGAAACCCAGACTACATAATAGATGTTTGTTTCCCTCGTCTCAACCTCAAATTCAACACATGTATCATGTACCTTGTAATCTTACATCCACTCTCATTTAACACCTCCTATTGGGAAAAGGTCACAATCTTCCCTCCATAATTTTTATTGATCTATCTTATTATCATGAGTGATAGATGAGTAGTATTGAGGCTTATACTTAGGAGTGGGAGGATTTAAATATATGTAACATCTACTATAATTCATGATGTAGGAAGAGGGTTTTATTCCCTCATTAATGTATATGCCCATGGCCAAGATGTTGGCTATGGTAATGTTCATATACTCTTAAAACTAAGAATGTTTTAGGTAAATACTATGACTTTAAGAATCATTATAGGTAAATTAAACTCAACAAATATGATTACGTATATGGTATTTAAACCATATAAGAAATGGATATATATTTTAGCAACAATATTCCCAATGACTTGATGTATTAGTAATCTAGGTGAACACCCTTCTGTCAGGTAATGAAACATATTTAATTTATAGACAAAAAGCATTGGAAGTAAAGCATCCATATACAAGTGGATTATTAGGAAACAAAAATCAGTGATAAATCATACTATATATATAAATGATCATTATATAAGTATTCTAGATAAAGAAGGTTGGTGTAATAATTTGAAGAATACACATGATCTGGAATATGACAAAGATGAAGAAAACTTTTAGATTATATAGGAATTTTTTTTGAAAAATAATTATTCCCCTAGTCAATTGAAATAATTTAATAAAGAATGTTTTATTAGACCATAATTATAAGTATTTTCTTTTTAAAAAACATAAAATCATAGAGGAAGTCTCATATAAAATGAAAAAGGTAGTAGAAATATATGTCCACACATAATCTATGAAATATATTCTTTTGGGTCAAAAACAACCCATACAGGAATATTTAATAGATTTAATTTCAAAAATAAATTATAAGATTAAAATTAGTTGAAATGTACCTTTTTAAAATAATTTTTAGAGAAAATTTTCAAACCTTATATTAGAATTTTTTTTAAAACTAGTCATGCGGAAAAAGTATAATGTCCATAAAACCATTCAGTGTAACCCATATCATAAAAAGAATGATAAAAAATTCATTTATAAGAATCAAATAGAAATATGAAGGTAACATTAAATATTATAGAAAATACTTTTAATAGGTAAAATATAGATATGGAATAAAAATATCCATTGGAAAGTATAGGAGTTATTCTTATCAACATCATGATTTTATTTGAGTAAGTGTTTAATAAATGAGAGGATATTTATTATCCCCAGATAAAAAGTAAATCTATCATTTGAAAAGATATTGTTAGAAAAAATGAAATGGAAGATCAAAATCAAGAAGATATTTTATGACTCGTAAGAAAAATAACTTGAGTCAAGAAACCAATTATGAGTTGGGTAACATTTCAATCAAAACCCCTGATGTAGGATGTTTAAACTCCATTTTGTTTTCATATGAGGAAGAGAAGTTTCAAAGAAAAAATACCTCAAGTGATAGGGGAGTAATGGACATAAGGGATCGCATGCTTTAACCCAAGAAATCCCACACAAGGCCCAACCAACGTCACAATGCAAGATAGACTTACATGCCTAGAGTCACCAAATGGGTCCAGAATTGTTCACCTAGAATTATTTCATAGGTCCAGAATGCATGATTAGAAGACACACATAGTCCAAACCTATGTGGCCCTTGGACCGCAAAAAACCCCTTGTGTAGGATGTGCATGCATTAGTATCGGCGTGACTGACCTGCACGAGATTCCTCCTTCGCCAATGGTTCTAACGTTTTTTATAAATAAGACCCTTGGGTGCCCCATTTGACATTACTAGAAGACCAGAAGAAGTCATGAAGCTCTTCTCTCCTTATTACTTCACCTGAGTCCTCAAAACCTCCTAGGTAGCTCTCTAAGCCTCAAGTAAAGACTAAATTAAAGTGGGTAGTGATATTATATTTCCTTTAGTGTGGAAAATATGAAATAAATATGTGCATAGCCTTTTCCCCTAGTCAAAAGGTACCAAGGATAAATACCCTTTCCAAGCCCATGACTTTTGTGAGCCCCATCTAGAAGCTCCTAAAGAGTCCCATAAAGGTTTGAGTGATGTATTTACCTAGTGTTTTTTATCATTTTCTCTTCATCCAAGCTTAACAAGGACTCAAAAATGTGAATAATCTCCAGCTCACCTAGATATCACCTAGTCAAAGTATCTCCAACTCACCTAGACATCACTTTGGAGAAGCATCTTCAGCTCACCCGGACATCACCTGGGAAAAGCATCTTCATCTTTCCCATAAGTTACCTACATGATACAACCTTTGAGCCATCATTATTACCACCAATGGAAGGGAACCTTATCAATTAGATCCCTCATATTAGGGGTACCATTACAATTCCTCCCCCCACTCGCTCAATATATTTATCATCAGAGCATAAGAAACATCATTGTGTCCTTTGGATTATATATTCTTATAGTAATGGAGGTCCTACATTTATCCTATCTAATATGTGGTATCCTTAGAGTTATTTAAATTATATATTCTAGTTTAAACAGGATCTAAACCTTAGGGATAATTACAGGACCCAATGGTTGAAAATAAGAGAGTATATGGGCACATCAAAGCCCTTTTTCTCACCCTAATTTCCCAAAATGAATCAAGATTCATTTATTAGTATATGAGGAGTAAAATTCCTTAGAAGAGAGTCCTTTTTTAGATATTCCTATATCATTTCAATAGGTCATCCCTCGTGGAGTGATCCCTTAGTATTTCTTCTAGGGTATTCCCCCCACCTTCCATAGCTTTTTCCTCCTCCACTAGTAAATGAAGGAGAACATGTTGTTTTTTATATCTTCTACTTACTATTGTTTCTCACTCTAATCATGAATCATTTTGGATTGTAGGTTAGTGATGATCATGACATATTCATTATAAAATAACTTTTCTTGGGAGGATATTCCCTTTCTGGGTCTTCCTCTAACTTTCTCTCTAGGCCTCCCATTTGGTATAATTCCCAACCAAGTTATCACCACCCAAAAGGGCCAAATTCCCAATGAGACAACCCCTTAGATATCCTAATTTTTCACCTCTATGATGGGGTTTACATCATTCCCCACCTAGAGGCTCATGGGTAGTGAACATATAATCCCTAAAGGTGGAATCACCAAGGGTAATGACTTACCTATCTCATTAGAGAGTCCTTATAGTGGATATTACACTATCCTTGACATGGGCCTCCTCCTTAGGTGTAATCCCCAATATTCAGAATTACATGGTATTTGAATATTATCCAGATGGAAAATTTAGGAAGACTCCCTAATGCTAAAACTCAAAACCCCAAAATCCACACTAAATTTCTCTGGGTTATATTTCCAGTAGGGTCATATCCAAACTAGGATGATACATCCCTTCTAGGTATCTTGGTACACTTCGACATAAGCCTCACACAATAGCTTGACTAAGAACCTTTCACCTAGACATCCTTGACACATAATGTTATTCTACATGGATTTTTCCTGATAGAATGTCCTTAAAAGGTATAATGTGTCCTGTTAAGTGGAATCAAATTACATGGGTCCAGATTCCTTTCATAAGTATACGTAGGAATAGTTTATCAATGTCCCAATCCTGACATCAGAACAACCCTTGTATTAATAGATGATAAAAAAGTCTATATAACCACACTATGTGGATTAAAACTAGAATTGTGATAATAAATGACTTGAGAATATCTAATCTTCTCACAAATGGGTAACATTGATAGAGAAAGTTAGATACATTAATATGTACCCATCTATGAAGAACCATAGATATGTGAATATGTTTCTAAAGATAATAAATTCTAATAACTAATTTTTAACCTAAGGGGGGCCTTTTTACATTTTATATTTAATAAAGGATTCATTTATATGTATTAAATCTATAATAGAGTCCCATGGTAGGAAATAATTCCCTTTAAAAGGGTGTGATGAGCCTGACCTCACATCATCTTAATCAACATGAATCCATAAGTGTTATTTTAGTCATTTATCAAAGAAAAAATACCTTTGGAAAGAGGTTTTTTGAAATATTACAAAAAAGGGAACCATTGGGAGTTCATAGTTCCATGAATAAAACTTATTAGAAACCATCCATATAGGATGTGGTCACATATGTCTAATGTGAATTATCATACCACCACCACCATAACATTCCATTAAAACCCCACACGGTCTTTAGGGATGAAATAGGGGAAGATCGTGAAAATGAATCTAAAATATCATGAATAAAATATATTTCATGATAACATAATAATTTTTCATCATATATACTATATAAAAGTGAATTTTTGCATAAAGTAAAATGTATCTCAATGAATAGAGTTTGAGACAATAAATCTCTTACCTTATTTTCCCAATTAGTTCATCACAAAATTAATTCCTTTAAAACAACCATAACTATATTAATCATATATTTCAGAACAAAATTCAACTTTGTAAACATTTTATATAATTAATTCACAATTATTTAATATGAATATAGTGGTTCATTATTACTTATTTTTTATATCGAGTGTTAACACTTTTTAATTATCTTGGACATGATTTCTAATGATGATTCCAATATATGATATTTTATACCAATTTAATAATTCCTAGGATAATAATGGTTATATAATATATATCCCATGATTATTTATAATGTTCCTATTTCATCCCATGAGATTTTTAATAACCACCCTTGGAGATAAAGTTGGAGGAAAACTTGTTTCGACTATTTTTTAATGAGAGGAGATGATGTGTTATTAACATGTTTATATATTAATTTTATTAATAAATAAAATTTAAAAAAAATTAACAACTTTTAATTAAAATTCATTAATATTATATATCATTCCTTAATCATTCACTATTTAAACCTTATAATGTCTCTTAAGTAGATGGTAAACTGACCAGAACAAAAGAATATCATAATGATCGACTGAGTAAGAAAGTGTTGTTACACAATGATAATATAAAATTTATAGAATATTGTAAATTTAATATGTATCATATATATACATAAAATCCATTCTTATAACCATTAATGATGTTTGGTGATGAGAAATGGAATTCTTTATTCATAGAGGCAGTAGTCTGCACGTACGCAAGATTAATGAACTTATTTCTCAATTAATGGATGGAGTGAAGTTATTTAAAATTTATAATTTTTGAATTATAATAATTTTATAAACATTAAATTATTTCATTAATTATATTTTTAGGTCTATCCATGATAAGTGGTTAAGATAAATAAGAAACGTCGTTCATGGAGGTAGTAGTCTACACATAAGTATCATTAACGATCTCATTCCTTAACGGATGGATAGAATGAAGTAAAATGTAAACTATATAAGTGACATAAAAAATATAATTATTCATAAAACCTTTCCTTTCTACCATAATAAATATTTAGTGATGAAAAATGAACATCATCATGTCATAGAGGTTGTAGTTTGTACGTATGCATGATTGATGTGTTTGTTTTTCCTAGAGGATGCTACGAAATTAAGGAATAATTGATGTCACATTAATATAAATAAATTTAAGTATATATATGTTACTTAATTAATTATATTAAAAATGTGATAAAATATTAGGAAGAGGAAAGTTAAGAATAAATTCTAAGAGGTAAGTAATACTCACATCGGGAAATTTGATTTTCCTTGGAATTATCCTTGGAAATGAAAGGATTAATCTAAATAGAGAAGTAAAAAAGGATTAGGAAAATGGAATAGGGTTCTAGGATAAAAATTTGTATAGTTTCACTAAATAATTTTAAGTAATGGGTGTGTAAAGAATGGGTGTTAGTGGTCCCTTTTATAAGTGAAGGGAAGTGTAGTTATGAAATTACCTCAATATTTTAAATTATTTATTAACATTATTTAAAGGTAAATGGATCCCATGTTTATAAAATATGGATTTGAGGACATTTAATGTTCTGAAATCCCCACATTCAATCATTAAGGAGAAAAACATGAGTGATTTAGGGGATTTCACTTTTACTTTAAATATTACCCAAGTGTACATTTACTTAGGTGACATTTCTTTTCACTGATATTAACTTATTATAATGATCTCAATTAATATTTATATTACCACATAATTTTATTTTTATAATCCTAGATATTATATTACTTTTATCAATTAAAATTACTTTGATTAAGAAAAGTAAATTTTAAAATAAATGTGTTTTACTCTTAAAATATTTTTTAATATAATCATGTTTTTAAGAATTAAATTTATGTGTGAGTTAAAATTATTCATGTAAATAATTTTTATCAGCAAAAGTGATGTACTAAGAAAATTAAGTTTATGTGACATTAAAATAAATCCATTACTGAATTTTTAAAAAATATTAACTAATTAAAAGAAAAACAAAAAACAGCTTTCTTTATTAAATCACCCTTTTAATTTAGTCTTAAAAAGGTTGTCCATGGGTTTTATAATTTCAAATAATATTTTAAAATTCATTATTTTATTCAATAATATGATATTTAATCACTTAAATGGTTTTATGACATTTTGGTTTGTTCTTATATATTGACAAATACATGAATATTATAATTTTCATAAAAACCCCATTTTGACGAAAAATGATATTTTCATAAAATGTTTGAATATTCATATGATGTAAATTTTGATATTATAAGTTAAAAAATAAATAAAATTTATCTAATTTTATTTCTAAAAATTATTTATTTAACATATAATAAAAAATAAAAAATATAAAGATAAACTACTTTTATTTAAAAATGTCCTTCTTAAACATTAAGTTATTATAATATTATTTTATACAAATTTTACACTTTAAGTAATTTTAATATTTTATTTAATATATTTATATAAATATATCTTATATGTTATCATAATGATCTTTTAAAGATTATTATTTTAATTTACAACCTTCATTTTAGTGTGTGTGAATAAATATGTCAAGCATAGTATTATTTAAAGGAATATACATATATATATATATATATAAAAATCTAAGGATGTCACATTCTCCCCATTAAATAAATTTCATCCTCAAAATTTTAAAAAAAATTAATTAAGGATATCAAAATGATAGACATGTCAATATATAAAATTTAAAATGAAATGTTGATATTAATTTTTTATTTAAAAATACAAGAAAAATCTTATTCCTCTATCAAGTTAATGGAATGATTTATTTTGCATTGGTAGTTTGATGCATTATTTACTCCTTTTTGAACACATAAAACTTTTTTTAGTTCCTTTGAGATATTCTATAGTGTGTTTATTTTCACATTTTTTATATGAAGGAAACTTTATCTTTTTTTTTGTTTCATCATATTCACCACCTGAACATTCATGAGAATGCATCCTTCTCTTTTTGGTGTGATATAGAGTTAAAATATGTTCACTTTTTCAATAATAATTTTTATAGTTTATTTATAATAATAGAAAAGTAATCTCAATTATTATTGTAGACGCCGGAAAAGTCCGTTACTCCTCAAACGAAGTTTCGGATGAGGAAAGCGAGGTCATATTTGGAGTCAGAAGCATGTTTTGGAAGGCCCGAAGGCCTTGCGCGAAATATCGGAGGCCCGCGTGCAATATTGGCTAGGCGCGCGCAATCCTTCCAGGATTCGCGCAATGGGACGAGTCGGCGCGTAATTTTCCGCGCCCGACGTCCCTGCGCGACCCGCCGGGCCCCTATTTCGCGCGGCGCCGAATTGCGCACCCGCGAACCGAATTGCGCGCCCGAGGTTGCCTATAAATACAAGGCGACCCCCGACGTTTTGAAGGTTTCCGGAAATCGAAGAGTCGCTCGTGCGCGCAATCCCACCCCCTCTGCGCGCAATGTCGATCTTCAGGTAACCTCCTTTATTTCGCGCAAGCAAGCCTCGGGGTTCGCCTTCGCGCGCAACCCCTTTGGCTCCTTTCCTTTGACCAACTCCTCATCCGAAGGCCTTCGCACGCAAAAGAAGCCTCTTTCGCGCAATTTCCTCCCGGGTGCGCACAATCCAGCCCGATTGCGCGCACCCCCCCTTACTAAGTGGCCATTCGTTAAAGAATGGGCCGTTGCCCCCGCGCGCTATCATAGGCCCGGTGCGCGCAATCTCCATCTTCCGCGCGCAAAGCGCTGGCCCAATTGCGCACCAGCCACCCCAATTGCGCGCCGACCCGCGGTATTGCGCGCCAAGATCCTCTTTTGCGCGCAAACCGCCAGGGTCGCCCCCTTTGACCCCCTGAGGGTACCCGCCTGCGTGGTGCCCGATGATCTTCATCCCGGGTTCCCACACCGTGCGTTGTCTTCCCGTGCGGCCCTCCAGGCTCGCGCGAAGTGACACGGATCCATTGGAGGCACCACCTCGTCCGCGCTGCAGGACGTTAAACTGCCAGGCATCCATCGTCCTGCAGGACGCTAAACTGCACCACGTCCGCACTGCAAGACGTTAAACTGCCAAGCATCTTCGTCCAACATGACGTTAAACTGTACTACGTCCGCCCTGCATGACGTTAAACTGCCAAGCATCTTCGTCCAACATGACGTTAAACTGTACTACGTCCGCGCTGCAAGACGTTAAACTGCCAAGCATCTTCGTCCAACATGACGTTAAACTGTACCACGTCCGAGCTACAAGATGTTAAACTGTTCAGCATTCGTCCGCTGTGCAGGATGTTAAACTGCCAGGCATCCATCGTCCCGCACGACGCTAAACTGCACTACGTCCGCGCTGCAAGACGTTAAACTGCCAAGCATCCATCGTCCTCAACACACGACGTTAAACTATACTTCGTCCGACAAGACATTAAACCGGCCGCTTCGTCCTCAACACACGACGTTAAACTGTACTTCGTCCAGCGAGACGTTAAACCGTTCGCTTCGTCCTCAACACACGACGTTAAACTGTACTTCATCCGGTAAGACGTTAAACCGTCCACTTCATCCGATCCCATGCCTCGCACGCAGGGTCCCCTCCCCCGGTTTGGATGTGGCCCCCACTCGCTCGTCTCTGGAGGGATTTCGGGATTGCCCCTCTTTAGGGACGATTTATTGGAGTGTCCATCGCCCACGGGGGTAGGGTATTACAAACCCCTAGTTTCTTGTGGGGGGCTACACATGTGTATCTCCATTGTGCTTCCCCACTGCCAAAGCCAGTAGAGGGCGTGACGGGGATCGAGGTCTCTCAACTTCGGCCCAAGTCCCTCTCCAACTGAGCTTTGCCGCACTCAGGTTGCCTCAGTGCGTAAGTCCTGACAGAATGAACTACGTGGACTTTGATCCCTGTCTCCTAAACAGGGTACGTAGGAAGCCTCTCTGAGGTTCAAGCCCACCACCTGGTCATCCCGGTCGTATTCACGTCGGTTCGTCCATCAGTGGACCCCTCCCGGGTTCACATTCGCGTCGATTCACCTATGAATCCGCCCTTGTGGGGGACTGCATGTGTGTATATCCATTGTGCTTCCCCACCGCCGAAGCCAGTAGAGGGCGTGACAGGGATCGAGGTGTCTCTCACCTTCGTCCCAAGTCCCTCTCCAACTAAGCTTTGCCGCATATGGGCCTCCTTGGAGTGTAAGCCCCAAACACCAGCGTCCAGCATGACGTGAAACTGTGATCCACCCGGCCGTTCCATCCCCCTCTGTGTGTGGTGGTTCGGTTCAATCCTCCGCCCGGCAGCCTCGACCTCCTTGTGAGTCGGCTTGCCACCATCCAGCATGACGTTAAACTGTATATCCGAACTACGCTGACTTTGATCCGCGCTAACGCGCGGTACGTAGGAAGCCTCTAAGGGGTCCAAGCTCTTCACTCCATCATCCATCCTGATCCTTACCCGGGCCACCACATCCCGGTGGGGTCATGCCACTTCATTCCACTCCACTTCACTCGGGAAGCCGCCCATGTGCTGGCCCCAGCGTCGGAGGTTCCCCGCAAGGGGTTCTGTCATCTGATCCACTCCTCGTGTTGATCAGTCCGATGCCGTCCCCGCTGGACGTTAAACTCGCGGCATACCCCATGTTAAACATGGGAAGCTGAGGAAAACCTCAGGTAAACGCAGTTCCCCGCACCCAGCACGGGATGCCTCAGGCCATCACGCCTTCGAGAAGCCCTATTAGGGACGGAAGGCAGACATGCAGAGCCGTAGTGTTAAGACACGCCCCCAACACCCAGAGCTACCCGGTCTCCTCACCGCAGGTTGCTGCCCCGACCAGACGCCTTGGAGCGTCTGGGCGGAAGCAGCTTAATTAACCGGTGTCCATGAAGATATGGCGCCTGGAACGAGATTCACGAACATTCTTAAATCTATGAGGGAGACCTGGATTAGGCGACGAGTTCCGAGGAGACGTCCACGGAAGGAGGAGCCGACATCCCATCATCCCGGTTTTGATCAAGGAGTAGACGTCTCTGAATAAGGGACGGATGCCGCCCGCCTTTGGAAAGCGGGACTGCGGGACCACAAGCCGCGCTCCCATCCCCTCGGGTCGACGGGCGCACGCGCAAACGCGTCCTGGCGGAACAGCGTCGGAACAGAAACCCGAAGCACATCCGCACCGAAACAGAAAATGGTGAACCCGACGTGAATCTCTTCTCCTCAATACGAAGACCGATAGCTTTCGGAGGTGTTGGAAGACTAGCATGTTGCCCGGCCGAGCATTCAGCGCCGGGGCGCGGAACCCGCCAGGGGATGGGGAAGGGAAATCGGGCACTTCGTCTCACGACGTCGATGGCCTGGGTTCCCCCCACGGAAGGCGTCGTGGCCCTAATGATTGGTTGTCGATTCCTTTTCCTGTCAATATTAATGGGTTCTTCTCCCTGTCTTCAGGAATCAGGTCGCCCAATCTAGTGCCCGATCGCCGCCCGCCCACTGGCGCAGGGGTAGGGGAAACACCGACGCGGCTACTCCGCGCGGTCCCGCCCGTTCCACAGCCGTCCCAGCAACCGCAACTGCGGGGCAACCACACCCTCTCTCCCCCTCGGAGGTCATCCAGAGAAGGGTGATCAACAACTTGGTGCAGAGATATGAGGAAGAGGGAGTCATCCCCACCAGGGACATGGCTCGCCTAGACCTCGAGGAAGCTGCACCTCGCCACCAACGCCGCCCCCGAGGGCTGCGCAGGGAGGCACCGCTGCCTACCTCGACGTCCAACCGCTTCGGGATTTTATCCCCGGAACGCTCCGACAGCTCCTTCCCCTATGCGGATGAGGTGGAGGATGTCCGGGACCACCCTATCCGAGATTCGCTCCAGGGATCCGCGATAAGGGCTCCTGCCAGGCCACGTCGACACCACCGCAAGGCTTCTCAAGTCGAAGAACGGGCTCTCTACCTGCCTGCGCCGCTAATCCCGACTCGCCTGTCCCGATGCCAACGTCGGGCACGAGCGGAGGAGGATTCCCACCTTGGGGCCCTAGCAACAGCGGCCGCGTTGGCCCAAGCCACTGCGGGCTCCAGTCACCAGGCCCCTGCGCATCCTGAGCAGGGGCACTTCTACGCTCGACCTGAATCGAGGCCCCGACCTCCCCAAAGGCAGGTTGGGTTGACTCTCCCGGTTGCTGGTACAGGCAATAGCCACCGCGGACCACCTCGCGGTAGCGCTATTCACCAGCAGGGTCTACTCCGTGTGGCCGATCCAAGAGGCATGGGTTATCCCACCTTCCGATCCCGGCATGGAGGCCTGCCCAGAATAATCTCTCCCTGCGTCCCCTTTGATATCTGTCCCGGTGCTCCTCGCACCTTGGTTTCCAGTCCTCTTGGCCCCAGCATCGGTGCGGCCAGAGGACGCTAGGACAGAGATCAGCCATGCCCCAAAGAACCACCCAGGGGTAGGAAGGCGAGGCGTCGACGTCGAGGGAGGAATGTTAGGGAATTCCAGACAGAGATCCGACCGGTTCGTTTCTCTGATACAGAGGCGGAGTATGATTTGGCGACAGAGCCCTCCCCCCGATCCCGCCAGTCAAGGGCAGGGGTAGGAATGCGGCACGTCAGCCTCGTACTCCCCGAGAGAGAGATCGATGTGATCCCTGCTTCTCTCCGAAGGTACATCCGGAGTAGCGAGGGCCTGGTAGACCCCCAAGGATCAATCTTGCGGTTGGTATCGGCCCCTCCGGAAGCTCCTTCTGCCTCGATCAGGGAAGCCTAAGACCTTTTCTGGGGACCGACGGTCGAGCCACGATCTAGTGCACCCTCGGCGAGCACCGACGCTACGGCAGGATGTTCGCTCGCCGGCCCGTCCTATCGAGATGTGGTAGCTGGGGCACCGCAACCCTCAGAGGGCGGCCCGGGATATGGAGGCAAATCGGCCTGCTCGCCGTATTCACCGCCGGCCAGCCCGCTGGCCCAGCGGCCAGCCTCGGCACCACTGCCGGTTCCCCGTCCATTCCCAGTCGCTGAAGGGGACCAAGAAGACCTGGGTCCATAGTTTGAGTCGTGGAGCTTCTGGACCGTCCTTGTAGAGGGTCACTTCCCTGAGAAGTTTTGGCCAGTCGCAGGACCGGACTTTGATGCACCAGAATCGCTCACCCCGGATGAGTTCGAATGCTTCCGCCGAACTCTCCGGGAGACTCACTCTCGTCTTCACCGCCTACAAATGCCATATCCCGGGAGTCAAGCACACCTGGAGGATATTGGTGAGCAGTGCCGTCAGATTGACCTGGCCATGCTCCCCGCGGTTCGGCACCCCGGGTCATTTGGGCACCACGAGGCCCTCCAACAACGATGCGTTGAGTGTTTTCAAGTACTCCGCAAGGTTATCGAGGAAGCCACCCCCAACGTGTATATTCGTGGATGGGGGAAGTACGCTGCCCTACGCTTCAGTGCGATTTCTCGACAGCCCGACTCACTGGGTGGCCCTGAGGGTACATCCCCAGGGACGGAAACAGTCAATATGGCTGGCCTGTCGGGAGAGGGGGACGACTTGGAACTTCTCGACGGGGGCTCTTCCCCCAAATACAAGACGTCGATGGATCCATCGGTGAGAGTTACTCGTCACCAGAGGAGCCTCCTGGGTCTCCCCGCACCCACTGAAGCACTGACGTTGAGCCGAAACGTCAGCAAAGGTAAAGAGCACGGCGGGGCTATAAAGCCCGCCGACCCATCTGCCTCCATGCAGAGGGCAGAGGAGGATCCCGAAAAGGCCACGCTACGTCAACAGCTCGCCGAGCAGAAGAAGATAGTTGACCAGCTCCTCGCCGAGCGCGCTGCAGAGCGGCGGCCTGACTACGGTGATCCTAGGCCAGGACAGCAGGGACAGGAACAACCACTCCTCGACGAGACTCTCCTGGGAAACTGTGATTATGCCGTGTTTGCCGACAGGGGAGAGGCCATTGCCTATGGAAAGAGGGCGCGGTATGTTTCACCACACCCTCCCGAGCGGCGTGACTACCTGAGAGACCCCGCTCGGATTCCTCTCGCTGCCCCAAGGGCTGCTCCGCCCGCCATCCCACGAGCTGCCGAGTTCGACGACCCGGTCGACGACCCAATTGAAGAGCCATGCAATGCGCTCGTGGTTAGAGATCCTCGCTAGGACTGGAACCCATGTCTGGACGATCCAATGGCAACACTCATCGCCCACTTGGAAGCCTTGGAGACTCAGCAGGTGGCGATCCCACCGGACGGCAAGCCATACCCGGCATGGGTGGATGACATGCCGGCACCTCCGGGATTCGGGAACCCCACTTTCGCCCCCTTCAACGGGACTGGAGATCCGCCACAGCATTTGACCCATTTCAACTCGAGGTGCGGGCCTATGTTAGGAACTCCGGCGCAGCAGGAGGCCGCTAAGCTTCGCTGCTTTGTCCAGACACTGGAAGGGCCAACATTTATCTGGTATAGCCAGCTCCCGGTCGGGTTGATAACTAGCTGGGAGGACCTTCGTAGACAGTTCCTCTACCAGTTCAGTTCCACAACCCGGAAGACGAGTATCGCAGACCTCTTCAAGTGCAAGAAAAGGCATGATGAGCGAGTCGCGGATTTCGTCGCCCGATGGAAGGGTCTCACGTATTCCCTTGACATGCCATTGACTCAGGAGCAGTTGCTGACAATGTGCGTCGGGAACATCAAGACCGAGCTGGTCCCTTCCTTGATCACTCAGAATTACCCCGGAGGGTTCAGGGACTTCTCAGACAAAGCTCAACGTCTTGAGGAAGCCCTGCAACAGGCCAGTCAGGCACACTCGCTGCCTCCTATGATCCCTGCAAGGAGAGTCAGCAGGGCTGAGCCCGCTGCTGTTGCCCAGATAGAGGCCCCTAGGCAGTTGGAGCTGCTGCCGGTGAGGCCAGCTCCACAGCCTCACAGGAATCCGCCTCCACGGGCTCAGTTCCCGGCCCAGCAGCGGCAGCCCCAGAACCGGCCGGCCCCTCCGCGTAATGTACCGCCACAACCCAGGCGAGATAATCAGGGTCCACCTCCTCGGCAAGCCCCTCCAGCCCCTCGTCAAGACCACGCTCCCAGGGCCCCGCGATACCTGACTTACTCATTTCACGAGGATCAGGTCCCCGGTTATTTCCGGAGCACCCTGGAGCAGAGGATTGTGCGACTGCCTGAGTGTTGGAGGCCAGAGGAGGCACATCTCACGGATAACCCCCGCTACTGCCCTTACCATCGGGCCCTGGGGCACACCATCCGGCGGTGCTACGTGTTTAAGGACTGGCTCCAAGACCAGATTAACAACAATGTAATCAGGTTGGGCCCAGCTCCAGCACAAGTGGCGGGTGTGTTCATGGGATCAGATGACGATAGTGGCGACGAGGACGAATGGCAGCTGGTCTCCGACCGCGGATCCCAGAAGTATAATAACTGGATGGCCCGCAAGACGATCATTTGCGCCCATGGAATCATCCGCGCGCGCTTGAATCAGCCTGAGCCCCCAGAATCTGCGGGTGCTGCTTCGGCATCGTCGTCCCCGCCTGCCTCTTCCGAGAAGAGCAAACGGCGGCAGCGCAAGAAGGAAGAGCGCGCCCCGCCAGTTCCGCCACTATCCCGCACTCTCGGCGATTTCATGCCCCCGGAGATGGGGGTCTCTCATCGGATCCGCCTGGTGATGAATGATTCGTCCGATGAAAGTGTTGGGTACGCTTCGGTTAATACCGTCGAGCTGGTAAATCCCTTTTCGGTTCCCGACGTTGAAGAACACCAGGTGGACCTCCCTAGTGTCCCCAGTCGTCGCCACCGTCGGAGGAACCGCAACAACAGGAGTCGCTGGGGCACGGCAGTTGGTACCTCCAGCCAGGCCGTGCACACCACTGAGACTAGGAAGCGGGCTCAAAACCGAGCTCAGCGCGCGCAGCCCCCCCATCCGGGGATGACGGATTCGCCTCCGCCACTGTTTGTGGTATGGGACCAGGCAGAACCGACTCAGCCGCGTCGCGACCAGCTTCGTCCTGCCACGAGTCCAGCCCGGCCTCCTGGACCTAGTACGGTGACCACTTCCCGGGCTTCAACCAGTGAACAACGAGATGCGCCAAGCACCAGTCAGCCGCCGGTCCAACCAGCAAGGCCCGTCATGGCTCCAACCGCAGAGCAACCTCCCGTAACCAGGGGCTCGCGCTTGGCAAGAAAGTATGATGTCCTGAAGCACTTGGCCGACATCCCAGCAAGGCTCTCCATCCTTGAGGCTCTGCGCCTGTCACCTGAGATGCGCGAGGCGCTCGCTGAATCCCTGAAGAGCCCCCTCCAGTTTGAGACGGAGGTTGCGGCTGTAGAGGCCTTTCACGCCGAAGCGATTGAGGATGCCGAATGTCAGGCAGTTATCTCGTTCTCTGGTAAGGATGAATATCCTCCTATACAGGGGCACATTCGTCCGCTGTATGTTACTGGCCAGTTCAATGGCCTTGAAGTCCGGCGCTGTCTTGTCGACACGGGGTCCAGGATTAATCTGATTCCAACTCGGACGCTCCGGAGATTGGGGTTGTCTGAGGATGACTTGATTCCCTCCGACCTCAGGATCCAGGGGTATGACCGCACCGAGCAAACTCCGGTCAGCAAGATACGTTTGAAGACCCAGTTCGGTGACCTAGTTGCCAACACCGAATTCATAGTGGTCTCTCAGGACACTGCGTATAACGCATTGATGGGCAGGTCATGGCTCCACCTTCATGCGGCGGTTCCATCATCATACCACCAATGCCTTAAATACTCCCTTAATGGTCGAGTAGACGTGCTTCAGGGAGATGCCTCTCCTTTTGCCTCATGTGAAGCCCGCTATCTGGACGCGGACTATTACAAGAGCAAGGATAAGCAGATCCTGACAGGTGGGGTTGAGCCTGTCGCTGTTGGAAGTGATCCCTGGGCAAGTTTGGATGATGCTTACGTCCTCCCGATCCATCGGTTGGACGTAGCCATGGTCTTGACGGCCTGTGAGTCTCCTGACGAGATGACTGCGACCGCCCATGCCAGCACCAGTGGCCCAGCAGGATCTGGTAGCCCCAATGCAGTTTCCAACGCAGTCTCTCTCGTGGAAGATCCCTCTCCGAGTGGAGAGGACGTGGAAGATGCACCCCCAGCCTTTGAGGAGGGCGTCTCCGCCACGGTTGATGAGTTAGTACAGGTGAACCTTGGAACCGAGGCAAATCCAAGACCCACATTGGTCAGTGCCGCCATGCCCTATGAGGAGCGGCAGCAGTATGTGGAATTCCTCAGACAGCACCGTGATGTGTTCGCTTGGGGCTATGACGAGATGCCGGGGCTAGATCCTCAGGTAGCCGTCCACTGCCTTGGTCTCCCAGCGAACCATCGCGGGTTTAAGCAGCCTCCCAGGAAGATTCACCCATTCCACGGTGCCATGGTTGAGGCCTAAGTTGACAAGCTTATCAAAGCCAACTTCGTGAGGGAAGTTCAGTACCCCAGATGGCTGGCCAACATTGTGCCGGTCAGGAAGAAGAACGGGCAGATCAGAGTCTGTATCGACTTCCGCGATCTCAACCGCCACTGTCCGAAGGATGAATTTCCCCTTCCGGTGACAGAACTGTTGATTGACGCCACAGAAGGGTTCCAAGCCCTCTCCTTCATGGATGGATACTCCGGATACAACCAAATCCGGATGGCCCCTAAGGATGAGGAGTTCACTGCCTTTAGGCCCCCCCAAGGTATCTTTTGTTACCAGGTCATGCCCTTCGTCCTGAAGAATGCAGGTTCCACCTATCAACGGGCGATGCACCGCATATTCAAGCCAATCCTCGGCACACTGGTGGAATGCTACGTCGACGACTTGGTGGTCAAATCGCGCCAACGTCAGGACCATCTCAAAGATCTTGAGAAAGTGTTTGGCTTCCTCCGGTCTCGCTGCCTGAAGATGAACCCGTTGAAGTGTGCCTTCGGGGTAACCTTCGGGAAGTTTCTTGGCTTTGTGGTAAGATACCGGGGTATTGAGATCGACCCAGAGAAGATCAGGGCGATTAGCTAGATGCCTCCCCCAGGTAACTGTTGGGTCGGAAGAAACGGGGAAATGATGGCAAGAGGGGGGGTGAATTGCCTTTTAAAAAATGATTAACAAATTAAAAATCAAAGTAAGATGCAGCGGAAATAAAGAAGGCAATCACACAAGAAATTGATAACGGAGTTCGGCCAAAACCCGGCCTACGTCTCCGCTCCCAACTCAACCGTTGAGAGATTCCTACCGCTTGCTTTTCAATGGTTTTAGCAAGAAACCCACTAGGCTTTGAGGTAGCACTAGGACCTATTACAGCTTGCTTTTTGTGGTTTAGCAAGAACCCACTTGCTTTTAATGGAATAGCAAGAACCCACTAGCCTTTTTAACGGGTGAAGGCTAGCTCACCGAAACACAAGCCTTTTAAAAGGAAAGGCTTGAAGAAACCTCTTCACACCTTAATGGTGGTGTGAAACCCAAAAGAAAGGGGGATGAGAAAAGGGTTTGGGGTTTGTAGGCACAAACCCAATTTTAAAGCTCAATAAAAAGTAAAACAATAAAACCCGTATTGTTGAGAAGCCTTGGGCGCCAAAGGTTGAATGAAGTTGAAGACGTGCACTCCCAAGCTTCTATGGTGGTGCTCCTTGGATGTGGAATTGGATTGGAGCAGTTGTGGTTCCCTTGGAGCAATCCGCCGGAGGTTTGCCAAATGAGGAGAATTGAGTTCGTTGGCTTCACAATGCTTAATTATGGTCCGACAATTGTTCCGGGGCTTCAAGGTCCTTTATTTATAGAGGGGGAACCCTCATATGGCCGTTGGAGGTCTTCGGAGCCGTTGTAAAGGCTTTCGGAGCCGTTGGGAGGCAAGTGGAGCAGCCTGGTCAAAGCCCCAACGGCTAGTTTGACTGGCTCCACCGGCTGGCCGGTACAGTCCCACCGGCTGGCCGGTGTGTGCAAAAAGGCATAGGATTCTTGTCCAGGGGCCACCGGCTGACCGGTGCCAGAGCCACCGGCTGGCCGGTGGCAAGACAGTAGCTGGCACTGTTTGGAGAGGGTACCACCGGCTGGCCGGTGCTGAGGCCACCGGTTGGCCGGTGGGGAGGCAGTAGCTTCCCTTTGAGTGCAGGTGCCACCGGCTGACCGCTGGTGTGCCACCGGTTGGCCGGTGGACTGAAAATCAGTCCATTTTTGCTTCTTGCTTTCTTGGCCTAATTCCTTGGCCACCTGAATTGATTCCTATCATCCAAAAACACTTGAAAAAGGATTAGATAAATATGAGGGTGATTGTGATCATGAAAATAAAACCTTGAGGGGTTCGAGAGGTACAACAATCTCCCCCTATTTTGATGATCACAATCACCAAAACAATCAAAGTAAAATACTTAAATTAAAGGAAATGCTAAGCACGATGAAAAGGATTCTCCCCCAATCAATCAAGAAATTTCTCCCCCTTTGTGATTATCAAAATAGAATGGGGCACAAAACTTGATTGAGGGAAAACTTTGAAAAACAAGATAGAGATTTGAAAATCAATATTTTAAACCAATTGAAAATAATACCAATTGTTGGAAATTTTGAAATGAAAATTGAATAACAGTTTGAATTGAATGTTTTGAATCAAAAATTGAATAGAAAATTTGAAAATTGAAACCAAATGAAATATTTGAAATGAAAAATTCGAATTGAATATTTTGAAATGAAAATTTTGATACCAAGTGTTGAAATTGAAATTTGGAATCGAAAATTTTGAAATTACAAAAAAGCTTAATAGATCCTAACTCCCCCTAAATAAAAACAAAAAGTCACCGGGGAGAGGGATTTTGTAAAGAGACAATTTTAGGCCCGGAGAGACTCGCTAGAAGGGATTTTTCAATCCAAACTTGTCTCATGGCGGGTCTTCTCCTATAAAATTCATCGGAAAAGAAAAAAGACTTGGGTTGGCCGTACCGGGCATTTTTACAATTACATTCATAAATAAGGTGCCCGGGTTTTTTGCAATAGTTGCAAAATTTATAACAAGAACTCCCCCTTACAAAAACAGTTGGTGCATGGGAGGAGGAAGCTTGGTTGGTGTAGCCAAGCCCTTGGGTGGTTCTAGAAATTCGTTGGGAACCTAGGATATTGTTCAAATTTTGTTCCCCTTGGGTGAACTTAGCTAGGGTCTCCCTTAGGTCTTTGATGGTTGATTCCATGGAATCAACATTTGGGAAATTTTGGATTTTAAGGGACAACTCTTCCTTCTCTTTAAGAAGTTGTTCTTTTTCGGAAGAGAGTTTTTTGAAAGACTTTTTTAAAGCAACAAATTTTGACGATAAAGTATGAAAACCTTTTTCCAATTGATCTCTAGCGTGTGAGAGTTCTTCATAAGATAGATGATTTAAAGAATTGGAATTTGAAGAGCAAGAGGATGAGGAGTCGGAAGATGTTACCTCATGGAATGCCATTAGGCATTTGTTACCGTTGTCGCTTGAGGAGGAGGAGGAGTATGATGATGAGGTGTCACTCCATGTGGCCTTGAGGACCTTTTTCTTTCCTTTTTCCTTTTGCGTGGCCCGTTTTTTGTTGAGTGGGCAATCGGGCTTGTAATGGCCCTTTTAGCCGCACCCGTAGCATTTTACCTTGGGCTCGGATCTTGCGGTGGGTTCTTGCTTGCGGTGCTTGCGGGATTTCTTCTTCTTGTGCTTCTTCATAAATTTGTGCATTTGGCGGGCGAGATTCTCCATTTCCGAGTCGCCGCTTGAAGACGAAGAAGATGAAGATGATGAGGATGATGAGGAGGAGCTTACTTCTTTTTGAACCTTGAGGGAGATGTTCTTTGGAGTTTTGATTGGTGTGCCCTCCTTTTGAGCTTGCCTCCTCATCGTGATCTCATACGTCATTAGGGATCCGATAAGCTCCTCGACCGGCATGTTCTTGACATCCTTAGCTTCTTGGATTGCCATCACTTTAGGTGCCCATGAGCTCGGAAGGACCCATAGGATCTTCTTCACCATAGTTTCTGCAGAAATATTATCTCCAAGAGACTTTCTACCATTGCACACGTCAGTAAATCGAGTAAACATTTCAGAAATTGATTCATTTGGGTGCATTGAAAATGACTCAAAATCTTGCCTATACATATCCAATCTAGTGTCTTTGACTTTGTTAGTGCCCTCGTGAGTTACTTCTAAAAGTTTCCAAATTTCATGTGAGGAGGTGCAAGTAGACACTCGATTGAATTCATTTCGGTCTAGGCCGCAATGAAGAGCATTCATGGCTTTGCCATCAAGCTCAAAATTTCTAATGTCGGCTTGGGTCCATTTGGATTCGTCGGGGGTAGACAAAGTGTAACCTTGCATGACTATTTTGTAAATGGGATATCCTATGCTTCTAAGAAAGGTAGTCATGCGGGTTTTCCAATAAGTGTAGTCGGTCCCATCAAAAAATGGAGCACGACCCAATGAGAGGCCCTCGGGGGCGAAAGAGGTTGATGCCATCTAAATGGATCTTAAATTTGAAACCGGGTTAGGGAATTATTCAAAGGTCCCTCTGATACCAAATGTTGGGTCGGAAGAAACGGGGAAATGATGGCAAGAGGGGGGGTGAATTGCCTTTTAAAAAATGATTAAAAAATTAAAAATCAAAGTAAGATGCAGCGGAAATAAAGAAGGCAATCACACAAGAAATTGATAACGGAGTTCGGCCAAAACCCGGCCTACGTCTCCGCTCCCAACTCAACCGTTGAGAGATTCCTACCGCTTGCTTTTCAATGGTTTTAGCAAGAAACCCACTAGGCTTTGAGGTAGCACTAGGACCTATTACAGCTTGCTTTTTGTGGTTTAGCAAGAACCCACTTGCTTTTAATGGAATAGCAAGAACCCACTAGCCTTTTTAACGGGTGAAGGCTAGCTCACCGAAACACAAGCCTTTTAAAAGGAAAGGCTTGAAGAAACCTCTTCACACCTTAATGGTGGTGTGAAACCCAAAAGAAAGGGGGATGAGAAAAGGGTTTGGGGTTTGTAGGCACAAACCCAATTTTAAAGCTCAATAAAAAGTAAAACAATAAAACCCGTATTGTTGAGAAGCCTTGGGCACCAAAGGTTGAATGAAGTTGAAGACGTGCACTCCCAAGCTTCTATGGTGGTGCTCCTTGGATGTGGAATTGGATTGGAGCAGTTGTGGTTCCCTTGGAGCAATCCGCCGGAGGTTTGCCAAATGAGGAGAATTGAGTTCGTTGGCTTCACAATGCTTAATTATGGTCCGACAATTGTTCCGGGGCTTCAAGGTCCTTTATTTATAGAGGGGGAACCCTCATATGGCCGTTGGAGGTCTTCGGAGCCGTTGTAAAGGCTTTCGGAGCCGTTGGGAGGCAAGTGGAGCAGCCTGGTCAAAGCCCCAACGGCTAGTTTGACTGGCTCCACCGGCTGGCCGGTGTGTGCAAAAAGGCATAGGATTCTTGTCCAGGGGCCACCGGCTGACCGGTGCCAGAGCCACCGGCTGGCCGGTGGCAAGACAGTAGCTGGCACTGTTTGGAGAGGGTACCACCGGCTGGCCGGTGCTGAGGCCACCGGTTGGCCGGTGGGGAGGCAGTAGCTTCCCTTTGAGTGCAGGTGCCACCGGCTGACCACTGGTGTGCCACCGGTTGGCCGGTGGACTGAAAATCAGTCCATTTTTACTTCTTGCTTTCTTGGCCTAATTCCTTGGCCACCTGAATTGATTCCTATCATCCAAAAACACTTGAAAAATGATTAGATAAATATGAGGGTGATTGTGATCATGAAAATAAAACCTTGAGGGGTTCGAGAGGTACAACAGTAACATCCGGGAACTGCAAGGGTTCCAAGGCCACTTAGCCTATATACGCCGATTCATCGCGAATCTGGACAGCAAGTGTAAGCCCTTTTCTCGGCTCATGAAGAAAGGTGCCACCTATGTATGGGATAAGGAGTGTCAGACCGCTTTCGAGGAAATTAAGCAGTACCTGCTTCAACCTCCGGTTCTGATGCCGCCTGTATCCGGGAAGCCGCTGGTCCTTTATGTGACTGCCCTGGAACGGTCCCTTGGTGCCCTTCTCGCCCAGAAGAACAACGAGGGAACAGAGAATAGCCTCTATTACCTCATTCGCATGCTCCTCGATGCGGAAGTTAGGTATTCCCCCATCGAGAAGAGCTGCCTGGCGCTCGTATTTGCCGTACAGAAATTACGGCACTACTTGCAGCACCACGAGGTACAGTTGGTTTCTCGGGTAGACCCGTTGAAATATATCCTGAGCCGGCCTATGTTGACTTTCCATCTAGCACGGTGGGCTATGATTCTACAGCAGTTCGACATCAGGTATGTGTCTCAGAAGGCCATCAAAGGGCAAGCATTGGCAGACTTTCTGGCTGCTCACCCGACCTTCGCAGATCAGCCGCTTGATCTAGGCTTTCCTGGTGAGGTCGTTCTCTCGGTCGATCGTGCCGATCCATGCTGGAAGATGCACTTTGAAGGTGCCTCCCGGAGCCCCACCGGTAGAAGACTCGATAATCCTAAGCTCAACAGAGTGGGCTTGGGTATCGTCTTCATTACCCCGGAGCAAGCCGTGCTGCCATATTCTTTCCTGTTGTCAGAGGGCTGTACCAACAATGAGGCGGAATACCATGCCCTCATCACTGGCCTCGAGTTAGCTCTAGAGATCGACGTGCCCCATCTGTGTGTGAAAGGGGACTCCGAGCTGGTCGTTAGGCAGATCAATGGCGACTATGTTGTCAGGAAGCCAGAACTTGTGCCATTGCTGGAGTGCACCCTCCTCCTGATGGACCGGTTCCCTTCTCGGCCAGAAATTGTCCATATTCCCCGATCGCAGAACGATCGAGCAGATGCTTTGGCCAGCCTTGCTGCATCACTCGCAGAGCCTGAACAGGGCAACCTGATCATCCGCGTAACGCACCGCAGGCTCATCGCTCCCGTTATCCCGGAGGGAGATCGCGGCCCGTCGGTAAGTAATCTCACCACGGTTGCCCCTGTGCCTGGAGCCCCGAGTACCATAGATATGGTAGTCGAATCATCCCCTGATTGGAGGACGCCTTTGGTTGAGTACCTCCAACATGGCATTCTCCCGTCGGATCGGGCCGAGCGCGAGCGAGTTCGACGCCGCGCATCGTAGTTTGTCCTCCAGAGCAGTCCCGGCCTGGACCAGATCCTCTATAGACGCAGATTTGATGGTGTTCTCCTCCGTTGCCTTCAGGGAGTTGAGATCCCACGAGTCATGAAAGAGGTTCATACTGGTTCATGTGGTTCCCACCAGACTGGGCCGAAGATGTCCCACCAGATTCGGAGGTTGGGATACTTCTGGCCCTCCATGATCCATGACTGCATCGAGTATGCCAGGAAGTGCCATGCGTGCCAGGTTCATGCGAACTTTGTGCATCGGCCGCCGGAGCCTCTCCATACCACCAGGTATTCTTGGCCCTTTGCAGTCTGGGGGCTGGACGTTGTGGGACCTTACCTGCCGGCGACGGCTCGCCAGTGCTGGTTCATTCTGACCGCCACAGACTTCTTCTCCAAATGGGCAGAGGCGATTCCGCTCAGAGAGGTAAAATCCTGTTCTATCGCTGACTTCGTGACCTCCAACATCATTTATCGATTTGGAGTGCCTCACGCTATCCTCACGGATAACGGAGCCAATTTCCGAGCAGCCGAGTTGAAGAAGTTGTACGCCAAGTACAAAATTCTCTCGAACCATACATCTCACTATCATGCGCAGGCGAATGGACAGATTGAGGCGTTTAACAAAACCCTCTCTAACATTCTGCAAAAGATGGTTGGTCAGAACAAGAAGAGTTGGCTGGACAAGCTCCCCAACGCCCTCTGGGATTATCGGACGACGACTCGCAATTCCACCCAGATGACCCCTTATGACCTGGTGTATGGAGTTGAGGCCGTCCTGCCCATCGAGATCCAGTTACCATCCTTGCGCACTGCGGTCTACGACCAGCAAGCGCCGGACAGAGCTGCTGAAGCCCGTCTAGTCGAGTTGGAAGCACTAGATGAGAATAGGCTTCGCGCTTTGCACAACTTGGAGAGGCATCAAAGAAGAATGGCTCGAGCTTTCAATAAGAAGATTCGCCTCCGCTCCTTCCTGCAGGGTTACCTAGTACTGGCCCTAAGAGCACCAATGATCCCCGGCAGGAAGCCACCCAAGTTGGAGCCCAAGTGGGAGGGACCTTTTGTCGTCTACAAGGTCTATCCCAATGGCGCGTACTCCCTAGCGACTAGGGATGGTGAGCGTGTCACTCCTCCCACCAACGCTAGGTTCCTCAAGCAGTACTTTGCCTGAGTGCACATTCGTCCCGCATGACGTTAAACTGCACTCCGTCCTGCATGACGCTAAACTGCACCACGTCCGAGCTACAAGACGTTAAACTGTTTAGCACTCATCCCGCATGACATGAAACTGCACTCCGTCCTGCATGACGCTAAACTGCATCACGTCCGAGCTACAAGACGTTAAACTGTTCAGTACTCATCCCGCATGACGTTAAACTGCACTCCGTCCTGCATGACGCTAAACTGCACCACGTCCGAGCTACAAGACGTTAAACTGTTCAGCACTCGTCCCGCATGACGTTAAACTGCACTCCATCCTGCATGACGCTAAACTGCACCACGTCCGAGCTACAAGACGTTAAACTGTTCAGCACTCGTCCCGCATGACGTTAAACTGCACTCCATCCTGCATGACGCTAAACTGCAC
The DNA here is from genome assembly GCA_963277665.1 of Viscum album. Lineage (NCBI taxonomy): Eukaryota > Viridiplantae > Streptophyta > Magnoliopsida > Santalales > Viscaceae > Viscum > Viscum album. The sequence goes on from OY728129.1 coordinate 1,414,070,601, forward strand.
CACGTCCGAGCTACAAGATGTTAAACTGTTCAGCACTCGTCCCGCATGACATGAAACTGCACTCCGTCCTGCATGACGCTAAACTGCACCACATCCGAGCTACAAGACGTTAAACTGTTCAGCACTCATCCCGCATAACGTGAAACTGCACTCCGTCCTGCATGACGCTAAACTGCACCACGTCCGAGCTACAAGACGTTAAACTGTTCATCACTCATCCCGCATGACGTGAAACTGCACTCCATCCTGCATGACGCTAAACTGCACCACGTCCGAGCTACAAGGCGTTAAACTGTTCAGCACTCGTCCCGCATGACGTGAAACTGCACTCCATCCTGCATGATGCTAAACTGCACCACGTCCGAGCTACAAGACGTTAAACTGTTCAGCATTCGTCCTGCACGACGTTAAACTGCATTCGTCCGCGCTGCAAGACGTTAAACTGCCAAGCATCCATTGTCCCGCACGACGTTAAAACTGCATTCGTCCACGCTGCAGGACGTTAAACTGCATGCTCCATCGTCCCGCATAATGTTAAACTACACTTCGTCCCGCAAGACGTTAAACTGCCTCTCAAGAACTACGTGTGGCTTGATTCCCATCCTTATGGGATACGTAGGACCGCCTGGACGCTTGTGTTCCAGGTCCAGCCCCGTCTCTTGGTTGATCACGGGGATCTGCCATCCTTTGGTTGCTCTCAAGGTGAGTCCTCCCACCCTTTCTGGTGATCTGTTAGCATGTTTTGGGGTACTCCGGTCTATGACCTGTAGTTTCGGATTCAATCCCGACAAGTCCTGTGTTACTTGTCGGGCCTTACGCTTCCTCTTGTTTGGGCCTTCCTGGGCAGAAAATCGATATGAATCCTGCGCTTGAGCGGTTGATGCTTGTTTGCTTGCCTCATCCTAGGCTGACGCGATCAGATGTTGTGTTGCGAATATGGTCAGCAACGTTCTTGATCGCCATGTCAACTCTTTCAGGCTCTGAACATTGGTTGCGCAGTCCTTATCACACTCTGCCTCAGTGCGTTGTAGTGGAAACTCGACACTCTCTCTTCATACTAACCCTCAGTACACCTCAACACGTTAGGCAGGCCAACCAGGGTAATGGTGTCATTCGAGGCTCCCACGATATGAGCACCAATGATATATGCTAATGTCCTCCCTAAGGGACATGTGTAGCTAGACCCTCGTCCCCATGAGGAGGAAGGAGTCGCCCGACCAATCGCGTTCTGGGCCCATCATAGCTGGAGTCTAGCATCTTTGCCCCTCGGTTGATGGACATATGCAGGCCCCTATCCTAGGATCCTTCTCCAGGAATTGTGCGTGACCGCAGGGCTAGGATGTGTCCCCACCTCCGCTGGGTCCGCCGTATCGCAATAAGCGGATTCCTCCATGGTCCGAGCCACACGATCTTAAACTGTGTTGCCTGGTCTTACCACACGACTGTAAACTGTGATCGTCTTGGCCGCCCGATGAGAAACGGAACTGCATCGTGATGTTCTCCTCAGAGGACACTCATGTTGGGCGCTGGTTAATAACCACGCCATTTATCAATGCCTTTCATGGCTTGATTATCGTGGCGACGCCAGGGATTTCTTAATCACAGGCATGTCGATGAACAAATAAAAACCATCCACCTTTAAGGACAAACAAGAAATATCAAATACCGCTCCTTTTGGGTGCGAGGGCCAGACCCGCACCCCTCCCCGCGCTGGTGCCCGATTGTGTTGCGCCGCGCTTCAAGAACTACGTGTGGCTTGATTCCCATCCTTATGGGATACGTAGGAACGCTCGGATGTTTGAAACTTCGGGTCCAGCCCCCCACCTCTTAAAAGATTCCCCCTTCTCTTGGGAATCCGCCGCCTTCGGGTCACCCTCAACCTTGACCCCTTGCAGTGGTCCACCGGTGTCAAGAGTACTCTGGTCTATTGCCAGGAGGGTCAGGTTCAGCTTGGTCAGGTTCCTTCCACTTTTCAGGCTTCGTGCTCCCCTTCATTCGGACCCATCGCCTACGCCCTGGGTGGAACCCCTGTGAGCGGTCTGGATACAATGCCTCAGTGCTCTCCCACCGATTCGGGCTGGTTCCCCCAAGGGCCTCGGGCAGAAAATCGATATGAATCCTGCGCTTGAGCGGTTGATGCTTGTTTTCTGCCTCATTCCATCAACGGTCAGTGCGATATTGATGCTGCTTTTTCGCCACGGTCGGCAGTACTCCCATATCGTTGCGCCGGTGCCCCCAGTCCTTGAGTGAATGGCCGCATGATTCACATTACGTTTTCCACCTCCCATTCTGACCAGGCAAAATCTTGGCACTCTTGACACTATCCCTCAGTGCATCTTCGCATATCCAGGGGATAGTACCATGATGTGGCGTACTTTGAGGTTCTTATGGTCCGAGCTCTAAGACCTTAAACTAAGATCTGCCCCTATGGTCCGAGCTCTATGACTTTAAACTAAGATCTCCCTAATCGGGGTTCTACATCCCGCATGATGTTAAAACTGCACTCTCAGAACTACGTGTGTCTTGATCTCCAGCCTGATGGAGTACGTAGGAACGCCCGGGCATCTCGACTCGGGTCCAGCCTCAGGGATCGCTAAGTCCCGCCCCTCCTCGTCGCCGTCCGTCTGGCCTGGCTTCTGGTAGAGTGATGCGGTTGTGATATTCTCCCTGATTCAGCTCGGGATTCCCCATTGCAATGATGGGAAGCGACAGTTTCCTCGTCAAAGAGGTTCTGTCTGAGAATTGGGGTGATTCATGACCAGATTAGTGCATTCGCCTAATACGCTTTCCCCACGGTGGCGCAATTTTGGGAGTGTTAGATTCTGTCCGAACAAATCATCACTTCGCCCCACGCTTCACATGCCCTTTTGATCCGGATTTCCACCCTTGTGTCTGAAGAAACCCCCAAAGTGGTATTGATGATGACATGTGATCCGCCTCCTGCAATATGAATGATGACCTTCGGTCCGTCTCTTGCAGTAGAATGGTCGATTGATCCATTGTCCGCTTGCCGTCTTGGGCATTTCCTGGAAGACTGGCCGTCGTGTATTTCTGAATTCAGGACACGCGATTCACCCTTTTTCATCACCCTATGTTCGGATAAAATATCAACGCCCCTAGCGTTGTCCCGCTCGTGTGTCGGAACAAGTTGGGGGGAAGATACATTGATTAGGTCTGAGGTCTCCTGTCCTAGGAATGACCTCCCTCTTTTCCTTAGAAATCCAGGCCCAATTGTGGATGCCTGAAGCTTGGTTAACGCTACCGCAAGACAATGAATTGTGGTTGAGCACGTTAAGCCAAAAGATGCAGATAAATATATTTATTCATACAAATGGATCGAAGTATTGAGTAGTGGAAGCAAAATGTTCTGGGAATAGAAAAAACAAAGCCCCTAGGGATTAGCGTGCTGAATTGATCTTTCCAACACCGCTACCCTTTGGCTGGCAGCCTCCAGAGCTGCTTCTCGCTCTCTACATGCCCTCTCTTCGTCGACGGTCGCAGCGCGCAGCTCGCCGATCCTGGCCTGTGCACGCTCCCGCTCGACTTGAAGTGTGACCATCTGGTGGCCCGCCTCCGTCAGCTGTACCTGGGCGTCATCCAGCTGGGCCGTCAATTGCTCCACAAGCTCAGTGCACGCTGCGACGAAGGCCTCCTTCTCTGCCTCTTTCCCTTCGAGGCGCCGGACATCCTGCTCCGCCACGAGGAGCGCCAGCGTGTTCTCCGACATGTCCCGACATTGTGCGACGTCAGCACGCCGACGGCTCTCGCGCATCTTTTCGGCCATGAAATCACGGACCGTCAGATGGAGGTGTCGAGCATCATCTCCCCCGGCACACAGGAAGCGCAGCCAGGTTTGAAGCGATCCCATGTGCCCCAGCCACTCCGATGAGGGTCACTTGAGGAAGCGCTGGATGCACTTCCACCCCCTGCGGCGCGTTATCCGGCTCTCCTTGACCGCCTCCGCGTCCGAGTCGTCCATCTCCTCGGGGTCGGTAGGCCGGTAGGCAGGGAAGACAGCTAGCAGGTCTGCTGCAGGGTCCGCCCCTGGGATTTCCTCACAGGGGATAGGTTCCCCAACATCTGGGCGACCTTCTTCTCTCACCCCAGCGGCGTTGACACCCTCTCCAGCCCCCGACCTCTCTCCGATGGCAGCACTGCCGGCATCCGTTGTCCCCTGATCAGCAGTTGGTGGGGCCGGCTCGGTGTGAGAAGTCTGTTCCGGAGAAGGCGGCATGTCTGCCACTGGTCCACTCGTGGATGGCCTGGGTTCGACAGCCCGACGAGCCTCCAATATTGAGATCACTGCGCAAGGCATGCCGTGGTTAGTCACGGATCGTCAACGGCAAGCACCAACAGTAAAGTAAGAAGACTTACGGGAGTCCAGAGCGTCATCTCCCGCTGTCCCGGCCGCCGCAGGAGCAATTGCAGCAGGGGACCCCTCAGCGCTTGTCAATTCGATGATAGGTGTCTGGCCCCCGCCCTGTCCTGCTGGCGCCTCTCCTACTCCTACTGAGGATGCCTGACCAACATCTGTGCACTCCTGAGGAAGATGAAGAGAGGGTTTAGAAGCTGCATAAGATAATGGATGAAGCAGGTTGAGTAGGGATAGAAGCGGACCTCGAGGAGCTCAGTGATATCAATATTGTCAGAGCCGGCCACCTCTCCGCTCTCCCGCGGGCTCCCCGGATGGGACCTTCCCTCAGAGCCTTCATCCTCCCCCGTCTCCTCCTCTTCCTCGGAGTCATCGTTACTATCACCTTCCTCCGGCGGCATCTGTTCTGGAGCAGGCTCTAGACCGAGCATCACCTTCACCAGAAGGGACGGCTCCGCACGCTGACCAAGTTGGCGTGCGTACTCGTCCATGGCCGTCAGATACACATACCGCCGGTGGAAGTTCACCCTGTCGGCGACCTGAAGGCGCCCGACCTCTGGCAGATGGATTCCTTCTCTGGTTATTTCATGACAGATGGTTTCGGTCCCCAGCGACTGCCGCAGGGTCATCCAGGCCGACCACAACGCTGGGAAGACTGCATCATGGGAGGGTTCGAGCAGACGCCTTATCTGCTTCCCAGGCCGCTCCCCGACCACCGCATGTGCCCCCTCTCTGGGTGCTGAAGCCGTGGCGGCAGTCTGCGATGTGCCCGCCGCCGAAGTCCCTGCCCGCGCCGGCTCCGCTGCTTGGTGCGCCTCCGTTCTCCCCCGCGTAACGGCGCCTCGCCTCCTTCCTTGACGCCCGGTCTCCGCACGGGTGACCTCGAGCCGCCGAACTGGCTTCCGTAGAAGCCCCTCGGGGTACGCGATGGCCCAGTGTTCGGCGTACTCGGTTGCCAAGCCTGCGTCGACCCCGGTAGGAGGGAGAATGATGACATCGCCAGAGCCGAAAGCGGCGAACATTAGCCACATCTGGCGAAGTACGCAAGGGTTCGTCTCCTCCCGGACAGCAGCGAATACCCTCTTCGGCATCCGTTGAAGGCACCCGAACTGCCTGGCGAACCGGGTTGGCACGTAGGACTCGCAGATCACCTTCCCGTCGATCCGAGCCACGAGCACCCCGCCCCGCATGCTCAGGAAGTATTCGTGCTGCTCCAGCAGACCCTTCCCATTGTCGATCATCTGGCCAACGGGAGTGGGGAACGGGATGAAGTTGAAATTGGCGTGATTTACAATCCGAATCCTCACGCCCTCCTCATTTAGGGTCATCAGAGCGACCCCCGCGATGTTCAGCAGGGAGGGTCGTAGGCCGTTGCCCGGAGGAATGACGGCGTTTGGAAACGTGTACCCACCGAGGTGAGCAGCCACCCAGCCGTGGAAGAATTGAAAGGGCCCACAGACCCTTCGTGGTGACCCCCCTCGCGAGATGCGTCCCAGGATGGCGTACAGCTTAGCCAGCACTGGGACCCCGAGGTTGAATCTTTTGTAGGCGGCCATGGCGCCCGCCATCACCAGTGTCGTCGGGCGGACGCCCATCCACGCGTCCCGCACTGGCAGGATCCACCCACTCAGAAAGGCAGCCAGGAACGCCGCATACCAGACATTTGGATCCCGGGCCTCGATGACGCGGTACCCCCATGAGCGGTAGTCTCCCGTCTCCAGGACCCTCCAGTACGACCCGTTCCGGCTACTCTGAGCCGCGGTGGGGCACCGCTTCCCCCTGCCTGGCATCTTGACCGCTGGGTCATGCTCCAAGAACTGGCTGAACCACTCCTTGTAGGATATGTCCTTGCGGAAGTCTTTGACCTCGATCCGCTGCGTAGCCAGGTCCAGTAGATGCCATGTCAGGATGGGAGTTCGTGACCTGTCGCCCCAGGTGTTCCTCGGAGGTAGGAACTCATCGTATTGGTAACCCTCCAGCAGGATACCTCCAATGCAGTGGATGTCCCAGAGACCGATGCTGACCTCCCCATGGTGAAGATGGAAGGTGTTGGTATCCGGGGACCAGCGGGTGAACAGCTCCGGCCCGAGCTCGGGCTGCTGGTAGAAGTGGAACTGTGACGTCCACACCACCTCAAACAGGCCGATGTACCGCAGTTCCTCCGCGAAGTGATCGCAGGTGTGGCGTACCCAGAACGCCCAGGCCCACTCACTGGTGAAATTGCCCCCAGACCGCAAGTCCCAGTCCTTCAGCCAGCCCCTGGTGTCGTCAGTGACACTCTGGCGATACGTGCTCGAGTAGAGGGATGGAGAGTTCTCTGCAGTAGGCTCACTCCCGGTAATGGTTCGCGTCCTCGGGTTCAGGACATAGACATCTAAGTGCCTGGTCTCCCTGGCAGGATGCCCGTTGTTGGTGATGTTGTAGTGGAGAAGCTCGTCCTCCCGAGTCACCCAGGTCCGTGGCGCATCAACCTCGAACCCCGGCACCGGAACCTCATCCAGGATGCCGTAGTTCCAGAGTGGCAGGTTGTCCGACAGCGGATACGTCTTCTGGGCCGGCGTCAGCAAATCGAACAAGGATTGATTGTTGGAAACAATCTCCTTGGCTCCATAGACCTCCTCGTTCGCCGCCATCTCAGCTCTGCGAATGGCGGCATCCCCCTCATTCACTTGATTCGCGGCCATCTCAGAAGCTCCGGGGGTCGTGTGGGTTAAGGGATGAGGCGTGCGGAATCGGAGGAGGCTGGTAGAGAAATTTGGGAGTTGGCGCGCAATCCTAATGGACGGCGCACAATTGGGAAGTCTGTCGCGTAAAACCCCAGGTGTTCGCACAAAAACAAGCCGAAATCCGGATGGGTTTGCGCGCCGAACGGGCGAATTTCACGCCGTCAATGGCAATTTCGCGCACGAGAGCTGGGAAGCTTATCGCGCGGAAATCCTGTGTACGGCACGCGGAACCCAAGGCCCCTATTTATAGGCGAGGCTGGGTGTCTGCGCCGCGCGGAAAGCGCTTTGCGCGACCGCGGCAGCAAATTTCGCGCCCGACGCCCTTTTTGCGCGCCAAAGTCCCGCGCCGCCCAGGACTTCGGCATTCCGGCGTCTACCTCGGAACCCGATCGTTGCGACCTCTCGCCGATCAGATTCCGAGGGGGGGCTTTTGTAGACGCTGGAAAAGTCCGTTACTCCTCAAACGAAGTTCCAGATGAGGAAAGAGAGGTCATATTTGGAGTCAGAAGCATGTTTCGGAAGGCCCGAAGGCCTTGCACGAAATATCGGAGGCCCGCACGCAATATTGGCTAGGCACGCGCAATCCTTCCGGGATTCGCGCAATGGGACGAGTCGGCGCGTAATTTTCCGCGCCCGACGTCCCTGCGCGACCTGCCGGGCCCCTATTTCGCGCCGCGCCGAATTGCGCGCCCGGGGTTGCCTATAAATACAAGGCGACCCCCGACATTTTGAAGGTTGCCGGAATTCAAAGAGTCGCTCGTGCGCGCAATCCCACCCCCTCCGCGCACAATGCCGATCTTCAGGTAACCTCCTTTATTTCGCGCAAGCAAGCCTCGGGGTTCGCCTTCGCGCGCAACCCCTTTGGCTCCTTTCCTTTGACCAACTCCTCACCCGAAGGCCTTCGCACGCAAAAGAAGCCTCTTGCGCGCAATTGCCCCCGGGTGCATGCAATCCAGCCCGATTGGGCGCACCCCCCCTTACTAAGTGGCCATTCGTTAAAGAATGGGCCGTTGCCCCCGCGCGCTATCAGAGGCCCAGTGCGTGCAATCTCCATCTTCCGCGCGCAAAGCGCTGGCCCAATTGCGCGCCAGCCACCCCAATTTAGCGCCGACCCGCGGTATTGCGCGCCAAGCTCCTCTTTTGCGCGCAAACCGCCAGGGTCGCCCCCTTTGACCCCCTGAGGGTACCCGCCTACGTGGCGCCCGATGATCTTCATCCCGGGTGCCCGCACCGTGCGTTGTCTTCCCGTGCGGCCCTCCAGGCTCGCACGAAGTGACACAGACCCATTGGCGGAACCACCTCGTCCGCGCTGCAGGACGTTAAACTGCCAGGCATCCATCGTCCTGTAGGATGCTAAACTGCACCACATCCGCGCTGCAAGACGTTAAACTGCCAAGCATCTTCGTCCAACATGACGTTAAACTGTACTACGTCTGCGCTGCAAGACGTTAAACTGCCAAGCATCTTCGTCCAACATGACGTTAAACTGTACTACGTCCGCGCTGCAAGACGTTAAACTGCCAAGCATCTTCGTCCAACATGATGTTAAACTGTACCACGTCCGAGATACAAGACGTTAAACTGTTCAGCATTCGTCCGCGCTGCAGGACGTTAAACTGCCAGGCATCCATCGTCCCGCACGACGCTAAACAGCACTACGTCCGTGCTGCAAGACGTTAAACTGCCAAGCATCCATCGTCCTCAACACACGACGTTAAACTGTACTTCGTCCGGCAAGACGTTAAACCGGCCGCTTCGTCCTCAACACACGACGTTAAACTGTACTTCGTCAGGCGAGACGTTAAACCGTCCACTTCGTCCTCAACACACGACGTTAAACTGTACTTCGTCCGGCAAGACGTTAAACCGTCCGCTTCATCCGATCCCGTGCCTCGCACGCAGGGTCCCCTCCCCGAGTTTGGATGTGGCCCCACCCGCTCGTCTCTGCAGGGATGTCGGGATTGCCCCTCTTTAGGGACGATTTATTGGAGTGGCCTTCGCCCATGGGGGTAGGGTATTACAAACCCCTAGTTTCTTGTGGGGGGCTACACATGTGTATCTCCATTGTGCTTCCCCACTGCCGAAGCCAGTAGAGGGCGTGACGGGGATCGAGGTCTCTCACCTTCGGCCCAAGTCCCTCTCCAACTGAGCTTTGCCGCACTCAGGTTGCCTCAGTGCATAAGTCCTGACAGAATGAACTACGTGGACTTTGATCCCTGTCTCCTAAACAGGGTACGTAGGAAGCCTCCCTGAGGTTCAAGCCCACCACCTGGTCATCCCGGTCGTATTCACGTCGGTTCGTCCATCAGTGGACCCCTCCCGGGTTCACATTCGCGTCGATTCACCTATGAATCCGCCCTTGTGGGGGACTGCACGTGTGTATATCCATTGTGCTTCCCCACTGCCGAAGCCAGTAGAGGGCGTGACAGGGATCGAGGTGTCTCTCACCTTCGGCCCAAGTCCCTCTCCAATTGAGCTTTGCTGCATATGGGACTCCTTGGATTGTAAGCCCCAAACAGCAGCGTCCAGCATGACGTGAAACTGTGATCCACCCGGCCGTTCCATCCCCCTCTGTGTGAGGTGGTTCGGTTCAATCCTCCGCCCGACAGCCTCGACCTCCTCGTGAGTCGGCTTGCCACCGTCCAGCATGACGTTAAACTGTATATCCGAACTACGATTACTTTGATCCGCGCTAACGCGCGGTACGTAGGAAGCCTCTAAGGGGTCCAAGCTATTCACTCCATCATCCATCCTGATCCTTACCCGGGCCGCCACATCCCGGTGGGGTCATGCCACTTCATTCCACTCCACTTCACTCGGGAATCCGCCCATGTGCTGGCCCCAGCGTCGGAGGTTCCCCGCAAGGGGTTCTGTCGTCTGATCCACTCCTCGTGTTGATCAGTCCGATGCCGTCCCCGCTGGACGTTAAACTCGTGGCATACCCCGTGTTAAACATGGGAAGCTGAGGAAAACCTCAGGTAAACGCAGTTCCCCGCACCCAGCGTGGGATGCCTCAGGACATCACGCCTTCGAGAAGCCCTATTAGGGACGGAAGGCAGACATGCAGAGCCGCAGTGTTAAGACACGCCCCCAACACCCAGTGCTACCCGGTCTCCTCACCGCAGGTTGCTGCCCCGACCAGAATCCTTGGAGCATCTGGGCGGAAGCAGCGTAATTAACCGGTGTCCATGAATATATGGCGCCGGGAACGAGATTCACGAACATTCTTAAATCTATGAGGGAGACCCGGATTAGGCGACGAGTTCCGAGGAGACATCCACGGAAGGAGGAGCCGACATCCCATCATCCCGGTTTCGATCAAGGAGCAGACATCTCTGAATAAGGGACGGATGCCGCCTGCCTTTGGAAAGCGGGACTGCGGGACCACAAGCCGCGCTCCCATCCCCCCCCTCGGGTCGACGGGCGCACGCGCAAACGTGTCCTGGCGGAACAGCGTCGGAACAGAAACCCGACGCACATCCGTACCGAAACAATTATCCCAATAGATTAAATTCCAATAAAATCATACTTTTTCCCATTACATCCATTGTAATCTTGGTTCCTTCTTTCTTCATCCATTACTTTAAAAGAATGTTTAGGGCTTAGAATACTTAAATTAGTAAATGTAGAAAATCGAAATATATAAGAATTGAAGAAATAATTCATAAACGATGTGAATAACCCAACTTATTAATCTTTAGCTTAAATCTAGGTTATCCATGGTTATTTTACTATTATATACTCTAATCTAGTTAGATTCTATAAAATCATATGTTAAAATCCTTTATAATAGTTTTTAAAGAGAATTTAAATTAATCTAAGCATATCCCCATGAGTTTCTCTAAGTGCGCAGTTAGGGATCATTAACCATGAACTAGAATAAATATTGATATATACCCAACCAAATCTTCTCATGGTTGTATCCCCTATATGAATATGTCCCAAAACCACATCCTCCTGATAGTATCTAGATATAGATTTAATTGCTAGTAAAACCACACAATCCCAAATTTAGTAAAATTTTATGAGGTTATCCTATATTTTGAATTATACCTAGGGTTTTCACTAATGTTCTCTAATATTAATCCCCAAAAAACATTAGATATTCAACACTTTTGACCTAAAGTTTTTTCTATTCCATTTAAACTAATATCTTCATTAACTCATCAACCCTTCATTTTGTTCCTAAATCTTAATTCATTCTCAAAAAATATCATCCTAACCTCAAAAGTTATATAAGCACTCCCCTAATACCAATAGTCATTCCCCCTGACCCATGATCCCAAATCTGGGGCCAAAAACAAATAACTTACAACATTGTCTTTGATACAAATTTATTACAATAACATATTTCTCACATTTACAATCCACGTACCTTTTAGTTTAGAGTTTTTAAAGATTAATAAAAATCACTAAATAATAAATATCAGGTCATCTCATAAAATTTATTCTTTTTCACTATATAAAAAACTAATAAATACATAATGAGGCTTCAACATCACCTATATGTTCTCCACACAAGATAAACTTCTAGGATTGGAAAACTTAATACTTTCTTTCATATACTAGGGAAATGGAAACATAAGAGATGGGTGATCTCAAACACTCAGTAAGGGAAAACATAATAATAAAGTATAACATGATATGCATGAGGTATAACATGATATGATACTGAGAATGGAATAGAGACATGGAAAATGATAACATAAGATAATTGAATAAGAATAGTCATATTATAAGAGCATCGCATCATAAGAATGTGAAAACAACAAAAACATAACATCGTAACTATAATTCGTGGATCCTTACCTCATTAATATAACATAGTGGGATAGTCTAACCACTGAAAGATCATAGTTCACTAGGATCACTACTCACGCACCATGATATCTCATGAAATAAAAACATTATGGGATGTATTGGAGGGATATATAATTATGAGCCCACTCATCACAAAATAAAAAACATACATATGTATTTCACATGATCTCAATAAATATATCATAAAAATCCTAGGAAATAAAATGAATTTTATATCCTCTTCAATTGGTTATATGGAAGAATTTATGATTTCATCCATAAACATGACATGACAAACCCATGAAAAATAAATGGGTATCTAATTACTTTAATCATCATTCTAGGTAAATACCACTCAATAATTATGATTGTCCATATGGTATTTTCACTTTATAGGAAATAGATATATGGTTTACAAAATAATTTTTCCAATAAATCAATGTATTTAGAATCTAGGTGAACATTATTCAATCAAGTAATGGAATATGGTAAATTCATAGAGGAAAAGAATAGGAATTAAATCATGACAATACAAGTGGATAATTAGGAAAAAAAATAATTTATGAATTATTCTGTTGGACTCCTCTTGTATTAATCATGTTTTAATGATCACAAATCTTATTTAATCATGTTTTAATGATCACAAATATTAATTAATCTCATTCTAATGATTCAAAATATTATTCAACCTAGTTATCTTATATACATTATATCCAATCATGTGAATATATGTTTAAAGTTATATCATGCTTTAAGAAGAGCCTGGCACAATATTAGCTGCTCTATTTTCAATTTTCCTACTTTATACTATCATGTATCTACTCTCAAAATACCTTCTTTAACAAATGCTTAAGTCTAATCATTTCTATTATCATCTTTATTTAAGTCTGCACATAGTTACATTGGAAGGTCTAAGACACTATGAGTCTGCCACTGGCTATGTATTTCTGGCACCGTGAAGCAAGACACTGTAATGCCAGACACCGTGAACAAGACACCTTAAGAAAGAAACCGTAAGCAAGACACCATGAACAGGACACCGTAAGCAAGACACCGTAATAAAGACACCATAAGCAAGACATTGTAAGCAATACATTGTGAACAAAACACCGTAAGCAAGAAACCGTGAACAAGACACCGTGAAGTAGAAACTGTGACACTCAGACACTGTGATCAACTAAGACACCGTTTGAATGAGACATCGTTTCCATGACTTACTGTGACACCGTTTCTTCAACTATTTTGATTCCTTTCAATTTAATTTCCAATGGTCATATTTTATGCTTTTAATGAAACCGCTATTAATTAATGTGGGTTATTGGCATGTCAGGGAACTGAACCACATACCTATAAAAGGTAATCATCCCCATTGCCAGACAAAAGAAGAAATAAAAGGAATATCAAGCTGCTGTAGAAGAAACACACAGAGATATACACAGAGTCATACACAGAGACATATACGAAAGGAATAAGAAGAGATACACATGTACATGTAGAGAATAACGCACAAAGAACTCAGAACACTCATACACATCTAGAACAGAATTTGAAAGAGGAAGTTAAAGCGCCACTTGAAATACTCTCTCATTCAAGCTGAACAACTATACTGGAAGTGAAGAAACAAAACCACGACACTCTGTTTTCTAGAAAATATTCAAATAAGGACTCAAAGCTTCATCTGCTTCAATCCGAATAAGTCCAGAGCTGCATTGACATCACACAAGACCATTCTAAACTCATCTCTATATTCTTGCTCTATTGTGATCATCATTCTCTTTACATTACGAGCAGTGTGTGATTCTATCTGTTTTGACATGCACTATATCTTGTGCTAAACTGGAGGATTTCTAAATCCTCACACAATCTTTCCATTAGAATATTGTGTCCCACTGTGGATAGTGGTAGAGGTCTGGGGACCTAGACAACTTGTGTGCTTTTATTTTGTTTTCCCATGTAGAACTACGGTAGAGGTATGAGGACCTGAACAGTCTGTGCATTATTGTAAAACCCTGATCCAAGGTTTCGATCATAGTTTATATAAAATTGTATGAGAGGACTAAGTATCAACATGAGACTGTACCACTTTTTTAACACTGTTGTGCATCTTATTTTAGTTTAAACTTATTTTCAATATTCCGCTATTATTTACTTTGAAACCAAAATCTGTTTTAAACTTACTTTGATCGTTGAACTAGAAAGTGTTTCTAATTATTGTGAACTAGAAAGTTAGTTTCAAAAGAAAAAATAATCTTTAGATTATGTTAACTGAGAAATAATGAATCTTTGAGAAACTAATTGAACATTTACAATCTGTATAAATTCACTACAGTTTAACATTTTTTATGAATTGGGGGATTTTAATAAAAATATTTTAAATAGAAATTTTTAATTGGAACTCAATTCACCCCCCTCTTGAGTAACCACTCTGACCAACATTTGGTATCAGAGGATTAGTTAAAAGTTTTTCAAAACACTATTATTTTTAACTGTGATTCTTGTTGTATCTTAAAGATCTTAAATTTATGTTATTTGTAAATTTTTATCTCTTTAAATAAATTTGATAAATTCTAATTGTGGATAATAGATTAGAAGGTGTAGCTACCAACAGGACACCCTTCCTTAATGGTGTTACCTATTCCCAACGGAAAATCAAAATGAAAATTTATTTAGAAAGTATGGGATTGGACATTTGGACTGCCATAGAGACTCAGTACAAGATTCCAGAAACTGTTAGAACTACTTGGGATTAATCTATTAAATCTGCTTACAATAATAATTATAAATCAATGAATGCCCTTTATTTTTCTTTAGAAGATGAAAAATTTAATCTAATGTCTGCTTGTAAGACTGCCTATAAAATATGGGATACTCTGGCTGTTTCTCAGGAGGGAAAAACCAATGTTAATGAAATGAGACTAAACACATACACTATTAATTATGATAATTTTAAAATGAAACTGATGAATATATTTCTGATATGTATCTTTGGTTTAATGAGATAGTCAATAAAATGAGCTCACTGGGAAAAGTTGTTCCAGCAAAGGAGAAAATCATGAGGATACTAAGATGCCTACCAGACATATAGAGAGGAACCTCTGTCTCTATACGAGAATCATGTGACATTGGAAAGCTTCATGTCAAGGAGCTGATTGGTAAGTTGATTATGTATGAAGAAGAGTTGAAGGTAAACAAATAAGATGATGATGAACCAAGAAATAAATCAGTATCCTTCAATAACTCTTCTTCAAAAATCAAGGACAAAGAGAAAATTCAAGCTGCAAGTGATAGTTCAAGTAGTGAAGAGATTGCATCTGATAGTGATGCTGAAATGGATCAGATAGCCATAAATTTTAAGAATTTTTATATGAAAAATAAGTTTTTTAGAAAATACAATTACAAGGGAAAATATGAAAATAAAGGTCATTGGAAGTAGGATTCGAAAAGGACTGATAAAAGTTATAACATAGTCTGTTATGAATGCAAGAGGAAAGGACATGTGAAAGCTGATAGTCCAAAGTTAAAGTACAAGAAAAAATATGAATACAAGGACAAAAAAGTATGAGAAAGATATGAAATCAACCTTGAGTGCTTTAGAAGACAGTTCAAGTGATTCTGATTCCACTCAGGATGAAAAATCTCAAAAATCTAATATGTGTTTTATTAAAAACACATCTGAGGTAACATTGAATACTCCTACTATAAACTCTTATTATTATGGAGATTATTTTGATTCTGATTCTGAAAACATGTATAGTGAAGAATTATTTGAATAATGTAACATGCTAGAGGATACCTGTAATGAGATGAAAGACAAGTATAAATCCTTAAATAAATAGTATGCTTTAACTAGCATTGTCAAATCTGAACTAGAAGTAGAAATAGAAAAGAATTCTCAACTACTCAAAGAGAATACTGAACTAAAACTGTCCAGTGAGCAACTCAGGAAAGATTTAGAAAATTTTAATAATGGAAAGGACACACTTACACAAATTCTAGGAAAACAAGTAGCACTAAAGTATACTATTGGTTTCGGCTATCATCCTAAATAGAGACAGATTGCAAAGAATATATTGATTCCTAAATCTGGACAGTATGCTGGTAGTTCTAGTTCTGAAAATTCTTATGTCTCAACTAGATACTCACATAGTAATAGATCAAAGAAAGTTTATTTTTCAAAATATTTTAAATCAATTGATTATATGAAACCCATTAGACAAATCTGGGTACCAAAAGTTCAGTTTGATAACCTGTCTAGACACAAAAAAATATGGGTACCAAAATCTTTTTCTGTCTAAATATGTTTTGTTGGAAACATTATTGAAAAGTTCTTGTAGGAAGATATGGTATTTGGATAGTGGATGTTCAAGTCATATGATAGGAGACTACTCATTCTTTAAGAGCTTAATCAAAGTTGATGGAGGACATGTCACCTTTGGTGATAACTCAAAAGGAAAGTTCATCAGCTTAGGCCAAATTCGTAACACTGATTCAATTTTAATTTCTATAGTTTTATTTGTTGATGAACTAAAGTATAATCTGATAAGTATTTCTCAGTTGTGTGATGAAGGTTTCAATGTTAAATTTGAAAATGATGCTTGCAATGTATTTCATTCTAAATTTTTTTGGTATTTACTACATTAAGAAATGAAAATATTTATGTTGTATATTTGAATTCTTTAGCTAAACAAAATTTTACTTGTTTGAAAACTTTTCATAAAGAATCTTGGCTATGGCATAGAAAATTAGGACACTGCAATGTACACTCTATTAGGAAACTGACTAGGAAAGGTTTAGTTAGAGACATGGCCAATCTAGAATTCCCAACAGATAAAGTTTTTAATCCTTATTAAAAGGGAAAACAACATAAAGTTTCTTTCAAATCAAAGAAAGAAGTTTCTACTTATCAACCTCTCGAATTGGTTCACATGATTTATTTGGACCATCTATAGATTCTAGATTAAATGGGAATCACTATGTTTATGTCCTTGTAGATCACTTTTCTAGATACACTTGGGTATACTTTCTACCTCACAAAATTGAATCTTGTTCCTATTTTGTTAAATATTCCAAGTCTGTAGAAAACCTTAGTGGACTTAGGATCAAGACCTTGAAATGTGATCATGGTCGTGAGTTTGAAAATTAGTAGTTTGAAACCTATTTCTCATATAATGGATATAGTCACAACTTCTCTGCACCTAGAACACCTCAACAGAATGGTGTAGTAAAAAGAAGAAATAGGACTCTTCAAGATATTGCTAGGACAATGATCAATGAATATGATTTACCTATTTACTTTTGGGCTGAAGCTATCAATACATGTTGTTACATTATCAATATAGTCTTGATAATACAAATTATTAAAAAGACCCCTTATGAGATTTTGAACAATAGGAAGCCTAAGGTTAATTACTTTAGAGTTTTTGGTTGCAAAGTTTTTATCCTTAACACTAAAGATAATCTTAACAAATTTGCTTCCAAAAGTGATAAAAGAATTTTCCTAGGTTTCTCTACAACTAGTAAAGCCTATAGAGTATTCAATAAGAGAACCAAATGTGTGGAAGAATCTATACACATCAAATTTGATGAAACTGATCCACATGAACCTAAGACCCCTTTTGAAAATCTTGAAGAATATACGTCCATTCTAGACCTTAATGACAAAAAAAGTGAACCTATTATTAAGAAAACTAGTTCTGGTAATTTTTCAGAACCTTCTTCTGTAGAACCCAAACCTGTAAATGAACCTATAATTTCTAGACCTATCTTTTCTAGACCAACTAGGACTCTTAAAAGTCATCCTTTTGATGTTGTAATTGGAGATTTAGATAGAGGGACACAAACTAGAGCTTCTCTAAGAAACCAGGTTAAAAATCAATCTTTTAATTCACAGATTGAACCTAAAAAATATCAATGATGCAATCAATGATGAATTTTGGGTGATGGATATGAAAGAATAATTGAATCAATTTGAAATAAAAAAAGTTTGGGAATTATTTGACATACCAAAGGACACCTTGACCATAGGCACCAAGTGGTTTTTTAGAAATAAATTTGATGAAGCTGTAAACATAGTTAGAAACAAGGCTAGACTAGTTGCACAAGGCTATAGTCAAGAAGAATGAATTGACTATGATGAGACCTTTTCACCAGTAGCCATACTTGAAGCTATCAAAATCCTTCTTGCCTATGTAGCACATTTGAATTTCAAACTATATCAAATGGATGTTAAGAGTGCATTCTTAAATGGGTATATAGTTGAGGATGTTTTTTTGAAAAACCCCCTGGATTTACAAAACCTCATTTTCCAAATCATATTTTTAAATTTTCAAAAGCTTTATATGATTTAAAGCAATATCCACGAGCATGGTATGACAGATTGAGTACTTTTATTATTTCCAAAGGATTTACAAAAGGAATAGTCGATCCTACTCTTTTTATAAAACTAATTTCCAATGATGTTTTAGTTGTTCAAATTTATGTAGATGAAATTATTTTTGGATCATCGAAGAATTATTTATGTGTTGATTTTTTTAAAATGATGCAAAACGAATTTGAAATGAGTTTAATGGGAGAACTCAAATATTTTATTGGATTTCATGTTTTTCAAAATGAAAATGGAATTATTTTAAATCAAAGTAAATATACTAAGGATATTCTGAACTTCTTTGGATTGGATAGCACTAAAAGTAGTGACACTCCCATGAGTACCACTTATAATTTAGATCTTGATGAAGATGGAAAATCGGTTGATCAAACCACTTATAGAGGAATGATTGGAAGTCTACCCTACTTAACTATTAGTCATCATGAAATTATGTTTAGTGTGTGTGTATATGTGCTCATTTTCAAGAAAATAATTAAGAATTTATTTAAAATGTTGTAAAGAGAATTTTCAAATACCTCAAGAAAACACCCAATATATGACTGTTTTATCCTAAAGGACAATCATTTGAATTAGTTAGTTATTCTGATGCTGACTTCGGTGGCTGTAAGTTAGATAGAAAAAGAACCTCTGAAACATGTCATCTTTTAGGCAAGTCACTAGTATCATTGTGTTGTAAGAAACAAAATTTTGTTGCATTGTCTACTACAGAAGCTGAATACATAGATGCTGGCAGTTTTTGTGCAAAAATTTTGTGGATAAAACACACATTACTAGATTATAGATATCAATTCAGACATTTTCCTATAAATTATGACAACACAAGTGCTATTAACATCTCAAAGAATCATGTTTCACATTCTAGGAAAAAGCATATTGATGTAAGACATAACATTTTGAGAGATCATTATCAAAAAGGTGATATTAATTTGGAATTCATTGGTACTAAATATCAACTTGCTGATATATTCACTAAACCATTAAATTCTAAAAGAATAGACTACATCATACATGAACTAGGCATGATAAAAATTAAATAGATACTTTACTAGTTACTATTTCAAGTCATGTTTTTTGATATATTACTGGGTTATACTTTACTATTTCATGCTTATGGTTTCTCAGTTACTGTCTCTCATGTTTACTGTCTCACCATAATGCACACTGAGAAGTTAGTTCACGGTCTCATCATGAAACTCATTTACTATCACATTGTAATGACCACTCACGGTCTCACCATAAAAATTAATTATTTTTTTAACATGTATCACGGTAATTACCCTTTTCACCTTTTTATCTTCCCATGTTTTTTATTTTAGCGATGTTTGGTATTCCTAAATGATAAAACAAATTAGTATCACTTTCTTCTGCACTCAGGGATTCCTCTTCCTATTCTATACAAACCCTTCTTCATCCCAACAACCCTTCTCTCGCTCGAACCCTCAATGAATTCAAAGAATGAAATTCCTGTCATCATCGACACCTGATAAGCACAACTCGAAGAAGAAGAAGATTGCACCCAAGCTGACACCCGAAGGACCTTTAAATATGAATCTGGTAAACCGCGTTGTTGTACCTGAGAAAGAGATTTTCCCCAAATGTCTTCTTACTAGTAATTCTCTGGTATTGAAAGTGTTAGAACAAAAAGGCTGGTTGGAATTGTTCTCGAAGGAAGATATACCTATCTATCCTAGGTTAGTAGATCAGTTTTACCAATACGTACATTTCTCATTTGATTCTGGTGAGAGTTTTTTTGTGAGGATATGGGTAAATAGTCAGAGATGCTCTATATCTTTGAGGTTATGGGCTGCATCCCTTAGGATACCTCATGAAGTCATATGTGAGGATTATCAGAGAGGACCTCCACCTTCAACCGATTTATTTGATCTAGAAGATTCCCTGAAAACCCTAACTGGAAATGGAACCCAGAGGAGATCCATTGCTACTGAATTAGATGGAGAAACAAGTCTTCTGTTTAAGTTTTTATAGAATTTGGTCAGTCCAAGAAAAGTTTATTTTGCTGTGTTAAAATATCAAGATGTGTTTTTGATTCACCTCATGAAAAATGGGCATAGGATCAATCTATGCAAATATATAATTCACCGTATGTTTGAGTTGATCAAAGTAACATCCAAGTCAACTTATCTATTTTACTCTTGGCTAATATCAACCATTCTTCTTACAAAAGGTGTGGTTGGACCTAATAATGAAGTGATTAAGGACTATGAGTACTACCTCTCAAAAGATACTATCAAAAGAATGAAGATAAACTGTAATCCTTGGAAAATGGAATGGGAGGAAGACAATGATAAAATTTATGAGAAATTCATTCCGGTGGATTATCCCTAAAGATAAAAAGACATCTCTGATCCTGGTTTAGAACCATATGAGATTGTTGAGTATCCAGAAGAAGAGGAAGAAGAGGCTAAAGTGCCAACTAGGGAAGTGGTTATTGTTGAAGAAGACATGACTACTGCTCCTCGTGTAGTTCTTGAAGAATAATTCCCTACTGCTAGGGAAGTTGAATGTTGGGAAACTCAACCCGAAGCTGTAATAGATTCAATCACCAAAGAATCTAAAAAGAATATCATGGAAGAGCCTATAGTGGATGAGCCTACAATAGAAGAGCCTATAGTGGAAGAGCTACCTATTTTTCCAGAGGTCAATCTTTAGGAACACCCCGTGGAACAATCTATTCCTGAAATCATACCTTCTGCTGAAAAAAGAATGGAGCTAGGATTTCAAGTGGCTAGACAAGAATTGAGTGAGGAACTCAGAGCTGAGTTTGTGGATTTATACCATGATTCTAGGCCTCTCATTCCTGAGAAAGAGGCACCAGTTGAGGGGGAGAAAACCCCAAATCTTGAGTCTGTTTAAGCCTCGCATCCAACTGAGTCAAGTCCTGTAGATACTCAGTATAAATTTCCCATTTTTTATGATGTGAATGATTCTCAGCAGGTTAAAGCAACTGGAATTGATATTTCCTCCCTATTTCAGTTGAAATCAGTCTCCAATTTTGTACCTGAGAAGGAACCTGAGCCTTTTCCAGTCCCTACTTCAGAACCCTTATCTTAACAGCCATCCTTTGTAAGTAAGGATGATCTGAAGGAATTTGGGGCTACTCTCTTATCTGTAATTGAGAAACTCATGAATACTCAACCTCTTCCTGTGACAAATTTAAGTGAGAGAGATTCCTCAGTTCTTTGGGAGAATATTATCTTGAAAATACAACCTAAGATGCTCCATGAAATTCAAGAAGTGAGAGTTGAAAATAAACTGCTCAGTAATGAAGTAAAAACTCTTAGAATTTTGGTTAAAGACATGCAGAGAGAGCTGCATTCGAGATCTGAATTTGTTGTTCCTCCTTTAGAACCTGCTTCTCCTCCAATCCCACAAGTTGGTGTGTCTCAACTTCAACCATATCTAGCATTCAAAGATGAAAATATCATTTAAAGGAATAAACAAATTGTGAAGTAAATGAAAGAACGTGTTGCCAATATGAATAAACTCACTAATGAGTATACTGGGTGTCTTCAAAAGGTGTTGAATCAACTAAAGTCTCTGAACACAGTTGTCAAAGCATCTGGTCAAACCTCAAAACCCTCCCTGGACAGTGATCTACTTAGAACTATAATCAAATAAGAGCTTCATAATGTCTTCAGTGGTTTCAATGTGGCTTCTTTAACTGAAGTGGTCAAAAACAACGATAGAGTTATTGACATAGTACAAATCCACTCCAAAATTGCTAATGATGCTCAGCAAGAGATTAACAAGAAAGTGGATTTCTACTTCAATAGAATCTTCTCTAAGATAGATATGACAAACCTTTTTAAGTACCTCATATAAAAACGGAGGATTCCTCATATGACTCAAGCTTTCAAGAATCAAGTCCAGAAACTCACAGATTTTACTCGATTATTGGAAAATTTTATGGAGAAAAAGGGAGATTTTGAGAAAGCCATTCAATATGGTGGAGAGATTATTACTGATTTCATGAAACTATTCAGGCCTTATCTTCATGTCCAGTGTACAACCATTGTTGCTCCAGCGGCTGCACCTCTCAGACCTGGGCTGCCTACCTTCACCTCTACTCTAGCCTCAACCACCATGTCTGTCAGACAAGAACTCAGTCAGATCAGGCCTATGATTCTTGATCAACAACTTCCTAGATCTTCTACTGCTCCTACATTGGCTCCCTCCGTCTTTGAAGGACTCCCTTTGCCTTCTTTATCAACCACCTCTCTGCCATCTTCCACCTTGTCCTCTGACCCTATGGCTTCCTCTTCTACCACTACTACTAAAGGCAAAGAGAATGTCGGCGCATGAAAGAGAACAGTGATTATTTTTTTGATAGGAATTCTATTGTTTTTTGTATTACTTTTTATTGTACTGTCAATTATTTGATATTAATGGATTGTTAACCTTTTTGACCTCTCTTGTTTTATATTTTTGATAATACCAAAATGGGGAGAAATTCTATATACTATATTAGCAAGTTATTTGTATATAATATGTTAGAAAGTTATCTTTATAGTTGAATCCAATATACACCTTAATTGTATATGATTTGTGATCATAAAAAAGGGGGAGATTGTTGGACTCCTTGTGTATTAATCATGTTTTAATGATCACAAATCTTATTTAATCATGTTTTAATTATCACAAATACTATTTAATCATGTTCTAATGATTACAAATCTTATTCAACCTAGTTAAATTCTATAAATTATATCCAATCATGTTTATTTATGTTTAAAGTTATCTTATGATTTATGAAGATCCTTGCATGATCTTAACTACTCTATTTTCAATTTTCCAACCTTATAATATCTTTTATCTACTCTCAAAATCCCTTCATTAACAAATGCTTAAGTCTAACCTTTTATATTATAATCTTTATTTAAGTATACACATAGTTACATTGGAAAGTATAAGACGCCATGAGTCTGCCACTGGCTATGGATTTCTAGCACCGTGAAGCCAGACACCGTGAACAAGACACCTTAAGCAAGACACTGTAAGCAAGACACCATGAACCAGACACCGTAAGCAAGACATCATAAGCAAGACATCGTAATCAAGACACCATGAACAAGACACCATAAGCAAGACACTATAAACAAGACACCGTGAAGTAGACACTGTGACACTCAGACACTGTGATCAACCAAGACACCATGTAAAGGAGACACTGTTTTCATGACTTATTGTGACACTATTTCTTAAACTGTTTTGACGTCTTTCAATTTAATTTCCAATGGTCATATGTTATTCTTTTAATGCAACTGCTATTAATTAATTTGGGTTGTTGGCATGTCAGGGAATTGTACCTCATACCTGTAAAAGTTAATCATCCCCATTTCCAGATAAAAGGATAAATAAAAGGAACATCGAGATGCTATAGAAGAAACACACAGAGATATACATAGATTCATACACTGAGACATATACGTAAGGAAGAAGAATAGATACACACATACATGTAGAGAAGAACACACAAAGAACTCAGAACACTCATACACATCAAGAACAGAAGTTCAAAGAGGAGGTTCAAGCACCACTTGAAATACTCTCACATTTAAGCTGAACAACTATATAGGAAGTGAAGAAACAAAACCACGGCACTCTATTTTCAAGACAACTTACAAAGAATGAATCAAAGTTTAATCTACTTCAATCCAAAGAAGTATAGAGCTGCATTGACATCACACAAGAGCATTCCAAACTCATCTATATATTGTTTCTCTACTGTGATCATCCTTTTCTTTACATTATGGGAAGTGTTTTCTTCTATCTGTTTTGACATAAACTGTCTCTTGTGCTGAACTTGAGGATTTATAAATCCACACTCAATATTTCCATTACAATATTGTGATCCACTGTGGATAGTGGTATAGGTTTGAGGACCTAGATATCCTGTGTACTGTTGTTTTGTTTTCCCACGTAGAACTGAGGTCGAGGTCTGAGGACCCGAACAGTCTATGCACTGTTGTAAAACCCCAATCCAGGGTGTGGATCATAGTTTATATAAAACTATTTGAGATGACTAAGTCTCCGCTTGAGACTGAACCTCTTGGTTAACACTATTATGCATCTTATTTTAGTTTGAACTACTTTTCAATATTCCGCTGCTATTTACTTTGAAACCCAAATCTGTTTTAAAGTAATTTCGATAGTTGAACTAGAAAGTGTTTGTAATTATTGTGTACCAGAATGTTAGTTTCAAAAGTTAGAATAATCTTTAGATTATGTTAACTAAGAAATAATCAATCTTTGAGAAACTAATTGAACATTTACAATCTTTATAAATTCACTACAGTTTAACATGTTTTATGAATTGGGGGATTTTAATACAAATATTTTAAACAGAAATATTTAATTGGAACTCAATTAACCCCCCTCATGAGTATCCACTCTGACCAACATAGACCATATATGTGAAATATAATTTCATAATCCATCCAGATAGATATGGTGGATGGTATCATTTTAAGAATACCCTTGATCAGGTATATGATATAGATGAAGAAAACTCTTAGAATCATAAGGAAACATTCATTAAAAATAATACTTTACCTTTTACTTTGAAAAGATTTTAAAAGAAATATTTTATTAAACCATAAGTATAAGAATTTCCTTTTTGAAAACTTAAAACTGTAGATAGTAGGTCTCTTACAAAATTATGAAGGTGGTTGAAAGATACATTCACAAAGAACATGTAATAGAGATTTCTTTTGGTAAAAAATAAACTATATTTAAGTATTTAATAGATTTAGTTTCAAAAAAAATTAAGGCAGTTTAAATTCCCCTTTTTAACTATTTTTAAATAAGTCATTTTAAAACATTTTAAAAAATTACTTTATAAGAAAATATTTTTTAAAACTATTCACATAGAAAATAATTAAAGTATGTTAAAACCATTTAGTGTAACCTACATCGTAAAATGTTTGATAAAAATTTTCATTTATAGTAGTTGAATATAAGTATGAAGTTCACTTTCAAGATTTTAGAAAATAAATTCATTAAATAAAACATGGATATGGAAGAAAATTATCCATTGTATAGAATATGAGTTATTCTTATCAAAATCCTAATTTTATTTGAGGAATAATTTCATCAAAGGGGTTTATATTAATGAATATAACTAATATCCCAATATAAAACATATATATACCATTTTAAGATATATTTTTAGGAAAAATAGACTTGGATGATCAAAATAAAAAAGAGATTCTGTGACTCAGGGAAAAAATAACTTGATTCCAGAAAACAATAATGACTTGAGTAACATTTTAATAAAAATCCTTGAAGAATAAAAATCATGAAAATGATCCTAAAATAATATTAATAAAATATATAATATTATAACATAAAAATTGGGCATTATATACACCATATAAAAGTGAATTGGCACATAAGGAAAAATGTGTCTCAATAAAGGGAGTTTGAGACAAAAATCCCTTACCTTATTTCCATTCTTAGTTTAAAACACTCTAATTTCCTATAAAAAAACCATAAAAATAGTAATAACATATTTTACAACCATATTCATATATATAAACCTTTTATATATTTCATTTGTAATTATTACTCTGAATATAGTGGCTCATCATAGCTTATTTTTAACATCAGTTGTTAACACTTTTAATTGTCTAGCACATGCTTTGTAATGTTAATGTTAATCCATGATATGTTATTACAATTTAATTAATACTATATTAACTATATTTATATAATATATATATCATTATTATTTATAATTTTCCACTTTGATCCCATTAGAGTTTTAATTACCACTCTTTAAGATGAAGCTGGAGACAATCTTGTTTTGGCACTTTTTAATAAACGAAGAAAATATATTATTAACATGTTTAGATATTAATTTTATTACTCTTTAGAAATTAAAAAATCATTAATACCTTATTATTACTTTTCATTAATATTATATGATATTCCTTAATTATTCACTATACAGACATTACAACATCGCTCAAGTAAGCAGTGAACTGTCCAAAACCAAAAGTGTGTCGTAATGATCGATTAAGAAAGAAATTTTTATTAAATAATATTAATATAAAATTTAAATAATATTATAAAGTTTTATATATCATATATCTCTATAAAATTCATTATTATATCCTGTAATGATGTGTGGTGATGAAAAATGGAATTCATCATTCATGGATGTGATAGTCCACACGTACGCATGATTAATGAACCCATTTACTATATATGAAATTTTATTATTTTAAAATTATAATAATGTTAAAATAATCATATTAGTTTATTAATTATAATTTTATGTCCAACCAAATTATTAGTTTAATATAAATAATATGTGTTATTCATGGAGGTGGTAGCTCGCACATATGCAAGATTAATGATCTCATTCATTAACAAGTGGAAAGAAATGTGGAAAATATAAAAGGTAACCATTTAAGAATTTTTAATTTAAATAAAAAACATAATTATTCATAAAAAATATCCTTGAAACTAGACTAAAATATTTGGTGATGAAAAATAAATTGTATTGTGTCGTAGAGGTGTTAGTATGCACGTACACAGGGTCTATGAGTTTTTTTCTTAGTTGATGATACAGAATGAATGAATGAATGATGTTAAATTAATATAATTAAATTGATTTATATATATTAGGATTATTTAATTTTATTAACAATTTTATAGAATACAGGGAAGATGAAAATTAAAAATAAATGTTATGAGGAGAGTAATACTCATGTCAGGAACTTTGCTTTTCCTTGGAATTATCTTTGGAAATGAAAGGATTAATCCAGATAAATAATTCCAAAGTATTATTATAGTGGGATAGGGTTATAGTATAAAATAATTGATAGAGTTTTAATAAGAAATTAAAATTAATGGGTGTGTAGAGAAGGGGGGTACTTGGTCCCATTTAAAAGTGAAGGGGTGATAGTTTTGGAATTATCTTAACTTTATAAATTATGTATTTGCACTATTTCAAGGTCAATGAATCCCATATTTCAAAAATATGGATTACTGAAATTTAAAGTTATAAACTCATCACATATAGTAATTTTTAATACAACCATGATTTATTTAGGTGCTTTTACGTTTACTTTTCACTTTTCACAAGTGTACTTTTAACTAGGTGACTTCTCTTTTCACCCATATTAACTAATTAAAATGATATTAATTATTATTGATTTTACCACATAATTTTGGGAATTATAATCCTATATATTATATTAATTTATCAATTAAAATTTCTATGATTAAGAAAAATTAATTTTAAAATAAATGCACTTAATGCATAGAAATAGTTTTTAAGAAAATTGTGTTTTTAAGAATGAAATATATGTGAGTTAAAATTATTAATGTCAATAATTTTTAGGACCTAAATTTAGTTAATAAAAATAAAATTATTTTTATGTGAAATTAAAATCAATACATAATCTAATTTTAAAAAATATATTCATTAATTGAAAGAAAATACATAAAATAGTTTTCTTTATTAAACTTATCTTTAATTTGGTTATAAAGATGTCGTTCATGGGTTTTCTAAGTTCAAATAATATTTTAAAATGAATAATTTTATTCCTTAATTTCATATTTTATCACTTAAATGGTTTTATGACCTTATAGTTCATTTTTATATATCTATAAAATCATGAAAATTGTAATTTTCATAAAAACCCACATTTTTTACTAAAAAAATGATATTTTTAGAAAAAAGATAAAATATTAACACTAAGAAAATATTAATATTCTAAATTAAAAAATAAATATAATTTTATCTAATTATATTTCAAAAAATTATATATTTAACATATAATAGTAAATAAAATTAGATAAAAATATTTTATATAAAAATGGCATTCTTAAACATTAAGTTCTTCTAATACAATTTCATAATAAATTTCTAGTTAATGGAATTTTAATATTTTATTTCATATAAATATATATTATATTTTATCATAATGTTCTTTTAAATGTGATTATTTTAGTTTATTACCTTCACTTTAGTTCATGTGGAGAAAGATATTGAACTAAGTATTATTTAAAAGAAAATATATATATTAAAATCTCAGGATCCCATAACTTCCACAATTATTCATGGGATATAAATGTAAAGGAAGAAAGTAAATAGTATTATAGTAATATTATTTATATTGTATGAGAAGTTCTAAATATATTTATAGAAAAGAGTAATCATAATGTGATTGTAAAGTGAAATAGAGTAGGAGAGAAAATTGTAATGAATATGTAGTGAAACACTATATCTGATGTAATTTGGGATATTAATAATTTTCTCTTATAATTAGATGATATTAAAAGAATTTGAGATAAAATGTAGTTAGTGGTGAACTTTATCTCATCTTTTCCAAAGTCATGAAAAAAATAAATTGTCATGTAGAAAGTAGAAAGTGTGAGAATAAGATCAAAACATCACTCTCTTTTCACTTGTGAGGCTTCTTAGTATTTGTATAATAATCCTCTCCAAGAATCCATTAGAATATAATTTTCTTGTATATAATCACGCCTAAAATTCATAAATTCTCTAACACCTTCATTAAATGTTAAAATATAGCCATTGGGAACTTAGTCATGGCCTTTTGGTCCTCACGGTTGATCCTGGAAAGGTGTCTCTAACTTATTGTAGGATTATCTAGTCTTACGATTTGTATCGTCCATGGTAATTCCTTAGATAAACACATATGGTTGAAAAAATAATTTTGGTTAGTGTAGGCTTCCTTCATGTGGTATCTTTATTGTGAAATCAGTCAGTGTGTGGTCGATTGGAATAATATACATAATAATTTAAGACTTTACAAAATTTTCAGTGGTGGAAGGTTGACATATATGGTCAATTGAAGCTTATTTTTGTGGTTGATGGTTTTATTTTCATGTTATCTTTATCACTTAGAAAAAAAATTAAATCTGTTAAGCATATTTTCTTTTATAAATTTATGCGTTTGATATTATTCCTCGCGGTCGATCAAAAGTAATGTGTGGTAAATTTTAAACATAGAATAATTTCTCTATGGTATTCATGCTTTTGATTGTCATGATCACTTTTAATTTATGGTTATTTAATTACATTGAAATTTTTTCTCATTTGGTTGATCCAGTGGTCATGCAGTTGATCTAATGCAGTGCACAATGGATTCACTATAACTTATAATTGATCAAACACTTAATATTTTTTTACAAGATGATAATTGTCTTACATAAAATAAAAAATTTAATTTTAATAATAGTAGTAGTAAAATTGATTTGGGATCATTAAAACGGGTTATTGTTTGACTAATTTAAAAAAAATCCATCTACATGACCCTCAAAAATCCAAGATGTACTATAACACCACTAATAAAGAACAATATTATCTGCCACTCCATTTTAAGTTTATGAATAATCAAAAAAAAGGAAAATGACTAAATGGAACTTCCTTAATGGTTTATACCTTAGATTTAATCAATATATTTCTAGAAGGCATACTTCAAACAAAACGAATCATGAACCCCACCCATTCCTGTTCTAATTCAAATCTTCCCTTAACAAGAGTGAAACAATTCATTTTGGAGGAAGGAAAACCTCTCAAAAAAGCCAACCATTTTAAACACACACACGAAATCCACATTCAATATTAAAAAAAATTTACCATTAAAACAAATATAATCATCATAAACTTTAAAACATCCACCACGGGTCAAAACTTGAACAAATCACAAAATTTCATTTTAAAATGCATTGGATCCTTCAAAAATAGTAATCCCACCTAACCTTTTTAAAGTTCCCATTCATTTTAAAACACCATGATTCTCAAAACCCAAACTTCCAAATTTTCATTCTTGAAACCAACCACTCTTGAAAAAACACTTCAAGAGGGTTAAAATCCTTTAAGAAAATCACCAACCTGATTTTTAAAACTAACATACCTTTGGTTCCATTATAAAGACAACAATTTATGAAAAAAAAATTCTTAAAACCAAATATATTTTATAAAAAAACCCATGTCATCATTTTAACCCAATTTGATTTCATAAAATTTATATTTTTTATATGAAAATTTGTTTCATAACATATACATAAGAAAAACACCTCACAATCCCAATCTAAATCCAATCACCAATGTCAACATGTCACAATATTCTCCTTAATTTGTTTTCCCTAAATAAAACCTAAAAATGAAATATAAAAATCAAGAGGTTTAAATAATAAAACAAGTAATAAGCAGAACTATGATTCACTTGCTCTCATTATTTGAAGGTCTATGGGTAGATCATCTCACAACTCCTAAAACATATCCCAAATCAAATAATTGGTCACTGTATGGATTTTTAGTTCATGTATTTCAACCTCACATATTTGATTATTATTATTTTCCATCCCAAAATCCTAATAACAACATTTGGGGTAACTCTCAACATTCTAATGAGGTTCAAACACCAACATCATACATCTCTATCCATAAAAGAATCAAAAGAGAATCCATGACCCAACTACCAATGGTAAATTAAGTCCTAAAAAAGGATTATCTCATGAGGTTCTCATAGAACATAGATCTCTAGTTATAATGTTCCTATCTCTATACTACCTAACTTCTTTAATAAAAATATAAATCCTCAAAAACCTAGGCCTTTATAAAATCTCATCTGTGATGTAATTTATAACGAACAGACTCAGGCTGACCCAAATCATCACTTAACCTATATCACCACTAGGCCTAAAGGGAATACCCAATACCAACATACTAGAAACTAGTTCTATGGTATCAAAAATGAATTATAGGGAATTGTTTCCCCTCATATAACAGTAAAACAAACAATGGAATCTATCAAGAATATGGTATTCCTAATATGTAGAGTGTAAATCCATGAAAAAATAATAAGCAGGAAGAATTAAATAGGATAACATAACTGGGAATAATAAAATAAGGATCCAAAATTATTTCATATATTATAATGGAAGTGAATACAATAAGAAACTAAAATAAAATGTACCATGGTAAATTTGCAGATATAACTCCCCCAAAATAAAGAAGAACTCAAAACGTTCTAATACATATACATGAAACCCACAGTCACTCTCCATATATCAATGTATCCAACCATGAAACCAATAATTAAATAATCCAAAATCAAGAACTGGTGTAGCACCCATATATTTTATAATAAATTTATATTTAAATAAATTTAATTTCTGTGATTGTTTATGTTACAGGCAACACTGAGTTTAAATGAACTGTGATGTACTAATAAAATATTATTATTTAAACAATATTTTTATAAAATATACATTATAATTGGTGGTATTAATATGGATAACCACTTTTAAAAATATTATGAAGGTTTTATATGAAGTTATTATATTTTTAGTAAAGTAATTATATACTTTAAAAATACATTTTTCCTCAGAAATGTTTTTTATTTCTTTTTGTGAATAAATAATATATTTAATTTATAATAGTTTTCTAAATTTTTTTATTAAATAATAATTATTTATAAAATAATCTTATAAAAATTAACTTAGGTTTAAATTTTGGTATTTTTCTTAAGTTGTTGATTTTTCAGTGAATAGTGAAAATTTCTGATTTTCAAATATTGTCATTTCCTTTTATTAAATAAATAATTTAAAGGTAACATTATATTTTTTATTTTATATTAAAGTGAAATATGGACAATTTTATTTATAATAATCTAATTAATTTCATTTTAATCACCAATTTTCATTATTTTGGCATAAGTTTGTTTTTAAGCTTAAAACACAGTTTTTTAAAACTATTTTTAAGTGCACAAATCTTAACCATTTTAATTGATCAAAATAACCCCAAATAAGTAAATATTTTAATGAAATGTATCAATTATAAAACTATCTATATTAATTTAACTTTGTAAAATGATTATTTTTAGTCATAGATTTAATATAACATTATATATTGCCTGACAAATGCATTTTCCAAAAAAAATCGATTTTTGTCTCGTTTTGTGGGTATAATTTAAAATTTCAACACTTATAGAAATTTAATTATGAAAAATAGATTAAAAATTTATAATTAAGTTTTCCAAATTTAGTAAATATTCCCCTTTTATTTTTTATCATGAAGAATAGTAACCATGTTAAATAATTGTCATCACGGTAAGGGTAAATTGGGTAATTAAGGTTAAAAATAATATGATAAGAACTACATATTGAACCCAAAATATTATTTTATCATGTTTTATGAGTTTATTTTGGCCATATACATCATATATCAAATATATTTCCCCTTGGGGCCATATTTATTTGATTTTGACCTATATAATATTTATGTAAAAGATAAAGAAAAAAATGTCACTTTTTTACTTTTAATAACTATAATATTTTTTTATAGGGATAAAAACAATTTATTTTTTATTATAAATAATAATTTTAAAGATAAATGGTTTTTATCATGGAAATTTATTTTTAATTTTTATTAATGAAATAATTACCTTAAATTCTTATGTAATGGTGACACGGTTTTTTTAATTAATAGAAAATCAAAATTAATGGTTTTTAAAATATTAAAAGCAATATAAATATAATGAATTATTGTGTTATGTGAATTATTTATTTAATATAAAATGTTATATATTTTTCAAAATTTTTTATTTTAATTCTGTTGTTATCATGTTGCTTCCAAATTCAAATTAAATTAATAGTTCAAAAAATTACATAAAATATATTTTCTAATAAATAATATTTTATTAAAGGATTTAAAATTCCTAAAAATCATATATTCAGCCAATTTATTAAGATATTATTTAAAATATCAACTATTTTCCATTTTTTGGACAATTATAATTTATAGTAACTACCTTGACCCCTAAAGGGTAAACAACTTTGGTATAATAATAATTGTCAAAAAAGGGTTAACACGGGTTAAAACCAAACGATATGGGTAAAAAATCACTGAAACTTGTACAAATTTTATTAAATGAGATTATTTATACCTATCCTCACCTTTTATTTTAATTATATTATTTTTCTCAATTTTTATAAGAAAAATAATTTATATTAATTTAATACATTAATAAATTCCTAGAGTGGCACTCCCCTCACTTATAAAAGGGAAACTCCTCTGCTATTTTATTCACACTTCAAAAACCTTTTTTTTCACCCAATACTTACAAAAATACCTTTCTTAAATCTATTCGCGCATTTTAGAGTCTTTTTTAAAAATAAAACCCACATATGAAGTCTTTTGGTGTAATGTAATATACGTTATGTGAAGAAGATGTGTCGTTCTTAACCAAGCATTTTTGTTTTATTTGTTCTTCCTCCATAAACAATTATTAAACCATGATGATATTTAAAAATATATATATCCCATATACTGATATGTTATTAGATTAAATTCATAACCTACATTCATCTCCTCTTCCATCAAATGTGAAATGAAACCATCGTTCATGTGTACGGTGGACTACTATCTCACGAACTGATGTAATTTGTTTTCCATCATCACCTCTCATTGATATTTATGATGATGGATTTAATTTATATATTTTATATTAATGAAATATTTATAATTATTTAAATTTAAAATATCATATATTTTCTTACATTTCCATTCATTAAAATATGATTACGTCATTTGTTTATACGTGTGGATTACCACATCCCCGAAGTGATGTGATGTTTTTCCTTACCACATATATGGTATATATAAGTGTACTTAAAAAGTACTGTGATATTTGTTATATAATGATAATTATGGAAATATAAAATAACCATTAAATTCTTTCCATCATGATCGTTGAAAAATATAAACTTTACTCATGCGTATATACGACATACTATCTCCATGATTGTAACATAGTTAATTTTTCATAACTGTTTTCATGGTTGGTTTTAAAATTATAAATTATTTATAAAAATTATTATTATTGTTATTATGATTAAATAATTACCTCATTGAACAAATTCAACCTATAGAAATCATTTTCGACTTATAAGCCAAAAATCATCAAAATATCTGAGATAAACTTAAATGATTAAGTAATTGATTATAACCTGATAATAAATAATATATTATGGATAATAAAAATAAAAATAAAAGTTATTAAGAAATTAAATAATTAAAATAAGTTTAGTATTCAGGAAGATAAATAATTTATGTGATGATTTGTACTCGAGGTAAGAGGATTTCTTCTAAAAAACCCATATTTTAAATTTTTCACTTCCAACTCTTTTTATTCCATGTCCATGTTCTTATAAATTTTCATGAAAATTTTTATTTATTCATAAATGGATTATAAATTTCATTTTATTAATATATTTTAATATAACATAATGTTTTAAAAACAAGCAATCTTTATAAGTTTCTATATGAGGGACACTTTAATTTAAAAGTCATGTTTTAAATGTTTTAAAGATTTATTTTATAAATATTTCTCTTACATTTCCATATTAATAAAATTGTATTATTAATGTATTTATATGAACATAAATGAATAATATATAAAATTTTATGAGTATTTTGCTTTCTTTAAAAGTTTTTTAAAAAGGTATATTTTTACATATTTATAGAGAACATTTTCTCTTTCTTTAGAAAAAAAATAAATGATTTATTTTAACATATAAAGAATCAACATATTTTCCCCTTGCCGAAACCATTATTTCATATTGGACTTTATTTATAATATTCATTTTTTATTAAAATAAAAAAACTCTTTACCTTTTTTCAATGTATTTTAAAAATGGGATTTAAATGTAATAGTTATTTTTATATCTGGAAATGTTTTTCTTATAGGTGTAAAGAATCTCTCTAAACCACCATTTTCATAATGTCATGGCCATTTTCTCTCTAACTCACTTTATCAAATGCCTTCATTAATAAATCTCTTCTGATTATGATATTAAGAAAGATTATGTAACCCATTTTCTTTCCATGGGTAATTCTTATCTTAATGATTTAGGATTGATGTATTTTTTATTACACACATAATCCTAAATATGTTATAATGGGTGCATCTAGATAGATCTCTAATGCATTGGGTAAATCTTTTATCTCATGAGATTTTATATGTGGGATTTAAGAAGTAAACCTGTTCCACTATGGAAATATTTCCACCATGTGATGTTCTCTTGGAAGTTATCCTTGACTTATATTTATGTCATGTTTTGTATTTATGTCATGTTTTGTATTTCTGCCACATATTCTATGATTTTATGATCTTATGATACCATGTTATTTTTTTATTCTTCCATGTGATTACTCCTTAGACTTCTACTTTAAGATTTCATGTTATACATTTGATTCGCACGTGATGATTCCTTATCATTATTATTCCCTTACTGGGTTTTTTAGCTCACCCCTTTTGTCTATATCTTCCCTAGATTATCCCATACTATTTTAGGATCTCAAAGTGATTTAGGATCTCATTATGGAGAATAAAATAAGGAAACTTTATTTTTCATGTTGATATTTTACATACCTATTCTTCCAAATACACTGCTCATTTTTTATCCTTATTTTGTATTAATGGATATTTTAGTTAAAAATTATGTAATAATATGTATAAAAAGGATTGGGTCACTATAGTTGGTATCAGATAAAGGTATAGTTATTTTTTGGTACTATGAATAGAATACTTTAGTGATAACCTTAGAGATAACTCTATGTATATGAATATATTTTGGAATTTCCTTTGAATTATACAGTGAGTGGTTTCCAAAAAATTATATCCATGTTTGTATACTATAAGTGAATGTGGCTCTAGAACACTGGTATCTATGGGAAATTGTAACAATATGAGTTTTTATGAACCTTTTTTTCAAATAAATTAATTTACTTTGATTTATTGTGTTTCATGCTACATCAAATTATGTTATGATTATGTGTTACACTAAGATAATCTTTCTATACACGAAACATCGAATTGGCTTGTATTACACCCGACATTGAGATTCTATGAAACAGTATTTAATTATTATAATTATTTAAAATCAATATTTATAAAAAATCCAATAAAAATAGTAATATTAATATTAATAACAAATTTTTAAATATTATTTATAATTTCTTTATATAAATAAAACATATTTTTGGTAAAGTCTTTACATTTTTTAAAACACTATTTTCTCAAATTAATTGATTTTTTATTTCCTTCAGTGAAAAAAAATAAAATTAATTTTAGAGTCTTTTAGAAATTTATTTTTGAATAAATAATGTGGAAATTATCTTAAGGTGATTTTTTTTAGATTTTTTGGAAAAACATCATTTTTGGATGAATAGTGAAAAATACTGAATTTTAATTCAAAACTGATTTTCATATAATTTATTTATATTGTTTGATTATATTTAAATTTTGGTTTAAAATTTAATTAGATAAATTTTACATTAATTAATCAAATTTATCTCATTTTAAAAAAATTAACATTGAAATTGGATATAAAAACATTTCAAACTTTAAACCATTTTCGCTTAAAAAAGCTGTTGTCGCGGCATGTCTACGAGATTAATTTTAAACTAATTTCATCCACTTATGAAATTAGAATTTTTGAAAATGTATTCAATATTTTAAATAATCATAATTTTTAATTTTTAATAATATAAACTTAGTTTTTGACCAAAAATATTAGTGTAAGTAATTATAATTAATTACATCGATTAAGGTAAAAATTAGTTGACTTATTAGTTAATCTTTAATTTAAGGGGCCAAATAACCTAGTAACATGTAAAAATACATTTTATGGAAATTTTTCTACCAATTACCCTGTTGGGTCTAATTTGAACAATTATTGGTGGTACGTGATGTGAGGGAAGCTCTCAATAGTGTTTACCTTTTTATATTAATAAGAATGTCACTCCTCCTCCAGTATAAAAGGGAAATCAAACCTCTCATGTATTCACACCTCTCAATACCATTGGAATGAAAATAATCTTTCAATATCTCCTCCAAAATTCCTTAAATTCATCTTATAATCCTTGCTTTGGGCATTAATCAATCCAAGGAAGACCTTTGGTGAAAACCAAGCAGAGTTTTCCAAAGAAGAGGTAACATCCTTCCAAAAGAACTTTACTTTTATTTTCTTTCTCCACGACCTAAATTATTATTATTAAATTATTATATAATAACCTATGTATCCTAAATATACTGATATTTTTTTATTATAATTGTTTAAACTACACTTTCACACACTTCCATCAAATGGGTAATGAACTTATCATTCATGTGTATAGTGGACTACCGCCTAACGAAATGACATCATTTTTTTTCCTTTACCACCTCTCATGGTTGTTCTTTATGATTTAAATACTAATTTTAGATATTATATATTATATTTATGACTTATTTATTCTTCTAAAATTATTATATAACACAAAACTTCATTCATTCCATTTTTTTTAAATATGATAACTTCGTTTGTGGACGAGTGGCCTATTGTCTCCTCAAAGCAATGAGATTCATTCAAAATTTACATAGAATGTATTAAGGTTGGGTTTAGTAAAATTATATGATAAATATTACATAATAATTATACTATAATTATATTATATATATATGTCATTTACATTCTTTCATTCAAAGCGACAATAAAATGGAAACAATGTTCACGCGTACGTACGGTATACCTTCTCCATGAACGATGTATTTCATTTTCTATTTATAACATTTATATATTATTATATATATTTATATAATTAATATATATTTTATTTATATCATGTTTATCATTTTTAAAAAAAGTAAATCATGATCTATGTGATAGGATGAATAATAATAATTAAAAACATATACGAAAAAGAAAGTTCATATTACCCAAAATGTAACAATAACAAGGAATTGTTATTAAAAAGGTAAAATGAAGTAATAATAAAATCGTATATGGAATTATATATAATATTATTATTATATGTTATATTTATAATAAACTTATATATATTACATAGTATGTTTGCATGAGTACAACGAGAGTCTATGCATAAGGTCCGGGTTTTCTGGTCTCACTTTTATTTCTGTGAGATTTACGCTTTATTCACCACTCATTTCTTTTGTGTGGTGTATATAATACCCATTAATATATTATATTATTCTTATTTTTAAATTTATAAGTATTTACATATACATTTTATTATCTCTATTTCATAGTGTTTATGGTTTAAAAGTTACCAAATCAGTAAAGTAATTTTTTTTATAAATGTTCCTTGTTTGAGACACATGCCATGTTATACACCAATATTCTTCTATGAGGTGTATACACTACACTTTGACATGTTATATCATGAATATAATTTTTTTAATGATATTTTAAGCTTAATTTAATTTCATTTTATTACATTGTGAGTATGATTCAATGTTGTCAATTGGTAAGAGTTTATTGCAAATATCTCATTGATTATCAGGATTATTTAATATTATGCTTTCATTGATGAAATCTTATGATCCATGATTAAATAACACTCATTACTATTATTATCCTCTAGTTATTAATGATATATTAATTTATTAGTACCATATTTTTACTCTTTATTACTTAATATATTTAAGGTAATGTTTTTATGAAAATATGACCTCATTTTTTTCTTCAGTCTAAAATCTATTTTATTTGAAAAACATGTTTCCAAAAAAATAAAATTATTTTTTAAAATGATATTTTGAGATAATTTGTAAGTGAAAAGAATTTTAAAAATGAATTTTGGTTTTAAAAGATTATTTTATAAGTTTTTAAATCTATTTTCGAAGAAAAATTATTTAAAAAATGTTTAATGTTTTAAAAAGAATCTTTCAAAGAAGAAAGGATATTTTCTTTAAGAAATGTTTTTAAAAGATCATTAAAAATTATTTTCCATAGTAGATTACATCGATTAGTATTAATCATGAATTTCTGGGTATATTATCCAAAGTTTACATTGATATTATTTATATTAATATTTTCTGTTTTGATGGCATGATGGTTAGGAAACTTGTAGCTTTTCTACGGGTTTTAAGCTTTTGAAACCCACTTCCTTTCATGATTTATTCTTTGATGATATGATTTTGAAACCTATATATTTACTAAATGTTATGATATGATGTAATTTTTATGATACCCCATTCATTTCATGGGTTATGATATGATTTTTTTGTAACCCATCTCTTTTTATGGGTCATGGTATAAGGATTGTTTATGATCTTATGGAACACATATGTATGATTTTATTATATGATGGGTGGGACCTATATCTCCCTCCAATGAATTGTGTAAATATTTATACATCATAATTCAATAATGGGGGAAAATTCTATGGGCTTGATAAATTGTGGGAATAAGGGGTACCTGATCAACGAGTGGTTTCATTACACGCAATACTGAGTTTCTACGAAACAACATTTTATTATTATAACTATTTAAGTGAGACAGATATAACATAGTTATTAAACATAGTAATATAAATATTAATAAATAATTTTAAAATATTATTTAAATTTTTTTATATAAATAAAATGTATTTATAATAAAATGTAATTTTTGTAATGTTTTTATATGTTTGAAAACACTATTTTCTCAAATGAACTCCTTTTTATGTTCTTCTATGAAAACTAATAAAATTAATTATATTAATTTTATAAAATTAATTTGATAAAATAAAAATCATTTTTTGAATTTGTATTTTCAAAATTGTATTTGGGTGAATTTTTTGGATTTTTCTAAAAAACTTCATTTTCGGATGAATAGTGAAAACACAAAATTTTAATGCAAAATTGCTTTTCATAAATTTTTTTTTAAACTGTTAAATTATATTTTAATGTTATTTTAAAGTGTAATTAGATAAATAATACATAAATTAATACAATTTAGGTTATTGTAACCAATTACACATTGAAATTGGATATACAAAATTTTCATACTTTTAAATATTTTCACTTAAAAACATGTTGTTGCGAAATGGCTGAGGGAATAATTTTAAATTAATGTATACAAATTATGTTATTAGATTTTTAAAAAATTGATTCAATATTTGGAATAATCATACTTCATAATGTCAAATATAGTCTAATTATTTTTTGACCAAAAATATTAGTTGGAGTAATTGAAATTAATTACAGCGATTAAGATAAAAATTAGTTGACTTATTGGTTAGACTTTAATTTAAGGGGAAAATAACATAGACACATGTCCAAAATCCATTGGATGGAAATATTTTTAACAATTCCACTATTTCATCTAATTTGGAAAATTATTGGAGGAACATTATATAAGGGGGACTTCTCAATAGTTTTTACCTTTTTATATTTACAAGAATGTCACTCCTCCACAATAATAGGGAACTCACCCCCTCACTTATTCAAACATCACAAGCCCTTTTATTTTAAAAAATCTACCCAAATATCCTCCAAATTTTTTTCCCGTCATCATAGAATCATATATTTGGACATAAATACATCCAAAGAATCCCTTAGGTACATACCAAGAGTAGTTACCCAAAGAAGAGTTAACATCCTCCCACAAGCACTTTTCTTTTATTTTCTTTCTCCACCACCTAAACTATTCTTATTACATGCTTAATAATAACCTAAGTATAATAAATATACTAATATTTTTTTATTATAATCATTATAACTACACCTAAACACACTCCCATCAAATGGGTAACGAACTTACCATTCAAGTGTATAGTGGACAACCGTTAAGAAAAACGATGTCGTTCAT
This sequence comes from Viscum album, assembly GCA_963277665.1. NCBI lineage: Eukaryota > Viridiplantae > Streptophyta > Magnoliopsida > Santalales > Viscaceae > Viscum > Viscum album. Next base: position 1,414,111,522 of record OY728129.1, read on the forward strand.
TTTTCCTTTACCCCCACTAATGGAACCCATAAGAGGAACTGCATCGCGCAGATAGGGTTTTTCTCTCGCTGCCTTCCCTCTTCCCGAAACGACTCGATCTCTCATCTCTGGTTTGGTGGTTTGTGGAGGGATTTCCTTGCTGCTGTGGACTTTTGTTGGCGCGACTGTCGTGAACTGGTGTTTATATCTACGACACAGTGTTGAATCTGCACTTGAGTTCCAGCCCCAACGGTTCGTGATTTTCTCTTCTTCCACAGATCGGGGCGTTTGGAGTTTGTTCATTGTTTTTGTGGATCTACGCATGGCGGTGATGGGATTTTTCTTTGTTTTTGAGCTGATGTGAAGGTTGTCGGCCGATGATGGATCTTGGTCTCCCTTGCCCTAGTTCTGGGATCCTCTATAGATGCTTCGCAAAGGACTCAGAAGGAGGGGTTTCGTAGGTGGTGGTACTCCCTGAGTGGTATGTTTTTTCCCTCGCTGATTACCTTTTTGATTTTGTGGTTCTGCACAAGACTGCTTCAGAAATGGTTTTGAATCTCCCTTCCATCTCGTATTTTGGCGAGATGATGTTTTAATGTGTTGATGTCTTGGTTGTTTGCGATTTACGAAGGCACTTTGATGCCATTTCTTCTCAATCTTTTTTTGTGACTTTTGGTGCCTACTGTGAGGTGATGAATATGGTGGTGGCGATGACATGGATGGATCTGTTTGTGATCTTTGTGGAGGGTTTATGGTTCTGTATGATGTTTGTGGTTTTGTGGATAGATGAACATTTTATCTGAAGATTCGGGTTATGGTTGAGTTTATCGGCGGCGTTGCTACGTGTGTTGGTTCTACTGTTGGTCTTGTCGGCCTGGTGGTCAGTCTCACCGTCCGTCTCTCCGGAGTGATGTTATGGCAGTGATGATTTATGGATGGGTGCACGGCTCAAGGCGGTGGTATGTTAGAGCTGGCATATGCTAGGTTGTTTGATTTTGTATTTTGTAATGATTTTGTAAGGTGATGATGTTTTGAATTTTGGTCGCGGTTCCGCCCGCCTCATGATTTGTAATGGGTATCGGACACCCATAAACCAGTTTTCAGAAAATTAAAAAAAATGATTACAGACATTACCCCCACTAATGGTTGGTAATTATATTAAAAATAATATTTTTAGATTTTATATATGATATTTACGATTTATTTATGCTTTTATAATTATTATATAACATATACCTTCATTTTTTCATTTTTTTTAAATATGATAACATTATTTTTGGACGTGTGGACTACCACCTCCTCAAAGCGATGTGATTAATTCCCACTTTACATGGAATGTATTAAGAATGAGTTTAGTAAACTTGTATGATAAATATGAATTAATAATTCTACTAGAATTATATTATATGTATAAGTATATTTTATTTACTTTCATTCTTTTAAAATGGAAATAAAATGGAAACATCCTTCATGTGTAGGTACGATATGTTGTCTCTGGGAATGGTGTATTTCTTTTTCTATTTATAAATTTTATATATTCTTATAACTATTTATATAATGTATTTATATGATATTTATATCATGTTTTAAATTCTGGAAATAAGTAAATCATGATCTAAGTAAGAGGATCAAGAATAATAAGTCAAAACATATACAAAAAACAAAGCAGATACTACCCGAAACATAACACTAACATGGAATTGTTCATAAATGGATAATATAAAGTTATAATAAAATCATATATGGTATTAGATATAATAATATAGTTCTATTTTAGATTTATAATAAACTTATATTTATTATACAAGATTTTTTAATGAGTGTGATGAGAGTCAAGACATAAGGTAAGGGGTTTCTCATCTCACTTTTATTTCTATGAGATTTCTTCCATATTCACTACTCATTTGTTTTGTGTAGTGTATATACTACCCATGAATATAATATATTATTATTATACTAAAATTTAATGGTATTTACATATCCATTTTACGATCTATCTTTTGTGGGTTTTATGGTTCAAAAGTTACCAAATCGGTAATGTAATTTTGTCACAATTTGCCTCTTTTGAGACACATGCCATGTTATGCACCTATATTATTGTAATAGGTGTAAAAAATACCATTTGACATGTTATATCATGAATATACATCTTTTAATAATATTTTAAGATTCATGTAATGTCATTTTATTACATGGGGAGTATAATTCAAAGATACCAAGTTGTAAGAGTTTATTGCAATAATCTCATCAATTATAAGGATTGTTAATGGTTATGATTTCATTGATGAAATATTATGATACATATTTAGAAAAAACTCATGAATTTTCTTTCCATATAGTTATTCATGATATTTTCATGTTTTATTACCATTTTACACTCTTCGGAACTTAATACAATTAAGACAATATTCTTAAGAAAATTAAACCTCATTTCTCTCTTCAATTAGAAATCTGTTTTATTAAAAAAAACATGATTTCCAAAATGGTCAAACCAATGTTATTAAAATTATATTTTGAGATAATTTTCAAGGAAAATGGATTTTAAATTTTTTCTGTGTTTCATCAAAGCTTCCTCTATAATTTTTATACCTTTTTTAAAATAAAAATATTTCCAAAAATGATTTATGTTTTAAAAAGTGTTTTTCAAATCATAAAGAATAGGTTCCTCAAGAAATGTTTTTAAAAGATCATTCCAAATTATTTTCCATATAATATGAAATCCATTGGTTTTAATCATGCCTTTATGGAGATATAATCCAAGGGTTCCATTCATATTATTTCTATGAATTAGTTATGTTTTGTTGGCATGATGGTTATGAAACTCGTTTCTCTTCCACAGGTCATGTGCTTTTGAAACCCACTTCTTTTCAAGGGTTATTCTTTGTTGAAATGATTACGAAACCTATAACTTTTCCACATGTTATTATATGATGGAATTTTCATGAAACTCATTTCATTTCATAGGTTTGTATATGATGTTTATGAAACTCATCTCTTTTTATGGGTCATGATATGATGATTTTTTATGATCTTGTGGAACATGTATTTATGGATTTATTATGTGATGGGTGGGACCTATATCTACCTCCAATTAATTGGTTAAATATTTATATCTCATGAGATAATTATGGAAAACTATTCTTTGGGCTTGATCCACTATAGGAAGAATGGGAAACCGGATCCACTATAGTAAATAGGGGGAACCCAATCTCTTATAAAGAAAGGATTGTGATTGGAGATGGTTGTGTGTCCCACTCAGTAGGTGTAGTCCCCATGAAGTGCCCTAATGTGTTTTGGAAATGAGTCGTGACTTATATAGAATGCTTTTATATGTACATGTGTTCCATAATTCCATTTATTATTACTATATTATTCTTTCTTGGATTATTCCCTTGATTTTCATATTATTCATGTCTTATGAACCACCAATATTTATGATATGACTCTTTTTTATGATATTTGATATGTAGTGTATGGTCTTCTATTTTAATTATCATGTTCTCATAACCTTATTTTCATGATTATTCTTAATATCCCCCTAGTTTACTAACATAGAAAAACAATTTTCATATTTTTATTCAAATTTTGATGATTGTGGAATGTATTTCAATGTTAAAACCTATGATTATCAATGTTTTAGTAATTTATGGGTAATTTGAGACTTGGAAATGAAATTAGTTTGAAAAGGACAAAATAAATGAATTTCATAGTTGAATCATATCTACCAAATTTTATAAAATTTATTGAAAATTATCTAACACTTTCTTCCATTTTGGTCCAAAAAATAGGCTAAGACCTAAGTAGGCCTTCATCCAAGGATGACCCACAACATAGAAAGCCTATAATAGGAAGTTATCTAGACTATCTAAGTAGGCCTCACAGGAGCCTAGCTACATGGTTAATGAAGCCTCGTGTGAGACCGCAGGTGTTCAAGCCCTGTAGTGAGTATGGTAGGCCAAAAAGTCTATGCAGAAGGCCTATGTCACAGCCCGCATGTATTGTGTGTGCTATGAATCTGGGAAACCACCTCAGAGAGGGAATTATGAGTGCTCCCATATATGGGGTTATATAGGCTTATTCTGCATCCCATGACTTTTATGTGGGACGTGAGCTCTACCGCCTATCGATGTGCTCTGCCATCCTATACCACTCCTCCTTCGATGTGCCACTACCACCTCATCTTCTGTCCCCCCATATTCTCTATAGCCACTACTCTATTACCCCTACTCACCATGTGAATCCACCACAACCATACAGAACACCAGTTGAACATTTCGGATCACCAGGCCAGTCATTACCGAATATTGACATCGCCACTGTTACTACTCAGCGTCACCAATCATTAAAGTTGTTGTCTCACCCCTGAATCACCTCTTTACACCATGGCCATGAACCACATATTCTCTAACAGATAGACTCCACTATCCACTATAAAGGCTATAGGATTAGGAGACCACACCTACATCCTAGGTTATCGCACAACCTCTACCACATCTGTGCTCTGCCACAACTACCACTACCTCTTTTTTTGCCATCCACCACCGCTAATCATGGTAAACCATGCCTCCAATTCCATCGAGGGAACCCCCTTCATGCATTCTTGTGATAGCAACCATATCTAGCCACTACACCCACTACACTGCTTATCTGCTCGCCAAGTGAAGCTACCACCAAAGCACATCAATGGTCAGCTGCCACCTCATCTCCACCTCGGCCAACCACCATAAAGATCAAAACTACCTTCAGTGATGCTCAACATCACTCTCCATAATCCAGACTCCTCCATAAACTTCAAAGGTCAGAGGATGAGGAGCATATGCCTTCTCTTATACACCTAACCACCCCATGTATTTGGAGTCATGACTCTTTGTTGTTTCTACACGTCATCGGTCACCACCATATGCTGCACCCGGATGAGCCACCTGCCCCACATAGATCATCCATGTAATTTCAAAACACTCATGCATGTGGGCATTTCATCCTAATAAAGAGGGTTAAGGGGGTTTTAAATTTATACCCCCCCCAGCACCACATGGTGCCTTCATGGTAAGGGGAGGAGAGGACCTCCCCCCTCACCTATAAAAGGAGGTGAGATCCTCATTCTAAATGCATATGATCCCATATAAGGAAAGCACAAGAACCCACCAACACCAAAGTGGAGATTCACTACCACTTCCAAGAAGAGGAGGCGCCCTACCTCCTTTTCTTCCTTTCCCTTCATACATTTTTTTATCTCTTTTTTTCAAATTCCATGGCCAATTTTTTCATAAAGTGGTAGAATCTATAGTGATTGGATGAAGGGATGGGGGATCCCATTTTTTGATATTTAAGTTTCTGAAATTTTTCAATCAAGAGAATTCTTTTATTTTAAATTAATGGTTTTAAATTTAATTTATTTTTGAATTTAAATTAAATATAATTTTATTTTAATTCATTCATAAATTTTAAATTGCTTTGATTTAAATATTATTCTTCCCTTTCTTTATTTATTTATTTTTTTCACCAATTGGATAATTTTTAAAGAAAATAAAGTAATTTATTGTTTTAGTGATTACTAAAACATGTGAATAAATTAAGATATATTAATTTAGTTATTTTGGAAAAATCAAAACCAGATTTGGTATTTCCTGAGCAATTAAAAGTTAGTCCAATGATATTTCTACATGTTGATAAATAATTAAATCAAAGGGGAATCAATGAAACAATTGTTACTCAATTAATTTAATTATTTTTTTAAAACCAAAAGATTCATTTTTTCTCAATAACTATGATGACATCGCAAAAGGGAAAACCCAGCCAAAATAAAATCACTTCTCTCTAATTTGAAATTCACCAAACTACAAAAAATATCTTATTTTCTTAAATCCTTAATTTTTTTTATTTTAAGTGACACCTAGATTAAAAAACTACTCTTTGGAGATGAGTTTTTGGTTATTACTCATACTAAATCTTTTGGGGATTTAATATTTTTTTAGTACACCTCATGAAATGCGTGTTTTAAAATTGGGGAAATTGTCAGGGTGTGAGTTTTAATCTAAAAATTTTTCATAACTATGACCACTAATGAGGAACTACTCAATTTTGATCCTGAGATAGAAATAAATTTATTAAATAGTATTATGTTTCATAATCCTGAAAACAATTTTGATGACAATAATTTAGATAGATCAAGTATTCATTCAGATCTACCCATCATTTAAATTGACCCACAACAAACCTTGAGGGACCTTTGTGCCCCACAATTTTTAAACCAATAGAATCAGTTAATCATGCCTACAAAAAATTAATTTTACTTATGTGTTAACATGATTCATGTGTTGCCTAAATTTCATGGTCGTGCAGGTGTCTATTATAGTCAACACATTCAAGAATTCAGCTATAGGTATTCAAGTTTCAAAATGAGAGGAGTAGATAATTAGAAAGTCAAGTGGATGGAATTACCTTTTTCACTTAAGGGAGAAAATAATGTATGCTTGTATACCTTACAACCTGGAGAGATCCAAGACTAGGATGATCTCCAATAAATTTTCATGAAAATATTATTCCCAATCTCCCAGATCAAATAAATTAGAAAGAAGATATATATTATTCAAAAAACTACTAGTGAGGCTCTTTATGAGTACTAAGAATGATTCAAAAATCTTTTTACAAAATTCCCACATCAAATAGTGGAGGATCACCACTTCTCGGTCTTACTGTACCAAGGATTACTAGTTAATGATAATAATCCTTTGTATACATCCTTAGGATGATTTTCGATTGAAAAATCACCAGAAGAAGCCCAAAGTCTCATTAAAAAATAGATCAGAACTCCAAAAAATTTGGAACAATAGGATCTAGCACATGAGTTATACATGAGGTAAGGACTTATGACTCATTGCCTCTCCTTGAAAATAAATTGTAATAATTAACGATCTTGGTAAGAAAAATGGTTGTAAAGAAATTAAGTGATAAATCATCTCCACCTCAGGTATATGGGTTATGTTCATCACTCAATCATTTTAACGATCAATGTGTTGAGGTATTGGGTAAATAATGTTGTTAGATTTCATTTTAGTAAAGACAATTTCCACAAAATCAACAATGGAGAGAAATGAATTCCCAACATGGATTCGGAGGTCAACAGAACCAAGCCATACTACCTTTTCAACAATAATAAAAAAACTCGAAATCATTCCAACAATATTTCAATAATCCCTTCCAGCAACAACAAACATTTCAACAGTCATCTTTTTAGCAAAATAATTATGAGTAACCTTCCACAAGTACTCCATAAATTGCTGAGAAACAACTGAATGCCAATGTTTTGGGAATGGAAGATAAAATTAACTAGCTAATTGATTATTTTTCAAGAATTATGGATGTTCTAACCAAGAATCAATTAAAACTTCGAACATAAATAGTTCCAAATCCAATAGAAAATGTTAGTGCAATCACAAAACTAAGTGGGAAGGGTCTCCCACCACCTAAGAAAAGTAGGTTTGATGAATTCTAGTAAAAAACTAAAAAAAAACTCATCCATCCTAAGAAACATTTAGAAACATAATTGAAAAATAAAAAAAAAGGAGAAAAAGGACAACAAGGTACCATTCCCAACAGCATTGACTCGATCATAAAATGTTGAAGAAGACTAACATAAAAGAGAGATCTAGGATATCTTCCAAAAATTTGAAATCAATATTCCCTTATTAGTGGAAATCCTCTAAATTCAAAAATATGAAATGTTTCTCAAAGAAATATACACCAACTAAAAGAAACATGATGGGGATGAAAGAATTATCTTTAGAAGGAGTGTCTCATCCATAATCACCCCACCATTACCTAATAATTGTCAACATCCAGAAATATTTTATTTTCCCTACATAATGGGTTATTTAAAATTTTCTGATTATTTTTGTGATCTCTGTGATTCCATTAATATAATTTCTAACTCTGTCTTTTCATATTTGAAAATAGGTTAAATTAATCCCATAATAGTGGTATTCCAACAAGAAAAATGATCTATAGTTTTTCAGTCGAGTTTGTGGAATATGTACTAATGGGAGTTGAATGACTCATTTTTTCAATGGACTATTACATTCTCACCATGGAGGACAAATCACCAGGGAATTAACCCATTATTTTGGGAAGACTATTCCTGAAAATAGCTAAAAATAATTAATGGGAATAAAGGAACCCTGACTATGGAGTTAGGAGATGACAAGGTGAACTTCAATGTTTATGAATCAAAGATAAACCCTTCAAACAATCACTCCCCCTTTGAAATTTACCATGGACAAAGTAGTGATCCCATAGAGGATTTAGGTTTTGAGAATTCATAGATTTAAAAGATCGCATCATGGAAGGAAAAGGGACACAAACATATGAATTTTTTTTTCTTTTTTTCTTAAAGAAATAACCTTTAAATTCATTGATAACTTGCTAGAACAAACTGATATGAAACCCCTTGTAAAGGAAATTCATGATTTTGGGATAGGAAATGTAAATCCATTATCATCCATAGAACATCCCCTGAGTCTTGAACAAAAACCCCTCCCATGTGATTTAAAATATGTGTATCTATTGGAGGGGAAAATTTTGTCTGTGATCATTGCCAATAATCTATCTGGGACCCAAGAGCAAAGACTGATTGACCATATTGATAAAATGAATGTTCCATATGATGGGGTCTATGAAATATACTTGGAATCAAACCCAAAGTCTTCTCACATAGAATATTTTTAGAAGAAGACTCTCAACCTATTAGGCATCCCTATAGGTGAATGAACCCCACCATCTTGAAAGTTGTAAAGAAATAAATTGAAATTTGTTTTCATCCAACATCATTTACCTCATTTCTAACTCTCAATGCATTATCCCCATACAATTCGTCCCTCAGAAGACAAGCTTGACCATTATGGAAAATGAAAATAATGAATAAATTCCCATGAGAGTCCAGAATAGTTGGAGGGCATGCATTGATTATAAACGGATGAACCAAGTCACCATAAAATATCATTTCCTAATCCCATTCATTGATAAAAGGATAGAAAGTCTAACGGGTATACCACATTACTACTTTTTTGATGGTTTTCTATTTACTTTTAGTTCATTAATGCCCCATAAGACTAAGAAAAGACAAAATTTGTCTTCTCTTTAGGGATATTTTATTATAAGATGATGTCTTTTGGATTTTACAATGCACTAGGTACATTTTAGAAATGTATGGTAATAATTTTCTCTAATCACATAGAAGACTCCCTAGAGGTATTTATTGATGACTTTACTATTTTTGAAAATTCATTTGATCATTGCTTTGGAAATCTTGATAAAGTATTAAAAACATGCATAGAGATAAAATTTGTTTTTATACATTGAAAAGTGTCACTTAATGGTTCAATAGGTAATAGTATTGGGATATATCATTTCACAATAAAGGCATTGAGGTTGATAAATCTAAAATTAAAGTGATAAATTCTTTACCATACCCCACCAATGTGAGGCACATCATATCATTTCTATGGGATGTGTGATTATATAGAATATTCATCAAGGATTTAAGTAATATTTCCCTTCCACTTTCAAGATTTCTCTTAAAATAGGTTGACATTGTTTTTAATGAAAATTTTAGGTTGGAATTTTTTAATCTTTAGTAGAAGTTGATTACATCACCGATAATGCATCCCCCAAATTTGGAACATCCATTTGAGTTTCTTTTTGGTTAATAAAACCTAGTTGTAGGATCAGTTATTTCCTAAAGAATTGAATGAAAAACCCAATTCATAACCAATTCTTCAAGAACCATGGATTCTACTCAAGTCAATTACACAACCACTGATAAGGATTTCCTTATTGTTTCCTTTGTATTAGATAAATTCTTGTCATATTTACTTGGAACTAAAGTAGTTGTATTTTTTGATCATGTACCACTCATGTACTTGATGCCGAAGGTAAAATCCAAACCAAGGCTCATAATATGGATAAATATCTTTCAAGATTTTAATATGGAGATTAAATATAAAAAAGGATTTAAAAACCAAGTGAAATTTTACCTCATTGGGATACCCAACACTACTGAAACAAAAATTCTAGAGCTGATCCCACTCAATGATCATATGCCCTGAGAGAAGCTCTATATTAGAGAGGATTGAGTACCATGGTATGCTGACATAGTAAATTATTTGGCCAGATATCAGGTACCATCTTCCCATAACTCCCGTTATAAGCATAATCTTAAGGATGAATCTAGATTTTATATCTGGTAGGATCCCTTTCAATGGAAAATTTTCAATAAAAAAGTCATAAGAATATGTTTACTGGAATATGAGATTTTATACACTTGCTTGTGGTGACCATTTTGGATCGAAAATAATGGAAAGGAATGTTTTGAAATTTGGGATCAATTGGCCTACCATGTTTAAAACTGCTCATGATTATTGTAAAAAATGTGAAAAGAGTCAATTTTCTGGAAACATATCAAAGATAAAATTGATGCCCCTAAAACCCATAATTTTCTATGAAATATTTTATGTTTAGTGTATTGACTTTATGGGACCATTTCCCATGTATTTTGGGAAATCTTATATTTGTCTTGTTACTGATTATATATCCAAATAGGTGGAATCCAAACCCACCAAGACCGATGATGCAAACAATTTTTGTGATTTTTTCAGGTCCAACATTTTTTTATGTTTGGAATACTAATATCCATCATTAGTGACCAAGGAAATTGTTTTTTAAATAGAATAATGGAGGTTATGCTTAAAAATTATGGGTTGCACCAAAAAACATCTACACCTACCATCCCCAAACAAATAGGAAAGATAAAGTCTCCAATTGGGAAATTAAAGTAAATCTAGAGAAAATAGTCACACCCAACCCAAATTTTTGGATTCAAAGTCTTGAAGACACATTATGTTCATAATAGATAGTAGAAAAAACACCCATAGTTATGAGACCATACTAGTTGATTTATGGAAAAATCTATCATCTACCAGTGGAATTGGAAATTCAAGGATACAGGGTTATGAAAAAGGTTAATTTATTTTTGGAATGTGCTGGAAAAGTGATAAAACTTCTGATATAGGATATTGAAGAAATAAAAAGAGAATATTTTTAAAATTCAATAATTTACAAAGAAAGAACCAAGGTGGAACATGAAAAACCGATTCAACCAGAGACCTTCTAACCTAGAGATCAACTTCTGTTTTACAATTACGGACTGAAGGTAATGATAGGTAAGATTCATTCTAGGTGGAAAAGAAATTTTCTTATTACTAATATATCTCTTTTTGGAGCAATTCATATTGAGAAAGAAGGAGGAAACCCATTCACTAAAAATGGGAACTGGGTGAAAAGTTACATAGAAGATTAGCTCAAGAGCCGATGGAGGAGTTCAAACTTTTAAAACCCATATATTTATTTATTATCATGAATTGATGTTTATCCAATGATAATAACTAAAGGTTCTTCTAGGAGGAAACCTAAGTTTTACTATTTTCATTGGATTTAGGACTCATAACCATCAAAAAATGAAACAACAAGGCATCCCCAAGAAGTTGAGGAAGAGAACCAAAAACTTTATTTTATAAGGGATTTAAATTTTATTATATATCATTTAAAATCCCTACATTTGTTTCCAACAACATGTTTTGAGAATTAAACAAAAACTTTCATGACCACACTTGAATTTAGGTTTTATTTGACTAGTTTAGGAGACATAATTTTTTAGTAATACTATGATACCATGTTTTAGATCTCAATGTTTATTAAATTAAATGAAGAAAATGGAGAATTAAATGATTAAAGTTGTGCATGGATATTAAAATAAGGACTTAGGATTTAAGGGGATTAATTTATTCATGTAAATGAAAATTTTCAACTATTGTTTTCATACATTGAAATTTCTGAAATTTAAGTGAATTTATTTGTTATTATTAATCATGTCTTGAGTGATTGTCTCAAATCATATGTCTATTTCTAAAAGGATTCCTTGACCAAGTACTTCCTATTTATCTCGACCAAATTTCTTGAGTAATCCTAGGACATGTCACCTACTAGAACTTGAATTTGAACTTTTCAATGTTCTAACTGTACAAAAAATTATTTAAAATTATTGAGGAATATTTTGATAAGAAACTTATACTTAAAATACCACCTTTACATAAATCCTTATTTATCCTTTAGAAATCATGAATGACCTTGTTTGGGATGAGAAACGTATCAATCAATTTTTATCCATTCCTACCCTCCTCTTATTATCTGTATTATATTTAAAAGTTGGAGTTTCATGGAGAAGGGAATCTTGGTAAATGGGATGATTTACATTGTAATGGAATGGTTTGGGGGTAATTATTGTAGGAATTGTAAAAGTTTGTGGAATTATTCATTCTACTCTATTGTTTTTTCCCTCTTGAATATAAATAAAATGAAAATGACAAAAAGAACAAAAAATATGATAAAATGGGTTGTGATTTTGAAAAACTAAAAATAACCATTACTGGACATATGATTTATATTATACATGGTTAGGTGGTGGATGTTATGTTTAATCTAAAGAGTAACTTTCAAAAAAGGAAAAAAATGAAAAGGTTCTTTGAAAAAAATGGGTATAAAAAATATATTCAAGGGTGGGAACAAATCATTCATTATACTTAAACTAATCATGATATTCTCTTTGAGTTTTGAGGAATTTGGGAGTTGTTACAATTTGAAGTGGAGAATGTCATTAAACATTTAACTTGAATATCATTCTCCATGATTTAAGAGATAAAACCTTCTCCTTGAGCTTTATTTTCAAAACATCAATTCCCGCCAACCTTAATCCTAAGATAAATTTTAACCTTAATTTGAAATCCCTCATGATTTTATGTTCATTCGTTCTTTAAAAAGTGGATAAAGTAGTTATTTTTCAAGATTATGGATAATGATCATGTTCTCGTGATATGAGCATAAACATACTTGAGTTTTATCATAAGAGTTGATTGAAAAGATTAGGGTGAGGTAAATCATTATTTGGAATGTTTAATAATAATGAATTAAGTAACATAAATGATTGAGAAGAGAAGTTCCATCATTTTTAAATTAGAAAAGTAAAATGATTGATATGGTTATTCCTTTGAAAATTGAGAAAATGAATGGATATTTTATGTGTATTTTGAAAGTTTAATTTAAAATTGATAATAATTTGATTTTATTACTTTGAATTTGAATATTTATATAATTGGTTCTCTCTTTAACTACTTATTTAGATTTTATTCTTGAGGAAAAGCATAGTTTAAGTGTGGGTGTATTTGACAAAGAAAAATAATGTGCATATTTTTATTAATATTTGAATTATTTTTAATGTATTTCAATGTTAAAAACCATGATTCCCAATGATTTAGTAATTAATAGTTAATTTGGGACATGTAAATGAAATTGGTTTCAAAAGGGTAAAAGAAATGGATTTCATATTTGAATTGTATATGCCAAATTTTAATGAACTTTATTGAAAATCTTCTAACTTTTTCTTCAATTGTTGCCAAAAAATTAGGCTAAGACCTGAGTGGGAATTAAACCGAGGTTGACATACAACATAGCCATCCCATAAGAGGAATCTAGCCTAGCCAGCCTGGGATGGCCTCCAGGAGCCCAGCTATATGGGTGATGAAGCCCAGTGTGAGCTCATGGGTGGTCTAGCCCCGCGGCGAGTAGGGTAGTCACAAAGGCCTGTGTGGGTCGTGTGTGTCATGGTCCACATGAATTTTTTTGTTCTGTGAATCTAGGAGTCCACCTTAGTGTATAAATTATAAGTTCTCCCAAGTATAGGGTGACATAGGATCATCCTGTACCCCATGATTTTGATGTGGGACACAAACTCTATTGCACGTTGTCATGTATCTCTGCGCTCCATCGTCTGCTACCACTGTGCTTCTGCCACCTCATCTAGTATCCCCCTCCTTTTCTAAATCCATTATTCCTCGGACCATGGTCATCATGCACACCCACTATGGTCATACAGTCCACTATCCAAACCTTTCGCACCACATCATCTAGAAATCACTGAAGATTGACATCGCTTCCACTAATGCTCATTATTATCATCCATCGAAACCACTATCGTACCCTTGCATAGTATCCTTCCATTATGGCCATGAAATACCTGGTTTCTCGTAGTTTTACTCCTATATCCACATAAAAGGCCAAAGGGGGAGGATCTCATGCCTTCATCCTAGGCCACTCCACTACCTCCACCATGGGAACGCTTGTCCACGGTTGCCACTAACACTTCATCCTCTTTCCACTTCCACTACTCATGATTGAACTCACCTAAAATTCCATAAAGATCACCCCATGTATACCTACATGTGAGAGAACCCCTCACCATCCACCCCAACTGCTACTCTATTTCCCTACTCACCAAGCACATCTACTACCAAAGCACGTTTTCAGCCACCTGCCACCTCTTCATCGCCTCATCCAGCCTCCGCAAAGCTCGACACCAGCTCCACTGCTGATCAAAATTACTCAACATCAGTGAAACCCCATCGAACACTTAAAAGGCTAGAGGAGAAGTAGCCAGTTCCCACTCATGTCTACCTAACCACCCAGGTCCACCACACGTCATTGAAGCCACACCTCATCATTTCATCTTCACATCATCGGTAACTGCCACCTTCTGCACTTAGATGAGCCTCCTTCTCCATGTGGATCATCCATGCAGTTCATAAACACTCGTGTATGTGGGTGTTTCCTCCTAAGAAGTAGGCAGGTTGAGGGGGGTTTAAAATTTAACCCCCACCCCCCCAACACACACACACACGTCGTACCTTCATGGAAATGTGATGAGAGGATCTCCCTCGTCACCTATAAAAGAAGGTGAGCTCCACCTTCCAAATTCATTTGATAACATATAGAGAAATCACAATAACCTTATAACACCAAGGAGGAGATCCATCGCCACTGCCAAGAAGTGGATCCCCATACCTCCTTTCCCTTCGTGATCTTCATTCATTTTTCCATGTCTTGTCTTTTTTCAAATTCCATATCCGCTTCTTGCATGAAGGGGTATAATCCTTAGTTATTGGGTGAAGGTAAGGGGATCCCATTTTTTGATGTTTTAAGCTAATGGAAGTTTAAAATCAAGAGAATTATTTTCATTAAATTTAATGGTTTTAAATTTAATTTAATTTTTAATTAATGTAAAATATGATTTATTTTAATTTATTCTTAAATATTAAATTTCATTGACTTAAATATTATTCTACCTTTGCTTCATTTACTTATTTGTTTACACCAATTGGTTAATCATTGAAGAAAATCAAGAAATGTGATGTTTTAGTGGTTACTAAAACATGTGGAGAAATTAAGATAGACTAATTTAGTTATATTGGGAAAATCAATACCAGATTTGGCATTTCTTGAGTAATTAAAAGTTAGTCCATTGAGATTTATACACTTTGATAAATAATTAAATCAAAGGTGAATCGAAGAAACAATTGTTACTCAATTAACTTAATTATTTTTCTAAAACAAAAAGATTGATTTTTTCTAAGGAACTATGATAATGTCACAAAAGGGGAAGCCCAACCAAAATAAAATCACTTCTCTCTCATTTAAGACTCACCAAACCTAAAACAAAATCTCTTGTTTTGTTAAATCTTTCAATATTTTTATTTTAAGTGACACCTAGATTAAGACACTTCTCTTTAGAGATGAAATTTTGTTTACCACTCATACTACACCATTAGGGGGATTTAATAGTTTTTTCGACACCTCACGGCAAGTGTGTATCATTTACCCTTACTGAGCATCATAGGTCACCTATTTTTATATTTCCTTTCCCCATGTTATGAAGATATGTATTATGTATGATGTGTCTGAGAATGTTTCTATTAAATAAGAATATTGTAGAAGATAATGTAGCTCGCATAGGTACTAGTGTTTATGTTTCCATGTTTCCATGTTTCCAAACGCACCAAACTAATTTTTTCTTTAGGAATTGATTGTGTAATATATTAAGTATTTATAAAAAATGAGGTGATATTAATATATGAAAAGAGAGGGTCATTATATTAATATCTCTAAAAATGGATCATTATATATTATTTTTGTCATCAGCTAGTGTACAAAAAAGTGGTCATGCTGCACACCTAGATTAACACTCCCATGGGATATTCTTGGATAAATTAGAAAAATCTTTATGAACAATCATAAAGGATTTATATTGATGATGATCATCGATAACCTATGTTAAACCTATGTTTTAATAGATTTATAAAAGATAATGTGATTTAGAAATTCTTTAAATTATTTTTCATAATAATGTGGTTTCCCAATATGATTATTGTTTCTTACACTATAATTTTTGGTTCTAGTCAATGGATTGAACTAAGAGGAATGATTTAAATACTGAATATAGTGTAAAATTTGGTAATTTTGAGAAACTAAATACAATTATGACTGAATTGAAATATATTGTGATTATTCCTAATCTGTTATCACAGTATATGATTAAAAACCTATACCATAAACAACTCTTAGACTAAAAAAAGAATATTATAATGGATTCTGCTGAGAGATTGGGTAGTGGAGACCATGGAGGTAAAAATGATCAATTTCCTTCATGTCAAAAATATAAAAAGATACACCCAGAAGAATGTATCGAAGGAATACTAAAATGTTTTCTGTGTGGAAAAGAAGGATGTAAAGCTATGATTTTTTAAGTAAAATGAGGAGTTAGATTGAGAAAAAATATTTCCTCATAGGGATCCATATATAGTTATTTTAATTCAATGTGAGGAACCTAGGAATTATCTAATTCAACTGCCTCTTCTAAAGGTTAACTTCTAAAGAAAGGCATGACCTATGTTACGACAATCATTGAAGTGAAATGATTGAAGTATTTATGTATTGAGATTTAATAATTATGTTGAAAAGTATTTTTATCAATGGTATTTTTGGTTATAAGAATCATGAAAAATATAAGGATTATTCCTATATAGTTTTTATTTAAGGATTTAAAAATATATATTGAATGGTACTGATTAAAAAGAAACGTGATTTACTGGTAAGGATATATTTTTTGGAGAATATATCATTAAGTTAAAGATAATCCTTAATATTTGTATGATGTTGAGTTAATAATTTTTAGTTGGGATAATGAGATGATTGAAATTAATTAAATAAATGGGATAAAATTAGTAACCTTGAAATTGGTTAGTAATTTGATAGAAAAATAGCTTATGTTATATTTGATGGAGTTTATAGTATTTTTGGATTTTTGGAATATATTAAATAATATGGTATTTAATTTATGGAATGTGGAGAGAGTTTATTTTCATAAGCATGCATGTTTTCCTTAAGGTTTTATGGTAATTTAGGTTATTATCATGTTTTAGAAGAATATATGATCAAGGTATCACATATTTAGTATGTGACATTTAGATCTACTTTATGTTATTTTGGGGTTAATGTTAAGTTGGTTTGTGAAATTTAGAGATCTTATTTCTAAATTTTTGGATTTTGAATTTGGTCAGACATATTTTTCAAGGGTTTTAACTTTAAATACTTATAGAATGGTTTTTATTGAACCTTGGGTATTATTATTTTAGTTTAAAGCATGATTTATCATATTGGAAAATAATCATTTTGGTTTTTGGTAAATATATAGAGATCTATGGAATGACTTATCATTATCTTATAGATCTTATGATAAATTAAAATTTAATTTTAGTGCTTTAAGAAAAACAAATCATCTGGATCATTTATTTCTTGGAGTAAGAGATGGAGTGAAGATTCTTCAAAGCACAACCAAAGGATGAAATTGTGCTTATGAATTGTAAATAAATCAAGTAAGTATGTTTTCTAAAGTTCCATATCATGATAGTAAAATAATACCTCAATGTTAAGAAAATGATCTTGAAATAAAAAAGTTATCCTTTTATCTTCATTTCGGATTAGTTGATGGTCTCTTCACCTATCATTAATTTATTGTTTTGTGGTCATTAACTTTATCATAAATATGTTCTCTATCATTATATATTAGTCCTTGGATGTTAGTTTTCCCATCCATGTATATAATTTAACTTCCCACAAATTTTCACCTTATTTGGGAACCTAGTTATGTGTTATTTCAACTAACTTTTTTGTTTTCCACATTCCATTTTTAAAAGATGTTAGATTATCCCTCAGTATGATATGGGATTTAAACAAAGTTATTTTTAAATATTAAACCTTTGATGACCAATAGAAAATTTTTAGGGATCAATTTATTTTATGGGGGTATAATGTAACACCATAAGATTTTAAAATATATTTTTATTTAAATAAATTTAATTTCTTTGATAGCTTGTGTTACATGAAATGTTGAGTTTTAGGGTACTGTAATATACAATTAAAATATTATTATTTTAAGATGAACTTTATAACCTATCCATTAAAATTGTTGGTATAAAGAGTAATAAAAACTTTTTAAGAAAATATATGAAGGTTTTATATGAATTATTTATATTTTTAGTAAATTCATTATATACTTTAAAAAAACAATTTTCCTCAAAAATGGTTTTTTTTGCTTTTTGGGAATAAATAATGTAATAATTTTTTTAACAAATTTAGAAATTTTATTTTATAAAATGAATTTTTTTTTGAAATCATAATATCAAAATTAACTTAGGGGAAATTAAGTGATTTTTCAAAAATGATTTATTTTCCAATTAATAGTGATAATTACTGATTTTAAAAATATTGTCATTTCCTTTCCTTAAATAAACTAATTTAAAAGTTCCGTTATATTTTGGATTTTGTAATAAAGTGAAATATGAATTATTTTAATTATAATATAAAATTTCATTTTAATAAGTAATTTTCATGATTTTGGTATAAGTTTATTTTTATTCTTAAAAAACACAGTCTTCTAAAAATTGTTTTTAAGTGCATAAAGTTTCTTCATTTTAATTAATTAAAATAATTCCTTATATGTAAAAATTTAAATGAAATGTGTATATTATATATCTATTTATATGAATTTAAATTCATAAAATGATTATTACTAGTCAAAGAGTTAATATAAGATTAGTTATTACTTGAAAATTTTATTTTCATGGAAACCCGCTTTTCATCGCATTTTATTTGTAGAATTTTAAATGAAATTCTTCCAATTATTGAAATTGAATTACGAAAAATCTATTCCATATTTTTAATCCTGAATTCCAAATTTTTTAAATATACGCCTTTTATTTTTTATCATTATGGATAGTAACCATTTAAAATAATTGTTAACAAGGTAAAGGTAAATCGGGTAATTAAGGTTAAAAATAGAATGATAAGGCTAAAACTGACCCTAAAACTTGACTTTACCATATTTTATGAGTTTAGTTCATCCATTTCCAACGAATTATAGAATATATGGCTACTTTTTGTCACATTTCTTTGATTTTGACCTCTATAATATTGAAGTAAAAGAGAAAAACAAAATGGCTCCTTCTTACTTTTAATAATTATAATATTATGTTACAGGCATAAAAATATCTTATGTTCAGTTCTACATAGTCATTTGAAATATAAATAATTTTCTTATCTTAGAAATTTATTTCTAATATTTATTAATTAAATAATTACCTTAAATCCTCATTCAATACTAACAAGATATTTATTCAATTACTAGAAAAATAAAATATATGATTTTAAAAATATTAAAAGTAATTTAAATTGATTAAATTGTTATTTTTCATGATTTTTTAACATAAATTTAAATTTTTTGATGTTTTAAAAGTTTATATACTAATTCCATTACTTTTATGTTTTTTTCAAAGTCAAATTAAATGAATAGTTCCAAAAATGACATTAATGATATTTTATAATAAATAATATTTTATTAAATTATTTAAAATTTTAAAAAAACTTTTTTTCATAAAATTATTTGGGATATAGTTTAAAATCTCAAAAAATGGTTAATTTATTGGTGAATTTTCTTATTATAGTACATATATTGACCCCTAAAGAGTAAAAAACTTTTTTTATCGTAGTAATTATCAAAAAGGGTTAACATAGGTTAAAACTAAAATATAATGGTGAAAACATCACCTAAACTTTTCCAAATTTTATTGGATGAGGGAATTTCTACCCATACTCACCATATATCTTAATTATATAATTTGGGAACCATTATTTCATGAAAATTAATTTTTATTATTTTAATACTTTAAGAAATTCCAAGACTACCCCTCCCTAAAATTATAAAAGGGAGCCACCTCTCCTATTTTCTTCATACTTCATGATCCTTTTGGTTCACAAAATAACATCCTAAATCACTTAATTAATTTCATTCCTATATCCAATAGACCATATTTTATTATAAAACCCTCATAGTAATGCTTTTGGTTTAAACTTTAAGAGGTTATCTGAAGAAGAGGTATCATTCTCAATCGAGCATTTTTGTTTTATTTATTCATACAACTCCTACAAATCTTATTCAAACATGATGATATAATACCATCAATATCTTCAATTTAATAAAATATTATTATGTTAATATAATAACCTTCATCCATCTCTTCTTTTATCAAATGGGAAATAAAACCATTATTCATGTGTATAGCATTCTACAACCTTTCAAACCGATGTAATTTTTTTCCATCATCACCTCTCACAAATATTTATGATGATGGATTTAATTTATATATCTAATATTAATGATATATTTATCATTCTTTAAAATTAACTAGTAACCAATGTGTGCATTTCCATGGCATACTCATTTAATTGATGATTCACATACACACACACATAATTTGATGTTTTTAAAACCTTAAAATCGTTGCAATATAAGATGAGAAATAAATATAAAAATGAAAAATAATTGATACATAAAACAAAAATGAATCAAAAATAAATAGTTTCACATGGTGGAATAATTTAAATTGAAGTTAAAACTTTATATTTCTGTCAAAATGGCATAAATTAATGTATATGAAATAAATCATTTCCTTAAAATCAATGTTTCTATTGATAAATAATTGATTTCAAATTATATGGATTCCAAAAATATTATTATAATTAATACATGCTAGTACATATGAATTCATAATAGTTTTTTATATTTACCTATTTATACTAAGAAAAATTTCTTATATGTAATATTTGTTGAAAACTAATATGTTTTTTGTATTTTTTAGGTAAGAAATATAATATTAGTTCTAAAATATATATTGATAATAATATATGTATGTTTTCTATTTGAAAATAAATGGGAAATACAATACACTGTATATTGTGAAATATTCTAGAAGAAATTTTATTTTTGTATCATATGGTTTAAAAGAGTTTCTCATCCAGTACACCCATTTTGAAGTTATAGAATATCTGAATAAAAAATAAAGAAAAAAATATAATTTACATTAAATAACTTTGAGATTTATTGGGAAGAAACCACCTCAAAAAAAATTCCATTATGTATGACCAATAAAAAAGTGTTCATACATTAAATGTGAATAAGAGTAACAAAAGGTACAATATAACTTTTTTTCAAAATTATATGATATATGCTATAAATACAGGTAATGGAATATAAGTTTTTTTGGAAATAAGTAAGAATGGAATATTATAATAAATATATTTATGTACATAGATTTTTTAATATAATACATAGAGATTATTTAACATGAATTATGACATATATTCATAATGAATATAAACAGAGATTCATAAAACAAAAATTGTTGTAATTTTCCCACGTTTAAAAATTTTCATGTAATAAGATCAAAACATACACTAAATTTAAAACATATATGTATGTTTTATTATAGAATGTTGATTCTTCAAGAAAAACATTATAAATATATTTGAGAATAAAAAATAAAAAAAACATTTCTTTTATAGTGATTACAAATTAACATTGTTTATACATTAAATTTTAAACCACCTCTTAACAGTAAAAAAAATGCACACCAAACTCAAAAAATATCCATCAATAGTCAAAATAATAAATTATGAATTTCACTAAGTCGCATTAAAATAGTATATATTTATTTTTCTTATATGTATTTGACTATTTCAAAATTTACCATATCAAACAAACTGCTCCAAGTGTTAGTGCACCTAATATACCATGAATGTAAATAGCATCCATCATCCATCAATTCTTCTTAGAAAATGATGATTATAAAACTCCACTCCTATCATATGTTGACCAATTTTTGATTTCTAAAATATTTAGAATAGATTTTATAAATGTAATTCAAAAATATCCTTAAAAATGATTGAATAATTCATTTAAGTTAACTTACAGAGTGAAAGTGATGAGAAAATTAGATCAAAGTTGATTCGCTCCAGTAGATTACTTTCAACTTCATTAGCACATGTCTACCACATGATGTTCTTCCGTTATGGATCTCATAAGCTACAGATGTAAAATATTGGTGTGAAGAATTGAAATGAGCCTTACAACATCAAATAATTACTATAGGAGCATAAATACATTAATTTTTTAATAATAATATTTTACTGTATACATTTAATGAAATGTTTGATGTGATAAATCACCATTAAATTAAAATGAATAATATAGGAAAATAGAAAACGGAATTTCTAAAATTACATCAAAGATTGTACAGGTGATGAATCTACATAATAGAGTTTCACAACACCTCCTTAATTTACATGCTTTTAAAGACCATAAATGCTCACATGAAAAATAAAATCTCACCAAAGAGGGACCCTCACAATAGGTTCAATCACAATTGTTTCTACCAGACCTGTAGTAAACTATTATTGATCAAAAAAATACACATTTACAACAGATTCAAATACATTTACGATAGGAAGATAAGAAACCAATTGAATATTAAATATGATAAGATTCATTTGAAATTAATAAAAGTAAAGAAAAAAATCATAATAGATGACCACTTTCAAATATAATGTTTCAAAGAGGATAAAAATTCTTTGATGTGAGATTTTTTATTAGAAAAAAATATGTAACACAAAAACACATACTATCAAAACAAAAACAAAATATAATGCAACTAAACTTAAATAGTTAAAGAATATGTCATAAATTTTTGTTATAAGAATTACAAATATATGATCATCCAATTGCAAAATACAAATTTAATCTATTTATGGATTACTATAAACTATAAATTAATATAAACTATAGATTTAATCAAACTAAAAAATACAGATTTACTCTAGTAAATCTTTAACCTACATTCAAACTATAGATTTACTATAGGTTATCTATAAACTGATAAATTTCTTAAGCTACATAATTTTAAACTATATATTTACTATATTTTTAAGTTTATATATTTACTATAGATTTACTGTATTAAATCTAAAAATGTATCTTAGGTTATAGATTTTTTATTCTCAATTCATGTTTATAGTAAATCAGTATTTTTTTAGTAATCCAATGAAAACAAAAAAAATAGTTAGGCTCATTTAATTTGATTAAATATATATTTTTATAGTAATATATAGTGAAGTGATTTTTTATTTTTATACTAATCAATAGTTTGAAATTTTTAAATGCATAGTTCACATTTGAGACTTAAAATGAAGATATAACCCATAAAACTAGTAAAATTTATAAAGATAATGTGTAACTTATATGTACTGAAATGGGAAAGTTCAAAAAATTGTAAAATTATAGATTTTTTTATTTTATAATTGACTAAAAATTTTGAAAAAATTCTGAGAATTACCAAATAACCTTTTCAGTAGTCGAGTGTCATGGAAGAAGAAGATGATCAAAGTTGAATGATAGAATAAATATCATGAAAGAATAGAAATGAAATTGTAGAATGAAATAAAAATTTCCAAAACATGATAGATTTGTATCTTATTAATTATAAAACATGTTAAAAATAATGAATAAAAAATTATATAATGACAAAAATGGAAATTAAGAAAACTTACATCAAATGGAATAACATAACACTAAAATAAGAAATGTGGACCAACATCAAATTTTGAACTAAATTATCATATACCAACCTGATTAAGGATATGTAATATTGTTAGTGTACAATGTGAGAGAAGAAACTATGACCTATGGGTTTTCTCACATTAGAGTATTGGATATCATGGATCATTTAATATTGGAAGCAACATCCCTACAACGATTTGTATTCTAAAATAAATAATAGATGACATGAATTTAAGTAAAATTATTCAACAAAATAAAGTACATTTCTAAAAATATGAAACACATGTTTCAAGTTTGTTAAACAATGGAGAAATATCAAAATCATAGTGACTAAATAAATAATCAAAACAATTGATTTCAATTAGATCTATTAGTTGAAATTTAATTCTAATTTCTATTATATTATTTTCATTGAATTTCAGAACCCAGATCTACAATTATTTAGAAAATTATTTTTCATATTTTTTCATTATATTAACTAAATTGAATATGTTGAACCACATTTGTAAATCAATGTTTACCTTTGAATGCTATTTCACTAATAAATAAATCATATGAACATAACTGTAAGAAAAATCTTTTCAAAAATCATTGACATATAAGATACTTAACTAGATAAATAAAATCACATGAAGATGAGCTATAAATCCATATTTCATTTTATAATGAATCTGTAACTTTTATTTAATATAAAAAGGGCAATTAATTAGATATAAAATTACCTCAGTGGCCAAAAATTCCTTTCAAGACCAAGGAATAATTCATTGTAGAGGAAAACACAATATATGGATAATATTTAAGAACATAGTACTCAACAACTTGAATAATAAATATTCAAAGTAATGGATAGAAAGGGTGGGGTGATGGGAAGTATAGAATATGGCACATGGACTTGAGCAATGAACTATAGAAAGAATACTATATTTTTGAAGTAAATGAATGGACTAAAATCTCATGTGCATATAGTAGGGTTTCAAGTCTAGATAACTAAACTCATTGATTATACAACCCCACAATTGTAACATGATGTTCCAATAATGACATTCCCCTTGTAAGAATTAAAATATAAAATAATACTAATTAATGTGGTTATATCGATGAAAAATTTATAATAACTAGTTAATTTATATATAGATAGTTTTATTTTAAAATGGATTTATACATATAATTTATAGTTGTGGTATCATTTTATATAATTTCAAAATGTAATAAAAATATTATAGTAGAAAATAACACATATGAGACACACATAAGTTGTGATACATAGATTTTAGTATTATAATATGAGATGAATATACATCTGTTATGAATTCTATGAGATTATAGAAAACATATATTATATTTAGATAGGAGATTATACTCTAATTGTATAAAAAACACTAAATAAAACACTAGTAATACCTATATTATATAATATAAAGCACTAATAATTCACATGATTTTGATAATTGATAATAATGGTTGAAGAAAAATGTGTACAAATTTAGTTTTATTTTTAAGTAGGAAAAATCCATCTTTGAACATCATTTATAGAATAGTAGAATCCAAATCAAGTGAATTTTCATCATGAAAGCCCTAAAAAACATACCTATTGAAAAATTAAATAGATTTCCACTCATGGATTATATTATAATTTCCATAGAATGTTTTGAAATAATAAAATGGCAGAAATCGAGGTAATCAAATCCAGCATAAATAATAAGTTCAAAATCATAAAAAGGCTACATTGACATGAATAAATAAATCTCATTACATATAATTAATTATAGTGAAGGATGAGAGTTTTTTTAGGATAAAATGAAGAGTCATAAAAATTCATGATTGTAAAAACATATGATCTTTCCTTGAAGGTTACGGGAACCAATCTTTCAAAGTGCATTAAATAGATAATTTTTAATGCGGATATCTTGAAAATAAAAAAGATTTTTAGTTCATATGATATTTACTTGAATGGGATGTTATAAGAGAAATGATTGATATGGTACCATCAGATTGAGAAAAAAAGATAAGAGGATGAAAAAAAAATGAATGTGATTTTATTTGGGTTTTTTAAAAATGTCAAAACAAAAACCAATTTTATTTATTTCCTGGAGAAACAAATTTAAAAAGACTTCTAATTTTTTGAGGTTTCATTTCCATTCCACTTATTTTGCTTCTGTTATATTTTTTAATTTAATATGAATCAATGGTATTAACTCCAAATAATTCAAACCAATTTTACTTTTAATTAATTCCAACTAATATATAAATCAATGATAGAAAAACTATACATCTAATAGAATTTAAGCATATGTCTCACCTTAATTAATGATCATTTCATGAAAAAAAGTGATAATTATTTCAACTAAACTTCAATACAATAGGCAAGAAATGAATAATTATAATAATTTACCATAAGAGAGTGACTTTACATATGTTTATTTAGATTTAATGGTTTTTAAACTCACACTATATCCCTCACATTTATTATATTTATTGAACTCACTTTCTGATGTTTTCCCTTTGATATCTTCTTAAAGTTAAAATTAAAGGACAAAAAAATTGAATGCTAAATAAATATCATATGTGATTAACAAAAAGACATTGTGTTTAACCAAATAAATTAGTGAATAATATATTCAATAGATAATAAATTAAATTAAGTAATTGATATTTCTAATAAAAAAATATTCTATAATTATATATCAATAAAGAACATGATGATTTCTAAACATGGATAGAGAGAGTTAAGGAGGGAATTAAAACAAACAAAAAGTTAGTTAATGATAAAAATACATCATGTTATTGGTAGTCCATATAAATTAACTCTAAAAAATAAATTTCATTGGGTAAATCATGCAATACTATCTAGAAATGAAAATTATAGGATGAGAGGGCACCGAACACCAACTATATAGAGGGAAAACATTGGGTAATAAGATATGGGTTCGGTTTTTTCAAAATAGTTGATACAATAATCTACCAATGTAAAAAAAATTCAAAAATCATACACTAGTGATGTTAACACAAACAAAAAAATAAACAACAATTTAGAAAATATAATAATACTTAGCTATAATGGCATATAATTCACAAATGAAGATTGACCAAGTGATACCTCATCCTTCCTAATAAGGGTTCCAACTATATAGTCATCCCCAGAATTCTAAATGATTGATAGTGTGGGAGCCCGATTAAAAATCACCCTTCAATATTGAAGAGTGAAACAATGGTATTAGGTTTGAATGAAGAATATGAAAAATGTGGGAAGTTTTAATAATTATAGTAAATGTAAAAACAAAACTCTATGCTAGAAAGTTCAATTAATTTTAATAAATCTAACCTCCCAAAGAAGATGTTTCAAAGAAACAATAGAGAAATAATAACATACTATGAAAGATATGAATAGGAAAAAATATAAGAAAAGGTAGGAAAGTACTATCAATAATGTATATGGAAACCCCAAAATATATGGTAATTTTTATTATTTCCAATAAAATTCAAAATAATATAGGAATGTTTGATTAATTTCAATAATTAATACCTCTATAAGAATTCATTGCACATAACCAATAAACAAGTCTTGATCTACTATGATATATTAGAAATGGAAAATAAGAGAATAATGGGGAAATGATGATGAATAACTTAATTGGAGGGGATATTTTCATACTCTAGTTGAAAAAACATAAGAAAATGTGTTTGAAAATTTCATGCTAAAACTGGGAAAACATTTTAAAATAGGTTGGAATATGTCAAAAAAATATCGCATAAATATAAGTTCGATTCATTTCAATAAATATTACCTTCACATAAAGTCATTGTGTATCTTCATCAACTATATCTATTAAATAATTTAATATTTAAGGAACAACATATTTAGAATTCTAACCTATACCTTGAGAGTATCATAATCTTCAATTGGGATGTCACTAGTTCGTTCATAATTGTCTAAAAATGGAACAAAGAAAAAAACAAATGTAATAGAGTGTAAAATCATTTAGTAATTTATATTAAAGTTGTCATACATAAGAAAAACAAAGGAATGTTATAGGAAGCTAAAAATATATATTTCCCAAGCATCTGATAATTTTAAGTAACCAAGAATTATTTTTGTAGGAATAAATACATATCACATTCAACCAAAGAATCAATAAATGAAATTGAATGGTAATTAAAATATATAAATGTCACATGATGTTGGTAGAAAATTTTACTAATAAAATTAACATTCATATGTTTTTCATAGAAAATAAAACATATTGGAATCAAGAAAGGTATACTAGCATGATTCCAAGATACAATGGTACAGTCCTGGTGGTGAGGGTGTCCTGGAATTAATACTAATAAACTAAATATTCCTTTCATATGAAAGAGTATACACTGATGACATAATCAAGCCCAATCAAAGTCAAAAAAATAAAAGAAAACATACCAAATGAAAAAATTCACAACAAATAAACTCTATGGAAGAAAATTTTAACAATTACAAAGAAAATAAATTGAAACAAATAAATATTACCCAATGAAAACTAAAAATACTAAGGTTCTAAAATCCAAGAAATTCTACTTTTAGGTAGAAATCAGAGGGAATGTGAACTGTCAGTTCATATATAGTTGGGTTCAGTATAGTTATGTGGACATGTATTGGAGAAAATAAGAGTTTATTGAAACCCCAACATCTAAAATTAAATGGAAATTTGAGTAAATAGTACATTTATCATTAAAATAAACCCTACCACATGCCAATAAGAATCGGTGAGTCATGTAGCGCTGACATATGAGATGCAGAGCAGAGCCTAGAATGTGCCATGATTGTAGAGACATTCATATAGTGAGAGCACATGAGCCTTATCACGGTTGGTGAGGACTCTTAAGTGCATCCAGGTGACCTGGGATCAAATCCAGGTAGAGGCATAATTTCTGAGTACTATAGAGGTATTGTATTAGTATTGTAGCCGTACAATAGCGGGATCTGTAGCATGCACTGTTTGGCACTGTAGAAGTCTGGAATTGTTTCCCTTTTGGGCCTTCAGGCCACCAATTTGGTCCCCTAGTACTTTAAGGCCTTCGTGCCACCCAAGCCTTCGGGCTAGTAAGGCATTCAGGCCACCGCAAGGTCTTCAGGCCACCTTAACTGAATATGCAAACCAGAAAACCTACAAGTAACAAGCTCTATGAAGAGGATGAGCAAGGAGCTTTCACCATAGTGGAAGCTACACAGATTGCCAGAATGAGAGGGAATGGAACCTGCCATCAGGAAAAGCATGTGCATGCATGGGATAGCCTAGCTGAACAACCATGAGAAGGTGGAGAGATGATTTCATGATGAAGATGCTGGGGAGGAGTAGTTCCATGTAGTTAGTTTTGGTTGTATGTAATGTTTGAAGCCTACGGGAAATAAATTCCTCTCAGGCCTACGGGACATGTAATAATTACACCTATGGGCCTTGAAAGGGTTCCACCTCACCCCTTGAAATGTGGATTAACAAAATCAATAAAAAAAATAAAGGCCTTCGGGCCATTGTATGGATCATATAGTCAGTCAATGATTCTATTATCTTAAAGGTGGAGATGTAGGTTGAGGGGGTAAGTTGTACGGTGGGGCGGGAAGCCGAAAGGGGGAGGAGACTGAGGTGGAGGTGGGTACACTGAAGGCAGAGGTAGGTAGCTTGAAGTAAGAGGTGGATATTTAAGGCGAGACATAGACATTTACATAGGGAGGAGGGTTAGAAATGTTAGGGTTTGAGGTAGGTTTCCAAAAAGTGGAGGCTAAGGCGTAGCTAGAGGGAGAGGTGTGTAGCTGGAAGACATATGCAGATATTTATAGTGGGAGATGGAGATTTACACTAGGATGAGGGTTGGAAATGAGGAGCACAGGAACAGGGATCGAGGGAGTGGGAAATAGTGGAGGGAGAAGGGTATGGGGAGAAATTTAAGGGGATATAGTTAGCGAGTTAGGGGAGCGGGGGGATTGGGTAGGGAGATGACGATAGGGAGGCGTAGGTTTATCGGGGAAGGGATGCATGGATTTTGGGAGAAGATGAGCCCAATAGAAAGAGAGGGGAATTGGGGAATGGAAAAATAGAGGGGGTAAGGGATAAAGAGTATATTACATGTGGATGGGATCCACACATCTTAGAATGAATAATAGATTTATCATATATTTTATTACCTTTCTATTCATTGAAAGATGATAATGTCTTTCATGCATACATTTGGATTACCACCTCCATGAAGTGATGTGATTTGTTTTTACTTAACACATCGTATGGATGGTATATATAAGTGAATTTAAAATAAATATTATGATACTTATGATATAAGTATCATTACGGAAAGATAAAATATCACTTACCTTCTTTCCATCGGGATTTTTTAAAAATGTAAATGTTGCTCATACATATGTATGCTCTACTGTCTCCATGATTGTAATGTAATTAATTTTTCATAACCATATTTCATGTTTATATTTAAAAGTATAATTTAAGTGTAAAAATAATGATTATTTAAAATTTATTATTCTTTATATGATGAAATAATGACCTCATTGACCATAGTCAACCTGTTGAATTCACCTTGGTCTTATGAGTTGAATATCATTAAAACATTTTACATTAACTTAAATGATTAAGTAATTAAATATAACATGATAATAAATAATATTAAACAAATAATAAGATTTAAAAAGTTTCTTAAGAAATTAAATAATTAATATAAGTTTATTATTTAGTGTGATAAATAACATACCTGATGAGTCACACTCAAGGTAATGAAGTTTTTTTTTAAAAACCCCACTTTTGAAGTTTCCCTTCCTACTCTTTTTCATTTATGTCCATGTTATTTTAAATGTTTCAAAAAAAATTATGATTCAATGGATGATAAAGGTCATTTTTGACCAATTTTACTTTCTTAACAATTTTTTCAAAAAATTATTTTCTTAACATTTTACTTAAGGGAAAATTTACATTATAACACTCATTTTAAATGTTTTGAAGATTTATTTTCCAAATCTTTCTCTTCCATGTCCATATTCTGAAAATTATTTTATTAATGTATTTATATGAAAAGATGAATTATAAAATAAATTTTAATTATATTTTTACTTTATTTCAAAAGTTTTTCAAAATTAATATTTTTATATATTTTATATGTAACATTTTCAATTTATTTACAAAATAAAAAAAGAAATGTTTTATTTTAGCGTATATGGAATAAATGGATTTTCCCACTACCACAACCATTATTTGATATTTTAATTTATTTATTAGACTCCTTTCTTATTCAAAGAAAAACTTTCTCTCCATTTATTCGAAGTATTTTCAAAAAGGGTTTTAAAGGGAATGTGTATTTTGTTATATAGAACATGGTCAATAGTCGACCGTCATTTTTTGTCCCCATTCTAGGCTAATGTGATGTGGATGCTGCGTTTCCGCCATGGTCAACAGTTATCCTCCATCATCATGCTGCCATCATTGTGATCCAAATTTCGAGCATCATGATTCACACATTTCTACAGCTCATGTCTGAGTAGAATTTCGACATACTCGGCTCTACCTCTTCGTGCGTCTAGGTGCACTACATGGATGGGTTAGCATCCTCAGGCAGACATTTACTGAGCGTACCTTTACCCTACCATGTCCATTCCTGTGTCGAGAAACTCCCACCACTACTTCTTGTTTCCCACATCGAGCACGACTCATGTGGGCTTAGTAGTTTTGTTAGGATGTGTACCGGCGCAACCGGGCTTATCATCGTCCTAAATGACGTTAAAATGTACCTCTAGAACTACATACGTCTTGATTACCATCCTTATGGGATACGTAGAGACACCCTGGTATTTCGCCCAGGGTCCAGCCACAGGAATCATTAATTACTGTTCCTCCCCATATCTGGCCCATGGCCTGACCCCTCGTGGGGAACCATGCAACTTCAAGTTTTCCCCGAACAAGTTTAGGATGCCCCAAGATGACATTGGGAAGCAACATCCCCCCTCTCTAGAGAGGCCCTGTCTGAAAGAAGGAATGATCCATGATCAAACCAATGCGTCCATCCAGTGTGCTTCTGCAACGGTGGCGTAATTTCAAGAGTGTTGGATTCTATTCGAACAAACCCTCACTCCACATTCCATGATTTCCATGCCCCTTATCCGGACCCTATTCCTCTTTCATGTCTGGAGGAACCCCCTAACAGTATGGATACTCGACCTTTGGCATGCCTACTATCCTGGTCCAACATTTTGGAAGACTAATGGATGGCATTTGTGACAGGTCTCGTGTTTCGAACATGGTCAACAGTCGATCCTCATTTTCTATCCCCACTCCAGGCTAATGCAATAATAATGATGTGTTTCGAATGCAGTCAACATTTATTCTTTATTGTCACGCCACCACTATAGTGTTCTGGATTTTGGGTAACGTGATTCACACCTTCCACTCCCCTCTGTTCGGATTGATTCTAACACCCCTGGAGTTGCTCCGATCATGCACTAGAGCATGGTGGGAGAAGCAGGTCATCTGTCCAGAGAGCCATGTTCTCCAACAGTAACCCCCCTCTCTTTTAGGATTCCCCCAAATGGTGATTGATGCCCTATGATGATCCCATCACACATTCCGTTGTTTAACACTGTCATACAGGAGCTTCTATTAACTCTTGTTTCCCACACCGATCATGGCTCACGCGGGCTTAGAGATTTATTCGAATGTCTCCTCAATACGAACGAGATTCAATGGACCCCAATGCACGCGTTTTCCCCAATCGTTTCCTCAAAATGTGGTCCACCTCGCCCTCCTCGTCCTCATTGGACCCCGTTCTTAGGGGTGGCATTTGTTGGCACCAGAAAACTCATCCCAAAATTTTTACAAATGCTTCCATACATGATCCAAGATCGTAGTAAATTTCGCAAGCTTTGATTTGGTAGGTCATAGGACCCAAACGGAGTTCCGGATTAGGATTTATGGAGCTTTGAAGTTGGGATGGAAAACTGGTTCGTATAGCCCGTACGTGAAGCCCCCTCCGCGATCGCAGAGCACTTCCACGAACCAAGAAGGCGGGATGATCTGTGAACCTATTTGACATTCGTGATGCCCTACTAAGACCCTCCACGAAGCAAGGAGGTGGGAAGATTTGCGAACCCGTTTGACGTTCGCGATGCGCCGCGAAGACCCACCGCGAAGCAAGGAGGCAGGACGCTCCGCGACCGCATCTGACGTTCACGATCCACCGTGGAGCAAGCTCCATCTTCACACCGTGAGAGGTTTGCTTCACAGCGCCCCTTGCTTATAAATACCCAGCTCGCCCCCCCCCCTTCTCCAAATGTCCACTGTACCCCTTTGATGGCCACTTCACCCCTTGGGCGTCTGATCTCCCGGTTGGAGGAGCTCTGCTTTCCTTCGTGAAGTGGCTCCGCGCAGCCATGCTCCTCGAGAAGCTTGCTTCGTGTTTCTGCTCCGCGAGTCCTTGCTCCATGAGAATCTTCCTTCATGTTGCTGCTCTGCGAGCCTATGCTCCGTGAGCCCATGCTCCGTGATTCCATGCTCTGTGATGCTGCTCCGTGAGCCTATGCTCCGCAAGGCCATGCCGTAAGTCATTGTGACCCAATCCAGTGGTAAGCCGTTGTGACCCAATCCAATGGTAAGCCGTTTGACCCAACCCAGTGGTAAGTCATTGTGACCTAATACAGCAGTAAGACGTTGTGGACCAATCCAGCGGTAAGTCATTGAAACCCCCCAATCGGTGGTAAGCCGTCATTAAAAGAACTACGTGGACTTTGATTCCCTGCCACAGGGATACGTAGGAAGCCTCTTCAAAGCTCAAGTCTGAAACCATCATCATCCTCATGACGGTTCCATCCCATTAACCACCCTTCATGGACGCACCCTTACGTCGTGATCATCAGGTCCTTGCTACCTCTTGTTTCTCACACCGAGCATGACTCAAGTGGGCTTAGAGTAAGCATCGACCATGACAACAACCTCATCCTGCAAGACGCTAAACTATACCCCCAAACTATGAAGACTTTGATCCATGTCAAGGCATGGTACGTAGGAAGCCTCCCCAAGGTTCAAGCCCAACACCCATCGGACCAAGGTCCATCCTCACGTCAGTTCACTGGCATCCACATCTGAACTACGTGGTCTTTAATCCATGTCAAGGCATGGTACATAGGAAGCCTCATGAGGTTCAATCCCACCACCCGGTCATTCCGACCATCATTCACGTCAGTTCACCAACACCTTTGGTAGCCTAGAGTGTAAGACCCACACCATTCTGAACTACGTGGTCTTTGATCCATGTCAAGGCATGGTACGTAGGAATCCTCTCTGAGGTTCATGCCCACCATCCACCTGGACCAAGGTCTTTATTCACGTCGGTTCTCTAACACACCCTTTTCTTAACTATGTGGTCTTTGATCCATGTTAAGGCATGGTACGTAGTAAGTCTCACAAGGTTCAACCCCACCACCCAGTTGTTCCGACCTCATTCACATCGTTTCACCCCAATACCGCATGATGGTAAACTGTACACTATTCTGATCTATGAGGACTTTGATCCATGTCAAGGCATGGTACATAGGAAACCTCACCGGGGTTCAGGCCCAACACCCATCGTACCAAGTTTCATCTTCACGTTGGTTCACCAGCATCCACTCTTGAACTACGAGGACTTTGATCCATGTCAAGGCATGGTACGTAGGAAGCCCCCTGAGGTTCAATCCCACCACCCGGTCATTCCGACCCCATTCATGTCGGTTCACCCACCACCTTGGGCAGCCTAGAGGGTAATCCCCACACATCCATTCTGAACTACGTGGACTTTGATCCATATCAAGTAATGGTACGTAGGAATCCTCCCTGAGGTTCAAGCCCACCACCCATTTGTCTCTATGACCCCCTTCATGTCGGTTCTCACCAACTGAACAACGTAGACTTTGATTCACTGCCACAGGGATACGTAGAAGGCCTATTTGAGGCTCAATACCAACTTCACCTTCACCCTTGCGATGGTCCCATTTCATTCCACATCCACTTCATTCATCCATCCATAATCCATCCCGATTCTCACCTGGGCCGCCACATCCTGGTGAGATCATGTCATCCA